>OX336376.1:18543479-19277377 GCA_946902895.1 Fragum fragum | reverse complement strand
AAATTATAAAAATCAACTCGAAGTGAAAAGTATCGAGCCTGGTCTATCTGATCAGATAAGCCGCCGTCAAACCGCAGTCGGTAGCGCATCAGACGCCCAATCTTCAATCGTTGGATGTCATGGGTTCGATCCCCGGAGGCGGCACATATCCTTTCAGACATTTTTATCTCGCCATTGGTAGAATAATCGTCAACCTAAGTGGGATAGCAGCTGGAGGCTAGGAAAGGATGTAATGGTAGTGCTGGTGTGAGAAATACCAGAAAGCTATTGTTAGGTACTCCAGTCTCGGCGATATGACTGAAATTCTGTTAAAAGTGGCGCTGAACCCCATTCAATCAATCGATCTATCTGCTCTTTGGGCTTTCTAAACATGTTCAATATTTTTCGCTTTTCATAAGAATGTCGCCTTCCGCATAATGGGTCTCATATACCAAGTTTCAAGTGGACATGCCGGGCAATAGGGGAAATATGCACGACAACTACCGTGGATAATATAACAATGTATAGTCTTTTCTCCGATTAACACTGACGTGAGTACATTGTTAGTTGTGCTAGTGGTTCGGGTCCACAACTAGGTACACCAGCCGCCACGATATAACTCAACCAACTTTCGAACAAATCAAAAAATAAACAATAACTCATTGTCTAAAGCCTGTACATGGGAGATAAATGCTTCCATTAAATCTATTTCTACGTACACGAGTTGATGGCCTTCTACTACGCTAAACAAAGAATGTATCATAAGTTATTCTAAAATTACCGCTATGGGTCAAATTTACAGACCTTCATACTGAAGTGCAAGTTTACATCCACCTGTAAATGAACTGGCTGCTAAAACGTCGTAACACCAGAGAAACGTTATTTTCGTCTGGCTGAAAAATCCGACTACATAAATTATATACATATACATATATATATGAAAATTGTTCTCTTCAGTGAAAATTTTTTTTATTGCATATATTTTGCATTTTGGTATTCCTCTTCAAGAAATCAAGGGGCCATAGCGCAGTTGGTAGCGCGTCGTAATGCACCTTATACTAACTAAGTCTAGAAAAGACTTCCTTTAAAATTTTTATAAAGATCAACTTATGTTGCCGTATTAACCAATGCTTTCGACAGGTCTCAAATGTTTTAGTTATTATCATAAGGGGGCAACCTAAGAGACATTTCTGTCAATTTTGGCTGAAATTGGCCTTATGATTTTGGAAGAGTCGCCTTCTTCATTTCTATATAGGCTCCCTGGGGCTCTATAATCAAAGCATTTTCGAAAGAGCTCAATGTACTGATACCTGTTGCAAAATGTCAAGATTCTACACCTTGTGTCATTTTAAAAACCCTTCTTTATCTCTATATAAGCCCAATCCCCCTGGGACTCCGTCCCTGGGGACCCGAGGATTGTGAATTTAGTAATTCTGAAAGAGACCAACGTACTGATGCCTCATGCAAAATATCAAAGCTTTGCGTCATCGTTGGCCAGGAGAAGATAATGTTTAAAGATTTGTATTGAAGTTCCAGTTTAGTTGCCATGGCAACCAGAGTTTTCAACGGGTTACAATTCTTATAAAATTCTGAAAGGGCACCACATAAGAAACAGTTCTGCCTAATTTGGTTGAACTTAGCCCAGTGGTTTTGGAGGCGATCTTCTATTTAAAGAAAACTTCTTTATTTCTAAATAAGCCCCATCCCCCTTGGGCTGCGCCCCTTGCGACCTGAAAGTGATGATTTTAGCACTTCTAGAAAGTTCAATGTACTGATACTACATGTAAAATATCAAGGCCCAACAACTTCTTGGTCTGGAGGAGATAATTTCGAAAGATTGTTTTTAAATTCCAATTTTGTTGTCATGGCAATCATAGTTTTCAACCGATTTCAGTCCTTTAAAGGGCACAATCTAAGGAACACTTCTGTCAAATTTAGTTAAAATTGGCAAAGTGATTTAGGAGAAGATGGGGTTTTTTTAAATCTTTCAGCGATCGATCAATTGTTCCAATCCAGTTTGTTTGCATACTTCGCTCAGTGAACCAAACGAATAGTATAATTAAAAAAAATCAATTGCCAAATGCCGCTTATAGAAGATCAGACTGACACCGATTAAAGATTAAGGAGGCTAAGGGTCTTATATGTTTTGCTTAACCCATTGCTTAACCCATTACCATCGATAGTGATGAACAAGACATATTAGTTTTCGATATGCCAGAACAGTTTGACACCAACACAATGATAAGTGCTATTCGATTTGATATGGAATTCGGAAAAATCTACACCCAATTGTAATGCTTTTATATCTGTGCTAAATCCTGAAAACCCCAACGTAGTTATGTTTGTGAAAAAATGGTTTCCAAAATATCCACTGTGTTCAAAAAAAATGAAAATTGATGACTATGAAACTGAGACAGTTATTTAGCAGAAAGTTCTTGTACAGTTTTACACGCAACTGCACGAGTGCACAACTAGGATTCATTAAACAATGGATTCTCTGTCAATGTCTGACATTGGAACAGACAAGAATTTTGAAGAAGGGCACAGAAAAGTTTGTTAAAAAAAAGTTGAATACGTTCGAGAGTTTGCTTTAAAACAGCGTGCCGAGGTACTAAAAGAAACTGTTAAGAGAATGAATTTAAGATTTGTTACGGATGCCTCAAAGTCACGTACATAAGTTAAGAAAAAGTATCTCAAACTACTGAGTTCAAATATGTGTTCTAAACAAGCACGAGCCAGCTGTATGCTACTAATGTTTGACTTCTAAAAATTGTTTGAATGGGGTTTAACGCCGCATTTAACAATTTTTCAGTCATATCACAGCGGCTAGAACACCTAACAATGAATTACTGGTATATTTCTCACGAGTACTACCATAACATCCTTTCCTAGCCTCCAGCGGATATCCCACTTAGGTTTACGATTCTTCACCCATTGATGAGAGACAAATGTCGGAATGGATATGTACCGCCACCGGGGATCGAACCGACACTTTAAAAGAGGAAGAGCATTACTCGCATATGATAAAATCTTGCCCGAACTCAATACCAACATCGAGGGAAGACAAAAAGCTCGGCATGGGTTGACTAGTATTTTAGACGGTGTGTTTTACTTTTTTAAGTTTGACAAACAACTGTTTGGCAAAGCTTGTGAATGAAAATCTAACGAATTGTGAAGAATCAATGTCTAACAACTGCTTAGAGCATCTTCAAACGGATAAGAAGCTTTGCCAACAATTTTCAAAACTTGTTACAGATAAACCGCAAGATGAAGTCTTGGACAAGAATGACTTTGATAAACAAGGAATATTATCTACATCTAACACAATTTTCAGTGTTTACAAGGATTAATTCTTCACAAAGTGTTTCTAGTTTTATTCTCTCTGGTTTGTAGAGATTCCAAGAGTTTATTGCGCGCGACAAAATTAATGACGCATAGAAAACAAATAAAAGTATAAAAGTCTTTTGATGTGAAAAATAAAGACAATTCCCCAAAAAACAGGATCAAAGTTAGGTTTAAACCACTGTAGATTCTGATTCACAACCATGACAAGTGATCTTTGTAATAAGTGTAAAGTTGTGGAAAGTGATTATTGGATCTAATGTGACGTATATAATTGCCGGTAGCACAGAAAATGTGCAGGGCTACAAAATTCAAGACAGTGGCGGATATTTTCAAAGGAAACTACAACATAGGTTTGTAGAATCTGCAAATTGCAATAACATTGTGATTTCAGTAATCAAGAGGTAACACAGTATATATATGTATTAATAACGCTTATTTATTTTCATCAAATAATTCATTATATAAGTGGTATAGGCTAGGCTTTTTCGAGCTTTTTTATACTTTTAGGATGACGAGTTGGCTAAAATAGATAAGGTGAACATGAATGTGAAATCTAATTTTTCCAATAACGTATTGAATAAAGATTTCATAATTCAAATGCAAAATCCAATGAAAACTGCTAGGATTCACCAGTAAAATCACCAATGTTATCAAACAGGTGTTATCTGATCCTACGAAGAAAAGATTACGGCATACAACCCATTACCAGACTACACATTTTCGACTGTTCACAGATTACATTTCAAACTTGAATTCATTTTAAAAAAGTAGTTTATATGTTAAAAAATTGGTCGCTAGAGTAAACTAGTGCTACGATTAACTAATAAAGATAATGTGAAATTTTGTTGAACTCCATATATTCTATGGGAAACTGACAGAAGCTGCTATTTTTCCAAAATATATGAGTATTTTGGAAATCTCAATAAAGGTCAACAAGGATCATTCCTTGTAAATTCGGTTAAAACCAAGCACTAGTTTTTGGGAAAACCATTAATGGACTTTCAGATAGTTGCTCCCACACACAAAGCCATAATAAAAAAAAACACCTCTTAATAGTTTGGCAAGTGATGGAAAATATTTTACAGACCTCATGTCTAACGACTAACTATTCTTCATCCATTCATACGAAATAAATAGATCTTTTTCAGATTGAATTACAAGCATCCACAAATATAGACTCTTTTGTGTATCCATATTCCAAAAAAAGTACAAGTACACAGAAAACCACTGATGTAGTAGTACATCTAAGGCAAAACGCTTATTTTGAAACTAATCTTTTCAAACTCCTAAGGTCTTTGAAAAGGGAATATCAGTTCGCGTACATGGATTAGGCCTATTTCCTAAGCTAGGAGTAACGTATATTACTGAAGATTGATTTATCATTATTCTGCAAAGTTCAGCGATCCTGAAATGCAAGAGTGTATGTCTTAAAACACTCCTGTGATTCTGTGGAATTTCTTTGCTAGTCTGTATAAATTCTCCCATCCACAAAACCACTCTTTAATAGCTTTTAAGGAATTTATTCTTCCAATCGTTTAATGCTTTGATTGGTCTCATGTCCCGAAAAAGCTCTATCTCGATCACCCTTATCACAAAGATCTTGTATAATTTCATACCGTGCAAAACATTTCTGAATTATATACCTCCACGGCAAGATGATTACGCATCTTCAATTGCGAATCAGGTATATGTGTTCTCTCGAAAGCTTTCTCTTCATCTGGAGCATGTTTTGTTAGTCCTACTCCAAAAAATCTATAAACATTTTCCATTGCATTTTGTGAGTGCTTTGAATAGTGAGTAGTCTTATACATTATATTATGAATCCCAATTTTAAGAAAATTTTTCTTACTTTCCTTATTACGTGGGAAAAATTCATTAAGAATTTTACGTTATTTAGAGTCCATTGACGTCTTGCTATGTTGTTATCTTTATTTTCTCCCAAACATATGTGCATAAACGATCTGTTGCACTGGTATACAAAACATCAAAACCAGGTGATATTAGCATATTAACTGCTCTCCAAAATTAAAATTGATGCTTTAACCCCACTAGTGCAAACGTAAAACGTAAGCCATTGGTACAAGAAGAGTAATTGGATAACATACCTTCCGACTTTCTTCTCAGCCGATCCTAGTTTAAATATTTTTTCACTTGTTTTGGTATTGGTTGCTGGACAGAATTATTTTAAGTTGTCTCATTTTCTTTGTTTTCTGAGAATGAATACGTCATCATCTGACAGGTTCTACACACATTCTGATAAGTATCAAACGGCGCTACCTTTCCACACATAAAAACTTTAATGACCTAACTTGCTCACAAGGCTATTTCCAAATTTCTACTATATGGACTAACGATCACCGACTTTGTAAACTTGACACCTCTGCATAAACGTTTTCTATCAGTAATATCAAAGACTAATTTCAGTCCTTGTTCAGTACTAGTAATCAACGATTGGCAAACCCAACGTTCCATCATTATACAACATAACCCCTTTTTATCAATTCATTATTATTACTTGAATATTACGTCTGGGTATCGCAAATCAATTCTTTGGAGCTGTGCGTGATCAAAGAATATTTTCCATTCAGCTAAATCTTCAAAATTCTATTTGTTTGTTGGTGAGACATCTAGTGGCTTAAGACTGACACCTCTATATAATGAGATGAATATCGTACTCGCAAAATGTCAGGAAACAAAGCTTTTAAGTGTTCAGTGTAAACGAAAGTTCCAGGTACTGGACATTTTTGCTCAGATTCACAAATTTCAAACTTAAAGTTTTCATACAAAAATATGTTTATGTCTACATCTCTATGATTATTTGGTAGTAGACTTGCAAATAACCTGAAAAAGAGAATATACTCAATGTACCTATATACTGGTATCTGAGTTGGATTAGACTTAGGGTTTACACTTGAGTGTAGAAGATAAGATTGTTATGGATTGTGAATACGGACTATATTAAATTTTGATAATTACAGTACATTTAGACTGCCAAGACTAAGTGCAAATGATTACTGCCCAGTCTAAGAAGATTGACCTACGAACACGAAGACGAGGAGAACTTGCTTGGGCGGCGTATAAAATCAACACTGAAATCATTCAAAACCACACATTTTCTTGCTTTCTTAGCGGTTTTCTTGGATTATCAGTAGATAACAAATTTTTGTATGTCAAGACATTTTGGATAGAAATGTGACATCTAGAGTGCACACAAGGCTTTTTCTGAGATTCAACCTAGTGACCTACTGTTAGACCCGACGTGACCCAAGATCGAAGTTGGAAAAACATTCTGACTAAATATCAAAATATTAGAGCCAAACATGTGACCTATAGAAAGCAAAGGAGACATGTTCTAAATTTTGACATAGGAACCAAGTTTATCAGTCCATGAGACCCGATACTGAATTTGTCCGAGGTCTCTAGGAAACAAACATAGTGACTAAGTTTCGAGGCATTTTAGTTATAATTATGGCCCCTATAGTGTACACAAGATGTTGACATACGATGGACGATGGATGACGGACACAGCTAGATCTGAAAGCTCACCTTGAGCTCTTTATGCACAGTTGTGCAAAAAACTAATTGATTTGATAGATTTATCAATGCTTTTGCCAATTTTTCTCTACAGAACATAATCTCAACTAGACCAATGCATAATGATTGAACTTGGCGTTTTTCGATCGCTGGTAAATCTGTGGAATATTGCAAGGACTTTATATATAAAGTCTCGTCCAATTTTCGTCAGAAGTTATAGAATTGACAGAAAGAGTCGAATAGCTAAAATACATTTCGTCCAACGTTTCCCATTAGACAATTACAAATAATACATGAACTAGTGCTTTTGTATATAAACTTAGATATGAAATTTCGAAAAACTCTGACCACCATATTTACCAATCACGACTGTCAATCAAGAAATTAATCAGATCAATCGAATCATTCATTACCCACCCGAAATTGAGTTTGAACTCCGTCATTAACAGCCATTTGTATGAAGCATATTTGTTGGCATGGGGACTTAAACGTCGCATTTACAGCTTATTCAAGCTGTAGTTATGACGATTAGATCGCCAACGCACCACTTCACGTTTTTGTAACAGGCTACTGGCTTTGGATTTTGCAATATAACGTCATTTCAATCTAAGGGGAAGGTCCTGTTGGAGTTGATTGGCAGGGCCAACGGAGTAAGTGGGCGGGGCAAACGATTGGTAAATTAGGAGATAGGAGCACAATATATTTTGTTCAATTGAGTCCCGCTATGCACGACGCAACCTATAAATGGAGAAACGGGAAAAGGCTGTCTGGGCAATACTTCAAGGAGATAATATCCAATTTGGTTCACGGGTTGTTGAGACACGGGGTAGGGGTGGACGGAAGGACGCGCACACAGTTTGACGACAATAGGGTCCCTCTATTTTTCGGGTACAATGAAAAATAAGATATGACGTCTTGTTATGTAATCATTGTTAACCCATTTCCACACAATGACGCCTATTGACGCTACTAAGAAAAAAACTTTTGAAAACATTGTGGAGAATGAAGCACATACTTGTAACAAGCAATTTCTCCCTTATCCACAACATTTTCTACCACAAAAGGCAAATATTTCTAAAATTCCATCGATTAAACATTGTCGGCTGCAACTTCTTTAAATTTGGACCTGTCTAAAGTTTAGCTGTCTGGAAATGGGTTAAAAGACTATCAGGAAGGGAAATTTTATTTGACTGATGATTATCTATGCATACATTAAAACTCTATACCTCATGCGAAAATTAGGAAATTGGAAAAACTTGAATTGCAGACAACAAAACATTATTTTTTGTTTTTTTTTTAAACAAAGGGAAAGGGGCCGAATGGAAAAAACCCACTGTGAGAGAGAAAGTTTATTCAGACGGGCGACCTAACTATTTATAATCTAGTTTTAGTTACGACATCGATGATTTGCTTGTTTCAAGCATGCTGTCCTTTTTCATAACCAAATCCCACACAGTGACGCCTTTAGACGCCCCCTAGGAAAAAAAGCTTTGGAAAACATTGTGGAAAATGAAGAAATTTCTTGTTAAAAGCAATTTCTTCATTATGCACAATGTTTTCTACCCCAAAAAGACGAAAATAAATAAAAATTCCATCAACTTGACATTGTCGTCTGCAGCTTTTTTCAATTTGGACCAGTCTAAAATTTTGCTGTGTTGGGATGGGTTAAAATGTTCAGTACGTATTTTCTCGGTCCAAGGCGTCAAAATGAGAAATGTGTGGTAATTAGTTAACATACGACGCTATTAAGGCAAGTATTACAATTAAAAGCTGTTGCACACGCCAAAGCTACATGACGTCGCTTTCATCCCAAAACCTCAAAGCTACAACTGAAATCAACTATAGGTTACGAGGTTTTATAGTTAGAGTGACGATAATGTGCGTGAATTGTGGTATAGTAAAACTTCGATGAAAAATTAGTCCTCTTTTTTACATTATTTAATATAAAAGACGGGAAAAGGGGCATTAATGACATTTTCGTTGTTGTTGTTGTTGTTGTTTACGGAGCTTCTTCAGTGGCTCAGTTTTTATGAACCTGTCACCGAATATTTCCAGGTTATAAAGATGAATCTTGTAGAAGTTTATGAAAATGCGAAAAAAAGGGGGGGTAATGACATGTTTCTCTGTGTACACTCTAAGGAACACTGTTTTGTGTTGAATCTTAATGAAACTTTTTTAAATGATTAAATTACTAGCTGAGCGTATTAAGACAATCATGTTTTTTGTCATATATAAGAAAATACGAAAAAATGAATTTGATTTTTGTATGAAAAATTGTATGTTTTCAATTTAGAATGTGAATCTCCAACTATTCCGCCTGTGTGCAAAGAAGTGACTTAGTCTGAGCAGAGTCCTCACAATACCTACTGATTTGTAAGACAACATAAATGAAATGTAGTCAAATTGTAGAGAACGCCCTCAAACGCATACTTTTCCTCAGTTTATCTAACATAGTTTGTTTGTTACGTTTATTTGTTATGAGAACCCTTGGCGAAGAAGATTACTCAAAGTGATGCAGTGATGGCTTACAGTACTTTCAGTACTCTGATTCTTCAACAATGTCGGACCGATTTTCAAAGTTTTCCGAGATCTTATCAAGACATTTCTTCTGAAGAATTTTAATACTAGTAATGCTGAATTAAAATCCTATGTAGAATGTCATTGAAATCAAAGGACTGACACCACCAGAAGGCCTAATGGATGTCAATATTCCTTTTGAAAAATCACTTTTTAAAACAGCTCTGGCCTAAAAGGGACAAACAGGAGGTGTAGACTAAGAACAGACTGCACTTATGTGAAGACTGATCTTTGTCTACACCTCCTGACATATCAGGAATATTCCGGGTTCAGCATGACAATGATTAATTCGACTGAGTAAAACTTGTAGCCTATAGAGTGTTCTCAAGGTTAATGAAGAAGGCGGACAACGTACTCCAAAAGACGGACACCGTACAAAACACAACGAAAAAACTTCGTTTTTAACAAAGAAGAATCAGTCAGATATATAAACTGTCCTCTTATGATTAGTCTTGTTGTTTAGAAACTGAAGAACAAAAATAAATAACTTTGGAAAAAGTATAGAATTATATTGCTTGTATCAAGCAATTTTTATCAACTGTGGTCTGCAGCTTCTTTCAATTTTGGCCATTCTAGAATTTCGTCGTTTAGGAATAGGTTAAGTACGTTTGGCTATTTATCTACAGCATTGTTCTTAAAAACTTGTCTAAGCACATAAACTTACATGTTGTGACTTGGAGATAACAACATTGAAGACGGAAGATTATACTTTATTATCTAACAAAGCAATCGGAAATTCTCGACCAAATGTTCAAGTAGCTGTAGCCTCAAGATCTACTTTCAAGGGCGATAAACTTAATAAATGGTAGTAGAGTCCCTTTTTGTTTAATTGGGACTGCCTGGTTACTTTTCTTGGTTAAACGTTGACGTCAAGAACAAAGGAACTACTTTTTGAGGAGTGTCTGCAAACTCAGCGCGCAAAATGTCCAACTTTGTTACATAATAATCCGCGCATTTATTAATCTGATGCTGACCTGAAAAATTAGTCAAGGAGCACTATTGCATTGGATACTATAGTTTTTCAACCACATAATGTAAGAAGAATTCTTCAGCTGAATCGAAGACTGAAAAATCAACAGCCATGAAAATTCTTGTGTTATTTGGTTTACTTGCATATGCGGCATGTAAGTTGAGAGATAAGAGTTTGTTTTTTTTCATCGAGGTGAAGCTGAGCGGATTCATACATAAGTGTGATTAGGGTTTTCGCGTCATACCCTCATGAAAACAAAATTTTGTTTCTTATAATTCAATAGCATCACACGAATACAAATTTTGCAGCTAGAGGAAAATACAAAATGTTGTAGATCTATCGCAATATACTATTCCTGTTATTTTGTTCCCTTTTTTATGAAATATATTCGATGAAAAACACACACTTAAAAAACACAACAGTGAAATTATAAAATGACAAACTGTTTGGTACTGAACGTAATCTACGCTGGACCAACACACTGGTGACTTCTTAAGGTTGCCAAATATTTCTATTGTGAAATGACGCACTTTTACATATCCAAAAGATGACATATTTTGTCTATTTTTGCATCATACTTTTCGTTAAAAACAAAAGCAAAAGCTATATTTTCACTAGTGATGCAGGTACTCGTGAAAATATAGCATTTATTGTTCACTCAATGAGAGATAAATCGAACTGGCACTGAAACAAATAATTGTCCTTTCTACATACTAATTTAAGATTGTTTTACAGGTTTAAAGTGCCCGTCCTGTATTCATGCGACCATTTCGAATGTCCCTGAAAAGATAAAGTCTGCGGTTGATGCAGCACTAAGTACGTTTGGGAATAAAAAATGCGACGAGGTGCTAACAGGACAAGTGGACGGGGTACGGCTCTGTTTAAGTGTAACTCTAACCGTAACCGGTGAATTCCATTTCAAAACATTTGAAAAAGTATATTATATCATAAAGATAGGTATGAGCGTAGATTTTATAATGAGTACCATGTAATTCCCGTGTGCCATGACAGGTCTTTAGATAATTTGTCCAAGGGAAAATCTCTTTTTCTCTTAAAAGAAATAGAATTATCGATTGTTTCCGTGTAAGCTCGTACACTTCTTTTCAATTAAGAAATGACGAGAATTTTTTTCGATTTCATTGAGGTATGCACCTAGAAATTTAATCGCACTAATGTATGAATCCGCTTCGCGTATTAATACAATGTGATTATGTTTTTAGGTCCACACCTCAATGAAAACAAAATAGTCTCTTCATTTCTTCTAGATTAGTATCTTTAGGCCGTTTTGCTAGTTATGAGTTAAGTGTATGGATCTACCTTGTGTGCAAGCCTGCAAAATAGCTGTGTGCTCAAAGTTTTGTTAATGGTCGTATGTAAAGAAAATTTCAGGCAATCAAAACGCCTTAATCTTGATAGAGGAAACTAAAATTGAATTATTTCGTCCACAACTTAATCTATATTTTCCCTAGTGATATATCTGTTGTTGTTCATTTTATGAAAGATTAATCGATCCACTGAAACGAACAGTTATCTTTTCTAAATATTCATCTTTTACTTCTTTCAGATAGACGAAGAGATGTGTCAAGAAGAATGCGGTAAAGTGCTGAGATGCGGTTGGTATAAAGGTGTCCTTCTTATGAAAGTTCCTAAAACTGGAAAAGGTATGAAACTTTAATCCTTGACATGCTGACTGATTTCCTTTAACAGAATTACATTAAAAATCAAAGGACTGTAAGCACGAGAAGCACTTCTTTGGGGATCAACAATCTGTTTAAAATTAATTTTATTAGCAACTCTGCCTGTAAAGGGATAATCAGGTGGTGTAGACTAAGATAAGACTACACGTATGCGCAGTCTGACCATTGTCTATGCCTCCTGCCAACACAGGAGTATGCCGGATTTAACATGACAAGGGTTAATGTCTATCACATTGTCTATCGCCAAGGAAAGAAGAAAATACTCAAGGACTTAAGATAAATAAACGACCAGAGAAAGACAAAAGGCAACAGGAATTGGAGTCAATTTCTATCAATAACGGACTGCTGACTACGCCCAATGAGCTCCAACAGGAAGTTCCTCTTTGATATAAGACAGCGTTTAAAAAAAAAAAGAAATGGCCAGTAACATGTAACAAAATTGAAACTTTGAACCAAGATAAGACAAATAGATAGCTAAAAATAAAGCACTTAAAAGATAAGCCCTGAATACAATATTCATATGTTGTTTTTCTAAGTCCTAATATGCACACATTGGTTTGTTGATAAGAACATACATGTGTTCAATTCATATGTTTCTATTTATCTTAGATGTGTCACTCCAAGTCAGCAAGCGGAGATGTTATTCAGCAACCGCGGCCAACACTCCAGCGGAAGAATGTCACAACCACTACGTAGATTATTCAGCTCTTGAACTATCGGCATTTCAGGAAATTATCGATGCAATCACTCCTACGTTGGAAGTGCAATGTTTTCAAGGGCAACGATGTCTTTATAATGAAACATACAGCGGGGGTTCCTCTGAAGCTATGCACAAAGTTTCACGTGTTTTTATGGTTTGCTGTTTACTTTGTACTCTGCTTTTAAGATTGATATAACTTCTCCACGAAAGTAACTCCCACGGCTTTATGAACAATATCGAATCTAATACGGTACAGTATGGTACAAGTTTTGTCGTCTTGAATGCCTTAGACACAATGAATATAGATTAAAAAAGTCACAGTGAAATGCCGCGATTAAAAAAGTAACAGTTTTTAGTATCAAACACTGTCGCAAGAAACTCTTGCGCTTGTTCGTTTTTGGTGCTTAAATCATAGAATTAAATTATAGAATTTGAAATTCAGAATAGAAAACAAGTTTGAAACAAGATATAGAAAAGTCGTCAAAAGAAAGCGAATAGTTTATGGGAAATTCCACTAATAAATTTACTATATGAATTAATCAATTTTATGAAAGTAAAAACTTTAGTTTGAAATTGTCAAGTATTCAAAAACGTTTTATATAATTCAAATATCAGAGAAAAAATAAAAATAGACGAGAATTGTTGAGGATATATTATTAAGGGTGTTGAGGTTTTTTTTCTGTCTGTGTTCCTCACTGGAATTTAACGATCAGGGTGACCTCTGATTCGCCAATGTTTGAAATGATAAAAAATGAAACTTGAATATTGTGCTATTATAATGATAATAAAACAAACAAAGACAACGATAAGAAGAGCGATGCAAAATATTTTAAAGACGGTATCAAATGAAGACTTGCACATTCATTGTTGTTGATTCTTTCCTAGCCTTCTGAAAAATAGGAAAAACTGTCTAATTTGGCGTTTCAATAGATATTTTAAAACTGGGAGTTTTTTTTATTATTAGTAGTAGAAGTGTTATTAATGCAATTTTGGTAAAACAAGCTGCCCGCTAAGGGTTATCTTAAAAGCTGGATAAAAAAGGCTCATGCCATACCGAAGTTTATTTTTAATGCCTGGTAGATTCTTAATCTGTAAAAAATCCTCCTAGATCTAAGCAGCACCTTTGTCTTCTAGTCAATTACAATTTTTTATGTTTTTTTATTCTTCTTATTATTATTTTTTAATATTTATTTATTCATTTATTTTTCTTTTTTGTCAAGCCCGCTTGCCTTGGGTGGGAATATTTGTAACTGTGACAAATCGGTGATTGTGTGATAGCTACTCAGTTAGTCAGTCCGCCCGAATTTGTCCATTGTATATTTCTTACGTATATAGATGGATTGCTGAATAACGCCGTGCAATTATTCCCCATCATAAGCAGATGTGCCGCTTGAAACAAATATTAAGTTAACTCCAAGTTCAAAGTCGCAATTTAAGTTCAAACATTCAAATAACGCTTATTTCCTACATTTGTGCATGGGTTTCAAAACAATTTTGGACACTAATTCTCCGTTTCAAGTTGATGTTCCAATTGAAACAAATTTTCAGCTAGCTCAAAAGTCAGTGTCTCTACTTTAAGGCTGGTTGAATATGTTGCTCCTGCACGACTTCCTTATATTTTTTTTTTTTGGGGGGGGGTCGTTAAGTTTGTTTTTTTTCTCTTGTTCTTCTTTTTTGTGTGTTTTGTTTTGTTTCGTTTTTCTTTCTTTCTTTTTTTTTTTTTTCTTTGTATTTTTTTTTTTTTTTTTTTTTTTTTTTTTTTTTTTGTTTGTTTGTTTGTTTGTTTGTGTGTTTTTTGTTTGTGTTTTTTGTTGTTGTTTCGTTTGTGTTCTTTGTTTGTTTGTTTTTTGTTTTGGGGTTTTTTTTGGTTTTTTTTTTTTTGTTTGTGTGTGTTTGTGTGTGTGTGTGTTGCTTTTTTTCGAAAAAACATTCAAATAGTTTGTCAAAGCTTGATTCAACAGCTTCTTAAGATTGTAAACACTATAAACTCAAAGAGAGATATCTTGTCATATTTATCGAATTTGACTATTTCGCCGAAGTGTCTATTGAAACTGACATCTCTGTTTAAGCTGAAACATTAGAAAAATAAACTAAATTATCTTAATATTTTTCGGAAAAAGATAGCCTTTAAAATAGTTTCTATTACATCAAAGTAACTTATCAGGCTACCAAAGCTAGCTTAAATTCCAAGATATGGTGAGTGATCAAAGTTCAATTTTGTCTGTACAGGCATATCGTTTGATCACTCATATCTATGATTGTCTTACCCGTATGTTTGCATAAACAAAATTTTGTAAAGCGCCGGGTTTATTTTATCGAAAAACAGTGAAGATTTAAGTTAGCAAAGCGTCAGATCTGATAGCTTAAGTTAAAAGACATAATTTTGAGGCCCTCTCAGAGGTCAATGAGTCAAACTACCACCGGAAGCTTAACCTCTAAATCAATTGGATGCCTACGTCATAAAAAACAGTTCTTATATATTTGAGAAATATATCAAACTCTGCCAGCAAGTTCATCCCATAGGTAGTTTTAGCTCATTTTGGCATACTGTGTTCAAATTAGTCCGATCAGAGTCTTCACTATGTGCACTGCTTTGTATGGCCACATATATTAACTTTATTCAAATAGTAGAGACCTCCTTCAAAAGAATGCAATTTAACCCATCCCCACTCAATCTTGCTTTTTAGCATCTGAAGAAAAAAGCTTTAAAAAATTGTTGACAATGAAGAAATTGCTTGAAACAAGCAATTTCTTCAATGTCCACAATGTTTTCTACCATACATAGGCAAATATTGTCTAAATTCCAAAAACTTGAAAATGTCGTCCGCATCTTCTTTCAATTTGAACCAGTCAATGTTTTTGTCATGTTTTGATGTGTTATATTGTTTGTTATATCTATCATGATAACAGAACAGAAACAGAACAGAAATTTTAATAATCGACAAGTACAAAAAAGTACATAGCCATACAAACATATACAAAGTAATACATTTCAGTCACAGTTATTGGTCTTAATCAATAGGTAAAGAAGAGAGCAATGATACATGGTTTTGTTTTGGGGGTTTTTTTAGGGGGGAGGGGGTTGACAAAAATTTAGGAAATACCTGTAAATGAATAAATTTATTGGACGTGTACGTTACAATTGTATTAACAATAAAGACATCGAGAAAACCATAGGCGATGGATGAGCGTATAACAATGGCAAATGCTCATACTATACATATGTGCACTTGCACTACTTAACCGTTGATAAAGATGATCACTAAACAAAACCATGCTTTGCTAGCTTACACTACTTTCAGCACTTTGATTGAATGTGGTACAGGTAAGCTTTAACGAGGTAAAAGGGTGCAAGACTGGCTCTCTGCTTGCTAAATAATTTTGAAAAATCCTTGTCAAACATTTTTGAAACTATATAAGGAAATCTTCGCTCTATCTTTGAAAATCCTTTTCTTGAAGCATTTTCTACCAAGTTTGGGAAAATAGCGTTTACATGTATTTATAAGTGAAGGATTCTCACTAAATCCCATGTTGCTGAAACTATTAAAACCAACTCAACGAAACCACTCTGACGAGCTCTAACCATGTAGAAGGCAGCTACCATGGGCCGGTTACATGATCAGAGTAATTGAACCCAGAACAAACTTATAAGCTTAACCTAAGTGTAAGAAGACTCGGGTCTAAATCCCTATTGTTAGAATATCGGTATACTCAGCCGCAGTATACTGAACCCCGAGCTAATTATTCTTCAGAAATCGGGGTGAAATGGGATCCTTCAACGGTGTTGCTATACCTACGTTCGACTATCCCTTTCCTGTTTTGCAAAATTTTAGAACTGTCCAAATTCAAATGTTTTGCAAACGAAAATTTAAAGTGGGTTTAAATTGAAAAATAGCCATTCAGCAGGGTAGAAAATATTGTGAAAAAAGAACAAAATGCTTGTTAAAATCAATTTCTTCATTTTCTACAATGTTTTCACAACATTTAAAATCACAGGGACGTTAAACCAGGGATTTAACCGGAAAGGACAAGACAGGCCGTTGGTCGTGTTAGAGAAGTCCGCAGTTCAAGTACAGTTGCTCTTCTTTCACCAATAATCCCCTTCCTTCTAAATGACTTTTGTCGATTTGATGAGACAACCGAAGTTAATCGTCGTTTGGTGACTTGTAACTTCTGCAGATACCATATTTTGATCGTTCATTGTAATACTTCAATATGTTTCCGCTATGTTGCTTTGCGAACAAAATGCATTTTGCAACTCCCTAACGCGGCTAAATTTTATTCTTACTATTGGCTCATTTATGAGAGAAAAATGACTCATATTGCTATTACATTTGTAAATGTCGGTAAGAATTTTGGCCTAGCCGGGTTTCAATTCACACCCCAGGTTTGAGCGTGTTACCGACTGAGCCATCCGGGCTCGAGCAAAGGTTAACCCGAAAGCTAAGGCTGATTCTACATCAAAATAATCACTTTAGCATTACATCTTTTTCTACAAAAAATGAAAATGCTTCTTTTTCTAGTAAGAGCTAAATCCTGGCTTTGTGCAAACAGTTTGGTCTAAGGTGGTACTGTTATCGCCCACTGCCTGTCGTCTACCAGGAAAATAAATTGTAAAATTCTTATACCAAAGCATCTATCAGATTACGGTGAAACTTCACAAAAGTGGTCCTCGGATGAACTGAAATCTTTTCAAACTCTAGTTGTTCTTCCAAAATATATACATGTATAAAGCCCGGAGTGTTTCTGATTCCTAGATTTATAGAATAGAAATTCATAAAAAATGAGAAAATGTGGTTAATTTTGTAAATAAAAAGGGGACCATGATGGTCTTTTGAAATTTGTCAGCTTGATCTCCTTGGAAAAATCATTTTTGCCCGATATGTGCTCATATGAAGAAAATTGTCCACTTTTTTTAAAGTCTCATTTTCTTGTTTAAAAAGGTGTGAATTTGTTTAGCATAACTTGAGACTAAAAAGGCTTCATATTACAACTTATGAAGAGTGTTACATGTACGATAATGTAAGATATCAATGGCCTGGGCCTCATTTTGCCAGGTGTTTTATGTACAACAGAGTGCCACATTGGGAACCTAAGGGAATTATATAATAACTTTAGACTAAAAAGGCTTCATTTTACAACTTATAAAGAGGGTTGCGATGATGCAAGATATTAACCCTCTGGGACTTGTTTTTTAGGTGTTTTTATGTACAACAGGGTGCCACATTAGGGAAGTAGATAATAACTTTTGTAAAGGGTCGAAAGGCTATGCCACATGCAAAAAATGATAACTCCTAGCCTCATTGGTTCTAATCAGAAGACTCTTAAAGATCTTCCTCTTTGTTTCTCATTGAAAAGGCTGTGTCCAGGTACAGCCAAATATAAGACACCAGTGTGTGCATTTTTAACAACTTGTGTAGAGAGCCACTAAACAACTAGAGCCTATCAGCTTGAATTTGCTTATCATACAGCTAACTTAGTTTCTTTAAACATAGTGGGTAACTCATTAAAACATTGAATTAACTTTAACGGAAGCAACTTTCTGTTGTGCAACATTTTTTCTAAGTCAAACAGTATCAAATAATCCAATTTGATATCAATCTGAAATTGGCCAATCTTCCTAAGCTTCATTGTCAAATTTATTGAATATTCTTTCAAAAGTTCTGATAAAGGATTAGCAAAAGACCATTTCTTAGAACTTTGGCTAAGAACCATCCACCAGTTGCCGGAATTAAGATTTTCAAAGCTTTCACTGTATACTATTTATTGATATAAGAATTCGTAAAAGCCAAGTTTTTTAAACCGAGCCAAATATTGTGGATGAATCTGACAAAGGTGCATCCAATTGAGAATAAAGATTATCAAAGTTTCCATAATATACACTAACTTCTTTAAAGGAATCTGATAAAGGGTCACCCAAGGCCCATTCCTGTAAACTTTGTTGAATTCTATTCAGCACTTTCCGGGGTGATTATTTAAAGTAAAAGTTTACGAATGGACGGAAATTTGACAGAGTTTTACATAAAGAACCTAACGAACAACTGCCAAGTTGCAGCAAAATTGACTTTAGCGGTTTAGGAAGAGAAAATGTCTGAAGAAAAGGATTTTTAAACTCAGAGCTCTGATGAGCCCCGCCCTGATACGTCAAGAAGGATAGTCCATAGATCATTCCTAAAATGTTAAGCCAAAATAGCCCAGTGGTTTAGGAGGTGAATATTGTAGGTCTTAGTCTGATACCACGATTAAATTTCGAAATTTCGGGGTAAGGATATTTCTAAACAAGTGACAATTTATTTCCGGCGAAGTATACAAGTACATGTAAACATTTCAAATAATTTTGATATACCACACTCTGCACATTATTTATACACACTCATTTCTATAATGATCTATAACAACTCGTAACCAATCAGGCTGGTATCTGACGGTTTACTGTCACCATTCATTGTGATGAATACTCACCATAGGTTTCATTTTGACTGTGATGCTTAATAGTCAATGGCTAGTATTTAATAAAGGATCTAAAATATGAGCGCGTGTGTGACATTTCCAACCATTACACATGTGCGCCAAGTAAAGACTCAGATCAGTCTGTGCATCCGCACAGTCTGATCAGTCTTCACTCTGCGCTCTGTAGAAAGATACTGACCCAAAGCTTCTTTAAACAATCAGCGAGTATTCTAATTGCCCAAAGTGGCTGTCAATGGTTCTCAATGTGTGCAAGTCACGCAAATGCGAAATTGTTGGAAATGTCACGCACAAGCTCATATGCAATTTGTCACTGATAATTAGAACTATGACGGTCATCAATCACAATTACTGAAAGTTTTAGACACTTTGTAAGACCGTGATAAGCTTTCAAAAACCGCAGTGGCTAACTGCATTACTGCATTACGTGCATTTACATTGTGTTGTTGAAATGCATACCGGTTTTATTTACGGAACATATATATTTTTTTAAGAGATGAAGAGAATATGTTTTGTCTTCATGGAGGTATGAACCGAAAAACCTAATCACACTGAATGAATAGGCGAAGCGGATTCATACAGTGTGTGATTAGGTTTTTCGGTTCATACCTCAATGAAAGCAAAGGATATTCTCTTCATTTCTTATAATTTAATAGTATCGAGCGAAAAAAGGCAAACCCCTACATGTTTTGATACCTTTTTGTGTGGAACTATTTTGAGCCGAAGCATAAAAAATAGCTGCGTGCTCAATTTTTTTTTTTTTTTTTTTTTTTTTTTTTTTTTTTTCATGGAGTTATGAATAATTTTTCCGACCAATCAGAACGCCCGTTTTTGATAGACGAAACTAAATAGCTGATTCATTTATTTACCATTCATTGACCGGACAATAAGAGCTATATTAAATATGCTTTAACTGTTCTTGAAATGAAATATAAATCGATCTTGCACGAAAACAAACTATTATTCTATCTTTTTAATACAAAGAGAAATAACGCGATTTTTTTTATTCGGACAAAAGAAAAAGATCGCTTTCGACAGAAAATGGATTCGTGTATCAGACATGTAGTGAACTGACACGAATATAGTAAGATGACGACATTTCCCGTTCACCCATTCCCACACAGTGACGCTTTTAAACGCCTCTCTATATAAAAGTTTTGGAAAACATTGTGGAAAATGAAGAAATTGCTTGTCACAAGCAATATCTTCATTCTCCACAATGTTTTCTACCAAAATAGACAACATTTTTAAAGATTTCCTGACTTTTAAATTGTCGTCTGCAACTTCTTTGAATTTGGACTGGTCTAAAATTTTATCGTGGGGTGATGAATGGGTTAAATCACTTTACGCCGAGAATAACGTTAATAGAATTATCAAAATGTTCAGGATTGAAAAGCTTTGTGAGCTTCTTTTATCTACGTTGATATGAAATTATATGGTGTAGCAGTGATACATAAGGAATATTATGTCGTTGTTGTGAAACAAAGCTTTTTACTGGATTCTACACGCGTAGAAATTTCGATGTTTCAGGTGATCGCCGGTTGTGGTTGGTCGTCAAGTTACCACTAGTCGTACCTGATAATTTCTTAATTGTTGGCGCAAATGGATCGATTCAATCACCACTGCATCTATACTTTCATTGATCAAAGATAGCATACTATAATAAACTTTTGGACGAAAGAGCAGAATGGATTTATTGATACCTTAAATTCTTAATTAATGTCACTTTAGAAGAAAAAGGGGGTTATGTAGCGCTATCATATTTTTAGCCGTATTTAACACTGTCATTTCCAGCCGTGTCAGGTTTTGTCGTCGAGTCATGTATGTATTTCGTCGGTACGCGAGCAAAATGTCGTAACTACAGCTTTAATAAAGATGTAGTTACGACACCTTAGTTGCGCATCGACTGTTTATTGTAGAACATCTGTTAGTACGTGATGAACATCATGATTGTAATCCAAGTATCCCCTGAAACTACTTTCTAAATGCATCATGTACAGGAAAATAAATATTCATCTATCCACTTAAAAGAGATAACATTGATTTCCACTTAAGGAATAAAATTCCGTAATTTGATCTGATATTATTAACACCGCACATAAATCTTTTATAATTTACATACCGATTTTTCTTTCAGATATATTATTAGCACGCGTTCAAAATCGCCGTCAAATGACGTCAGGCTAAAAAGAACGTTGAATTTAGACAAGTTCTGTGAGGTTCTTTTATCTGATAAAGCCAAACTTCGTTTGATTATGATAAATGGAATATTATGCTATAGTTGTATCATAAAACCTTGTAGGAAATTATGTTGTTTCATTCGATTGTTTGTCTCGTGAAATATCTAATTTTTTCTACGCGGCTCGAATCCAAAACAAGGTTTTGTACAACCATAGAGATGATATTGAAAAAATGGTCAAGACATACCGAATTCATTAAACGAGTCTGATTATCTGTAAACAGATAAAAACGAAGCTCTACCGAATCTTTTTAACATGTTTTAGATGGAGAGTTAAATAAATTCGGGATTATATCAGCTCGAATTTGATATTCTATATTTAAAAATTTTATATCAACTCGAATTTGATATTCTATTTAAAAAATTTATTCATTTGCATAGTTATTACACTAATGTAATATCCATCTTGTCATATCAAAAATATTCAATAGGTTTACTTTACCCCCGATCCGTAGGTCATATTATAAAACACGATGGTCCTTATTTTAGCTTATCAATATAAAGGCGGATTCAAACTGCTAATTCGACCAACTCGATTATCCAGCATAAGGTTAAAAGCTTAATTGGCCATGTCCTCTTACTTTTGTTGTAGTGCATACTTGGTCAATCGCTGGCCCCGCCCACTGACTCCGCTAACCGCACCCTCAGACTCCGACAGGAAGTCTTGCTCGGATTTTAAAGGTAGGTATCGATGTTTTTTTCATGTCACAGATTTTAAATATGCCGTTTCATAGATTGTTTTAAAAGTAGTTTTGCCAAAATATCAGGCCGCTTATCAGAAAAAAGCAGGGTATTTCCCTAATAGCCTACGTAGGCTATTAATCTATTTTTAGATTAATCCGAGACAGTTACGAAGATTATGGGTCATTCACGTGTCGCGAATAACCGTTAGAACCTTACAATAAGTTCAAATTACATCAAACCATCGTCATCGTTACGTCATCAGGAGTAATGTTCGCTAGCTGGTCTGTAAAGATCAGTCCTTTCATGTGACATGATATAGGACGTTGTCTGTTTCGCTAGTAAATTTGTTACCTTCATTTGACTGGGTCATATGCAAATGAGGTCATCCGATGTCGGCAGCCGAATTCCGTGATATCTAAAAATAACCTGGATTTCCGCTAAACCTTTCCGATATAACCAGAAAAAGCCACTTTATGTCTTTTAGATAACCACCAAGACAATACCTGACCTAACTTAAAGTATTAAATGTTCGTTTGAGTCTATTTTTCGGCACTTGGTAATTTTTCTTATATAGGTTTCAGAAACATCGATACCTCCCTGTAACGGCGTTTAATTGTATGATTTATAGCAAGTAACAAAAATGTAAAATAGTTGGTTGACGACCTGAACGTCTTAAGTACGGTTGATTAAGCTGCAGTTATCACTCTAAGTCTCTAACCCAACTAAATGCATCAAAAAAATAACGGCCAATATCGGAGGTGTTCAAGGTTCAATTCCGGTCTAAATGAATGATTCAGTTTAAACATATTTTATTTCCATAAATAAACATTTGTACACTGCAAATTATAATGAAATACTAACTTCATGCAAAAAGGATGAGAACGGAAGCAGAGCTTATATTGTTCTTCTCCTTCCTTATGTTCAAAAGATGTACGACTGTTTAAATCATTCCTTTGTTATTCCATAATACAACTATTTCGGTAAGAAGAAGAAAATGCTTTGAGGGTTCAATAAAGAATAGGGAGGTCATTTAACAAAGCAAAAGGAAAAAAAGATGAAGATAGACAATAAGGGTGTTCATTGAGTGTCTTATTGTTGTATTTATCTGCTAGTGCTATTTCTTACTTGCGAACGCGTTCTTGTATCAATAGAGTTAAAAGCGTTTACTTTCTTTAATATATCTCTGGACTTCTAGGAAGATTTTTTCGTTGTCTTGGAAGGTCAGATCATCATTACCAAATAAAAGAGTATCGATATCAATATTAATCATATCTGAAAGATTATTGTAAAGGGCGTTCCTAATAGAGTTATACTTATTGCATCTAAAAAAGTAGTGTTCACTCGACTCTATCCCTCCTCAGGTACACAAAGGGGAGTCAACAATGTTTCTATTAAATAAATGGTGGTTCAAAGAACTGCATTTATTTCGAATTCTAGTGTGAATGACCTGGAGCTTCCTTTCTCCAATAAAGTACAGCTTTTTAGGGACAGGTTTCGTGAAGAGATTCCCGACCTATCTCGACATTAAGATCGGCGAGAGAAACTAATTTCGAGCAGCCAGATACGATTCTAGAAGCTTCTGTTTGAATTTTATCAAGTTTATCTTTAAGATATTTAGGACAGTTGTCCCATACTACATCTGCATATTCTATTAATGGACGTATAAATGAAAAATAAATAGTCTGAAGAGAGTTCCTGTCTAAACACATATTTAGAGATCTCAAAATATTTAATCTTTTCCAAGCCTTATCAATCGAGTTTTTAATATGATAATCCCAGGTACCATCATCAGATATATAGATTCCTAGATGTTTGTGGTTTTGTACAATTTGTATTTTCATATTTGCCATGTATAGATCTGGATGCGCAGGTTTTTTATTTTTACGACTTATAACAAGAGACTCTGATTTTAGTGGGTTAAATTTAACAATCCATTTTTTCGCCCAGTCATTAATTTTAGCAATTTCTCACCGCAAGTATCAGGATTATCAATTTCAAGGGCTAGACTAGTATCATCTGCAAATAAATTTACATTTGAATCTAAGTTGACAACTATGTCGTTTATATAGATTAAGAAGAGCAATGGACCCAAGATTGATCCTTGCGGCACTCCGGCTTTTAGTATACATTTATCAGATACACTTCCGTTTAGAACAACCCTTTTATACCTTTCAGATAGGTAATCATTAAACCAATCCAAAAGTCTTCCTTTAACTCCCGCGCGATTTAATTTAAATAACAGTCCTTTGTGCCAAACTTTATCGAATGCTTTGCTAACGTCAAAAAAAAAAAATCATACGGAACTCATGCCCGTCGTCTAGGGCTTGACAAATTTTATTGTAAATTGAAACTGTTTGGTTCACAGTAGAATCTTTTGGTAAGAAGCCGGATTGAAAGGGGGTGAAAAAATTGTTCTGTAACAGGTAAGAGAAAACATGGTCATAAACTATTTTTCAAAAACCTTTTCAATAGTATTGAGAAGGGAAACCGGTCTGTAGTTTGAAGCGATGGATGGATCCCCACTTTTAAAAATAGGGCATACATTTGAAAACTTCCATGATGAGGGTATGCATTAAAAAGATCACAAACAGGTATAGAAAGGGGTAGAGCCGCTTCTAATAAAAGCCTATTGTGTATCCCATCCGGACCAGATGCCTTTCCTACGTCTAGATCTTTTAAAATATTAAAAACTTCATCCGGGAATACTTCAAAAAAATCTATTCCAGTCTCATTTTCTTGGTGCGGTTCACATTGTAATGTATTAGCAGCATCATCAATGCGCGATTGACTCGCAAAGAAATTGTTCAATAAATTTGCTTTTTCAGCATCATCTGATAGTAACGTATTATTGTTTTCATCAAAGAGAGGAGGAATTTCAGACTTATTTGCTTTAGACGGTTTCATAGATTGTTTTAAAGTTTTCCACCAATCGCGAGAGGTCAACCTACCTGAGTTTAGATTCGATGCTAGTTTTTCAAAATGTTCATTCTTTCTGTGTCGAATTAGATCAATAATTTCATTTCGAAAAGCTTTGAATTTCTTCAAATAGTGTTCACTAATAGTTTGCCTAGCTTTTCTGTACATTCTTTTTCTTTGTCTTATCTTCAGTTTGATATCAGAAGTTAACCACGGCGGCTCAAAAGTATTGACAGTTACAGTTTTATTTGGTATGAACATGGCTGCTTTTTGCATTAATATGTGTGTGAGGTTGCTCGCATATATATCGATATCAACATTTTTTATGGTGTTCCAGTCAAAGTTAAAAAGTGCTGACCTAAATGCATCATAATCTCCAACATCATACTTCCAAATTGACCTTCTAAATGATTTACTTTTAGGTTTAATAAAATTAAAAACGCCAAATATAGGACAGTGGTAGCGAACATGATTTTCAAGACAAGGTTCACCGACTCCTGATACAAGAATGGATGCCTTATAAGATACAATGAGGAGGTCGATTATCGATCAAGAATTTTCTGTAAAGTGAGTCGGTTCAGTAATGCATTGAGATAAACTAAACTGTGTACAAAGAGACTTGATTTTATTAAGATAAATTGGGTTCTGCTGGTTCCAGTTAAAGTCACCTGTTATTATGATGTCTTGAATATTTGTGTCGATTGCAAGACCAAAAGAGTCTTCGATTAATGCATTATATGCTGCGGGCTAATTAGGGGGTCGGTAGAATACACCATACAATAAATTTTTATTATTGCCTAACTCAATATGTAACCAAACACACTCTAATCCATGTATTTCAAGGTCGCGCCTTCTCACATATGATTTGATTAGGCTAGTCAATTAAATCAATAATTTATAGGCACGATTGGTCAATTGACAAGTAGCTTCTTTTCATACATTTAGACCGGAAGTGGACTTTAAATCCGAAATTAGTCGACTTCTTTGTGACGCATTTTTGTTTTGTTTGTTTAAGACTTATTCAAGATATCGTTATGGCGTTGGGTCTTGATCCAAAGTATGTTACTGTTTTTGTTCATACTGGCCTTAAATTGCCCAAAATTAACGCCGTTTAATTTTCTCAGTTGAACTTCCTGTTGGAGCTGAGTGGGTGCTGCCAGCGACCCATCATTGACATCTTTGTAGTGAGGTAGTGGTTATCCTGAATTTACACTCAGAGTCGTACTGAAACCCCAAGCCATCAGATGTAGATGCAGTGACGCGAGACGCAGATACAATATACAAGTTTTCCTACTCTGATTGAATCCAATATAAGATTTTATTGAATGCGTGTTTAAGAAGTGCTGATTTTATAAACGTGTTCGATGATCTCGAAACAAAAAGAATACGAGGCTCTGTCGAGTTTTAATCTGTTTTTGATGACGAGTTAAATAAATACGGGATTTAATGAACACCAATTTAATATTCTATTTATGATATGAAGCCAGTTTCTGCAATAAATCAACAAAAATCTATAGAATATATGAAATTCTGGGCAACATTTAACGCCGTTTGTGAGATGAAGTAATTGAATCTAATGTGGCGTCATATTTGGGGGCAACGAAAAGACGTCACTTCCTGTTGGAATTCGATGGGTGTTGTCAGCAACCCGTCATTGACATTTCTAATCAGTTAATGACGTATCCAGAATTTACACGTAAAAAACCATGCTGAGATCCTAAGATAGGAATCGTGAATACAAAATGACCTTCGGGGGCATGTGAGATGTTAACTGACGGCTCATCGCTGTCAACAACAAAATAGATTGGCCAATCAAATAATTGATTTATACCGGAAATGAATTTGACCTGGGACATTTATGTTGAAAAGGGTTTTTTGTTTTGGTGACTTAAATGTCGAGACTACAGCTTATATGGGCTGTAGTTAGATAACTGCAAATTTTCGGCTGGCTGGTCACGTCTTCTGAATTCCTACATGGCATTACTGGTGAATAGACGATGTTATTTGTAAAACATGTCGTGAGGGTTATAGAAAGAAAAGAAATCGTTGGTTGGCGATCTTAACATCGTAACTACAGTTTGATAAGCATTTATTACATCAGTCGAGCTTCAGTGTCGCATACTAGTGGATGCTGCCAGCGATCCTACCAATCGATTGCCCCGCTCACGGACTCCTATGACCCTGTCCATTAACTCCGACAGGAAGTCCCGCGTCGATTTTAACAGCGTTATTTTGAAAATGTGTGGTCAATAATATATTACAAATAAGTAGAATTGTTGGTTTGGCGACCTAAACGTCGTAACTACAGCTTGAATAAGCTGTAGTTATGACTTTTATGTCGCCAAACCAACAAAAATGTTTCACCAAAATGACTGGAAATGTTGGGGTTCAAACTGAACCTCCAGTCTAAATGAATGATTTCATTGGTCCACTAATTATTTGATTGACGACAGCGATTGGTCAATTGATGGATCACCTCTGTGAATCAAACAGTTGATTGACCAATCCAATCATTAGTTCATACCGGAAGAGATACTTTTGAAAGTCGACGGGTATGTTAAGGATTCTTGTTGGTTTGAAGACTCAAACGTCGTTACTATAGCTAGCGTCCCTTATCACATACTTATCAAAATAATATGATTTTTACTTCACTCTCAATGCCATGTCGGGAGTCAGTAGACCAGTCCTGAAATCCGTATATTCGACAGCACCTCATATTTAAGTTAATTCTAGTTGAACAGAAAAAGGTAGAGAATTCAATATGTAAGAACTTTATATTTGATTCAACGGCTTATCTTCTCTTTATCTCTCACTGTAGAAAAAACACGTTTAAAATTACATTGGAGAAATAATTCAACCTAGTTTGAATGCTCTCCTCTCTCTTTCTCTTTCTCTTTCTCTCTCTCTCTCTCTCTCTCTCTCTTCCTCTCTCTCTCTGTATCTCTTTCTTTTTCTCTCTCTCTCTCTCTTTCTTTCTTTCTCTTTCTCTCTCTCTCTCTCTCTCTCTCTCTCTCTCTCTCTCTCTCTCTCTCTCTCTCTCTCTCTCTCTCTCTCTCTCTCTCTCTCTCTCTCTCTCTCTCTCTCTCTCTCTCTCTCTCTCTTTTTCAACCACTCTCGCCCTCTCCATCTTTCCAGCGTCTTGTTTAACATTATTTACCTCCAAAATGTTACACGAGGTTACCGGAAGGTATAGGCTTCGTTAGCTCAGTTGGTAGAGCACTCGCTTTTGAACCTCGAGATCTTGGGTTTGATCTTCGGATGACGAAAGTAACAAACTAATTACATTTACTAAGTTTATTAGCTTTAAAACTCAAATTGGTTGTTTGAATTTTAAGATTGTATCAAAGTGACACACTGTCGCTGACGATATATGATAGTTGAATTGTTTATATGGACCAACAAAAACTAATTGTCATGGCACTGTCCACCGAGCACGTTACAGAAGTAGGTGGGACGTCTTGTATCCTTGTACTATCTCCCCTAACAACTAACCGTCTTCTTAGGTTGTCGTTCATATGACGACGTACAAGCAGATGCGGGTAACTGTGTGTTTTTATTTACCTAAAGCGTACATGCTAATCATAGATTCTTTTATAATAACCCGGTGTTTGTTCATAACTTATTTATAGCTTTAAAAAAAGACATGTGCGGGGTATCTTCTTTAAAAACTATTTGACCTAAAGCTTTGAAATTTTGCATGTAGCATTGTTAATTGGTCCCCCGCCGAAAGATTTCCTATGTTGTGGGATCAAGTACATATGTATTCGTCATAGCATTAAATAGGGTATTTTCCTCAACTATGGAACCTAAAACTTGAAAAAAATCGCATTTTGCATGACCTACTGTTCCTCTACCTAAATACTTCAGTATATTGCTCGTATATAAAATGAAGCTCTATGATGTCGGATTCTGTACTTTGAGGAAGAGATAAAAAGTAAATGTTTAGGATTCTTTTTCTACCTAGAGTGTTCACATTTTGCATGTATAATGACCTTATGGTGGTAAAGTACTACTAACTTTGAGCTGTCGCTCTAAGATAAAATTGATACTCTGTAAAATTTCGGGCGCATCCTATCTTTCGCAGAATCAAAGTTGAAAATGTAAAAAATCTATTTTGAGTTTCTATAAGGCCTAGCAGTTGAAAACTTTGCATGTGACATTGACTAGTAACTCACTTATACAATTGTCAAAACAATGCCCATGGGTCTCCTTTTGGGCTCAGACACAGGGTCATCATATCTTACATAGGAACAAAGAATGAAATATTTCAAAATATTCATTAGGGGAAACCATAAGACCTAAGTTTCGAAATTTTGAAACATTAATTGTAGTGTGATCCTCTTATTAAGTTGTTAAAACAATGCGCCTCGGGTCTCGGTTTTATTCCGCCAGTAGGCATCGTACAAAGAAGGAAAATTGTATAAGTTTTCTCGTGAGAAACCATAAGGCCTACAGGTTTCGTTGAAATAATATAATATACCATAGGGTTTTATTTTGCCTCTCCCGGGGTTACACTTTTTTACATAGAAACAAAGAAGGAAATCATTTGAAAATCTTTTTGTGAGAAAGCATGATATATAATCGCTCATATTTTGCGTGTAACTTTGACTGGTTAATTAAAGCAATTCTTTTTTGTTTGTTTGTTTGTTTTTAATTTTAATAATGTCACTTTGTTCCGATATAGTCTCCCCCAATTCTGTCCTTTTACATAAGACAGATAAGTTTTTTTTCTTTTAATTGTAATGCTCACAGATAGAATGCTTTGCATCACATGATGTCCGTGTTCAAAAGATTTTAAATACCCCCTACCTTTTTAAGCTCCATCAGGGAGAACCCTATCTACTCGGAAATAAAGAAGGAAATAGACATTTTTTTCTTTTGTTTGAGGACTCTGTTTTGTGGAAAAATAATATCATTTACAAGACCACTCAGGTAAGCGAATAACTATCAAAGGCCTTTTTTTATTTCTATTTTTGAATGGTTGATGAGGAAACATGAACTTTATATTTCAAGGGATGTTTAGACAATATTTTTGGGCATGGGATAAATGCTACATTTTCATTAAGTTTCTGAAAAATCGTTGAGATTTTTCAGAAACTTAATGAAAAATGTAGCATTTAATCCATGCCCAAAAATATTTGGAGCGAGGATGATTTCTGTTAAAACTTGTTAGATTCTGTTAAATTACACTTGTGTATTTTAAGCTGTATTTGGAACCTACCCGGTGTTTGGAACATTTCTGTCTCTCAACTCAGAATGATACGATTTGACACGACTTTTATGGAACAAAAGTTTCACAGACACCTATGTGGCAAAGAAAATAGACCCGAATGAAAATACAGACGCATGTACTTAAATTTGATACGTTTTCACTCAAGTTCCTTAATCTGTCCTTTTTAGCTCAACTGGGCACAACGTGATAAAGGGGATCCTCAAGGATAACCCAGTATCCGTAGAAGGTCGGGCGTCATCAACATTTTATTTAACTCTTTCCTGTATAATCACTGGTTTTTACGTCCATGAAATTTTATGATTAACAAAATATTGTGATAAAAGAAGAAATTGCTTGAGACAAGCATTTTTTTCTTTTATCACAATATTTTGTACTACATAGAATGGTTTTGTTTCAAATTGCACTCACTTTTGGTTGTCGTCTGCAACATGTTTCAAATTGGGCCAGTCTAAAGTTTCAAGAAACAGGAAAGGGTTAAACATCTTCTCCTCCTAAACCACTTGAACAATCTGGACCAAACAGGAAGGTTCCTTGGGTGAACCTGTCAAAACCTTTGCGACAAAATGGTGGCTTGTCAAACTTACGGAAATCATTGATCAATTCTTTTAAAATCTCGTCCTTCTGAACCACTTTGATTAAACTTGGCTGGAATGTGTCGCGAGCGACTCTTTTTGAAACTTATTCGAGAAATATTGAATTGCAAGGAAAATTCAGGTGTAGTGCATGACTTATCATACATGTGGAATTCATGAAATAATTATAAGACTCCAACCAAACCTCTGGGCAAAGTAGGACTAAACTTCGCAGAAATATTTATTGGTTGACCCCATTTTTAACTTTGTTCTTGAAACGTTGTTTCGTGTAAAAAGTGGGAACGTTGCAGGGTGGAACAAATCAGACTTAAACAATTGATGAAATTATTTCTTAAAAATCTTCTCGTCCTTAATTCAAATTTCTTAAATTTCACTTGGTAAATTCATCCAAAACCTTCGCACTTTGGTACTCAAAGTGGTTAGATTTCAAACATTACTGCCAAATCAAATGTGGTCTTGATCGGTTACGTCCTTTGGAGAACACAAAAAGATTGTTTACTCCTTTACTGTTTACTCTCTTATGTTCAAAGACGAGTAAATTTGTGATATCAAATGACAATGACAGAATGAAACACTGAAAATAAATCATTAAATCTAGGGGAAAAATTTAGTTAAAAATGGGAATATTTTAGGATCAGAACTAATTTGCAGTTTTAATATACATTTATGTATTAATCATCATTTTGAATTATTCTTTCTTGGATATTTAGTACTTTAACTCTTTTTAAATGCTTGACAACTTCAAAAATATGCTTTTAATTTCATAGCGTTGAGTTATTTCATAAGATCAATTTTGATAAGATATAATATTTTAGAAGCCATATATTCCATTTCGACAACGTTTCCCTCTTTATTAAATGGTTTTCTTTTATGAAATTCTAATCCTCTATTTCAGACAACAAGAGATATATCAGATATGTTTGATATTTGAAGTTTCTTCTTGTGACATCGGTTTCTACTAAAAGGTTGCTGTTTTATCGTTGTATTTTTTTCCAATATCGGAGCTGCTTTAAGAGAAGTTATATAAACTTCAAGGACAGAATGAGAAGTAAACTGCAATTCATTAATACCCCTGAAGCTTTGGCTGTAGCTCCAGTTGAAGGCCTACTAAACGTCTCATTATGGAGACCTGATAAAGGCCTCAGGCCAGGTGAAGATCTTCTGTAAGTCTCATTATAGAGACACCGTTTGGCCATGAAAACTGTGAACTACTAGGAAATAGGAGAACGCATCGATAACTTCCTGAAGAGCCGATAGATCCTTGGTGGTCTTATCTGCGCTGTGGTCGTGGCATCCGTCTCTTGGAGTAGCTGCCGCTGCTGCTAAATAACAGCGCCTCTTACTGACATGGAAAGACAGCTCTAAGATAGATAAAAAAAATTAACAATGTAAATATAAAACCAAAAACAGACAAAACGAACAAAATTTTCCATTTGACATTTAGAAATTTAAGATATGAATGTTCTTTTGAGGTTATTATTTCAAACCAAGTTAAAAGCTTCGGCATATTAAATTATCATTGAACAAGAGGACCACGATCGTCCTAAATCTCTCACCTGAGTCTCATAGATAAAAAGAATTTCACGAAAATTGTATATTTAAGTAAAAAAAAAAAAGGTCCTAATTTTTTGTAAAAATTTCGTCCATTATATCTCTGCAAAATACAGAAAACTGGTGAAACCAAACCGAATTTGAGTACTATTATTATAAAAACTTATGAACAGAGTCATCAGATGATACAAAATATATTGGCACTATGGATTCGATGTTTTATGAGAAAAATAGACCGGAAGTGGAGCATATTGGTTCGAAAGGACATTATGTTAACAACTTTTGTAAAAGGTCATAAGGTAAAGTCAAGTGCTAACTTCATAACTCTTGGCCTAGAGTTTCTGACCTAAAGATTTTAGAGATTATTTTTAAAGATAAAGAAAGGGCGACCGGGTGGAGCCTAAATGATACCACCAAAGGGAGAATTATTTAACAACTTTTGTAGAGGTCACCGGTAATATCAAATGTGCTTCCAATAAAATGCATCCGTTTGGAACCCAAAGAGCGTAATCATAACGTCTTCAGTAAAGAGTCACCAAACAATGCAAAATTTGGAACCACTGGGCCCTTTGATTTCTCACAAGAAGTTTGCTAAATAGTTCCATCCTTGTTTCAAAAGGATTGGACCCAGGCAGAGCCAAAAACAAGACCCGAAGGACATTATTATTTGTTTAAGAAAAAGTTGTAGAGGTTTACCAGATAACGTCACATGCAACATTAGGAACCCATTGACCTTGGGCTTCTGAACAAGACTATTTGGTAGATTTACTTCTTTGCTTGTATGTAAAATATGGCAGAGCTCAAACGCCACAAAGAGACATTATTTCAATAAATCTGACTGAGAATCACAGGGCTATATAACATTCAATATTTGGAACCTGTACACCGTATGTTTCTTGAAAGTGGCTTTTATTTCCATTTTTCGGCTTTTCTGTCTGTATGGCAACCAGAATGTTTAACGGAATCGATTTTTTAGCCTGAGATTGCGTAAGCAATCTGAGGCTAAAGTTACTTTGCTAAAAATTCAAGCCCATGCAGAGTTTAATGTGAAAATATAATGTAAAAACATCTACCGCAATCAATGTGATCTTCTGTCGCATGAAAAGTAGATCGGATCTGACCATAAATTAATACGCCCGATTGAGGCGAGAAGGACGAAGGCGGGATATGACTCACTGAAAGCTGTCGGCTTGATGTACAGTACTTTCGAGTGAGTGTTCTGAATTTTGCAAAATTATCAAAACTTGACGAGTGAATGGAAAGAAAGAAAGGAGATATATTATATGTTGGAAATTATTAAACATGTATAATCATATCATATTGTTAAGTAAAAATAAGGTGTTTGTTTCATACCAAAATAATATTACTTATTCTAGTGTAACAATGTTAAAACGGTCCGGTTAGACGAAGTTGCTGTATAAAGCTGATAAGCGAAGCTGTCGGTTTTACGCACGATTTGAATGTTTTGTTTAACAAATTAATTGGTCATTCATAGGATCATATTCGCACTGTCTGAAAACAGTTTGGTCGTGCTCGGACTTTGTTTCTATATATTTTTACCAAAAGGATGCAACGTCTGCATACCGCTTTTGAGAGGTGTACACAATCATGTTCATCTGGTAAACGACCGCCCGCCCTCTCTCGCTCTCTTTATCTGGAGATTATAAAGCGCATATTTACATAACGAAATTGGTCTGTGTGGTAGAATACTCACATCGCATGCAAGAGCCTCCTAGTTCGAACCTGGCTACACGCTCCATTCCACCATCTCTCTCACTCTCTAGCACTCTCTCTCTAGCTCGACTGGCTGAAAGCCAACGAGCTTTTGTCATGATGTGGTGTCCGTCGTCCGTCCGTCCGTCAACTTTTACTTTAAAAATTTTCTTCTCAGAAAGTACTGAACATAATTCAACTAAACTCAACCAAAATTCACAGGAAGGATCCTTTGGTGACCTTTTTCAGATCCCTTCAAAGCATTTTGATCGGGTGAAAAATATGTAACGATATATACATGTAAATATATCGTTACAATGCCTAAACGGGATGAAAGTTATTGTGGGCAGGTTGTGTCCCCTAGCGCATAAATTGGCAGATCTGCGCATATTGTGTAGAAAGTGACACCTCCGATAACCCGACCATCAAACTTTTTCTGCCCAGATTATATATCTCCTGTATACATATCTCAGGCTTTCAGCGCTTTGATTTAAACTTAAAGTAGTGCACCAAAAAAGAAACAGCCTTGATGCACAAAAAAAGAAACAGCCTTGACAATTTCCAACCATTATGGACAAATAATTCAGGAAAAGAGTTCTAAAGAAATTGTTGACCGTACGACGGGCCGTGACCGATAACGATGGCTGACCTTTAGCACTTCGTGCTCACTCAAGCCAAAGATTTCGATGTCAAGATAATTTCATGTAATGATAGATTTATTAGAAAATGAATAGATAGACAAAGACATGTCATAAACGAAATTAATCAACGAATCTAGTTTTAATTACTTAATACAAAAAGTGTTAGAACAAAAATTTGGGTCTGTGCGTAACTATGAGTCCCTACCGATATACGGAGTTACTCCGCTTGACATTTTACTATACAAGAATTCCCTTTAAAATTCGACGTTTTCCCCTTATCAATTTTAATGAAGCCAATCCACCTTATTCTTGATATTGTTTAAGTTCCGTGGTCAATTTATTAGAAAGCTAAAGCACTTCAAATCACAAAAGTAGAATGAGTTAATTACATTACTTGGTGCCACTGGCTGTTGTCGACTCGTTAATCAAATAACCGTACCCCTATCCTAGTTTTTAAAATTACAGATAAGTTTATTAAAACATTTGAAATTTTAAAAGTCCAAAGACAATTTAATTTTCTTTGTTTTTTAAGTATATTTATCCGTATAAATATAAACATTGACCTGGAACTGTTAAGTATATGTCGATCTATTTTGAATATTAGCATAGTTTTTATTTCATATATAATTTAACTTTTAGTTTCGTCATTCAAAAACAAGCGAGCTGATTGGTCGAAAAATTTATTCATAACTCTATGAACACAATCTTGAGAACGCAGCGATTTTGTATGCTTCCGCACAAAATAGTCCCATACAAAAAGTTAGCAAAATTTATAAGGCTTTTGTTTTTTTCGCTCGAAGCTATTAAATTATAAGAAATTAAGAGAATATTCTTTTATTTCATGGAGGTATGAATCGAAAAACCTAATCACACACTTATGAATCCGCTTCGCGTATTCACACAGTGTGATTAGGTTTTCGGTTCATACCTCCATGAAAACAAAAAATATTCTCTTCATCTCTAAATTATACTTTTATGTAAAGGGTCATAAAACTTGTGTTATTTAGAATATTATAAATGGTGCCATGTAAAATGCGACCTATTGCAGCGTCGTAAGATTTACTTTAAAATGGTCGGCGGGTGACCAAAACCTGTAACTACAGCTCGTTGTCAGCTATAGCCAGGAAGTTTATGTCTCCTACTGACGAAATACATCTATAAACTAGCTTTTGAATTTCAACATCGGAATTCATCTAATTTGTAGGAAGTGCTTGAGAAAATTTGAGACAAAAACGGTGAAATTGTAAATTGATTATTCGCATAATGAAGAGACATAACTAAGAGGTGTTGCAGTATCAAACTATACTTTTGAAACTATTGCAATTATTTTGATAGTGTTAATACAATTAGTTGATACAGTATAATAATCAAAATGTTAAGGGTTTTTTTTATATAAAACGTAAAAGGAGTCGGGTTGCTTTCAGATATCTAAAATGTTTTGTAAGATTTAATGAACAGAAAAGTTTAAGATTTATTTCCCCCACCCTTTGCGTTTATAATCCTTTTAAAATGCTCAAACACTATCTATTTTTAGTTTAAAACTATATTAACTCTTAAAAAATATAGTCATACGATTTCCTTGATTACAAGTATTTGTGAAAAGATGACATCTAGACATTAGGTAAAAATCAATGCAAATAGCCGATCATTATGAGAATCTCTAACAATTTCGCAAAGTTACCTACATGAAGCGTGAAAGTAATTTGGGATTTAAGCGGGAGTCTGTTAACTATAAAAATTGACTTAACCTTTATCCCTTCACAGAAATAAAATCACAGAATAAAAGAGGATACAGACAAAATTTTAATGTTCAAGTGTATTGAAAGAAACGAATTCCTTAATGAGGAAAAATACAATGTTAAAATCAAACTCTTTATCACAATATTTGTTATCTGTTGTTGTTATCTGGTTTGTTTGCTATTTTGTTGTTTGTTTGTTCTTTGATAATTCTTTTCAAGCAAAGGAACTAGAAACAATGATACATTATAAAGTACACCTTTGATTAGTTTTTAAAAAATGATAAATAAGGTATGAAATCTGAATGAAAATGAAACTGTTTTCTTGGGAATGGAATGTTATTATAACGTGTCAAATTAAATACAAAATATCGCGGTAATTTCATTTTCTAAGGGTATTACAAGAGTATTCAACATTTATCCGTGAAAAAAATACTGAAAAATATCTGATTCTGTCAAACAAATAAGAATTCAGTGTCGATTCTTCTACACTCTCTGCATCAAATTTAAACCGGAACTACACAGTCTAGTCAAGGAAATTAATTAAAAGGTAATTTTCGGGACAACTCCGTATATCGGTAAAGGCCCATTCCATTAAATAAACATGCGTGCCAAATAAAAGTATTAGCTTGATCCGATCAGAGTCTACACTGTGGTCTTTGAAGATATCCACTGACCCAACGCTTCATCAGGTGACCAGGAAAATATCTAAGGAGTGAAAGCTAGCAAAGCATGGTTTTGTTAAGCAATCTTCTTTGTCAAAGGTTATCAAGATAACTAAACGAGGTAAAAGTAACACAGAAGTAAATCCAACATGACAAAATCTTAGACTGCTTCAAATTTAAAAAGGTGGCAGCCAATAGTTTCAATTGGTGGAATTTAGAAAAATCTTTGCTTTGTGGGATAGGAAATATTTTCGACATTGAAGTAATTGCTTGTTATAAGCATTCATTCACAATGTTTTCCAAAACTTTTGATCTAGAGATTCCTAAAAGGTGGGATTGATTGGGCATGTAATAAAAAGCATGCTTTCGAGGGAGTTCTCTACAATTTGAATAAAGTTAATTCATGTGGCCATACAAATAAGTTTCCATGGTAAAGACTCCAATTAGACTCATTTGAACACAGTATGCAAAAGTGGGCTAAAATACCTAGGACATGAACTTGCAGGAAGAGTTTGCAATCTTTCTGAAATTCATGAGACCTACTTTTTATGGTGTATGCATTCAATGGGTTTAGTGGATAAGACTCCAGTGGCAGTTTGCACTCATAGAACCCTGAGCAGACCACAAGTTTTGGAATTTGGGCCATTACATGTGTAGCTGCTCAGCCAACTTAACAGGCAAATTACTTATCATGTCTGTTAACTTGAGCTATCAAAACTGACGCTAGCTAAAACACTGATTGGCAATCCTGTCCGCTCGGTGTCCTTGCTTCAGCATCGGCTCACTTGATAACAGTTGATTTCATACTATATCACACACAAAATTCAAAACGTTGAAGAACGTAAAGGCTGTGGAGTTTCTTGTCATTTTTTATCAGTTTTTAATGGACTCCGTAGGCGTCCATCAGTGTTACCCAGTTTGGAAAATCCAGTAGGATATTACTATGTTAGAAGAGAAGTAGTGCCCAGTTCGGTTCGATTTGTTATTTTTCAAAACCTGTCTCCCCTATAAAACTGTACATTTTGAAAATGGCGTAATACGAGGGTTCTATATAATTCGTATACCGCGTAAAGACTCATCTTAAATACGAAAACACTCACTAATAATCCGCTTACCGTAGATGCGGTCACGATTTTGATAACGCGGAGTCTATCAATTCTCTAATGAGTAATTTGCCTTCTATTTTGAGAACACAGCATACCAGCTGTATACTACGGGAGCAATAAGCTATACAGTTACATATGTTCAAAGATGTCTAGTATTGTTTCAAATTAGCCTTTTCAATCCATTACCGCACGAAAAAAATGGACTAGTTACGGTCGACAATTCAAATCGCTTTGAGAATGAAAACTAAGACCCAGATAGGGTAGAAAACATTATGAAACAAGCAATTTCTCCTTTTCTAAAAATGTTTTCTTTAATGCATTTTTTCAGGGGCATAAAAAAGGCGTGAATGTATGGGAATGGGTTCTACTGGATCACGGAATGTTAAAAAGATATACAAAATCCCTCTGTTGTTTCTTACGGGTAAATATTTTCAAGGAATATTGCTAATCCAATATTGTCCAAAGTTCTTGAATAATATATTAATTATTTGTGGAATGTCTTCGGGAAAGGATAATCTCGGAAAAGTAAAAAGTATTGATCTTGAAAGCTAGTTAATTTGCGATCAAGTAAATTTGGTATAACGTGACTTTCAGTAGTATTTCATTAAAACCGCAGTTGGTAGGTGCTTCTAACCATAGTTTCCTGTCATTTTCAAACCAGTAACATTTGCAACTGCAACAATGAATTTTGGCCATAACATGTGTAGCTGCTCAGCCAACTTAATGGACAAATAACTTATCATATTCCATTGGTGAAAGACAAAAAACGTGTGTAGAAATGACATTTTCCCCCCGAACTTGTGTGCGTACTCCGGACTTTAGTATAGAAAACATTCAGTGTTACCCATCAAACAAACCAGGCTAACCGAGACCTTATGCTTAAAAAAATTATCTATATAAAAATTGACATTTTGAACGCTAAAACGGGCATATCACTCTACTATGCCAACACGAAGGCCCATCATCAGTACTTTCGGTGCTTAGATTATTATCATTATCATTAGTTTCATTTGCGAAGGGGATAAGCTCTTCCCATCCCGGCTTATTTTTGGAAAGTTAGAAAGATGAGAGATGCCTCCCATTAGGAATGTTTGATATTATTCTTAGAGCCCAATTATTCTAACTACATTTCTAATTCGCTGTAATTACGATTTGTTCACACCAGCGATAACATGTATGGGTAACTTAACCAATTTCCACACAATGACGCTTTTTGACGCCCCTCAAGAAAATGGCTTTTGAAAACATTGTGGAAAATGAAGGAATTGCTTGTAACAAGCAATTCCTTCATTGTCAACAATATTTTCTACCCTTACAGACAAAGATTTTTGAAATTCTGTCAACTTGAAACTGTCGTCTGCAACTTCTTTCAATTTGGACCAGTCTAAAAGTTTGTCGTGTGGAAATGGGTTAAGAGATTATCTCATTTCACATTTGCGACTCGTGCCCAATTGGCGCTTCAAACATTGCATTCTCTCAATTTCTATTACCTTTTGTCTTTATCTTTCCATTTATTTGTGAGTTCTTATGTGATCTTACTTGTGTATGGCAATGATTGGCTAAACACGATAAACATGACTTATACCTATTCCTTTTTTGGGTATTTTCATGATAAGGACACCTTTATACAAAACGCATCTCGACACTTTACCGTGTTCTTCTGGACACGTCTCTTATTTTATCTGAAAAGAAGTGTAGGGTACATTTTTATTTGTTTGTTGTTATTGTGTTTGTTGTATAATAATTATTACTCTAATCTTTTCATACAAAAGAGAGACAAAAGAGACAAAAATACGGTTAATCTTTCTTGAAAAAATCTCTAAAAGTTGCCATTTCGAAGGTGGCTTCCAAGGCAACCTTATGACATAATCAGTCAAATAGGTCCCCGTGAGATGACCTAAAGAAATGCGTATTCTGCGAAAATGTGGTTAAATCTACCAAATCATTGAATTTATCATTTTGTTAGTTTCACTCTTTTGGTTTAAATCATTTAAGAGACGAAAAGCATATTTTTTGTTTTCATTAAGGTATGAAACGAAAAAACTAATGACACTGTATGAAATCACGAAGATGTAATTGGTTTTTCGGTTAAGACATCCACGAAAGCAAATAGGGTTCTCTTCATTTCTAATAATTATTGACATCGAGCGTAAAAGCAAATATTTTAAAAAGTTTGATACATTTTCTATTGAACTATTTTGTGCGAAAGCAGACAAAAACAGCTGCCTGCTCATAGTTTTGTGCATCAAAATTATTTTCCACCAATCAGAATGCTGAATAACCCACCGAAAAGACTTCATTACCAGTATCAAACAAAAACCGCATCTGGACAGTTTATTTAAGCTACAGTTTGATCCCCAGTTTGATTGAGGAAAATAGCCAGTCTATGAAACACCTTTTGTATTGATAAGCAGTCAATTATCTGATTGCTAACCGTCACCTTCTATTGTGACGACAAATTGTCACAATGAATTATTTCCAGATAAATTAAATTTAGCCCTTTTCAAAACAGCCGATCACGTTTGTTTTGATGTCTACGAAAATCAAATAAAAGGATCTTTAATTAGAAACAAAATCTCGCTTTGTTTTGATTGCTATAGACATGATTAATCGGCTTAAACGATGACCCACAAACCATAGGGTGTTTAGAGTATGCTACAAATATTAATAATTTAATTTTTAGCTTCATCTTTCAAAATCGGCCTTCTGATTGGTTGAAAAAAAATCATAACTCCATGAACAAAGTTTTGAGCACGTAGCGATTCTGTATGCTTCAGCACAAAATAGTCCCATACAAAAAGGTATCAAAATTTGTAAAATATTTGATTTTTTCCCTCGATGCTATAAATTATAAGAAATGAAGAGAATATTGTTTTTTTGTTTGTTTGTTTGTTTTGATGGGGTATGAACCGATAAACCTTATCATGCTTTTGTGTGAATCCGCTTCGCGGATTCATACAGTATGATTAGGTTTTCGGTTCATACCTCTAGAAAAAAATATTCTCTTTATCTCCTAAATGAATACTTTGAACTGTAAAGACAATTGGTAATAATTCAATATCTAGTTTCGTCTATCAAAAGATTTTTCAAAACTCAATGAACAAAATTTTAGCACGCAGCTTTTTTGTATGCTTCCATACAAAATAGTCCAATACAAAAAGGTATCAAGAATTGTAAAGTTTTTACTTTTTTCGCTCGATACTATAAGATTATAAGAAATGAAGATAATATCTTTTGTTTTGCTTCGCGTATTCATACAGTGTGATTAGTTTTTCGGTTCATACCTCTATGAAACCAAATAATATTCTCTTTATCTCTTAAACGAATACTTTGACCTGTAAATACAATTGAGCCTATGCGTGACATTTCCAACCATTTCGCATGTGCGTGATTCGCACATATTGAGCACCCTGGACAGCCATTCGGGACAATTAGAATATTCGCTGATTGTTTAAAGAAGCTTTGGGTCAGTATCTATATACGGAGCGCAGAGTGGAGACTCTGATCAGACTGTGCGGATGCACAGGCTGATCTGAGTATTTACTTGGCGCACATGTGTAATGGATGTAAATGCCACGCATACGCTCAATTGGTATACAATTTATCGACACAAAACTCATGCATGTAATGAGGTAATGACCTTAGCCATCACAGGTTTTGTTGTTATTGTTGTTGTTGTTGTTTTCAAAGCTCATCACGGTTTCACAGAGATTTAAAACTCCCATATACAAATACTTGTGATGAATACTCGTCACATTTTTTTCTTAACAGTGACGGATAGCCACAACTTGTTTTAAAGTTGTTTTTTTTTTTTTTTTTTTTCAATATTAATACGGACGGTTAAACACCACAAGGAAAAAGAACTTTGTGATGAGTATCCATCATATTGAAGGGTGATAGCTAGCCATCGGATGAAATAGGGATCATTTTTTTTTCCAAATATTTCATCTGGCACTAGAAAACATGACGTCATAATTTATGTTGAGACTAAATAAGAGATGCACTACAATAGCTGTACCTCGTCCATTGGTCCTGTTAGCACATCGTTGCATTTCTGATTCCCCAACGCACTAATTGCTGAATCAACCATAGACTTTACGGTTTCAGGGACGTCCGAAATGGTTGCATAAATACAAGACGGACACTTCAAACCTGTAAAAAAGCCACACTCATATATGAATAAATATGAACATGGGACATGTTAATGTTACTGTATACTGTATTTCCGCATATATTAACTACGGGGTTATTTTCAAGTTATAGTGCCTCTTTCGAAGAAACAATGTTCCAATGTTCGTTTTTATCAGGACTCCTGTGTGACTTTGTGGTAAGGGTGGTGGACTCGTAATCTAAAAAAATTGAGATGGTTGTGGGTTCGAATCCAGGTTGTGCGGCTGGTCAAGTGATTATGTCCTTAATCAAGAGATTTCAGAGTCCCAGCCAAGTACTGATAATACCCAGGAAGGAAAGAAGTAAGTGAAATAACCGAAGGTTGTTGAAAATGGCGTTCAATCCTGTACTCATGTTTATCAAAATTAGACATTTTCACAGGCGAGAATGTAAATTATCGAATTAAATTTTGATATGAAGGAATATTCGTGCCTGAAAATATTTTTCTCCTTTCTGTTTGTTTTCAACTTGAAACTGAACACTAAAGAATTACATTGAAATCCTCCCCGAAGATATTTAAGACAGTAGTATTAGAAGGGCAAAGGCTGGTGCAACTGTATACTACTGGGAATGCCTAGCAGGGAGATTGACAAAGTATAAAGTGCAAAGTAAATGACAACCCATAAAGAACCTCGGCAGTCTTAACAGAGATTGAACTTCTAACACAGGGATGCGGTCAACCACCAGTTTAAGGCTCGATGAGAGCCAAAAAATTGAAAATATTTTTATTACGAAATACCATGAGAATTCAAACAAAGTGATATATTGATATCCAACTCTTCGATAAATACGATGATGGACAAAAAAGATAAACAGGTACAACGAGAGACAAAGAGGGTAGAAGGTAGCTGAGAGATATGGGGGGGATTGAAGGCAGAGAGACATGGAGAGAGGCTGAGAGAGGCCGAGAGGGGAGAGCGAGAGGGGGGGAGAGATGTGGGAGAGATGAAGATACAGAGAGAGGTGGAAACGGGAAGAGAGAGGTGTAGATAAGGAAAATTGATAGACTGAGAGAGAGAGAGAGAGAGAGAGAGAGAGAGAGAGAGAGAGAGAGAGAGAGAGAGAGAGAGAGAGAGAGAGAGAGAGAGAATGCGATAGAAATAAAGAGATATTGAATCAGTTATGTTTGTGCAAGTATCGAATATACAATACTTATTCCTATTTACATGCTACACATGTAAGTAAACCCAATAACACAAAACTTCTCATGATTGTTGATTAGTCAATCCTGGCTGCAAGTTAACAAATGATTCTTAGCTACGCCAGCCTGTGTGAAATGGAACTCCTTGACAAATATTTTTTAATCAGATTTAGAAATCGGCGGAGTGTTAAGTAACAAATTTGGACATTTTGCGCAACCCATATCCGGATACTCTTCAAAAAGTAGTTCGGTGTTTCGCGACGTCACTGTTAAACCATGAGAAAATCAACCATTCAGATTTAAGCAACAAAGGCTGCTATTACAATTTTCCGCACTTATCGTCCATGAAGCTATACCAAAGATTAATATCTTTGAAATAGATGAGGATTTCAGATTGTAAGATAACAAAGTCGTGCAACCGATCAAAATATTCCGGGGACTACTTTCTTATCTCAAAGATCGGATATGAAATATAGAAATCAGGAAGTTTTTTCAGAATATTAATGCTGATAAATAATCAATTTTCCTTTAACTTGCATCCCTTTATAACGACCACGTGTATTAAAGACACACTTACTAAAAGCGAGAATATCAAGAAGACGCAAAAGTACCGCTCCAACAGATACACCCTCTCAAAATAATTAAGATTTTCAACGGTGCGATACACTGAATTGATTGACAAAGATTTACCGCCTCTTCCAACAGTATTTCAGTCACTTCGCGTTGTCTGGGGCACCATACCATGATTTTCTGGTATTTTTCACACCAGTGCTATCAAAGTACCTTTTCCGAACCTTTAGCTGTTCACCTACTTAGGTTTACGATTATCCATCCATTGGCTAGAGACAAATCTCGGCATGGATATTCGATGCGACCAGTGATTGAACTCGGGATCCCAAAATTGAGAGTCCAGCATGCTACCCCTTGCGCTATGACCGCGACTGATAAGGCGTTTGAGAGATAAGAATTGATCAATTGCTGGTCCCGCCCACCTCCTCCGTTTGCACCGCCCATTGACATAAGTAAGGGGATGGTCATAGTGATGGTTTATTTGATTGGTGCAAAGTGATATCGAGTAATTAATTTGGGTTTTGGTTTCGTCTGATTGCGAGCGTTTTGATTGCTCCCCCCAATAATCATACATCCGTGAACAAAATTTTGAGCATTTTGAGATATTTTGTATGACCTGAATAGATGCATAAATCAAATTACTGAAAGTACTGTAAGCTAGCAAAGCTGGTTTTATTAAATACTATTCTTTGTCAAAGATTATCATGTAACCCAGGAGTAAACACATGACAACATGACAAAATCTTAGACTGGTTCAAATTGAAAGAAGTTGCAGACGACAATTTCAAGTTGGCTGAATTTTGAAAGTCTTCATTGTCCTCAATGTTTTCCAAATCTTTTATTCTTGTGATGCTTAAAAAGCGGATTTGAGTGGGAATGGGATAAATAGCATGCTTTCTAGAGAGTTATGAAACGAACAAAAGGCCAATAGGACCTCATCGGTCACCTGAGTCCATAGAGCTTACAAGCAGATAAAAGATCACCGTATTATGCTACATACTAAATATCAAAGCTCTATGCCTTTTAGTTTGGAAGAAGAAGGTTTTCAAAAGTTTTCACTAAACAAGCCTATATTAAACTTGGGACATCTTGGAACGGGCTAGTTCTGACCCTGGGGCCATAATTTATACAATCTTGGTGGAGGTTTACCAGATGATGCTACAAATCAAATATTAAAGCTTGTTTGGGAGAAAAACAGTTTTAAATTTTCACCATATAAGCCCTATGTAAAATTCGTCACGTCCGGGAATAGGCTGATTATGGGCCTAGGGCCATAATTCATACCATATTGATAAAGATCTACAAGATGATGCTACACGCAAAATACCAAAGCTCTATGCCTATCTGTTTGCGAGAAGATTTTTAAAGTTTTCTCTATATAAGCCTATGTTAAACTTGTGACATCCGGGAATGGGCTAATTTTAATCCTTGGGCAATACTTTGTACAATCTTGATAGAGATGATGATGCTGTATACCAAATATCAAAGTTCTATGCCCTGTTTTTGGGGAGAAGAAGATTTTTGAAAATGTCTCTATTTAAGCCCTTTGTAAAAGTTGTGATGTTCGGGAAATGGACTAATTCTATCTCTGGGGCCATAATTTATACAATCTTGATAGAAATCAACCAGACGATGCTACATACCAAATATCAAAGCTCTAGGCCCTCTCGTTAGGGAGAAAAGGGTCTTTAAATTTTTCATTAAATAAGCCTATGTTAAACTTGTGATGTCCGGGACTGGGCTAATTCTGTCTCTTGGGCAATTATTTATATAATTTTGATAGAAATTACCCAGATGATGCTACATACCAAATATAAACGCTCTTTGACCTCTAGTTTGGGAGACGAAGATTTTGAATTTTTCACTATATAAGCCTTTATTAAACTTGTGACGTCCGGGAACGGGCCAATTTTGATCTTTCGGATATAATTTATACAATATTGATAGAGGTCCTCACAAACTTGATAGTCCTTGCCCTTAAGACTCTAAATTCCAAATGTGAGTCAAATCTGACTGCCGGTTCGTGACAAGAAGATTTTTAAAGCTGTACCCTTTTCAGCCCCCCATGGGGCCCCAAGGGGAGATAACTCCATGACGTGTACAAATCTAAAGCACCTTCCCATAAGGATGCTTCCTGCCAAGTTTGGTTTAAATCCATCCAAGGGTTCTTGGAAGAAGTCGAAAATGTATAAAGTTAACGCACGCACGCGACGCACGACGACGAACAAAACACGATCGCAATGACCATGACCTTCGGCCAGGTGACCTAAAAACCTAATAACACTGGTGTATGAAACCGCTACGCGAATTCATTCAGTGTTGTTAGGTTTTTCGTTTCACAACTCCATGAAAAAAATTTGATCATAATAATTTTGGCTCTGTATTTATTTACGGAGACTTCAACGCAAGCGTTGGCACAAACTGCTCGATCGCTGCACATCAACGTATCAATCGACCGATCAAATAATTCATTCAGACGAGAATTATATTTTGAACTCCGATATTAGCAAATATTTACGCGGAGTATTATGTTGGTTTGGCGAGTAAAACGTCGTGACTACTGTTTATTCAAGCAGTATATACGACGCCTAGGTTGCCAACTAACACTCTTACTGTTCTTTTGCATGTTACTGGCCATAATTTTTTGGAATCAACGCTGGTTGATATCGAAGTGGGTTTGTTTTGTTTTTGAAGTGGATTTTTTCAGTCGTATCGCGGAGGCAGGGGTATCTAACAATGGATTCCTGGTACATCTCGCACAATTACCACCATTACATCATTTCCTAGCCTCAAGCTGCTATCCTACCTAGGTTTACTATTATCTACCCCTTGGTGAAAGACAACTATCATAAAGGATATGTGCCGCCGTCGGGGATCGAATCCATGACACCCCCTGATCGAGAATGAAGGACTTAGAGACGAACGAATCGGATATTGTCATTTTCCACAATATATGCACATTTTCGGTTTTAATGAATGGTCTAACCATGCCTCTCTAGTATTTTCAGTGATGTGTGATTTCAGGGCGTCAGGCACCAATTGATGAACGTTTTATTTTCGTTTGAAAAGCGATAAGACGGATAGTTTTCAAATAAGATTAAAACAATAACATCCAGTATAGTGAGTGTAGAGAAGAAAACGCCAGAATTTTCATGTTTATAATTCCTGTTGGTCGCCAAAAATAGAGAACGATTGTGTGATTTAAATCAAACGTATAAAAAGATCATACGTAAGAGATAACAAAAGAAATCAATTAAATAAGAGTCGACCGCAGGCAAAATCAAAGGACTGAAAGTCCCGAGAGCGATTCTGCATGCTTATCACTAACCACTTCAATAATAATGTCTATATGACACCAATGTATGACCATTATAAGAATCGGGTAAAGGCACATCCCTTCATGTTCCTCTGTAAAAGAATAACCTGTTTTCGCTATTTTGCTTTTATCACAATATTTCTTTAACTTTATTTCATCAGTCCATGAAAATATGGGATTGTGTGGTAATTATTTCAGTGGTAAAACCACAAGATAATCGAAACAAACATTCGATTCTTTTGGAATGAGCATATCATTATCATTACAAATGAAGTGCCACATGCAAGTTTCTAAGATATAGTTCGGCCTAAAGAGGTGAAAGGGTTAATTTTGTAGAAATCTGTAGGCTAGACCCCCGAATATAGCGGAGCTGTAACCATGCTGTGTATATCTATTGTAGCACACGAAGATCTACCACTGCTCGTTAATTAGCTCCGCCCTTTCAGGCAAAAATAACTAACACTGATCAGAGTTTGTTTGCAGGTATCCGCTTGGCTCCAATGACATGCACTGATCTAGATTCTATCTTGATATGCGAGTTTTTTTTTTTTTTTTCTCTCTCTCTCTCTCTCTCTCCCCTCTCTCTCTCTCTCTCTCTCTCTCTCTCTCTCTCTCTCTATCTATCTCTATCTCTCTCTCTCTCAATCTCTCTCTCTCCCTCTCTCTCTCTCTCTCTCTCTCTCTCTCTCTCTCTCTCTCTCTCTCTCTCTCTCTCTCTCTCTCTTTCTCTCTCTCTCTCTCTCTTTTAAACAACACACTAGACAATTAATCATGAATACATTAATATACTACATTCTCGACGGTTAAATGACTTTCTTTGTTATTCGAGGCAAAAAGCAGGCTGTAAACATTCAGCAATTAAGTTATTTTCTTAATCAGCGATGAATCAAGATGGAAGCTATCACGTAGTCTTTTGCTTCAATTTTCTGAGAATATTTATATCAGCTTTTTGGGTCAATTTTAAATAACGATTTTGAATATACAAAATCGCTAATAAAGGTCCCGTTCTGGGTGTTTTTACAGCAGGGTTAAACGTTATGGTCGCGTGGTCACAGGGTCAAGGTCATTGTCTCATCCCCAAAGGAATTGGAAACATGAGTCACAGTTTAGGTGATAAAAAAGGATAAAAAGCCACGAAAACACGTTCAAAGAAACCGTGTTTTGATTTTTCAGAGAGGAAAAACTATGGGTCTATATTATATCAAGTCAAATGATATATTAGAATCAGCGCGACAAAGGATAAATGAAAACTATGAATAAACTATATGTATCAACAAACCTTGCCATTTTGCTGTGCAACATTTAATGTTTTTAGGTGATGTTTTCTTACAAAAGGAGAAAGTATCAATAATATCTATTCTTATTTGAGGGTACCGAAATGACATTTCCATGCCTAGAATTGGTATTTCAGCTTCAATCGCTGATAATCCAGGCACGTAGTTTATTTTATTTATCTTATTTATTCATTTATTTATTTATTTTTATTTTATCTTTTTTTGGGGGGGTGCTAAGTTGAAGGCAAGGATATATTTTTAGCGGACTTTTCAGAACAAAAGGCCTCAATAGATATATCTGCCATACGTATTGAAGAGGTATGGGGAGCTTCTCCCACCTTTTTCCTAAAAATGTGTCTGCAAAAGAAAATACATGTTCCAGTAGGTCCGATCAACCATAATTTACCCTATTTTCCGATATCTATTACAGACCTTATAGTGTTAGCTACATATCTTAAAGCTTCCCCTAGAAAAAATAGTAGAGATGACATAAGTCAATTGTAAGTGTAATGTGAATGAAAAGAAAGTAACCTAAAAACATTTCTTATAAAGCGATTGGTTGCTTGCAATTTCTAACAATGACTTCTGAAGTATTGAAAATGGAAGATTGCGGAAAGATCGTACAATTACATTGGGGTAATTGAAGGAATAGCTTGTGACAATTTTTCTATTTCTACAATATTTCTCTCAAATATAAAATCACAGGGACGTAAAAACGAGGAAATGAACAAGAAAGGGTTAATGGTTCTTTTCAATTTGGGTATTTTCCCGTTCAGCAGATCGAGACTGCTGCATAAAAATGGGACACTGGGAATGTGATATACTTATATCGATATTTCACTAGTTGGTTGATTGAATAGAAGAATAAGTTTGTTTTGTGAAAATAATATTTAACCGATCCCAACATGATAAAATTTTAGACCAGTCCAAATTCAAAGAAGTTGCAGACAACAATTTTAAGTTAATTACATCTTTAAAATCTTTGTCTCTTGAGGTAGGAATCATTATGAATATGTTACTAGCAATTTCTTCATTTTCCACAATGCTTTTCAAAGCTTTTTTTTTATTTAGGGGCGTTGGTTTAAAAACGTCATTGTGTGGGAATGGATCAATCGGATGCACACTTTGGCTGTGGAAAAAAAGAAATATCATCTTCAGACGCTTGCTTAATTTATTGATTGAATAGGCTATAACGCCACTTTACAGTATTTCAGTCATATCGCGGCGGCTGAAGCACCTTTATATGGTTCTTGGTGTTTCTCATACCAGTACTACCACTATCTTCTTTCCAATTCTCTAGCTGTCCATGCCAATAGGTTCACGATTATCCACCCATTGGAAAGAATATTTGCCACCAACGTGTCTCTCGTTTAATCATTTCCCTATCACTCCAAACAATATTTTCTGAAAATGGAATTAGATAGCTTTTACAGAAATAGACTATGACTTAAACTTTTTAATTTCGGTATAAGATGTTTCGCATTACACCTGAAATGTGTTCAAAAGTTAAGGCTTATATACACTAGCGTTTTTTCATTTCCATATTAAAGTATGATCGTTTTAAAACAATGGGAGATAATTTCACCTCTCCATTTTGATATTTTAACTGATGATAACGAGGGTGCATTTGAAATCCTTCATCTGGTCTTAAGGAGGAAAGAGGAGAAATTGCTTTTTCCCTTCTTTTTTCTTCGCATTTGTTTATTTTTCTTATGTACTTTTGTTATCCTGCTACTTTTGTTTAGTTTGCACAAGACGGTTCGAGCAGACCAAGTAGTTGTTTGAATTCGGACTTTAGTTTAGGCTGATCTTCAGACCTGATTGACTTAATTATTTTGTCTCATGAATACGAATCCGACTGTTCTTAAACAATTATCAATCATACTCGCCCAAGCTGATGAATCCCTTATTCTAAACAAAAAAAATTCGGTTGTGTTACAGAAGTGTACAAGTTGTGATCGTGAAATAGGTAGAGCGTATTTCTGCTAGACAGAAGTTCTGAGTTTGAATCTTTGGAAGGTTAGATTGTTTTATCAGTTAATATTTTACAGCCAATCACGCTATTCGACTACGATGAGAAACTTAGAGCACAGAAATTATTTAAGTGCAGTAGAACATTACCCGATTTTTAACAAGCTATTTCCGAAAACAGCATGTACTATGCAGAGGGGAAATACTTGGATTTAAATTTACTTATTTAATTCGTTTGGGTTTTTATTTGTTGTGAATGGGGTATCGTTGTTTCCCAGGAATTGATAAGAAGAAATAACAAATTCTCTAGAAATACACTCAAAAGGACGCTTAACACTTATATTTGAGTCAGAAATTGTCTTCGGTAATCTGATAGGCTGAAAGTGACTGTAAAGGAAAGTTTCAGCGGAATTCGCGGAATTCCAGGTTAATTTTAGATATCACGGAATTCGATTGACGACACCGCATGACCTCGTGTGCATATGAACAAAAGTCAATGGACGGTAACTAAATGACAAGCGAAATAACCAACGACCTAAATCATGTAACACCATATGGTTAGCGCAAAACTACGGTAAATTTCTATATTTGTAATGACGCTTATGGCAGTTTTGGACTGAGCTTTACAGAATTGAAGATCGCCTAGGGAACATATCTCCTGATGACGTATCGATAACGTTGGTTTAAGCAAATTCATCCTTAATGTAGGATTCCATCGGTTATACGCGCCGCGTGAATTACCCAATATTCTTTGCTACTGTCTCGGCTCAATTAAATCAAAGCGCTGAAAGCCTGAGATATGTATACAGAAGGCAAAAAAGTTTGATGGTCGGATTATCGGAGGTGCTACTTTTTACCCAAATCTACTGTCGATTACGCGAAGACTGCCAATTTGTGCGCTAGGGGACACAACCTGTCCGCAATAATTTTCATACCTTTGAGGTATTGTAACGATATATTTACATGTATATATCGTTACATACTTTCCACCCAATCAAAATGCTTTGAAGGAATCTGATAAAGGCCACCCAAGGATCGTTCCTGTGAATTTTGGTTGAGTTTGGTTGAATTATGTTCAGTACTTTCTGAGAAGAAGATTATTAAAGTAAAAGATGACGGACGACGGACACCACATCATGACAAAAGCTCGTTGGCTTTCAGCAAGTGGAGCTAGCGAGAGAGAGTTAGAGAGTGAGAGAGATGGGGGAATGGAGCGTGTAGCCAGGTTCGACCTAGGAGGCTCTTGCGTGCGATGTGAGTATTCTTCCACACAGACCAATTTCGTTATGTAAATATGCGCTGTATAATCTCCATATAAAGAGAGCGAGAGAGAGCGGGCGGTCGTTCACCAGGTTAACATGATTATGTACACCTCTCAAAAGCGGTATGTAGACGTTGAATCCTTTGGGTAGAATTCGGAGGTAAAAATATATAGACACAAAGTCCGAGCACGACCAAATTGTTTTCAGACAGTGCGAATATGATCCTATGAATGACCAATTAATTTGTTAAACAAAACATTCCAATCGTGCATAAAACCGACAACTTCGCTTATCAGCTTTATACAGCAAATTCGTCTAACCGGACTGTTTTAACATTGTTACTCTAGAATAAGTAATATTATTTTGGTATGAAACAAACACCTTATTTTTCCTAACAATATGATATGATTTTATATGTTTAATAATTCCAGTGTATTATATATCTCCTTTCTTTCTTTCCATTCACTCGTCAAGTTTTGATACTTTTGCAAAATTCAGAACACTCACACGAAAGTACTTTACATCAAGCCGACAGCTTTCAATGAGTCATATCTCGCCTTCGTCCTTCTTGCCTCAATCGGGCGTATTAATTTATGGTCTGATCCGATCTACTTTTCATGCGACAGAAGATCACATTGATTGCGGTAGATGTTTTTACATTATTTTTTCTCATTAAACTCTGCTTCTAGCATTGTAACTTTAGCCTCAGATTGCTTACGCAATCTCAGGCTAAAAACAGATAAACAACCCGCGTAGGCTATTAAGGAAATACCCTTGTTTATTCTAATAAACGACCTCCGATTTTCGCAAAACTACATTTCAGAATATTGTAATGAAGTAACGTTATCATATGAGACGGAATAAAAATTACTTATATCTGTGACATGAAAAAACATCATACCTACCTCTAACGCCAAAAGTTAACTGTATTTCAGTCATATCGCGGCGATCGGATCACCTGATAATGAATTGCTGTTATTTTTCACCAAATGGTACTACCACTACATCATTTCCGAGCCTCCAGCTGCTCATACCACTTGGGTTTTACGAATATCCACTTAGATATTTTTAAACGACAGTGGTTAGGATCAGATTTGATTATATCAACTATTGTTGATAAAACATAATTCTACTGAAATAGGTTCAACGGAATTCGTGGGCGCTGATGAAAAGAACACAAAATGAATCTACTCTGTTTTTACAAAGTCTGGTTGCTCGATACAAACAGCCTTAGTTGAATCAATAAATAACAAGGTGGTACCTTTTCATAAACGGATGAAAAAATCCTAGCTTATAAACGATATCCCAATTATACAATTACTATTTAAATGGAATATTCTGGTAACCCCTTTTGGTCATAATTCCGCTTTTTAACGCACTAAACAGGTAAACGAAGATAGTGCTGACAACCTGGATTTAAACCGTCATCGCTCTTTTTTCTGTCATACCTAATACAAAGTCCAAAGATTTGGATACATTAAAATGTCAACTGCAGTTCCTTTCAATTTGGACCAGTCTAAACTTTATGTCTTCGTAATGGGTTAAAAAGGGCAATGGTGTCGTGTGATTCTTAAAAGTAGATCAATATGCATTCTAAACTAATAGAGTTTGTCCGGACAATTACTCCTACATGTATGGATGGATTTCAAAATAACTTGGCCAAGTTATTCTCGATCATCAGTAGATGTGCCATTTGAAAGAATTTTTGGATAGTTCTAATGTCAAGGTCTCAGCTCAAGGTCAAACACTAAAATTGTGATTGTTAAGAGCATTTCTCCTACAATTATGGATGGATTTCAAAATAAATGGGCACAACTATTCTCCATCATGAGTAGATGTGCCATTTGAAATAATTGTTTGGATAGCTTAAAGGTCAAAGATCAAGGTCAAACACTAAAACTGTGCTTGTCCGGATCATGATGCCTACAAAACTTTGCGGGCTTGACAGCAGTTGTCCTGAGACAACCATCTAGTACTAACTTGTTTATTTCGTTTTACTTACTTTTCATTTGATTTACTTGTTTATTCCATTTTAATTACTTGCTTATCGTCTATTTATTTATTTATTTGATTATCTAATCTTTTATTCGTATTTACAGATACCGACTACTGATCAGACTATCATCACCATTCATCATGATGGATACACGTCATACACGAAATCCATTGTGCACAATGCTTCACAGTAACTTGCTAAAATTGGAAGAAAGAACTGAAAATAGCATCAGGAAGGGCGCTGTCAACCCGTCACTAATAAGAAAAGGCTGTGACAGTCATTCATCACATGTAGCGTATTGGAATTCTAAAATATAGACACTTTGTAAAACCGTGATAAGCTTTGGAAAAAAACTTAATGACTAAGTGCATAACGACATTATGTGCATTTGTCTTGTTTCAATGAATTGCATACAGATTTTAATTACAGGGCAAGGAATTCATTAAGGATTTTAAAACATTTTCTAAGAACCCTGTATAGGTGTGTGGGTCAACGTTTTAGTCAATAAATCATGTTTAGCGATGAAATTAAGCCTATTTTTTTAATTCCGTCTAAAGGGATTTCCAAATGATTCACGTAGACATAAACATGTTTTGACATAGTGTAAAATTCGTCTATCTATAAAAATTACATTGTGACGAATTGCCGTCACAATAGGAGGTGACGGTTGGCCATCAGATACTAGTCTACTGATGACTAGTGTTGCAAATGATTTATATTCTTTGATAGGTTAGTTCTTATAGTATCCTAAGATCGAAATAAGCGTAGCGATTTTGCTTGAAAAGAATAATTTCTATTAACCCTCTTCATGCTGAATCCGAAATACATTGTATTTCTAATTTCGCAGGAAGTATAAACAAAGATCAGCCTGCACATAAATGCAGTCTGATCTTTGTCTACACCTCCTTTTTGTCCCCCGTCCAGTGCTGTCAGTGCTTTGATTTTAAAGCAATACTGTATAGAATTTAAATTCAGCAACAAGGATTAATCTCAATTTTGTGTGCGCCTTATAAGGAACATATTTGAAAGATTAGAGATAATAGGGTATAAAAGATTAGAATCGAATTACTTCCTCATGTTATAGACTTAATGTACATGTATGAATAGGGAAACTCTCAATACAAATTTAAAGTCAGGTTCGCTTTAACAAACTCTCTCCCGTACAATACCTGATAGTGTATGTTCGCACGGTTTGTACTAGAGAAAACATTGTTGGGAAAGTCGAAATTGCTGTAACAAGCGATTCCTTCCTTTCTCATATCTTCTATCCTATCTACATTTTCAACAAAACTTACTTTAAATTGCTTTCAAATTGTAAAAGCCTAAAATTTCGTAAAACCATAAAGGATGAACGGCTCCTCGACAGGAAAGTTATTCTAATTTGCAGGACTAAATAAGGTCAGTTGGTCGATGAGGATAAAAGGAACAGTTAGTCGATGGTAGGCGATATAAATGTCGAAGCTAGTAACGACGTTTTGTCGCCAACCGATTAAAGCGTTTTACCCGAGTCTTGCAAATAAAGATGACAGTTTTAGGCAGGAGGCTTCATTTGAGTGGATAGTCAATTACTTTATTTGTCAGTAAGGACCGTTCTGTGACCTTCACGAATCTTTTCGCATTAAAAGAAAATAAATGTAAGACCTGTCCAAATTCAAATATTTCACTACCCTAGAACTAAGTTACAGAGAGATGATTTTGCCTGATACGCTAAAGAGGTAATTGATCCTCTTGCAGATACACGTCACTCTATCCCTGTAACGTGGTATCGTGTTAATGTTGTTTCTCGCTGTAATATGACAAAGACTGTGACGTCATCATCGAGGAATGAATTTTAACGGAGTTTTGTAAACCAATCACTAATTACAGTGGCAGACGTTTTGTGAAAAGGTGCCCATTACCAAACAACAAAAACTTTACATTGGTTATTTGAGCATCCTTTTGGGGGATTCATCGGTAGCGCCGAGGCTAGTGACGTTTTAGACTAGTCAAAATTGAAAGAAGCTGCAGACATCAGTTTCAAGTTAATAGAATTGTTGAATTTTGTCGTCTTCTTCATTTTTCCACATTGCTTTCCAAAGATTTTTTCTTGGGGCACGTAAAATGGAGGGCTTGTGTGGATATGGTCTAAAAAAGACTTTTTACCCTACAACTAGCATGTAAAGGTGACGAAAACCTTATAACCATAACTTGTATAAGCTGTAATTACGAGGTTTCGGTCGCTAGGCTACAATAGCATGGTTTTGCTTGAACTGATTAGGATTCTTAGATGTACCATTTAATCATGATCCCGCTTTTTGATGTCTATAAAAAATGGTTGATGGGAAAACTTTGTGAGAAAAGGAGAAATGGCTTGTGACAAGCAATTTCTCCGTTTTACATATAGTTTTCCACCTTAATTTAGAACTTTTCTTCAGAGTTTAGCGCGTTTGGAAACGTCGCCTGTAACATCTTTCAATATTATCTGGTCTAAGAATTGTTTTGTCTGGGAATGGGTTAATGTTACATGAATGGAAACATCTTTGAAATAGGGATGCTTAGGAAGTGAGAAATAACCGACCTTTGTCAGAGAAAAGTGCTTTTCTTTGTCTAAACAGTCTCAACTTTTTTCCATCCACCAGGTAATTGCGACGGACTTGTAGTGTTATTTCTGGCCCCGTGTGAGATCCTGTCTGGGCGCACAGGTTTGCGGGTTTAGGTGTATGGGTATATGAGTGCGTACGTGTCTGGGAGTCCAATTCTCGCCACGTGCATATCTTCCACAATTTTGGTCGGATTCAAATTAACTTTGCACGGTTGTTTCCCTTGATGAGTACAAGTGCCATACGTAGGGTTCTTTCGGGTTCTTCCAAGTTCAAGGTTACAACTGAAGGTCATGTAACAGGCGTTCGTGTCTATGACACATTTCTAGTTTGAATGTAGAGTGATATTTCTACCTAGCCCAAAGTTTTCGAACTTTGCTTGGCTTGGGATAATTAACGGATCGCTAGCCCTGCCCATTGACTACGAATTGAAAGAGCCGCTTATATATTCAACGGCATTGTTTTGCAAAATTAATGGCTAGTAACATGTAACAAAAAAGTAACATGGTTAGGTGGTGACCTGATGTCGTAACTACAGCTTGAATAAGACACAGTTACGCCGTTTCAGTCGCCAAACAAACAAAAAACACTTATAATAACAACAAGACGACCATGAGGGTCATAAATCGCTCACCTGAGTCATTAGCTGTTAAAAAAATGGAAATGGAGGCAAATAATGTAAACATAAAAATTATCATAAAGGCCCCTTTTTCTGTCTTTCCGGATAGAACCTTCCCATAATCAATAGGGTTCATACTTATTGCCAAACAATTATTCCAGCAAAGCTTCATAAACTTTGAGCCAAAATTCTGGCCCTTAGATTGTAAAAAGAGAAATAGTCATCAAGGCCCCCTTCTCCTGTGTTTCCCAATAGAACCTTACCATAATCAATAGGGTTCATCCTTATGACGTAAAAATTATTCTGGCCAAGTTTCATGAAAATCGAGCCAAAATTGTGGCCTTTGGACTGTAAACAAAGAAATGGTTATTAAGACCCCTTTTCCTGTATTTTATGATAAAACCTGCTAAATAATTTCTGTTTGCCATCTTGGATTTTCTTTCCAAGTGGGCGAGTTTTTCAAAGGAATTTTTCAGGGAAAGTACGTATTTTAAGACATTTAGAGGTTTGCAGTGTCAGGCACAAAAATAATTTGGGCGAAACATATACTGTATCCAAGGGCGACAATCTGATCGTCGATTTAAAGGCCCCGGGATATTTCGAACATCGATCGACGATTCATGATTTGGACTTGGACAGAATTATAAGATAGGCAGTCTGTGATCACTCAGTCTCCTTGGGCGTACAAAACAAGCTCATGCGGGTTAGGTTTGAGTGTCTGTCACTTTAACTGCAATATTATCAGTATTCGAGGAATTATTTTGGACGTTACGGAAAATAATGCATTTGTTTGAGTCATCTGTGATAACACAAACATCAAGGTTCGTAATTGTTTCAAACCAGTTGTTAACAAAACGGCTCTTTTGATGTTGTAGTTATGATCGTTATTTTTTTTTTTTTTTCTTATTTTACTGTTTTTTTAATTGATTTTTAGCCTAAGAAATTGATGTGAGGTCTCAGAGCGAGCTGGCCCATTGAAAATAAAAGTAGTTCCTAAATTTCGGAGTGAAAGTTGATATCATCACTAGTGATGATATCAAAATTTATTACACTGGGAAATCCCAAGATTTCACAGCTAGGAATATAATATATAGGGTTCATCCTAACCATTATTCTGGCCAAGTTTCGTGAAGATTGGGTCAAAATTGTGGCCTCTACAGTGTAAACATTTCAATGTGACGCAGCACGACGCCCGACAGACATTCAACGATCGCAAAAGCTGTAGTAAGATCAAAATAAAGTAAGCTAGGTGAGCTAAAAATGTCGTCCTATGTCGGATTTCGAATTTCTTCTCCTTTTTTTATGTGAGGGTACAAAATTCGTAGAAAAAAGATAATTGGTAAATAATTAGAAATTAATCCAATATAACATTTGTCATGGTGAATAAAATCCACAGTAAACACATCAAAACCAAAAGCCCAACAGCGCTTGAAGCAATATTTTTGGATAATATTGATTTGAAAAAAATATCGTATAGATAACTAAACCGGGACAGTTAGATGGTGTATTCTAAGATCAGACTGTACATGTGCACCGACACCGGGTTCAGAATGACAAACGTCAAGTGTTAGACAACATCATATGGTAAAGAAACTCTTCTTTGTAGGGTTCAGTGACACTCGAGCATTTTAGGTCTTTTAAACGTATCATTAGCATTGTCTATGAAATATTGAACATGACATTTCAATAAAAATATTTATATTCAATCATCACCATATCGTTACTCACGAGTGTGGATATCCAGTATCTAGTATAGATGGCTAACCGTCACTTTCTGACGTGTATCGTCACAATGTAACTATTTAAAATAAAGGAATTTCATTCCCTGCCATATCGTAGAATACCTTTCTTTTGTTGTGCTCATGAAGCATGTGAAAATCGTTCAAACTAGTACCACAATAAATATTACGTTAGTTCATCGCTAAACATGATTTATCGACTTAAGAGATTGCCCACACAACTTTAAAGGGTGTTTAAGAAATGCTTCGAATTTTGACGAAAATCTTGTTCTGTAAATAAAAGTGGTCTGCAAATCATCGACACGATGTACATGCACTTAATGCTGCAATGCACTTAGCAATCGTGTTTTTTTAAAAAAACTTTTATTATATACCTTGCAGAGAAATCTTGGGATTTCACAGTGTAATATATTTTGATATCGTCACTGGAGTGACGAAAACACTTTTCAGCTTCACTTCTGTAATCATGTATTCAGCCGCACTTTATTCAATAGACCTTCTCTCTATCAAAAATAGTTTTCGATATTTTAATAAAATGATAAAAATAATAAAGTATATAATAAATAGAATAATCTACTGGTTATTCCAGATATGAAACAAATATTTCACTCGGATGTGTTGTTAGGCGTTAACAAAATTCGTGCTGCGCACTCGTTTTTTCAATGCCTAACAACGCTTCCTCTTGAAATAATTTTTCATATCTGGAATAACCAGTTGATTATCCTCTATAACCCTGTTTTAAAACATGTTTAAAATTTCAGAATTCCATTACTTATGATGATTGAACGTCTCTACTTTTTCTTATAAGTGACGGCTAGCCGTCATTCTTTCAAGGGCTATTTTTATATTATTTCTTTAATATTATCAAGTGATAGTCAAGCAAGGAAATTGTAACAAGAACCCATCACAATGAGTAATAACGGTTAACTATCAGATAGTTGACTGATGACATCCGTTTCATTACATTTCACTAGCGGACTATCACTAATGTAATAACGCCATTGTCTATAATCAAAATTTAGTTACGTCTATCAAGATTCAAGCGTGTTGATTGGCTAAGGTATTCTTTTCATATTTCCACAAACAAAACTTTGAGCACGCACCTATTTTGTTTGATAGTAGATCCAGACAAATTTCATTTAAAACTAATAAAAATATTTACTTTGATTTTGATTGATGTCATTAGATTATAAGAAATGAAGAAATGTTTTTGTTTTTATTGAGGTGTGAACCTCAATTTCTTAATATATTTTTTTTCTCTTTCATTTCTTAAATGAAAAAAAAGTTTCTTAAATAATTTGCGATATATTATCGAGATTTCTCAGTAGTTTATTACTGGATAATTTTCTAAAAACCAGTGTAATTGTCAAAATGATAATCTCACTATTTGGTAGATTAACCCGTTCCTGATATTTTCCTAATTTTAGACGACAATGAAAATTGGATGCAAATTGAAATGAGGCAATCCTATATGGCAGAAAATATTGTGGGAAAAGGAGAAATTGCTTGTTACGAGCAATTTCTTTTCCACAATGATCTCTCCAGTATAAAATCGCAGCTAAGTAAAATTTCGGGTTTATACAGGGTTAAGCCCTATTTTTGGTCATTTCATGATATTAAACGTTGTCTGGTGACGTCATTAGGTTGCTATCTAAAACACCTACGAAATGACGCGCTTTTAGAAATAATAAAAAAGGCCGTATTTATTCTATTTTGGCATTAAAGAAATATAATAATCGTTGGTTTTTCGTGTAAGGTCGAGTTATCTTTCATTTCGTGAAAAACTTAACCAATTGCTTTTGTTGTTCACTCAATAAAAGATACTTTGATCCCAGACTTAAACATTAGTTATACTCTATTTATCATACGGACAAACTAATATACTATTCAAATGAGGCAAAGTAATATGATAAAGAAAATATAAAAATTGTTATTCAGAAAAGCATATATTGTTCATTAAACTCATAAATATGAAATAAACTTGACAAAGTCTCAATATAAGTAGTTGGCTCATTTAAAGAATCGGCAGTTCATGATATATTCATTGAATAATTTCTTTGCATAAAAAGATATGATAAGGCAAAACATTTGGAAAATCGCTATTTCCTGTAAAAACAGTTCAAATATGCCGTCACAGTATTGATTTATTTGGTAAATTCTACATCTCAAAAAAGGCTTATGCAAACTTTAACATCAAAGCAAAAAGCAAACTCCCTAAAATAGAGATCCCATAAATATTATGAATGTACGGTGCTGCAGAAGTACCGTAAGTTTTACTATAAATACACCGTTGTCCTTCAAATGTGTGTACGTTTAAAACAGACGTGAGCGAATCGATAATTTCCTGAATGGCTGATTTATCCTCTTGCAGATTGTTCAGATCGTGACATCCGTCCGCAGGAGTGGCTGCCGCGGCTGCCGAGTAACAGCCCCGCTTACTGACGTGGAATGGTAATTCTGAAATGCATAGAAGATATATCGTCGTCGGGCGCGCAAAATGTAACTATAGATTGAACAACGCTGTAGTTACGGTATTTTGAACCCGAACGACGATATTTATGTCGTTCGAATTATGATATCCTCGACCTAAATGGTCGGCGTGACTTCTGAATAACAACCTGACTTACAGACATAGAATTCCAAAATGCATCTAGAAATATAGATAATGTCGTTCAAATTTTGATATATGTCAACCGGGTTGGCCGCCATTGGGGTGGAATGGCAGCCAAAAAACTTAAAGAATATAGTCATAATTGACAATTTATATGTAAAACCTACTGGTGTTGAAGAAGAACTTAGTGGAAATGTTCAAATCTTTTTACTTGTCGCTTATTGATGAAATTCAGACAAAATTATATATATATCGTCATTTGGGAGACTAAACCTCGTAAATAAAGCTTCACCAAAGCAGCTTTTACGGGGTTGTGGTCGCCAACAAGGATAGTTGAAAATGATATTAACAAGAGCATCACATGCGGATGCCAACGATCGGCTGTTCAAGTGCATTTTAGAGTTATCCCCCTTGTTGGTATGGATTGCTCTTTTGAGGGTGAAAATATATTCCGAGGTTTCAAGGGAGTGTGTTCAGTAATACCAGAGATATAAAAAATGTCAAAGTTTTTAAGAAGACGACGCTGGTGCGGACGCAGATCCTGACGACGACCTGGCTTAAAAGATACCTCGCATTTTGTCCAAAAACAGTCGAGCTAACAAGTTAAAGAATTTCACACCGTTCACTAGATGCTTAATCACCACATAACCCCCTCCTGTTCCTCGTTTTTACATCCCTGTGACTTTAATAGTTTTAAAAAAAACATTGAAGAAAAGAAGCAATTGTTTGTTACAAGCAACTGCATCCTTTTCCACAATATTTTCTACCCTCCTGAATGTTTTTTTTTGTTTGTTTGTTTTGTTTTATTTCAAATCAAACCCACCTTAAATTTTCGTCTGCAAAACCTCTGAATTTCAACATATCTTAAAAAATCAAGAACAGGAAAAGGTTAAATGCAAGTTCAAGGAGATATCCTTTCTCCAAATTTCTGAATCTCCTATGATTTCATCAAAGAAAATAATTTTGCAAAAACATCATATTTGTTGACACTTTTTAACCCATTTCACACGACAAAAGTTTCGACTGGTTCAAACTGAAAGATGAAGCAGATAACAATTTCAAGTTGAAGAATTTAACGAAATATTTGCCTTTTAGTGTAGAAAACGTTACATTGTGGCCATTGAAAAAATTGCTTGTTATAAGCTATTTCTTCTTTCTTCACAATGTTTACAAAAGATTATTTTCTTTGGGGACGTAAAAAGAGACAATGTGTGGGAACGGGTTTTTTTAAAATTTGTCTGCTAAAGTAAATTAAATAGTTGAATTCAGACACGTTTCTTTACACGATTTCACGTGATCGACTCACTCACAGAAATTTTCCAGCTGAAAGTTTAAGCATTTTTTCATTAGTCGAGACCTTTATAGAAAATTTTATGTTTCCAGTGAGGCAATAAGGACATCTTGAAAGAGGCGAAAAATATCGACTTGATAAGACCGCACAGACTGTGCAGGCTGACCAGGATTGAATCTTTCCTCTCTTACGATTTTCTGAACCAGGAACGACAATTCACCAATCGTTGGCCCCGAAAAATCACTCCATTCGCCCCACCTATCGAATCCGATGGGAAATTTCGTTTCGATGTTAACCCATTACCAGACGGCCAAATTTTAGACTGGTCCAAATTGAAAGGAGTTGCAGACGACAAAATTACAGATTTTTTCATCTTTCTGGGTAGAAAACCTTGTGTAAAATGAAGAAATTGCTTGTTACAAGCAATTTCTTCATTTTACACAAGGTTTTCTTAGCTGTTTTTCTTGAGGGGCGTCCAAAAGCGCCACTGTTTGGGCATGGGTTAAACGGCATTTTTTGCCAAATTGATAATCAGTAGCATTTAACAAACAAGAGGACCATGATGGAACGACATGGTTTCTCTCGATATGATGGCTTAAGGCTATATGGCTATGTTCCTATTTGTTTTGGAGAAGAAGATTTTTAAAGTTTTTTCCTCAAATCCAAGGTATACATTTCATCCAACAATTTGGCGCTAAAATTCCAAAGTATGGTAATGAAGTTTTTTTGGTTTTTTTTTTGTTTTTTGTTTTTTTTTGTGTGTAGAGGGTCAATAGTTGATGATTTATACCAAATATCAAAGCTCTAGGCCTTGTGGTTAGGGCAAAGATTTCCTTCTTTATTCTTATATAAAATCACAATAGCACAACCAGAGCACTTCGTGCTCAGGTGAGCTAAAAGGGAGAATGCCTAAGCGAGGTAACAACAGTTTGCCAAACCCTCAAAATATGTTACATATCCATGGCAGCTAATCACGGAGCTCAAAAGTTACTTCCGGTCTAAATGAATGAGTTCATTGGTCGACTGATTATTTGATTGACAGCCGTGATTGATCAATTCTTTCTCGCTACATAAAGGTTTTCGAAAAGCCAACTATGGTATACCACTGCAGGATTCTCTTTCCCTTTTTTAACCCTTTCCAAAATTACAAATTTTTCACCTGTCCAAATTCAATGGTATTGCAGACGTAAGTTAATTTAATTTGATTAATAACTATTCAGTCGGGTAGAAAACATTGTGGAAAAAGAAGAAATCGCTTGTGACACGCAATTTCTTCTTTTTCTACAATGTTTTCTCAACTATAAAATCACAGGGACGTTATAACCAGGGATCGAACAGGACATGGTATAAGTGTTTCTTTCACGTGTATAAGGGCATTCTACCTGTTCCCAGGACGGGCACTGTCATAGTCAGCACTCCTTTATACCAGCTACATCTTGAAACTCTACCAGACTGTTCGGAACAAGTTTCTTCTTTTATCTATGAATATAAAACTGATTAAAAAATAACTTCTTACAAACATGTAGCTAGCATTTCTCCCTATCAATAGAATATCGCCATTCTAAAAGAAATGAGCTTTGGTGTTATATTTCCAACAAATGTAATTAACCTTGTCATGCTGAACCCGGAATATTCCGGTTTTGGCAGGAGATGTAGACAAAGATCAGCCTGCACATAAGTGCAGTCTGATCTTGGTCTACACCCCCTGCTTGAACTTTTCCTGTCAGGGTTATTTATGGAATTGATTTCTAAAAGAAATATTGATTTTTGAACAACAAGTTCTATTAGTGCTTTCAGCCCTTTGATTTTACAGCAATTCAGTAAGGTAATTCATACAGCATGACAAGGGTTAATAATCAAATAAGCAGTCGATCAACGAAATCATTCATTTAGATTAGAAGATAGCATTGAACTCCGATAATGGCCGCATTTTATGTTAAGCATTTTTGTTGGACTGGCGACTTAAACGTCGTAACTACAGCTTATTCAACTTGTAGTTACGATGTTTAGGTCGTCAAAAAACTATTCTACTTTTTTGTTGCATCCTACTGACCACAAATTTATCAAAATAACGCCGATAAATATCTAAGCGGAACTTCTTAGTGGAATCGATGGGCGGGCCAAGTAAGTGGGAGGGCCCAGCACTTTGTCCATTTCGCAAAGTAACAGGCACTTGAGCGCCTGTATCGCTCCACAGGCCTGATAGTACATAATAAGCAAGTTGTCTTTTAGGCTATGTTTTTGACAACTCAAAATTTATTGATGGAATCTGAAAAAGAGTCAACAGAGGATCATTCCAGTGAAATTTGATTAAATCCATCAACTGTTTTCTGACAAAAGGATTTTCAAAGCTTTCGTCATATATAGCTATTATTTCCGTCCATTTAAAGCACGCTTTTCATCCGATCGAAATTCTTTGAAGTAAACTGATAAAGGGTCACCTAATCACCGTTCTTGTAAAATTTGGTTGAAATCCATCCATCGGTATCTATGAAGAAAAATTAAGGTATCTCCTATATGGAAATAAGCCCCGCCAATTTAAGCCATGTTTATCATCCAATCAAAAATCTTTGAAGAAATCTGATAAAGGGTCACCCGACGAGCATTCCTATAAAATTTGGTTGAAATCAATCAACTGGTTTCTGAGAAGAAGATCTTTTAAGGTTTCACTATATATGGAAATAAGCCCGCCCATTAATGCCATGTTTTTCATCCAATCAAGATTCTCTAAAGGAATCTGATAAATGATCATCTAATGATAACGCCTGTAAACTTTGATGGAAATCCATCCACTGGTTTATGGGGAGAAGCTTTTTAAAGATTTCACATCATATGGAAATGATCCCCTCCCATTAGAGCCATGTTTATCCTCCGATCAAAATTCTTTGAAGGAATCTGAAAAAAAGTCACCAAATGATTATTCCTGCAAAATTTGGTCGAAATCCATCCACTGATTTCTGAGGAGAATGTTTTTAAAGCTTTCATCTTATATAGAAATTAGCCCCGCCCATTAAAGCCATGTTTTTCATCTGATTAAAATTCTTTGAAGGAATCTGATAAAGGGTCACCCAATGATCATATTTGTGAAATCTAGTTGAAATCTGTTCAGAACTGTCTGAGGAGAAGATTTTTTTAGGATGCACGGACGAACGACGGACACAACATCATGGCAATAGCTGGTTTACTTTCAGCCAGTGGAACTGAAAACTCTTCAGCATATTGTCGTTGTCGTTCTAAACCCTAGTAACTACAGCTTGGGAAAACGGATCTCCACGTCATTGTCAACAGCATTTTGACTGCTCCAGGCTACGTAAACGAGGTCTTGGATCCTTACGCTCGCACATATGCAAGTTCTTATTGAGCAAATGTCATTCTGATGGATGACTATGCACGCGTACATAGAACCCGCATCACCAATCTAAAAGCTACTGTAGTTACGAGGTTTAGGTCGCCAACCAGCCGTTCTTCTTTCTGTTACATGCCACTGGCAATAAATTTTGCAAAATATCGCCGTTAAAAATCAAAGTTATAGACGGGGCCAACGGAGTGAATTGGCGGGGCCAACTAGGTCAAGTATACCTCTGTTATTGGTCCTGAGAGCTCCTGACTACATTGCTCATCCTGGAACAGACCGAGAGTTGAATCCACGACACTTTTCACCAAACCCGGGACGTTTGTTATGGTCACATAGCTACAGGACGGACACTGTAAACCTATAATTAATTTTGGACAATAGTTCAAATTACTATCAATTGACGGATCACTGGCTATGCTAGCTGACCTCCAACACGGCAATACGCCTGAGGCTTCGATAGACGATAATTTGCATAACTCATAACCAGGATCATAAAACAAAAGGCAAATCGTTTGTTAGACGACTTAAACGTCGTAACTACAGCTTTAAAAAGCTGTAGTTACGACGTTCAATTAGCCTAACTAACATTTTAACTTGACATAAATGTTGGAGTTCAACACTTTGACCTCCAGTCTAATAGATGATTTGATTGGTCAATAGATTATTTGATTGATGGTGGAGTTCCGTTAATCAACACGTCAGATTATCAAATTTACGGAAGTCACCACTATAAACCTTAAGACAAACTACAAACCGTACATACGGCAATACTGAACCTAAATCTACAATACGTTTTGCTAATGAACCAGATCGCAGCCACAGCGCAGTTGGGAGCGAGTCGGGCTTTCAATCAGGAGGTCCCGGGTTCGATCCCCGGACGTGGCAGATATCATTTCCAAAATTTGTTTCAAACCAATGGGTAGTTAATCGTAGACCTAAGTGTGATGAGCAGATGGAGGCTCAGAAAGGATGTAAGGGTAATACTGGTGTGAGAAACAACAGGGTGCTCCAGCCGCCACGATATGAATGAAACACTGTTAAAAGTGGCGTTAAACCCCATTAAATCAATAAATCAATCGATTATGGGACACTGAAGCATCGTAATACTACTGATAACTTTAGATGAACATGTAATAATGAGCGATCGAAGGTCAAATTTGAATAAACAGGTGAAGAAAAATATATAATCTATACTACGGTATATAGTGTACCGACCCATGAGTTTATTTTTTCAACGGGCTGGCAAAAACAAAACAGAAAAAAACGTTAGACTTCCCTGAACAACTTAAATCTTTATTTCATACAGACAGATAAATTACACCCGGAAGAGCGACTAGCGAACATGAATCTAAAAGGGGCAACTCTATGGCCCGACCGTGCGATGGAGTGTCACCTGGCGAGGACTAATTTGCGAGGTAGGACAAACAATTCAGCATATCTTGTTTTGGAATGACTATAGCTTGAACATAATCAAAGGAATCGAATTGAATCCCTTTTCAATTTGGTTTTACATATGTATTTTGACTTGAGTTTCCAAATCTATCATAATAATAATATGATGGGACATTCTTTGTTTGTTCTATCTTTTGGAAAGCAAGACGGTCATGTGCAAAGGTTTATTTCTAGTGTTAGTAAGAAATCTCTTAATCGATCGCTGCTATAACAACATGAATCTATTTTCCCTTTAGCCTAGACTCGCTCCCAGTCCCATTGATATTTATATTTCAGTTGAAAACGCTCTATATTCTCTAGCGGTTATCTCTCTATTTCTCTTAACAGTGTCGATTTGTGGGACAAAATGGAGGTAATTTCAAGGAATGAAATGTACTTGCATGATTTATCTATCTTACATGCTTTCAGTCCAAGACTTACTGAAAGACTTGGAGACAGACTACCTTTAGGCCATCGGTTCGTCATAGACTTGCACAAATCAGAAGATTCATCACAGTAGGCCCCTATATGAATTTTTAATGTATAAAGATAACATGAATATGAGAAATTTCTTCTTGCTTAATTTTACGTATTATCTTTAAAACCCCGATCGTCATTACTGCAGATTTGCGATTCTATAGTTAGACTGGTCGAAATGTTGCGATCAAAAGTGAGACTTTATCGCCTTAACATAGGCATTAGATAGATAGTTGATTAACGCCAAGTTATGACCATAAAAGAACAATCACTGGCCGCGCCCACTCACTCCGTTGGCAACGCCCACTGACTCCGAGAGAAAGTCCCGCGTCGATTCTAAATGGCGTTATATCGCAAAATTTGTGGCCAGTAGCATGTTACAAAATAAAAAGTAGACATGTTGGTTGGCGACCTAAACGTCGTAACTAAAGCTTGGATAATGACTAATCTGTAGTCAAGCCGCCGTCATAGCGCAGTAGGTAGCGCGTCGGACTGTCAATCTAGAGGTCCCGGGTTCGACCCCCGACGGCGGCACTCATCCTTTCCGACTCTTTGTCTCTCACCAATGGGTCGATAATAGATAGACCTATGTGGAATAGCAGCTGGAGGCTAGGAAGTACTGGTGTGAGAAATACCAGGATTCCATTGTTAGGTGCTCCAGCCGCCGCGATGTAACTGAAAGATTGTTGAAAGCGGCGTAAAACCCCATTCAAACTAACAAACGACGCTTAAGTCGCCAATCCAACAAAAATGCTTCACATAAATGGCAGCCTATATCGGAATTCAAAGTTATCTCTCCGCTGATAATTCGATTGACAGCCACGATTGGTCAATTGAGAGCTAATACAGGGTTACACACAAAAATTGTGGTGTATGGTTATAATTTGTACTTACTCGCTACACATTTCAGAAAACTCAATAACACGAGTATTCTCCACATATTAGACAACACTTCTCACTTTCTCCTAATTACGCTATATGGTCGAATGACTACCGCATCCTATACACTTCACTCAACTTACACTTTGAACACTTGGTAAGTTTTTAACAAGTAAGAAATACACATTTTCATCTTTCCTTGGCTCAAAAAAGACTTGTACAAGAATAGCGTCCACGGTAATTAAAGCTTACTCCTTAATATGCATTCTAAAACTTAAATAATGTAGGACCGAACGACCTCTTTAGTCTGATAACCTGCGCGCCGTTTTTTGTGGGGCTTTTTTCAGACTCTACATTTTCTCCAAAACGTTTGATTTCGACCCACTTAGAATGAACACTGGTTGTACACGCTAGACTCTATGCACATATATCCTATTCTACTGCGAGCGAGAGGATATTGGGTGTTCACATTTGTTTCGTTAGGTCAAATGAGTCCAATAAAGAGCATTTGATCTCATAGCGCAGACGAAAAATTTAAGTTGGTGGTATTTCATTTATTCATTTATTTATTCATTTATTATCTGGTTAGAAAAAAATTTGATGAATAAATACCGAAATTGCCAGTAGCAAGATATTTATTCATTTTCCACATTGTTTTCCTGCACTTATTTCTTGTAAAATGCGATTGGAATTGTTTGTTAATCGGTTAAGAGAGAATACTACATTTTGTTGGAAAAGTAGAAATTGCTAAATACATGCGGATTTTCTCACAATGTCACGTTCTACTTTATCTGGTAATTATATTTCAATAAATCCCTCTACGTTGATCATTCGTCTGCAACTTCTATGATTTTGGACCAGTCAAAGACTTCAATGTTTTCTTAGGTTGAATCCCTTCTTCGATGTCATAGACTGGCTCCCAGTCTCACTGGTATTTATTTGTTAGTATTGAACAATTCAGTTTATTTGAAAAAAAAATCTATTCTGTAGCTGTTTTGATCTCTCAGTTTTGCTGGTCTGTGAGATGTAAGGGAGACAATTTCAGGGAAACTTAAAGCACGAGTGATGTCCCTTTTGTACCTTGTGCCAGTCTGTGAGATAGACCATATATAAGTTACCAGTCACATCATTTATTCACCTTTGTGTGGCATTAAATAATCGAATGGCTTTCAATGTAAAATTAGGTAAGGTTCGTTTAAAATCGTCAGCAACTCTTAACAAATGTTAATCTGCAACATGTGTTGAAAAGACAGCGAAAACACCAAATAAATCAAAGCGCTGGAAGTATTTATGATGGACTTCCGTGTTTGCATAGTAGAGTGATATGCCCGTTTTGGCATAAAAAGGCACTTTTATATAGATAATTTTTAAACGCATAACCTCTCTTCTAGCCTGGTTTGTTTGATAGGTACATGTTATACAGGATATTTCTATCCTAGAGTCCTGAGCACGATCACAAGTTCGGGGAAAATTGCAATTGTTACACACGTTATTTATCTTTCACCGATTGTTTCAGTTGTACATGTTATTGGTGTGAAAAATGACAGGAAGCCTAACAATCGCGGTTTTACTGAAATACTACAGAAAGTCACCTCAAACCAAATTCACTTGATCGCAGTCTAACTAGCTTTCAAGACCAATACTTTTTCTGTTTTTTTTTCCAGATTATCCTTTTCCGAAGATATTCCACAAATAATCAATATATTATTTAAGAAGCTTGGACAATATTAGATTAGCAATATTCATTGAGAGTTATTACTTGTAAGAAAAAAATGAGAGGTTTTGTATACTCTTAAATCTTCCGTGATCCAGTAGGAGGATAAACCATTCCCACACAATCACGCTTTTTACGCCCCTGAAGAATTTCATTAAAGAAAACATTGTGAGAAAAGGAAAATGCTTGTTTCGCAATGTTTTCTACACTATCTGGGCTTTAGTTTTGAATCTCAAAGCGATTTGAAATATAAAATCCTCTTTAAATATGCTTAAATGTTTAGCGTTTCACTGCTGGTATGCTGATTCTCAAAATAGGAGGTAAATAATATATGTTATTGAAAGACTCCGCATTTTTTGAAGCCGTGACCGCATCTACGCTAAGCGGGTAAATGGTAGGTGTTTTCATATGTAAGAGAAGTCTTTACGCGTTCTACGAATTATATAGATTCCTCATATTACGCCGTTTCCAAAATGTAAAGTTGTTAAGGAGAGACAGATTTTGAAAAATAATAAATCGAACCTAACTGGGCATTACTTCTCTTCTAACATAGTAACATCCTACTGGATTTTCAAAACTGGGTAACACTGATGGGCGCCTACGGAGTCCACCAAAAACAGTAACACTTAATCCATTCCCACACAATCCCTCCTTTTTACGCCCCTCAAGAAAATACCTTTGGAAAACACTCTGGAAAATGAAGAAATTGCTTGTCCCAAGCAATTTCTTCATTGTCCACAATGTTTTCTATCCTAAATGACAAATAATTTTGAAATTCCGTCAACTTAAAATTGTCGTCGGCTATTTCTTTCAATTTGGACTAGTCTAAAATTTTGCTGTGTTTGAATGGGCTATTTATTCATCAAAGTGAATGCAATTGAGAATCATCTTCTTCTTCAGTCCATGCGTTTGTCAATCCAGTTCTTGTTAACCCCGTGACTCCTACCTGTACATTTATAGGAACAGATTTGGATGAAACATTCACAGTGAATAGTCCTCATTACGTGATATTTCAAATATTCCCATGGTATAACCGTATCACGCTGTTCATAGAAAAGCCCGGGTGACTTAAAGTTAATGTTCTTGTACAAATCCTGACACTTAGGCTTACGATTATCCACCTATTGATGACAGATATGATATGTGCCGCCGTCGGGATTCCATCCCCGGCGCCGGCACATATCTATTCCGACATTTGTCTCTCACCAATGGGTTGATAATCGTAAGTCTAAGGAGGATAGCAGCTGGAGACTAGAAAAGGATGTAATGGTGAACCTGGTGTGAGATATTCCAGGAAGCCATTATTAGATCCTCTAACCGCCGCGATACGACTAAATATTGTTAAAAGCGGTGTTAAACTGCATTTTATAGAGTTCACAAAACAAAAATGCTTGTGAAATACTTCGATAATTTTGTGTTCGATTTCGTCACTTCAAGTTAACAGTATTTCAGTCATATCGCACCACTATTTACTTTCCGATCCTCAAGCTGCTCTTTCCTCTTAGGTCTACGTTTATCTACCCAATAGTGGGAGAAAAATTTCGGAAAGGATGTTCGCCACGACGGGGAAATTTTGCAAAATTTATAGCCAGAACCATGTAACAAGTAAGAAAAATAGTTGATTGGCGACCTAAACGTAGTAACTACAGCTTGAATAAGCTGTAGTTACGACGTTTGAGTCGCCAAACCAACAGAAAGCTTTTACAAAAATGTCGGCCAATTTAATGTTGACTTCTGCTTCAAAATTGTCTCTTTGATTGGTCGATTGGTTCATTGATTGACAGCAGCGTTTGATCAATTAAGACAGATGGTCTATTTAAAAACACCGCCTTTGTCTTAAGAATGAAATAGTATAATTGACATGCAAATGTTAACTTAACATAAGCCTGAGTGAATTTTCATCGCGCTTAAGAATCACTGTGCTTAAAATTTAGCCGGCACCGTGATGCGCTTGCCTAAAGGTTACATTTTTACAAGATTAATACAAACAATAATGCTTTGTCATAAGGTTTCTGTCTGGAAACTGCTCCTGTTTCGCATATTTCCTACCTAAGGCTATTACTTTAATGCACAAAAGACATCGTAAGTGGGCGATGAAAATGTCGTAAATACAGATTTATTCAAGCCGTATTTACGACACTTTCGTCGCCCACTGATCACATGTTGATGTGTCAATTGGTTAAAGTTCCGGATTGTATTAATATGCTAAGTGTTTTTATTCAAGGAAAAACCCTGAACCGATTCTCTTCAAAGATCGGTTTATGATCTATTAAGCTAAATAGTACAATCTTTGAGCTGTTGTAGTTCTTCTTCTTTTTTTAATACAAACAATTGAAAAGTGAAGTCAATCCAGGATAGATCAAATAGGGTTTATATTGAAAAAATCGAATGAGCCTAAAGCTAGGTAGAATGACCATTCCAAGGATTTCGCAGAAAAACTGGAAAAGAAAAGGTTCCTTTTTAAACGCTTTGTCAGGTACACGTAATTCGAACAAGGTCGATAGTTTTCGAAGACACGAAGTCATTATTTCCTGTAAATGGTTTAGGAGATTAAGACAATATTTTTGTTTTTCTATTGAGGTATTAACCCATTCCCACATATCAAAATTTTAGACTGGTCCAAATTGAAAGAAGATGCAGACGACAATTTTAGGTTGATAAGATTCTGAATTTCTTTATCTTTTGTGGTAAAAAAACATTGTGGACATTGAAGAAATTGCTTGAATCAAGCAATTTCTTCTATGGCCAAAATGTTTTCTCTAGCTTTTTTCTTGAGGGGCGTAAAAAGGAAGGCTTAAGTTGGAATGGGTTAATCAAAAAAAAAAACTCATCACACTGTATGAATACAAGATGGGGATTTATACATAACTGTGAATAGATTGTTCGTGTCAAATCTCGACGGAAACAAAAAATATATTCTTTTTATTTCTTGTAATTTAATGACATCGAACAAGTCTTATAATTTTAATGACGTCGAGCGAAAAGCAAATATATGACAAATTTTGATACAATTTTGGGAACTTTTTTGTGAACAAGCGTGCTCAAAACAATTTATTCGGGGAGGTATCGGCTAAGTAGAACACCCACTTTTTACAGACGAAACTAACAATTAAATTATTACCCCATGCTTTTTGTTGCCTCGCGAAATCAGGAGGTTACCGATTAACCATCCATTGGTGAGCGACAAATGTCGGAAAGGATATGTGCCGCCACCGGCGATCGAACCCATGGGATGTCATGAGTTTGATCCCCGGCGGCGGCACATATCCTTTTCGACATTTGTCTCTCATTACTGGGTGCATAATCGTTAACCTAAGTGGGATAGCAGCTGGAGGCTATGAAAGGATGTAGTTGTAGTATTAGTGTGAGAAATACAAGGAATCCATTGTAAGGTGCTCCAGCCGCCGCGATATGACTGAAATACTGTTAAAAGTGGCGTTAAACCCAATTCACTCAATCAGTCAATCCAATTACTTAACGATTTAATATGACATTTTGTCATCGCAAACGAGAGAGAAAATGTTTTTTCTGACCTGCAGCTTCTTTTCAACAATATCACAATAATATTCCTCTTGGCACTATTTAAAAACTTTACATAAAAGACAAATATTTTCAATATTTTAGTAAAAATTGCTTTCATTAAAAAAAACAAATACACGTACTTAATGATTGTATTGAGTAATTGTATATAGATGTAAAATTAGTTTCCTTGATAAAGGTATTTTTTGTCGAAATATCGAAAATTTGAGTGTTTATGTATAGTGTTCTTTTTCAACTTTGTTCTGAATTAGTGAGTATATTCCATTTAGTTTTGATAGACTTTGCACAGTATTTGTTAGATCAGTTTTAGGCTTGGTTGTCCGTTTTTTCCGTTGGTGAACTAATTGAAGGTAAACACACTCCGTCAGTTCAATGATGTATACTTCTTCTAACGTGTAATTATTTCCACTTAGAAACGTGACATACAAATGTCATGCTCATGATACATTTTTCCCGAACATCTACTGTTTAAAGGGGATATACTCTGTAAATACCGATATACACAGACGAAGCTAGTTATTTCCCCTCATTTAGACTAGCACCAGATGACGGGAACTTTATTATTTCCCTAAAGAGTGGAAACACTCTTCTCGCATATATTTATATATGTAACTCACTTATATATTGAGCATGATTGTCTTATACATTTGTAAAATAACTCTTTAACACATCCCCATACAATAACGCCTTTTGACACCCCCAAGAAAAAGGGCTTAGGAAAACATTGCGGACAATGAAAAAAATACTTGTTACAAGTGATTTAATTTCAACCCCACAGACATAAAATTTCAAGATTTCATTAACTTAAAAGAGTCGTCTGCAATTTCTTCAATTTGGACAAGCCTAGAACTTTCTTATTTGGGAATGTATCAAATTATTTTTCCATTTAACTAAATTGGTTTATGCGACGAATTTATGCGACAAACGAGTTCGTCACTTATGAGATAGTTTTTAGTCTTACAGGCATTCTGGCCTCAACCTCGTCTGAAAAAGACAATGCTCACTATCACAATTTTAGACCTGTCCAAATTCAAAGGTTTTGCAGACGAAAATCGATTTATTTGAAATATGATCAATTAGTAGGGTAGAAGATTTCTTCTTTTTCCACAATGTTTTCTCAAGAATAAAAACACAGGGACATAAAAACCAGGGATTGAACAGGAAAGGGTTGATAACTTTCATATCGATGACTCGGTTAAGATCAGCTGCCTAAAAGAAAAGTTAATAGCAGATGCTATATAAACTGATGACTTAACCCATTACCACATGACAAGAATTAAGATTGGTTCATATAATGTACACTTTATACAATAAAACAAAGTAGGCTTAAACGGGAAAATAAGAATAATATGAGATAGAAAACATTTTGAGAAAAGAAGAATTGCTTGTCACAAGCGATTTCTTCTTTTCTAGAAATGTTTTCCAAGCTATATTTCTATGGTGCGTAGAAATGAGGGATTGTGTGGTAATGGGTTAAAACCGAGGCTCAGGTATAAGACAGCGTTATACTTTAACACGTAGAGGCCGCTCAAGTGGTTTGATCTAACACCAACTCATACACGAGTCTTTGTTTTTACATTTCCTACCATTTCACATGGGTGACATGTAAAGACTTACCTCAGCCGGTTCAGATGCACAGTCTGATCAGAGTCTAACCAGAGTCTTCATAATACGTATTATACATAGCTACTTAAACTTAAATTGAAAAGGGTTTCAGACAACAAAGGAAGTTGGTTTGTATTAAAAACAAGTGCCATATAAGGTAGAAAACGTTGCTGAATACAAGCAATCTCTTTTTTTTCTCACTATGTTTTCAAGCTGTATAATAAAGAAATATCGATATATCGAGGGTTGGGGACAAAACCTTTTAACTTCAGCATATTGAAAATGAAGTTACGAGGTTTTTTGGTCTCTCACCGTCGACGTGTCTCTAAAAATCATTATTTCCAAAAGATGGACCCTTTTATTCCGCCCCCAGGACTACGTGAAGGTTTTTGGCTTGATGCACAATGGCTAACAACGCTGATGCAAAAATTGGGCAGTTCAGATTTTGAAAATGACCCACGGATTTGTTCATAAGAAACAACCGAAAAACTTCGTAGAAAGAAACGCCCGAACCCGGATTGCAATTGGAACACACTCGGTCATTCCCGTAAGCTGTTCCGATTGCAATCCGGGTGCCGAGAGATGTTCCGAATGCCCGGATTCCATAACAAAAGAAAAGGGTCAAAAAGGACTGCCAATCCATGGCATTTGGCCGCGTAAGTTCAGATAGGGGTTACCCGTCAAAAACCACTCCTACACAGTTTGATCGAAATCGACCAAGCGTTAAGAAGAAAGTTTGTGTTTCACCCATTGCCTAACAATCCCCCGTCACGTTTGACGCGATTGAGAAAGTATAGTGTTGAAAAAAGCATTTTTTTAAAAAAAAAGAGAGAAATTGATCGTTACAGGCTAATTCGCATTTTCTTTTTATACAATTTATTCTATTTCACACTAACTTAGATGCAGTTGAATAGCCGTCTGCAGTCTCTTTGAATTTCGACAAGTCTGATATTATCTGGTAAAGTAATGGTACAATCCAGACTTTACATAACAGACCTAAAAGCTCATATCGCTGACAAGTGTACAGAGATGTAATGACCTTCTTACTAGGAAAGGCTCTTCTCGGCATTGCGAAATGTATCGACCATGGTCGGAATGTGCAGTCCCCATTGGGCAGACCTGGATTGAAACTTTTTTTTGCTTTCGACAGACTTAATGTATCTAGAATGTTCATTCTACCCCATCAAATACTCGTTTTGGAAATATCAACTTTGTCTGACCTGTGATGGATCCTTCCTGTTTTTCTATCATTTGTTGCACGGGATTCCCGAATGTTCCTTTTTAGCGTCTCAAATTTAAAAGGGTCAAAGAAATCGCTGGTTTTTGTGCGTTTTGAGACGCAGGCACTTGGGTGCAATTCTCGCGGTTTGGGACATAGGCACTTGGATTAAGGACCTTTAATGAACATATTTCCGACTGTTGTGATATGTATATGGTTACGCACCTGTCATTTAACGGGAGCGGTTGTTTTTACAAGCGTGTTGTTTTCCGTCATAGGGGGTGTTAAACTAGTAAAAATACGGGACCAGCGTCCTTGTAAAAACATACGTTCCTGTAAAACATGATAGCGTCACGACCTTGTACATTTGATTATACAGTGACTGAATTTTTAAGTTGTTAAAATATCCTGTATCAAGGTGCCTATGGTTTGAGATTTGATGCTACACTGAGGGGCATCGGTTTTTTATGTCAACGATGTAAGTGGTTTTGTTTTTGTGACTAGTGTGAATACGATATTCTGACAAGTAGATTTGCAGAGATCGACCATCAAAATATATGGTATGTATTTCTAAAATAGCCTAAGTATACAGTAAATCTATTAAAAGATGTCGCGCGGAAAGCTACTTGAAGTGTTGGACAGTCACATGGTGTGTAAAACCGTAGACCTTACGCTTCGCTCGCACCTTAAAATCTACGTCGTAGTGACATCACCTAAAGTTATTTCCGGTAATCGATTTTCGATTTGGTATAACTCAGTTCAAAACAGCCATAACATAGGCATGGTCAGTCCGATTAGCTAAGTTGGTAGAGCACTTGACTTCAAACCCCAAGATCACGGGTCAGAGCCCTGGGCTGACCATATCAACTGACAAACTAATTATCTTTCGGATGAGACGTTAAACCGAGGCCCCGTGTGACGAAGCTATCCATCGAGCACGTTAAAGAACCAGGCGGAGCTCTTAGCAGTTTCGTCCTGTATCCTTGCACTATTCCCCGTAACTAACCGTCTTCTTGGGGCGTCGCTCATATGGGCATGTGCTACGGTAGCGACGATAGATAAACGGAAATACACACACATAACATGGGCTCTTACCACAGTTTTGCTCTTACCCTTGGTACAAAGTATTTCAAGATGGTGATTCTTGCCCTTGTCACTTTGTTGTTTTTCCCCGTTGAATTGGGATCATATGCAATTGCGGCCGCTGACTCAATGTCTACATCTGAATAGGGCGAAATAAAAATGATACGCGATTTTGCTGAACCTTATCTAACCAACATAAAGCCATTTTTTATCTCGCGATTTTGCTGAACATTATCTCACCAACATAAAGCCATTTTTTATCTCATCAAATAATCATTTAGACAATATCTGGTTCATATTTAAGAATGTCCATTTTGGTGGGGTTTTTTTTTGGGGGGGGGGGGACATTTAGGTCCCACGTTATAAAGACACCGATAACCACCACCCTACCCGACTTTAACCCATTCCTAGACCGTGATGACACCTTTTTACGTCCCACATGAAAAAAGCCATGGAAAACTGAGTGGAAAACGTATAAATTGCTTATAACAAGCAATTTCTTCATTATCCACTATGTTTTCCTATGCCATTGTTTGGCTCCTCAAATAATCATTAAGACAATACCTGGTTCATATGCATGCAACAAATGCCCTTTTTGGTGAATTTTGCGGACATTTGTTACGATAACCACCAACCCTATTCTCTTTAACCCATTCCCAGAAGTTGACAACTTTTTACGCCCAACAAGCAAAAAAGGCTTAAGAAAACATAGATCTAGTGCAGAATGAAAAAAATGCTTATAACTAGCAATTTCTTCATTATCTACAATGTTTTTTAGCTACAAAGATACAGAATGATAAAATTACATCAAATGAATAACTATTGTCTGCGAATTTTTCTTCAGTATGGACCAGTATAGATAAATAAATGGGAAACCCGTTCTAATACAACAAAATTTTAGACTGGTGAAAATTGTAACTGAAATACCGCTTTGATTTTGCTATTTGGAACTCATTAAACATTTTTTTACTTAATTACTCATAAAATTAAAACTATGGGTCACATAGCTTTCGACATGTTTGTGGTAAAGATTTGTTTGATTTCTTTGTATATGGTTTTACGCAGTTTTCAACGGTTTTTCAGTTTCACCAAACAGCTGGTATACCTGACCATGGTTACTTGTCATTCTCCCACTAGTTAATAAAAAAAAATCATTATTCAAGCCATTAACTTCTTACCTCGCTTAAATGAACATCTGTTGAGGATTATATGTATAAGAACTTAGATAATGCACTACGATTTTCACAGTGGTAAGGGAATAATACATTGTATTGTATATCCCCACACTAACGTGTGATGTTGACGGTGCCAAAATATGCGTAACATACAATATACAAGATTACCTGGGGGACCGGTCCACGGAAAATGTTACCTCAGGATATATCGCTCTTTATCCTTTTGTCATTCCAAGATTGAAAGGTGATATAGTTTAGTGGTTATTCATATGTGCCTAGAAGATAGGAAACAATGTTTGAAAAGTGGCGTGATGGGTGCTTTGAGGGTTGGAATATATGGTAGTTGGCGGGCGTCTCTATTACCTCGTGGATGGAAAAGTGTTCGAAAAGTGGTTTAAAGCACGCTTCGAGGGTTGAAATACACTGTAGTTCAGGGACAATTCTGTTAACTGTTTTTCTGAAACAAAAATTGAATTGTGGCCTATTTTACTCTTTGAGGGTTGAAAGGTGATATAGGGTATGGGTTCTTATTGTGCCTCGAAAAGTTTTAAAAGAGTTGTAATGAACGGTCGACACTTCTGGTTTTCTCGAAGATAGAAATCAAAGTTTCAAAAGTGGTATATTGTATCTTCGAGAATAAAATGTGATATAGTTTAAGCATTCTGTGATTGACTCAAAGATACCAGACAATGTTATACCCATTACAACACAATGAAATATTAGACTGTTCGAAAATGAAGGGAGATGAAAACTACAATTAAACAGTTATGAAATCTTAGATTTTTCAATTTTCGGTGTAGAAAATATTTGGGATAATGAAGAAATTGTTTGTTACAAGCAATTTCTTCATTTTCCACACTATTTCCAGATTAATTTGCCAGAGGGGTGTCAAAATGCGTCATTGTGTGGGAATGGGTTAAAAGAGGCATAAAGTATACCTCAAGTAAGGGATATGATGTAGTGCAAGGATGATTTTTTTACCCCGAAGATGAATGACACGCGTTGGTGTTATGCAATGATTCTTTGTAAATTTAAGGATTTCACGAAGTGACTTTTGAGTACCAAAACTTGAACAATAGCAAATTCGGGATTATATTTTGAAGGGTGGCCTGATATCTTGCAGCACAGAAAACCGAAATGTGATAAAGCTACGAGGGTAAGGCGGCGATGAAACATTTTTGTAACGAATTTATTTTTTCTCAATAGACGCCACCTCAAAATTAAAGACTGGCTCGTAGTTAATAATTTCCTTACAGTTCATTTCTTATTTCTGAATGAGTTGTATTCATATTTCGTTGTCTGTTGTGTGTGCGAGCATGAAGTCGATTGTCGACTAAAATATCATAACTACAGCCTTACTCATGATGTAGTTACGACATTTTGGTCCCCAAGCCTACTATTTACTATTGCTTTTATAGATATCTATTAAATTGAAAATAATGCGTAGAAAGGGATATCTACCCATGACCTTTTTCGTCTCAATCACAGGTCTATACTAAACGATCATACTTTAGTATTTTCACTATGATATGAAATAAGGTGCCTCGGGTTACTGTCAAGTATATTTGCGTATGGATAGAGCAAATGTTTTCTCAATATAATCATTTTAATTGACAAATAGCGGGTGTCAATCAAGGAATCAAAAAGTCAAATCATTCAATCAGCACGGAATTAAACTTTTAACTCCAACATTGGACTCCATTTGTGTAAACTAAAATAGTTTGTTCGGCAACTTAAAAGTCTATATCGCCATAAGACCATCCTTCTTTTTTATTACATGCTACTAGCTATACCTTTTGTGTGAAAATGCCATTTAAAACCGACACGGAAATTCTTTTGAAGTCAATGGGCGGGTTAAACAGAAAGTGGACTGGGCCAGAGATAGGTCAATCGCAAATACTCCAGAGCATCTGGTCGAATTTTTCCTCCGGTCATTCTACAAAACCATCGTCCTTAAAACCCTTAAAACTATCCCGATGGTATCAATTCGATCTGGCATCTGGAATTGATTTAACAATTCTTTGAAAGCGTATTCTTTCTCTTTTCACAAGACACCTGGCAAAATCTTGACATATGTGTTCTATTTGCATTTCGCCGTTATACATCTCTGTCATATATCACCGCAAATTCAAGCGCTTACTGTTTGTATAAAAACTCATTATTAGACAATATTTTCAAAAAGTCTAATGCGTCTTAAACAGTAATCCCTTTGTCATTGAAAAAAGGCATTTCTTCGTGGTGTCACGAGACAAAGATGTCTACTCTGCAGGGCTCGTGTTTGTCTCTTAACCAGGGTTTTTGCCCTAAAAAATGTGGACATTTCCTGCTTTGACCCATTGAAGGGTCAAACAAGAAAAAAAATTGATCCCACAAATCTTCGTTTTGATACATCTTAGGTATTATTGAAGATTATATGAATTCATTGTTAACTTCATATCTTTGAAAGAAAATTTAGAAGTGAGTTGAAACATACAAGAAAAATAAAACGGTTTTCGTTTTATTCACCTTTCCTATAGCTTTGTCCCCTTCAATATTCAGACATGACGCCTAGAAAATCGTGAACAAGGAGCCAATAACTCCTGTGGCTCCCCAATTTCAAAACCAGCTCAAATCCTTCTCTAGTCGAAATACTGTTTTTTTGTGTGTGAAATAAACAGAACGGAAAATCCGTATGTAGTGATATATTTAGCTTAGGTATGGTGATTATCGAATGATTTCGTTATAAACACTAGGTTTGAAATATACTAATAGTACTGCAAGTTCAAAGGAACAATTATTATCATACTTCGGAATTTAAATTACTGTCGGTTTACGAGTGAGGAGAAGTGGCTTGTGTTTGTTAAGAGATTCTGTTTTCTGTCAAAGTGGCTTGTTCAGATAAAGTACAGAATTGCGTAATAATGTAAAATATATATGCGGATTTTATACAAGTCATTTTTTAAACAATATTACGATTAAATTAATCAAAGAAGCAACCATTTCCTCGTTTTATAAACTTTGAAGATTAAAAGGGCAGAATAGAAAAAAATTAGTAAGATCAAAGATTCCTTTAGTGCTTGTCTGAACTAGGTTTGGATTTGTTGAATCCTTTGAAGTTATATAAAACTCTCGCATTGGTGCCTTTATAAGATTAAACGCCTGTTGATTTGAAGATATAAAAATAAGTTAAACGTATTCATAACAAATAACCAATACAGAACATATAGAGGAATGGTTTAATCCCATCTCCACACAACTCCGTCCCATATTCAAGAAATGAATTGGCTTGTCACAAGTTATTTCGTCATTTTCCACATTGTGTTTTAACCAAAAAGACTTGTAAAATGTAACCTGACCAGAAGGCGTAGAGCCTTGATATTTTGCATGAAGCATCAGTTCATTGACTACTCTCTTATTTCTGAAATTATAAGCCATGTATCAAGAAGTAGGAAAACGTGTTATCCTCCTTTCAAATTGGTCCTAAAGCCTTTGTATTTGTCACTGAGACTTTTGTATGGTCAACATGTATCACAATCCTAACCTTAACATAAAAATAGACTATTTAAAGAAAAAGAGCCTTTATCTCAGGTGAGCGCCACGGGCCAATGGCTCTCTTGTTGTATTCTGGTAAAGGGTCAAATAAAAAAATTTGACCTGTCAAGTAGAAAAAAAGATATATGTCGAAAGTTAAAAGTATTGACGAGTATTGCGAAAACCGCGAAGGCTTGCAAGAGTCGAAACCTTTCACATAATGGCAGTTTTTTTCTGAATATAGAACAATTACTCTACTTATTTTGTATCTATTTCAATATAAATTTTGAAAATTCCCTCATAAACAACTCTGGCATAAAAGGTTGTTTAGACTAAGATCAGCCTGCACACCTAAACTATACCCCTGCCAAAGACATGATTATTATGAGCACAGAATGACAAGGGGTAAATATAAAAACAAAGATTAAAAATATTTTTTCAACGACACGAATATTTACGATTGTAAAGAACTGCAGGTAATCAATGTTCAATGGATATCACACGCCGTTGAATAGGGTTAAATAAGCTTAAAGTGAAGATTAAGACCAAAGGACGTATTCTTGACTTTCGTCTTTGTGGTAGTTGAGTGATAATTTATTTGTTGATAAGTTAAGCCGGAGAGCAGACGACTCAATTACGACTGGTCCATATTAAAAAAAATGTTGATGACATTCTATGGAATGGACCACAGACCATTTGGTAAGGTTTACCCTTTTTCATAAACTCTCTTATCTCACTTTCCTAAAATGAATCATATAGCGTAAAGCAATATGATAAAAAGGCGAAACGCTTCTTTTCTCTTCCTTCATTACTTCTAGTCTAAATGATAGTGATGTTTTTTCGTCCCCCAAATTACACGCACTAGTCGCATCTAAATTAATTTCGTCCGATCGTAAATCACGTTATATTTTAAAGTAACATACCTTGTAACCTAGAAATAATTCATTTCTTAAAAATCTCTGTTTACGAAATTATATGGCTTTTGAAATGAATAAGCCCAAAGTTTAAGTTAGATGAAAGTTTGAAAAGAGATTATTTCTTTTATTATAAGTTTAGGGTTAAGTGCGTTACGACTTGCTTATTTCTATCTATTTATTTATTCAATCTATTGATGAATTTGTTTTTCATTCGTTTACCTTTTTATTCATTCACAATTATCTGTTTATTTTGTAATTACTTATCCTGTTTCATATAAATTTTCAAATCGAAATTCGTTAAAAAAAATAATTGGTGTTTTAACCCATTCCGCAAAAATTTAGACTGGTCTAAATTGAAAGAGGTTGCTGATTATAATTTCAAGTTGATTGGACTTCTTTTTGGATAAAAACATTGTGGATAAGGAAGAAATTGCTTAACACAGGCAATTTCTTCATTCCCCATAATGTTTTACATAACCTTATTCTTTACTAGGCGCAAATATGAGGGATTTGGTGGGAATGGGCTAAATGTGTGGGGATTCGTTTTAATATCATGATTTTACCTCTGAAGGTAAAGACGTTTTTCTCTTTTAATTCGGTTTTGAAACTTAGGACAGCTGAATGTTTATTTCCTCTGTTTTCTATAAGTCTATCTTCCCTTTTGTCTGAACCGAATGCAAATTGGTTCTTCATCTAATGCAAAGGAGCACCATTAATATATAGCGATGCCAATGTATTTCGAAATACGAATCGTTTCAACAAAATGCGCCTCGTTTGCTTTTACAGTTGCACTCGCGAGGTTGCTTTGAAAAAACTGATCCTCTTTTGTAATAGAATTTTCTTCTATGGTATTCTAAGGGTTTCAAAAGATCTATTGCTACATTGTATAAACTAGGCTGCTGTTTCTCTTTCAAAGTAGTTTGAATAATATGAGACAACAGGAATTCGGAAAACTCCCTTGTGTAATATTTGACGCTTTGTGGCGATATGTGAGAAAATACCTGGGGAATTCCACATCAACAGGAATGTGACGTCACGGATGGGACTTCTGCAAAACAATTCCAACATTATGTTACTTGGAGAACATGAGCTAAAGCAGGTAGAGTGTTTTGGTTTTTAAATTTCATTTACTTAACGTAGTGGTAGACAGTTGTTGTTTGTTGAGTATAAAACCGGTTTATCTTTCATTGAGTGAACAAAAAAGCAGTGTTTTGGCCACTGGTCAAAATCCAGCTGTCGTTGTTTACGGGGGAACCCATGTCGACTTTGCATGAAGACGGTCGATTAATCTATTTCTTTAATGCAACAAAAAAAGGGGGGGACAATATATAATAGTTTCTAAAAAGGCGATTATTTCGCACGCAATTTATATTGAAAGCGTTGAGATGACGTTAATTCGCGTGAAATGAACGAAAAACAGGGCCTATCTACCAGTGATTTCATTATTTTTATAATCTCGATGTTTCGCTTTTATCTCATTTTATTTTTAGCTAGCAAAGCCTCAGCTTTGATAGCTTAAGTTAACAGACGAAATTTGAGGCCGTCTCAAAGTTCAACGAGTGCTAACTGCCACTGGAGGCTTAACCGCTAAATCCACTAAACGCCTACGCCATAAAAAGTAGTTCTTATGTAACTATGAAAAATTGCAAACTCTATTCAAATTGTAGAGAGCTCTTTCAAAAGCATCCTGATTAACCCATTCCGACCCCCCTTTTTTAACTATCCTAAGCAAAAAGCTTAAGAAAACATTGTGGACAATGAAGAAATTGCTTTTTACAAGCAATTTCTTCATTGTCCACATTGTTTTCTATCCTATAAGAGAAATATTTTCTAAATTTTACAAACTCAAAACTGTCCTTTGCAACTTTTTTCAATTGAATCAGACTATGATTTTGACATGTTGTAATGGGTTTACTCCTGGGTTACTTTAACCTCGTTTATTTATCATAATAACCTTTGAAAAGGAAGATTTCTCAACAAAACCAGCTTTGCTACCAAACAGTACTTTCAGTACTTTGATATTATTCATGCAATCATTTTCGATGGAATTACTAATCGACAAACCACGAAATATTGTCGTAATCTCCCATAAAGTTTAAAGAAAAAATCATTTTTTTTCCAGTAAGGTATGAAGATATTTAGACTTAACCCTTGCATGCTGAACCCGGAATATTCCGGTTTTGGCAGAAGGTGTAGACTAAGATCAGTCTGCACTTATGTGCAGGCTGATCTTAGTCTATACCTCTTGCTTGTACTTTTCCTGCCAGAGTTGTTTATGAAGTTGATTTCTAAAAGAAATATTGATTATTGAACAACATGTTCTATCAGTACTTTCAACCCTTTGATTTTACAGCAATTCAGTAAGGCAATTTATACAGCATGACAAGGGTTAAGTAATCATAAAGAAACATGTTTCTTGTCACCTTTGTTCCTTAAGAAGATATCGAATCCCACATTTAGGATGATTATTGTAGAACTATTTTGCACAAGAGTACAAAGTAGTTTGATCTCATTTTCCCCCTAAAAATACTAGCACATTAGAATGCACGGATCTTGATAAATAGCATTTCCATGCAGTGCACTGTCCATTACATTATTTCACTGAACTAGTTTTAATCAGAAAACCTTGGGACGAATCCGTGCAATTTGAATGAAGCGGGGTTTAACCCATTCCCACACAAGCCCCCCTTTTTACGCCACAAGCAAAAAAAAAAAGAAAGCTATTGAAAACATTGTGAAAAGTGAAGAAATTGCTTGTATCAAGCAATTTCTTAATTATCCACTATGTTGTCTATCAAAAAAAAAACGAAAAAACAAAATTCCATCGACCTAAAATTGTCGTCTGCAGGTTCTTTCAATTTAGACTAGTCTTGCATTTTGTTGTGTGGGAATAGGTTAAATGTGTTTAGATAGTGGACATTTAGTGAGTGATTATAAAGTATTGAATTTATCAGACTAGTCATATTTGACCCTTTCCTGTATTTCAAAATTTTAGACGTGTCCAAGTTCAAAGGTTTTGCTGACGGGAATTTAAATTTGATTTGATTTTAAAAATGACCATTTAGTTGGATGGAAAATGGGTGGAAAAAGAAGAAACTGCTTGTTTCAAGCGACTTCTTCTATGTCTACTTTCTTTTCTTATTCGTGTAATCACAGGGACGTAAAAACTAGGGATTGAACAAAAAAAGGTAAAACGAATAGAAACGAGGCTTTCTCGAGTTTTATCTATAGATCTCGATCTTAGCCCTTTCCTGTACAAACACGGGATTTTACGGTGTTGTGATTTTATACTTGAGAAAACATTGTGAAAAAAGAAGAAATTGCTTGTAACAAGCAAATTCTTCTTTTCCCACAATATTTTCTACCACATAGGATGATTTCATTTCAAATTGCATCCGATTTTCATTGCCGTCTGCATACTCTTTCAATTTGGACCGGTCTAAAATTTCAAAAAAAAAACCAAACAGGAAAGGGTTAATTAATCCTTCACCGGACGACAACATTTCAGCCTTGTCCAAATTGTATGATGTTGCAGACGACAAATCAAACTGTGCGTATAGAGAAGTGACTGACTTGTAGGGTAGAAAACATTGTGTAAAAGGAAGAAATTACTTGTGACAGACAATTTCTTCATTTCCCCCCTTTTTTTCTCTTGTGTTAATTACATTTTGTATATTCTATAACATTCACGAAAACAAATGATTGGACAGGAAAAGGTTAATTCTGTATTAATTCGAAAGCGAATTTGATATTTTATAAACAATACAACCTTAATTTCATATAAATCGACTGAAATTATTTCATTATATTCTGCATAACATATAACGTCGTTTTTAAAATGACGACATTTCTAATGGCGTAAATTTCGAAGTAACGAAAAGGCGTAAGTTAAGAATTCTTTTCGTTACTCAAGTGAAATATCACCCATCTAACATAAAAAATCATTCAACGAGCTTATTTCACTAAATTTAAATATTTCATATGTTGCTAGTTTCGGTATTTCAGTCCTAACTGTAGGACCTTTCCGCCTTCCTCAGAATTGTTTATTGATTGATTGGGATTTAACACAACCTTTAAGAGTATTTCAGTCATATCGCGGCGGCTGGAGAACCTAAGTAAAAAGCCATGGCTTCCTGCTATTCCTTACACCAGTACTACCACTAAACCCTTTCCGAACTTCCGGCTGCTCATGCCACTTAGGACTAGTATTATCTACCAATTAGTGGTAGACAAATGTCGAAAAGGATATTTGCCGTGACCGAGGATCGCACCCTTAACCTCATAGTTGGGAGTCCGACGCTATGGCCGCGGCTTCATCGGAAATGTCTCGCTGCATGTTATTCCGTTTGTGTTATACTCATAGTCACCACAAGATTATTTTTGATAAATCAACCGGCCGATCTAAAGTAAAAATGGGGCCATGCGTTGCTCAGTGGACTTGTAATCGGAGAGAAGTTGAGGGTTGGAGGTTTAAATCCCGGTCGCGCCACTGGTCACACGATTATGCTCGGGGGGGGGGAGACATTCAGAGTCGAAGTAAAGTCAATGATATATCTAGGAAGCACATGGATAAGTGAACTTCGCTGGGATAGAAGCTGCACAAAACCACACTTATCAAAATTAGAATGCACAACCATATAAAGCCAACCAAGACTAAGTCGGGGTTACATGTCAATATTCGGTTGAATGAGTACTGGTTTACAGTGGTGGTACATTTTACTCATCCACCTTGGTTTATACAAGTAATCTTAGCATGTGGCCAATAGAATCGTAATGAATAGATGGGGACGCATTGACTTGGCAACTTTCATAATTGTTTGATTGTAAGTAACATTCATCCAGTACTTGGTACTTTAAACTATGAATATGTTTTATGACTAACTAGAAGACAATTAGCCTTACCTCCTTGTGTAACGGTAGATTCGACCGAAGTCGGTACTTTTCTAGAACATTTTCGTTCGAAGATGATCTTTCCATACTTACATTGTGGTGTCCGTGGTTGAGAGGTTGAGCGTTGGCTTCCCGATCATAGGGTCGATTCCCGGGAGCCGATAACGACATTGGTTCTGTCATTGGTTCATTCTTTAGGAAGCAGAATGGAGAGGGATTCATTTAAATTTGAAGAACTTGTTTCCAAGTTGATGTAAATTAAATAGGTTTAAAGCAAGCCAAACTTGCTATAATATTTGTTCGAAAAGATCTACGTGGGAAAACATCGGCATTAGACCTCCTAATTACAATAAGTTTTAAATGAATACAAAAGTTAATTTCGTCGGTAGGTGAGGAAAATGTCGTCTCTACAGCTTCAAAGCTGCAGTCACGACAATTCGCTCGCGCACCGACCATTTCGTCTTTAACTTTTTAGTTGAAAGCTCATGCCATTCTGACTTTTCATAAGCAGGGAAATGTTTTATCGGAATTTTCAGAAAATATTTAGGAATAAAGTGTATTAACAAAATTTCGAAGGTAAGTTCGTTTCAAGTTTTTAGAATTGCCAAAGGTAAATAAGGTGAACAGTGATTACTGAATTGAAATGACCCAAACATATGCACGAACTATATATATTACAATATGTTGTTAGGATATTTACAATGTCTTAAACCTTGCTTTTATTTTTTCTTTCCTCATAAAAATCTGACTCATAGAGTGTCGGTTCATAGAGTGTCGTTTAAAGGTACAGAAACACATAGTAATACAGAAACACGCCGATTAAGTAATTCGATAATTGACAAATTGGAAAGCACTTCCATCACATTTGGGCAACATTGAACAGGGTGCCAGAGAGAGGGAGAAAAGTTGTTATATATACACCTTGTCAAATCAAGAATTTTGTTTGTTTGTTTTGTTTTGATTTGATTTACAAAAGTTTTCTGTGCGTTTTTAAATTTGTTTATTGCTTTAAAAGCCATCGACTGAGCTTTATTATAAATGGTTAGCATCCTTTACTATTACCAGAAAAATATACAGTCATTTTTTCTTGACCGACCATCTCTCAGAAGCTGCCACTTTTATTAAGCGAGCATAATCATAATTCCCTGTCCAAAGAGCATGATTTTTGAGAATTTGTAGAATTTGCTTTAAAAATGTAACTTAATCCTATGTTTTTTAAAAACATTAGAATCGTCTCATTGAGACGATTCTAACACATGTACGTCCAAACAACATAGGATTAATTTGGAATTCTTAAAAAATTTATTTATGCAAGTTAATCAATCCATCATTCTCTTAAGCGAGCACGTTTTGGTTGTCCCTTCAGTGGTCGTTCAGTACAAGTTTTACTGTGAAGACAAAATACATACAGATTTAGGTTCTGTCTATCATCGAACTGATTGACCTGCGATATTATTTGGCTACGAAACACAAACAGTCATCAAGCACTTGGCCATACCGAAGGCAAACACTAACCTTAAATATTGCTTTCTATTCAGTGCTAATTAGTCGAAAATAAGTTGAACTGGTTGGTGACTTTACTTTGTTATTTAGCAGCAGCTAAAAAGGAACTCAACAACCCGTGTTCTCAACCAATGGTAATCAAGTTATACATTGTGCGATATCAAAATTAGTAAATATAGGTTTTACAATAACTACAAATATTATTTCTGTTTTTCTTACATTGTATAAAGATATTTGTGCATTTGTGCATGGTAACTGTCCATTATGCGATGGCTCCTTATTTCTATTCTTATGTTATGAATGTTATTGTTTTTTATTGATAATTTTGTCATTGAATATTTGATTTGTTTAATTTTGTTAATTTTTTTTTTTTTTTTTTTTTTTTTTTTTTAATTTTTGTTGTTGTTGTTGTTGCTGTTTTTTGTTGGGGATTTGTTATTGTTGTAGTTTTTGTTGTTTATTTTGTTGGGGGTTTGTTATTGCTGTTGTAGTTTTTGTGTTTATTTTGTTGTTTATTCAGTTCGGTGAGAATTAAAATGAATGAACGCACTGATATCGAACCCTGGACCTCATGATCGAGATTCCGACGCGCTTCCAGCTGCGCTGTAACCGCGGTTAAAAACTCAAATATTTAATTTCTTGTAACAAGTAATTTCTCCTCTTTTCACAATATTCTTTATTATACTGAATGATTATTCTCTGGTTGAACACAAAATTTGATATTTTGTTTTGTTTTGTTTAACTATATAAAAACAAAGAAAATCTTTATTTCTTATAATCTAATGCCATCAAGCAAAACAAAGCAAATATTTTACTGTTTTTTAGTAAAATTTTCTGGACCAACTTCGGGTGCAAGCCTACATAGTAGTTGCATACTTACTTAAAATTTTGTTCAGAGGAATATGATTTTTTTTTCAGCCAATGAAAACGTTGAATGTTGATAAACGAAATAAAAATTAGATTATTGAACAATGCCAATCGTCAAAGTAGGGTATGCAGCCGGTGGCTTCGATCAAATGTTATGATTGTACCTATGTGAGAAACGACAGGAAGCGATGGTAAGGTGCACCAGGCGCCGCGATATTAATTAAATTCTGTTGTTTAAATAATCCTTAATGGCAAAGACGCTTCGCTTTATTTTTGAAATTAATTTAAAGAGCGATTGACTAAATAATGAGAGACTTTGGAGATTTCTATATTTGTTTAGTAGTTTTAAAATCCCTCCGAAAGATAAGTATTCTTTATCATTTAAGTATTCGTAAGATTGCCATTTCAATGCTTTTCCAATCCTGTTAGACCTTGGCCTTCAATGAATGTCATATTATTTTGTCTCATTTTCTCATTTGGTTATAAAAAGTAATTAATTAGTACACCAACTTCCTTCAGATAAATGTGAAAACAAAATCATTAAGGGTGCTTGGTTTCTCATTCATTTTAAGGGTCAAATTTACTGATCGCATAATCATTCAAAAATTCCATTGTCCTATCGAACCATTCATTTAAATCGATGGTGAACTTTGATCTTCGACACTTATGTCAATAATTCTAGTAGGTTTTGCTTCGTAAACGTCGTAACTGCAGCTATAATTACGACATCAAAATTGCCAAACCAACAAAATAAACTTGTTAGAATTTCGGCGATTGTTGGAGTTAACAGCCGCGATGCGTCTTTTTTAGCTTGCAAATCGTCAGCTTTGATAGCTTAACAGAGTTCAATGAGTGCAAACTGCCACTGGAGGCTTAACAACTAAATCCGTTGAATGCCTGCGCCATAAAAAGAAGTTCTTATGTATTTAGGAATATTGTTCGATCTGCCTCCAAGTTCATCTCCTAGGTATTTTTAGCTCACTTGAGCACATCATGTTCAGAATGACTCTGATAGAAGTTGCCAATTTCAAATTGTTGAAAAAACTAAAATATTTATCTTTCTACGTGGAAAATGAATAAATTGCTCATTTTCCGTATTGTTTTCCAGAACTATTTTCTTAAGGGGCGTAATGAGGAGGGATTGTGTGCGAATGGATTACCTCCTTGGTTACTTTAACCTCGTTTATTTAATCATGAAAACCTTTGCTTAATAAGATAACTTAACAAAACCGTGCTTTGCTAGCCTATAGTACTTTGATTTTAACTAACTGAGATATTTGAAACGTCGTATTTCAGGAGCTCAATATGCAATTCGGAAAACGGGCAATGGCTACGCTTAATAATGACAAAAGTTCAATGGCAATGCTTTATTCTGTTCTATATGTATATAATGAGTAAGGAATTATTCTATTTTTGTATAGTTGCCGTGGCTACGAGTCATATCAAAGTTTTTTATGACGTCAAATAGGTTTTCTGTCATTTGGACGTGTAAAGGCTAATTAAAGCAGTAGGATTTATTTTATACCTGTGAACAATTGCTGAAATATACATGATGTTGAATGGGTGGTCACGAAATACTGAGTTGATTGAACGAGTACTCTATAAACATATCATAAAAACGAGGATAGGCCGGGGTTTAACCTGTTTTAGAGGACGAGTTTGTATCGAACACAAGTTTGATATATTTATAATATGACATTAATTCTTTAAAACTCTTGAATTTAATCGATTCAGATGTTTAGCTTAACATGACGTCGTTTTCACCTTAACGAAAAGACGTTACCACAGGCATCTGCACGACAGCATAATTATTACACTAGTGTAATATCGCCCATGTAATATTAAAGTATTCAAGGAGATTATTTTACTTCCGCCCCGTAGGTCATATTACAAACTAGTGTAATTTCACCCATGAAATATCAAAAGTAGTCAACGGGTTTATTTTACTCGACTTGATTGTTGTTGTTGTTGTTGGGGGGGTCTTTTATTATGTTTTTTGTTGTTTCTGTTGTTGTTTGTTGATGTTGTTTTATCTAACACGGTTTTTGCTGATCTCCAAGCGGAGTTGTCGTTCGTTACTCTCATCGCCGACCTACTTTTGTAATAAAACCGGAAACAAACCTTCATATTCATGCGCCATGTGACTCCATTTTGGCTGGTTTACATCTTGAGCGTCGCAACTATATCTTATTTAACCCAATACCACACAGTGGCGCTTTTGGACGCCCCTCAAGAAAAACAATTGACAAAACATTTTGTAAAATGAAGAATTTGCTTGTTACAAGCAATTTCTTCATTTTACACAATGTTTTCTATCCAGACAGTTGAAAAAATCTAGGATATCATTAACCTTAAATTGTCATCTGCAACTCTTTTCATTTTGGACCCGTCTAAAATTTTGCCGTCTGGTAATGGGTAAATGAGTTGGTCGCCAATCGATCATTCATATTTAATTGTTCTGTAAAAGCTGAGCATAGAAAGAGAGAAACATGTGTTTGAAAATGACAAAATGTCACAACTTGCATAAATTCCATTATCAATATTCAACCTCAGTTAGTTCCATTCACAATCAAATAAATGACCTATTTAGATTTCATGAAAACTGTAATCGTACTTCACGAAAGCACGAAAGCTAAGTTTTTACCTTTTTTTTTTTTTTTTTTTTTTTTTTGGGGGGGGGGATTCAAGCGGACTTTTGGGATTCTGTTTAAATGTAATTAAAAACAATTAACCCTTTCCCACACAATGAAGCTTTTAAATACCACTCAATATAAATGCTTTGGAAAAAATTGTTGATAATGAAGAAATTACTCGTTACAAACGATTTCTTCATTTTCCACAATGTTTTCTACCTAAAAAGACAAAGACTTTAAATATTGCATCACTTTGAAATTGTCGTATGCAACTTCTTTCAATTTGGACAAGTGTACAATTTTGTCGTTTGGGAAAGGGTTATAGCACGCCCGGTAATCTCGGGCTCCATCTCTTTTTGGAGAACAGTACAAAAATGAGACAATGATACTTCCGATATGGAGCCAAGGACCGGAACTGAACAGAAAAGGTAAATAAAACAGTTCACCTCGCGTACAATTTGATCTACTATTGACCTATTATGCATTTTCCCAAGACGTCAAGAGTTTCATACCACATAGAAATGATTATATTATCCATTGGCGGTGATAGATTTCAAAAATAATTCCGTTTGTGAATAGAAACTTGAATCAAAGTTTTGACATCGGACCCGATCAAACACAAAAATGCGTGTTGAAATCGTTAAGTCCATGTTATCAACAATATTGAAAGATTTAAGTGGCGATGACTGTTAAATGAATGATAACGTGTTGGTATGAAATAATGTTACCATAAAGAACTGCGTTTTTCCTACCCCTTTAACGGATTTTCTTAGATGAGAAGGAGACCAGGATGCGGAGCGGGAGACAAGATTCAGAGGGAGAGGCGATGCATATGAAAGAGTACAGTGAATAATTTTCTAGGACTGTAACTTTATGAATATTACAGGACACTGTTTCTTTCCCTTTTACACAGTAAATGTGTCTGTCAGACTCTCTAGAACTGACATATTTATATCAATGTCGCAAGAATCGAGTGACACAACTCACCAATAAATCAATACAGAACCCATGCTTTGAGCTCATTACTTTCAGTCACAACTCTGCTACACGCTGGTTTATTTTCTGCTGACTTGTGTTAACTTTGAGATCACACATTAAGTGAAATGACCATTCAAAATCACTCACACAGCGCTCCAATCACTCATTCCATACACTCACCCAAACCATTGAAAACGCTCAAATTATTTCAAAAACATTTAAAAACCTTCCAAAATGAGCAGCATTTCATTCAAATCGATAACAATTTTCCACAATTTTTATTGGTTGCTTTGGCTTTTAAAGCGTCTTATTGGTCCGTGAAGACAAACACAAAAGCATGTATATTTTAATAAAGGGAGGTAATAAATCTCCATCTATCGATATATACTGCCTTACTCCCCTTTCGGGTATGACTGGAAGGTGCGCGTCTGTGCTGTTAGTCATTGGTTAGGGTGCCATATTTAAAAGTATTGTGAATGTTAGATTAAGAGATCTAATAAAACATATTCTGGTCATTCAGGACAGCTTACTATCTGAAAAGAATCGAGACTCTTTTTGAACGCTGCAATTTCAGGTTGCTGTTTCTGGTAGGCTGTTCCAAAATATCACTGTGTAGGGAAAGAAAGAATATTTAGGGAAGAAAGTATTCGTGTGGATCTGTTTGAAAGATACTGTGTGCATATGTCGGGTGGTCCTAACTGGTCTTTCGAGATAGGCTGGTACGGGCATTGCAACAAAACTATTAACGATTTTATTTAACATGGTGACTCTGGAAACGTCTCGTCTATATTAAAGAGTTTGCCAGCCGAGCTCCTTCTGCATGAAAATTATTTTGAACCCTTCTTGCTGCTCTACGTTGTACTTTTCACGTTGATATAGGTTTTTGTGCAAGGGCTCCATACAGTTGATGCGTATTCTACCTGGGGTCTGACTAATGTTTTGTACGATGTCTCTCTGATCTTCTAATCTTTGGTCTAGATGTTTCTGCGAATAAAAACCTTAGATTTTATTTGCCTTTGATGTTATATTGTCAATGTGAGTGTTCCATGAAAGATCTCAAGATATTGTAACTCTTAGGTATTTAGCATTGTCCGCAGTCTCTAGCACTTACCCATGTAGCCTGTAATCAAAAGAAATCTTTTTCTTCTTTTTAGTAATATTTAGCATTTGCTGGGATTAAACTCAATTTCCAACTTTTTCTCCCACTGTATTAACTTGTCTAGATCTTCTTGCATGGTGATACAGTCTTGCTTGTTGTTTATAACTAAGTAAACGGCAGTGTCATCTGCAAACAAACGAACTTGGGAGGTGATGGTATAAGGAGGGTCGTTAATATTCAAGAAAAACAGAAGAGGACCAAGCACCGATCCCTGAGGTACTCCAGACGTGACTGGAACTTCGGATGAGCATCCAACTTGTAAGACTACTTTTTGTGTTCTGCCTATAAGAAAAGATTTAATCCACAAAAGGGTAGTATTGTTTAATTCGTGTTCCTGCAGTTATACATAAGTTTAAAGTGGCTAACTTTAATCTAAAGTATTGTTGAAGTCTAACAAAACTAGATAAGTTTGTTTTCCTTAAACAAGGTTTCTGGCAAGGTGGTCGGTCACTTGCAGTCGCTTGGTTTCACATGAACACTTTGCTCTGAAACCATGCTGTAAGTCATAAAGAATATTTTTTTGTCAAAATGTTTAGTTAGATTTGATGCTACAATATTTTTAAGAGCTTTACACAGTATACATGTTAAGGATATAGGTATGTAATTTGCAGGATCTTCTTTGTTTTCTTTCTTGAAAAGTGGTGTCACGTTTGCCTTTGCCCATACCTGGGGGAGGGTGCCTGTGTCAAGGGATTTCTGAAAGAAAATTTAGACGAAATTAGCGATTTTGGATTACATTCCTTTAATTTCATCCAAAAGTCGCTCCTCCCACTCATTCAATTTCATTCTGAAATCATCTCAAAATCATGCAAAAATTGTCAATTTCAAGGTGTTATTAAATGAAGCAGTGAATTTGTTTACCTTTTGACATAATCTAGGATACAGCGCCCTCTAAATATAAAGAAAAAAACTTAGAGCAAATCAATTATGTAAGCATTGAACATTTGGTTGAGAACAGTTATTTTCGCCTCTATTGAATTCATTGTGGCATTGATTTGTTAGGGTTTTGTGGTTTATTACAGGCTATAAGTTTTCAGAAAATCATGGAAAAGGGGTCGGTTTTGACGTTCGAAGATGGACTGGGGTTACATAAGAGTATGGGGTTCTAAAAGAAGTTTTACAGTACATTTTTATATGCATCGCCTCTCCCTCTGAATCTTGTCTCCCGCACCGCATCCTGGTCTCCATCTCATATAAGAAAATCCGTAAAAGGGGTAGGAAAAACGCAGTTCTTTATGGTAACATTATTTCATATCAACACGTTATCATTCATTTCACAGTCATCGCCACTTAAATCTTTCAATATTGTTGAAAACATAGATTTTAACGATTTCAACACGCATTTTTGTGTTTGATCGGGTCCGATGTCAAAACTTTGAATCAAGTTTCTATTCACAAACGGAATTATTTTTAAAATCTATCACCGCCAACGGATAATATAATCATTTCTATGTGGTATGAAACTCTTGACGTTTTGGGATAATGTATAATAGGTTAATGGGAGATCATATTGTGCGCGAGGTGCACTGTTTTTCTTACCTTTTCTGTTCAGTTCCGGTCCTTGGCTCCATATCGGAAGTGACATTGTCTCCTTTTTGTACTGTTCTCCAAAAAGAGATGGAGCCCGAGATTACCGGGCGTGTATAGGAAACTTCAGAAAAAAAACTCAAGTCTGCATGACGCCGTCACTCTAAGTTGAAACGTTGAGCTCTGTGTAGTGTTTTACTGGCTCCTTAACCAATTCTTACACAATTCCTCATTCTTGCGCTTTTAAGGAATATGGTTTGGGAAAACATTGTGAAAAAAGATGGATATGTTCATCTGCAATTTCTTTCAATTTGAACTAAAATTTTGTTATTTGATAATTAGTTAATTGCCTTGCTATGTGTTGTTATTGTTTTATTTTGAGGGTTTTGTTTTGCCTTGTTTTGTCTGAGGGTTTTTTGTTTTGTTTTGTTTTCAAATTCAATCTCAATATTTGTTTTTGGCAGATCGCAGAAAACCCGCTTTCGCCGGTAGAATCACAATAAATCCGGTACATCGGGCGACAAGGGATAGCAGCCGGCGGTATGATTCTGAAGCCTCGTAACTACAGCTTGATTCAAGCTGTAGTTACGAGGTTTTAGAATTACACCGACGAAATGTTCAGTGTTACTCCGTTACTAGGATAAGGGCGCGGCGTCACATCATTAATGAAATTCTATTCGATAGGAGACTGGCGCTCATATTGAAAGTTACCTGTGCTTCATGTAGAATGAGCTATTCATGTACATAGAGTGGACAATGTTTATTTGGTCTTATTTAGGGCATTATTGGATCATTTCATTCGATGATAGGTTGAAGATATTTAGGAAAATTTTGTGATAGATTGCATTTGTTTCTAAACTTGGTGATTCAAACAAGAACACATAACGTCGTGTTACTTGGATACCTTCATACGGTGTTTCTTGCGGGTTTTTGTTTGTTGGGTTTTTTCGCTTTGATTTGTTTTGTTTTCGTTTGATTGTTTGGGGTACTTTTTGCTCGTTCCTTTCTTCATCGTTTGTTTGTATTATTATTATTCTGGGGTGGGGTATTTTGTTTTATTTTTGTTTTTTGATGGGGTTTTTGTTTGTTTGTTTGTTTGTTTGTTTGTTTTGTTCTTGTTCTCTTTTTTGTATGTGTTTTATTTTTTGTTTGTTTGTTTGTTCGTTCTGTCTCGCCCTCTTATGTGATGATTATAAACAATGTGTCAACGAGGCAATTTCAAAATTTCAAACTCCATATTTTGCAGACAAAACTAATTACACGAAATGGTCTATCAGAGATCTGCGTTTGATTCACAAATGGCTATCTTGCTCTTTACTCGACGGGCACACATCGCTGGTCTTCCAGAACATGAATACTAAAGCTAACTTTAGCTGTAGTTACGATGTTTTTGGTAGACTAGCGACAAAATGAATACCCCTTTTACATTTATTTTTACTATAGGATTACGAGGTTTCCAAGATTTCAGACTCAGGAAAACATCCGCAAAGAATGCGCCTAACTAAACAAGTGTTCTAGAAAATAATACAGCTGCGACGTTTACCTATGGTTCCTACAGTAAATTAACGTTTGACTTATTTTAACATGTCTTTGTTAAAGGTTTACTAACAAAACTCGACTAATACCGACTTATGATCCCGACCATTTCTATTTCGCAGTCCCGGGCTAGCCCAAGGATCTCAAAGCGGCACAATGAGCCCCGAAACAGCCCACAGGTCGGAAAGAGATCTGTCAACAGAACGAGCTGGCATTCGGCCCAAATCAAGGGAAGTCGGTCTCACCTGACAGATTCTGATTACCAATTATCTTCCTCGGAACCGGAGGAAGGGAATCGTTCAAACAAACGTTCTAAGTGTAGACGAAAACAGTCGCGATCCTCCACGCCAGAGACGGGTGATAATACGTATAAAGGATTTAATGTGGCGACGGAGACACGAGAAAATATGGCGCTAAACGCCGTGATGATGAGCGGGGCCGGCGGGCTCGCCTCCAAAAGGAGCTCAAGTCGGAGGGATCTCTCCGATCTTGACAATGAGATTCCGAATGAAAACAGTTGGTCTCCGACGGGCGATTCCTCGAATCCAAGTTCGAGATCGGAATCGTCGTCGCCTAACAGTGCAAAGTGTATCTGTGATAAGTTGTTGCTTGCCAAGCAAACAGTGATAATCAATGTCGGGGGACAGGTGTTCGAGACCTACAAATCCACACTCCGGCGTTTGAAATCTTGTAAATTAGCGAACGACAGGGAGATGTCGAAGTATTATCGTGTTGAAACTGGGGATTATTTCTTTGACAGAGACCCGTTCGCCTTCAATATCATTTTGAATTATCTGAGATACGGAGATTTACACTTACCTACAAACCTCTGCGGTCCGGCTTTAATGAGAGAGTTTGAGTTTTGGGGTGTCGACGAACAGGATATCGAAAGGTAGGGACATTTTTTATTTGTTCTAGACTCCGTAAAGGAATGGATGTTCTGAAAAATAGTGTTATTGCTATTGAAACATATTATTGTAATTCAATCATTATTATAATAATTCTTATCATCTAATGATATTAATAAGATCAGTACAAAAAAAAAGAACAAAGCCTAAACAAAATTATTAAATTTTAATTGTCACCAATCACCTTCCTGTTTATGTTGATTCATTTGTGTAAATGATTTCTAATGATGTGATCGAGAAATTTGTTGTAATGATTCTAGATAGTATATGGGAATTGAATTTTAAGGGGTCAAAACGACCCACCCACCCCCAACCCCCGTAAATCGTTTTCTGAGAGCTAAAACACAGTAATCCTTGCTGTTAGAACCATGGCTTCCGGGTCCAACACGAGCCCTGGTATGTCCAATATTGTTTTTTTTATTATAATCCATTTTATAACGCGTAAGTTTAAAGGCTCTATAACTCTGGTAAGCACAAAAATTATCATGAAAAAGGAATCTTGAAATATTCGTTTAATTCCTTTATAGGCCATCTCCCATTAATTTCAGAACAGGTCAAAAGCCCGATATAAAAAGCATTGTCGGACAGTTAATGAAAATATATATTATGTATTCGAAGGGTGACCAAATCATATATATTAGAACTTATTTAAACTTAACCCTTGCCATGCTGTATATATAACCTTACTGAATTGTTGTAAAATCAAAGGGCTGAAAGCACTGTCAGAAGTCGATGTTCAAAAATCAATATTTCTTTTAGAAATCAACTTCATAAACCACTCTGAGAGGAAAAGTAGAAGCAGGAGGTGTACACTAAGATCAGCCTGCACATAAGTGCAATTTGATCTTAGTCTACACCTCCTGCCAAAACCGGAATATTCCGGGTGCAGCATGACAAGGGTTAAGTTACGATATCAATAATTTATCTAATCACTCGGTCATTACTCGGCAACTCTAGGCCAATTTCCCGACGACAAAATATTAGACGGGTCGAAATTGAAAGAAGTGGCATACGGCAATCTGGCGTTGACGCTAACAGAAACAAACGCATGCCATAGAGTGGAAAATAAAAAAGAAAACAAGAAATTGCCAATGGCAAGCGATTTTTCCTTTTCCCGAAATATTTTCCACAATCCCTTACTCTTCAGAAATGTTTCAATGCGGGTTTGTGTGGTAAGACGTTAATTGATTTTTAACCCATCCCTGTTATATCCCTGGATTTTACTTCTCTGTAAATTTATAACTGAAAAACATTGTGGAAGAAGGAAGAAGAAATGGCTAGTAATAAGCCAATCCTTCTTCTTCCACAATATTTCTAACCTACTGAATGGTTATTTTTAGATTAAATTAATTTTCAATTTTCGTCTGCAAACTCTTTGAATTTGAACCAGTCTAAAATTTTGCAAAACAGGAAAGGGTTAAAAAAGATCTCTGACGTTTCGTCAAAGTTTTGTTTTGTTTGTTGTACTATTATCATTATCATCATGAACAGACATAGTTAAAGACGGGGAGTAAGTTTATTTCAATGTTAACCCTTGTCATGCTGAACCCGGATTATTCCTGTTTTGCAGATGGTATAACCAAAGATCAGCCTGCAAATATGTGCAGTCTGATCTTAGTCTACGACACCTGTTTGTCCCTTTCAAATCAGAATTATTTATGAGGATAGTTTTCAAAGTATATAGTTTGTGATCAACAACAAGGGTTTCTAGTACTGTCAGCTCTTTGATCCACACATAACTTGCATTTTGAAAAATATCATATTATAATGATAATAGTACAAAAAACAAAACAAAATTTTGACGAATCGTCAGATATCTTTTTTAATCCTTTCCTGTTTTGCAAAACTTTAGACTGGTTCAAATTCAAAGAGTTTGCAGACGAAAATTGAAAATTAATTTAATATAAAAATAACCATTCAGTAGGTTAGAAATATCAAGGAAGAAGAAGGATTGGCTTATTACAAGCCATTTCTTCTTCCTTCTTCCACGATGTTTTATCAGTTATAGATTTACTGGGAAGAAAAAAACAGGGATATAACAGGAAAGGGTTAAAAATCGATTATTGAATATATCATTACAAGGGTTAGCTTTTTTTAACTATTTCTGTCTAATCTCTTTGTTGTCAGTACTCACAATAATCCACTCATCGACACTCTTCCACAGAATATCTACAACAAAGGGTTTGTTGTAGGAATAAAAGTTCTAGAATGAAATAATACACCCCTTTCATATCTTGATCTCCGACAGAAAACCTGATTTAAAAAAAAAAAAAAAAAAACAGAAAATTTATTTTTGGTAAAATAAGACTGAAAATCACCTGTAACAATTGATTCACCAAAAAAAGGGTGCAAACCAAAAGTAATTAACCTTTGATATTCAACGTATTTTAATGACGCCGAAAATTAAACAATCGGATACAACGAGACTTTTTTTGTTCGCGGTAAGATTCAACTTGGCCTTTCAGGTGTGGAATTGTTTTATATCTATTTGTTTGGATTACTGCATGAGAAGGTCGTTAAACTCTACGCATAAAAACAATTAGAAATTCATTAACTAATTCTACAAAAACACCCTGTTATACATGGTTCATCAAATAATGTTGATAGGCGGACGGGACTCATTAAGCTTAATTGATAAATTAAAAAAAAGAAGAAGTAGATAAAATACAGAAAATAGGTCTGTGCTGATACTACGAAAACAAAGGCAAAACAAAAAATCTCTTCATCTCGTATAATCTAATGCCATCAAGAAAAACAGGGCAAATGTTTACTAGTTTTCAATTAGAAAGAAATCTAACACACAAACATAATCTTATTTCCCACTGAAAATACCGTACTTCTATGACAAACTCGACAATTTTACGTAACACAAAAAAATGGTAGCCTACAACTGGACCAAAGTGAGTCTGTGTCGCCTGACCTGAGTCGACGATGTTTTTCAGTGTTCGGATCTGTAGGGGGCATATTTCTCAGCCTGTAAATTGCAAACTGTTATTAATAAAATATGTAGGTTAAGCCTACACTTCACCACCCCACATTTTAACACGTTGAAAAAAGTGGATTTGAAATACAAGTTGGGAAATGGGTGAATTGCTTATAGGTAGCACTGTATTCTTTTCTAGTCACATGACACAAATTACTAACTCAACCCTGGAATTGACCAATCGCTGGTCAAGTTCACTGACTTCTTTAACTCCGCCTACTGACTGCAACTGGAAGTCCCGCTTCGACTTTAAACAGCATTAGTTTGCGAAATGTATTGCCAAGTATAGGCTACAATAGGTAAGATGGTTGGTTGGCGACCTAAGCGTCGTAACTACAGCTTGAATAAGCTGTAGTTACGGCGTTTAAGCTGCCAAACCAACGAAGATGCTATCATTATATAGAAGCGTATATGTTGAATAGCCTTTATCCCTTCGCACGACCTCTCTGTATAAAAAACATCATGGTTAGACATTCTATTTTTTCTAATATAGTTTTTAAAGAAGACTCAATGTATTACCCTCTAGAACAAATGGAAAGGAACTTTAAAAGCTTAATCCTCCGTTCTAACCCATTGTATATCAAATATCTTTTACATATTATGAATAGTCTCATTGTATTTGTTTGTTGAAATCTTAATATGAATAAAATAGGTTAAAACCAAGATGCTTAAAAAATGGCAGCAAATGTTGGAGTTCAAACTTCACTCCTGGACCTACTGAATGATTTGATTGGACGACTGTTTTTTTGATTGGCAGCCACGATTGGTCAATTGTCATCTATTATTTCTAAAAAAGTTGTACCGGTCGTTTTGTCTGTCTGATAACGGATTCAAAGGCATTCTACAGTTCTTTCATTTGAAGAATACTGTGACATATGTTTGTTGTTAATCACAAGCAGGCTGGGAGTATATATTTTGTTCTTGCGGTATTAACTAAACGTTGAAAACACTGGGTTACAAAACAGTACAAACTACTTGCCAAGAAACTAAACTAAGATATAGGTAAAATCAAATGGGCCGTTAGAAAATGCTCTGTTTACATATTCTTAGGGATAATACTATTCTATAGTACTAATATATTTATTGGAAATGGTAATCCGAAGTTAAACTAGATTTCTGTATTTTGCGTATTGAGTTTGGTTGTTGTTGTTTTTCCACAAGTTATGCAATGTATCTCTTCATTTCTTATGATTTATTAACATCGAGCGATAAAAAGGATTTCAATACTTTTTTACTAGAAAACCTCATTTAAACAAACAAACAAAACAAATCAAGTTGGATATAAACGGTTTCGAGTATTAGAAGACAGATATAAAGTCTCAATAACATGTTTATATTCATCATTTAGGTTATCATCCAACAAACATCAGTCATATATATCCTTCTCTTACATATTTGTAGAATCGATTGTTTCATCCATTCCCACACAATTCCGCTCTTTCACGTCCCTCAAGAAAGAGATTCGAGACACTTTCTGGAAAATGCAGAATGGCTTTGAACTTTGATTAAAGTTGATGTATTTTGGTTTTTCTGGTCACTTAACCCATTCCCACATAATTTTTGTAGACTCGTCCAAATTGAAAGGAGTTGCAGACTCCAGTTTAAAATTTGTAGAATTTTAGATTTTTTCAACTTTCTGGATAGAAAACATTGTGTAAAATGAAGAAATTGCTTGTTACAAGCAATTTCTTCATTTTACACAATGTTTTCCCAATTGTTTTTTCTTGAGGGGCGTCCAAAAGCGTCACTGTGTGGGAATGGATTAAAAATCGTAACAACACCTTTTTAAATTTTGCAAACCAGCCATTGTAACTGTTTTGTTACTTGTAACTAACCATAAATATTGCAAAACAGACAGCTTAACAATTTTACCAGAACTGCATGTCGGAGTCAGTGGGCGGGGTCAGCGATCCGACAAATGGGGACAAAGATTACTTTGTCCATTTCTTTTTTTTTTTCTTCTTCTTTCTTTTTTTGTATAATTGTCTAACTGTTACATGGACTTTAACCCATAACCAGACGACAAAATTTTAGAATTATCCAAATTCAAAGAAGTTGCAGACGACAAATTCAAATTAATCAAATCTTGGAAAAATGTATTTGGGGTCAGAAACCATTGTGGATAATGAGGAAATTGATGGTAACAAGCACTTTCTTCATTTTCCAAAATGTTTCCTAGAGCTTGTTTTTATTTAGGGGCGTCAAAAAGCGGGTTTGGGCGGCAATAGGTTAAACGATCTAAATTCGCTATCACAAACAGGATAATACTGTTTACAATGCTTAAGGTTATATTTTGTAAATATGATCTCTGATCACTCACTCTAACCTGTACATCTATAAGATTGCATTTAAAATGCATTTAGGGAAGACTGATAAAAACAGCTTAAACCCATTACCACACGACATTTTTACACTGGTCCAAATTGGAATAAATTGCAGACGATAATTTCAAGTTGGTGGGATCTAGAAAATCTTTGCCTTGTAGGTTAGAACACATCGTGGAAATTGAAGAAATCGTTTGTAACAAGCAATTCCTTTATTGTCCATACTGTTTTCCAAAGTTTTTTTTTTTTTTTTTTTTTTTAGATGTGTCAAAAATCGTGATTGAGTGGAAATAGGTTACAGTTAATTAAAATGTTCAGCAGTCGTCGAAATGCAAAAAGACAAAAATCGTTGAAAGTGGTCAGCTTGCGTGATCCATGCAGTCTGAGTATTTTGCAGATTCCGATCAGGTCATCGAATATATTTATAGTCCTTTTCTTGACCAACACTTTTTCGAACGACACGAATTGTGTCTTAGCATTGAATTCGAATACACAAATTTACCCGTTACATTGTTTTATAACCCAAAGGAAAATTGTCTTTAACTGAGGAATGGCTTGCAACAAGCAATGTATCAATAATTACTAAGTAATCATCATTATTATCATTAGCAGCAGCGGCATCTTTATTATTACTATTATTATCACTTTTATTGTTATCATAACATAATTTAATTTTTAGTTTCGTCTATCAAAATCGGGCGTTCTGATTAGTCGAAAAAAAAATTGAGCACGTAGCGATTTTGTATGCTTCAGCACAAAAGAAAGTCCAATACAAAAAGGTGTCAGAATGTGTAAAATATTTGCATATTTCTCTCGATGCTATTAACCGAAAAACCTAATCACACTTATTTACTTCGCGTTTTCATATAGTGTGATTAGTTTTTTCGGTTTATACCTCTTTGAAAACAAAAAAAATTCTCTTCATCTCTTAAATAGATATGGTTTCATACTCACTATCATACATACATTAAAATATTTGATGTCGATCTTGCTCGAGCAACCACCTTTTTAGCGACCACTTCCATTTAGCGATCGCATTTTTTCAAAATCTTAAGCTCATACCTAAAGCCATGATTCTAATGGTTCCAAACACCTTTGAATTTAGCGAGGATTCTGTACTTATTTATGTATGCATTCAAACCAATCCTTCAGGTCTCAGTCTACGGTTTTACGTCTCTTTCCTTTGTCATCAACCCTGATATTCCAATGTTGTGCTAAACTGTTCTATCAAACAACAATCTTCAAAAGAACAAACATGTTCTTTGTCAGAATAGGATGTAATACCAGATAAAATTACAACATATCATACAGATACCCTATAAAAGGGACAAAACTCAAGGCTATTCAACATCCGGCCTGGTCAACAAAACCGAGCGTAAATGCGCGATTTCGGCCTGACGCAAGTTGCCGCACAGGCCAAATTGGAAGTGATGGCCCGCAAACTACTTCATTTCTGGACAGTTAAACAATTTAAAGCTGGCAAATGCAGTCAAAAATACCATGATTCCAGCTACTTTTTCACTATCTCAGTGCCTATTCCTACCATTCAAAATTGCCTGTACTGACAGCCAAAATCCGCAAAACTACCACCTTGCACTTCTGGTTCAGCCGAAAACAGGTGCACTTTCGAAAAGTTATGAACCTTTAGTTTCTAATTTGCAAATGGTCTCTTGTTCATGTTTTAGAATCTTTTAGAACAGCATTTTCCATTATTACATATAAATCAGCAGTCAAAAATGACATTTTCCTTCTTTTTGAGAAATTGACCATGGCCAATTCGAATATTTCCATCAAAACCGTAGTCTGGCAACTCATATATGTCGTAAAAATGTATTTCAAGCTACCGTTCTCTTAAGCGACCACATTTTGGTCGTCCAGTGAGTGGTCGCTTAATACAGGGCTTACTGTACTGCATCTTCAACCGGCTTTGACAAGTCTAAAATTTTGTAGTCAGACAATAGGTTATATATATAGATCAGAAATCATCGCGAGAGAAGGTTTACAATGATATACGAACATCACCACCAAAAATCAATGGAATACATACAATATCACCACTGTCAGACGGCTACCCGCTGTGCGAGATGGAATTGGTCGATACAATACGCAGGTATTCGTATTACTGAGCTGGTAATGGGAAACCTAGCGTAAAAGTCGTGAAGTGAGATATTGGCGCTAGAAAACGGTTTGATAGAGTGACACTGCTAAGGGTTGAAAATGGTTCGTATGCACATATTACACAATCAGTTTAATACAGTTCAGACAAGAATTAACCGATTCCAAAACGAGAAAGTTTGAGACTGGTCTAAATTGAAAGATGTTAAAAATGTCGAAATATAAGGGACATATTCTTTTCTCACAATGTTTTCTATAGCGATACTTATTTGTCGCGTAAAAATGTGAGATTCAGAGTTAATGGGTTAAAGGGTACTCACTAGATAATGGGGGCTTCGATTATCATTAGATGTTGTGTTAACTGATTGATTGAATTCTTAATTGATTGAAAGGGTCCAATTATAATGGTAGTTCGGTCATATGGCGGAAGTTGGTACAGCTGACCATGGTTTCCTTTCATTTCTCACACCAAAACAACCATAACAATATGTACGAGACTCGTGAGGCTCATCTGACTTGGACGCACTACATTTTTGGCGGATCGCGGATCTCTCAATCAAATGATAAATAGTTCAATCCTTTATAATAGATTTCAACCGGAAGTGAATTTTGAATTCCATCATTGGCCGAAACTTATAAATGTGAGATGGTGACGTAATTCAGGTCGCTGACCAGCCTTTTTATTGTTGTTAATTCATCAACGGTTCCCGGCCAGAAGTTTTACAAAATATCGTCGTTTAATATCGAAGTGAAACTATCTGTCGGAGGTCAGTGGGTGTGGCCAGCGTTTCGACAACTATTCAGGTCGCAAGGTCTTCGAGGAATTGTCTGAAAGAGTGTTGTCTGATTTGAACTCGTATCCTACACCCCATGATTTAGACATTAGCGCGTTATTGATTGGGGTATCAGTCGAAAATAATTAATCCTTTCCTGTTTTACAAATTTTTAGACTGGTCCAAATTCAAAGGCTTTGCAGACAACAATTTAAAGTTGATTTTATTTGAAAAATAATAATTCGGTAGGGTAGAAAATATTGTGGGAAAAGTAGAAATTGCTTGTTACAAGCAATTTCTTCTTTTTCCACAATATTTTCCAAAATATAAAAGCACAAGGACGTAAAAATCAGTGATTGTACAGGAAAGGGTTAAACGGGAAATTTCAGATTTCTACTTTTCTACCCTTTATGCTAGCCTTTTTTCAATTTTCGTGCAATATGAAATGTCTTTTTAATCATCCTCAAGAAATCCATTTTCTGGACAGAATACAGTCGCGACGTTGTACTTTTTTTATCCATTAGTTTGAGATCCGTAGGTTTATTGTCTCAAGTCAGAAAGAATGTTAACTAATCCGGAGATTCGAACTTCTGACCATCAATTGTCAGCGTTAGACGTTCATTGAGTAAGCTACTGGGACCCGGGGCAATCAACACATCGTATATCATCAGTGGGCGACCAAAACATCGTAACTACAGCTTACCACAGCTGTAGTTACGATGATTAGGACACCTATAACACAGCTGAGAAAATATACCCCTCTTTTTGGTAGACTTGTGGTAGAGGGTTACCGTTAGTTTAAATGGGAGAAGGATAACGGTAAGCTTATTAACCAATGCCCAAACAATGATGCTTTTTGACATCCTCGAGAAAAAGTTTTGAAACACATGGTGGAAAGTGATGAAATTGCTTGAGACAAGAAATGTCTTCATTTCCCACAATATTTTCTTACCCAAAAGACAAAGTTTTTTTTAATCTTAATGAACTAAAAATTGTCTTTTGAAACTTTTTTAAAATTGGACCAGTCTAAAATAATGCCCTCTAGTAATGGGTTAAAGAGAGGGCTACTTTATCACATTCAGCCACATATTTGTCACTTTTTGTACAAGCAAATTGACCCTATGAGAAGAACGTGAAAGAATCATTAGCAGGTCTTTGGATCATTTACATCACCCTTTAGTGTGCTAATTTGACGTTATATACCTGGTAACACGTGCATCTCATATGACATTGTATACAAGTTAAAAGGTGTGACACTGGCAACGTTTGTGCTGCGAACAATTCATAATACTACAAAGAAAATTTTCGCAATATGATTGGTTAATAAACACCTAAATAAGAATCATACGTACTGCACTGCGGTAACACATTATGTATTTTCTCCAAGGAGTATACCCGGCGATATTAACAAAAAAATTAAAGGCGGCCGGTCGACTCAGAGTTTGTACACATTAAAGATACATCGTTTAATTTTCAATAAAAAAACTTTAAATTGGGAATTCAATTTGCGTTATATTTTTTTCCTAAATTCGCGTTTTTATACGAATGTGATATATATGTGATAATATTGAATGTCCAATGTCGCAAGTATCGTGTTTTGTTTACTAACAGAATTTGCAGATTACTACAAAACGCTGTCAAAATTCCGCGAAACTTTTTTATCTATATCATCTTTATAATGTAGATCAAACTGATCGACACATCCTCCATACTAGGATTTGAACCCAGGTCTATCACCAGTGCAGAGAGTGTCCGACCATGAAGTTGAGGAAGTGATGGTCTCAAATGTGACTTTACCGTCTCTTTACAGTCTTCCACCAATCTCATAAATACACAATAAATGCTTAAGCCGACATAATTAAAAAAAACATGAATTACACTCAACTTTTAAACACAAATGAAAATGATTACCTTTCATGTTTGACCAAGCTTTCTCCATTTCCGAAACTGTAACCCTTTTTTGATAAATACATGACGTCACCATTATTAATCAGAGGCGCCCTAGGGGATGGATATTTTGATACAATCAGGGTAACGCGATGAAAATTTGGTTCCAAACTTTGCAGCGGCATAATAATGCGGTTCGGGTGACACCATTATATCTCGCCAAGAAACCGTATATGTATGTATGTATTTATGTATGTATCTCTGTGTGTATGCATGTATGTATGTATGCATGCATGTATGTATGTATATATGTATGGACTGAAAGTGATTTAAGTTATAAGATCGACACGAGTTTGAGAAGTCCAGGTGTACGTACAGTTGACTTGTTTTGACTCATTCGACAAATTCCGCTTTACGACCGCCTCCGGGACAAAAACTTTTGAAAACTTTGTGGAAAATGGATTTTTTTCATTTTTAAAGCGTTTTTTTAACTATCGATAATGTTTCCTATCCCAAAAGGCCAAGGTTCTTAAACTTAAACTAAAATTGTCATCTAAAAAAAAGTTGGTTTTTTTAATTTGGGCCAGTCTAAAGTTTTTCTCGTCTGATTATGGGTTAAATTACCACTCAATGGAGAGCCAAAATCTGGTCGTTTAATAGAATGGGCGCTTTATACAGTTTTTGTGACATATGGAGGGTTAAATGAGATACTGTTCTAAATGTCTATAGAATGCTCAGACACTTAGAACAGTATCGCAATTAACCCTCGATATTTAAGGGATAGGTTTAACTGCATACATAAATGAGCCTATGCGTGACATTTCAAGCCATTTCGCATGTGCGTGACTCGCACACATTGAGCACCCTGGACAGCCATACGGGGCAATTAGAATATTCGCTGATTGTGTAAAGAAGCTTTAGGTCAGTATCAATCTACAGAGCGCAGGGTGAAGACTCTGATCAGACTGTGCGGATGCACAGGCAGATCTGAGTCTTTACTTGCGCGCATGTGTAATTTTTGGAAACGCCTGCCCTCAAATTATTGCAGGGTTCTCACTTCATACTATGTTGATGGTACACCGAGGAGTCGTCTCAATGTGATCAACCCTTTCCTGTTTTTCGAAGTTTTAGACTGGCCCAGTTTGAAAAATGTTGCAGGCGACAATTAAAAGTGAGTGGAATTTGAAATGAAAACAATCTATGAGGTAGAAAATATTGTGATAAAAGGAGAAATTGCTTGATATAAGCAAATTCTTCTTTTTCCAAAACATTTTCTGAAGTATAGAATTGCATGGACATAAAAACCCAGGGATTGTGCAGGAAAAGGTTAACCAAAATGGGATTGAGTTTTGACAATTTTATCAGCTAAAAAACGTCCAGTTATGAAGAACCTATGTTGTAGGAAAGCGAATTTCAATGCTGGTCCCGTAATGAAAGTGGCCGCTTTATAGAGGTGGATAATGAAAGTGGTCACTTAATAGAGGCGGATAATGAAAGTTGTCGCTTTATAGAGATGGATAAAAAAAGTGGTCGCTTTATAGAGGTGGATAATGAAAGTGGTCGCTTAACAGAGGTTATCGCTTGAGCAAGACAGACTCGGTTATAGAAAGATAATTCTTAAAAAGTCTGGAGAATTAATCTATATAAATACCCTTTATCAATATTTACATGGCAAATTAACTCTATGGTGACAAAACGCAAGATACGTGTTTTTTCTAGTACAAAGGCAAACATTTACTGCTTTAACCCTTTCCTGTACAGTCCCTGGATTTTACGTCTAATTCATTTTATACTTTAGAAAATATCGTGGGAAAAGAAGAAATTTCTAGTGACAAGCAATTTTTTCTTTACCACAGTACTTTCTACTCTGTAACTTATTTATTTTTCAAATTTCACTCATTTTTATTGTCGTCTGTAACTTCAGTCAAATAAGACGAGTCTAATATTTTTTAAAAACAGGACAGGGTTAAAATAGTGGTAAACTCATTTTATGAACATTTCACCAGAATCTGACCTAAAGCACTTTCAAATATGTGAGCGTTCTTATTCTAAATTTATAAATAAAAAGCAAACGAATATCATAGTCCTATTATCCGACTTTAAACCATTCCCATTTAGACTGATCTAAATTTAAGGAAGTTGTAGATGGCAATTTTAAGATGAGAAACCTTTGAGAAACTAGGTCTTTCTGGGTAGAAAACAGGGTTGAAAATGAAGAAATTGCTTGTATGCTTGTAACAAGCAATTGCTTCATTTTCAACCTTGTTTTTTGGGGGAAGGGGGTAAAAAGAGGGATTGTGTCGGAATGGGTTAACCCATTCCCACACAATGACGCATTTAACCCATTCCCACATAGTGACGCTTTTGGACGCCCCTAAAGAAAAACATTCGGGAAAAACATTGTGTAAAATGAAGAAATTGCTTGTTACAAACAATTTCTTCAATTTCCACAGTTTTTTACTAAGTAAGTGGAAAAAATGTGAAATTGCACAAACTTTAAATTGTCATCTGCAACTCCTTTCAATTTGGACCAGTCTAAAACTTTCCGTCTGGGAATGGGTTACACGCTCCTAAACATAAAATTCGAAAACATTGTAGACAATGAAGAAATTGCTTGTGACAAGCAATTTCTTCATTAACTACTATGTTTTCTACCCCAAATGATTTTTTTTTTAATTGTTTCAACTTAAAACTGTCGTCTGCAACTTCTTTGAATTTGGACCAGTCTAAAATTTTGTCATCTGGTAATGGGTTTAAGATGACACTAAGAGAGTAAAATAGATACATGTCTACCAAGTGTCATTGACCCTGGGGAAAGGTATATAATAAATCCTATATTTTCGGTGCTACAGTATTTCGCAATGTCGTATCTCGGCACCAAATATTCACAAGCTCATGTCAGAAACATCATAAAATGATGGTTTACAGGTAAATATTTATCCCTTTACTTCGCGCTGTATCCTATATGATGAAGACGATTAGTTGCTTGTATGGGATCAAAGCGCCTTTCAGAAGAATTTTAGTTATATCGCAGCGGCTGGTGCACCTTTGTCATTTCTCACACCAGTACATCCATACCATTCCGTCAGAGCCACCACCTGCTCATTCCCCTTATCGTCGGCATTTACGACATTTTGCACGCCCAACGACGTTATGTCCCGGTATAATTATATTTGAATAAGCTGTAGTTACGACGTTTAAGACGCCAAACCAATAAAACAGATTAGCAAAACATGCCAACCGATGTCGGAGTTCAAAACTCACTTCTTTTCCGATCCCCGGCGGCAGCACATATCCTTTCCGACATTTGTCTCTCACCAATGGGTGGATAATCGTAAACTTAAGTGTGATAGCAGCTGGAGGCAAGGAAAGGATGTAGTGTTAATACTGGTGTGAGAAATACCAGGAATCAATTGTTAGGTGCTCCAGCCGTCACGATATGACTGAAATACTGTTAAAAGTGGTGTTAAACCCCATTCAATCAATCAACCAAACTAAATGACTGACTTCATTGGTCGACTGATTATTTGATTAACAGCCACGATTAGTCAATTACGCTGTCAGGCATTGGTACAACATGGTGTTGTTGGAGACGATAACATCTCCACGACATAGTATTTGCCCATTAGTCACATATTCATTGCATTCTTTCTGCATATGTCCAATATGTAATGAAAATTAATCGTTAGTTTATCTTATCTTATCGTCCAAAACGCAGTAGCCACACTTTGAATAAGCTAAGTCTTCGACGTTTCGAGCAATAAATAAACGCTTGAATTTTCTAGAAATAATAATGATGATAATACCTTTACTTAATGAAGGTAACTCAGCAAGATAACATCATGCAGTTAAAACACAATAAAATACTTCTGTCTCTGTCTTTCTGTCTGTTTTTCTTTGTCTGTATGTCAGTGTATCTGTCTGTATTTCTATCTACTGCCTATCTCTCTTTTTCTTCCCCCTCTCTCTCTCTCTCTCTCTCTTTTTTCTTTCTTTCTTTCTTTCTCCTTCTCTCCCTCTCAATTGTCCAACTCATATCTTCAAGATTTTAAACCTTAACACCTTTTGGGTGTTTGAAATTACGGAATAGTCGTAATATCGACTAAACCGATTTTATTCACTAAATGGCTGATATTCTGTTATTTGTCTAATACGGTTTTAATTCCATACTTAGGCTATCTTGACGCGTATTGGTTGTTTGAAAATAGAAAGTAGTCTTAGTATCGACTCAAACGATTCAATTTACTAAATGACTGATATCTAACATATAACTTTATGATTCCATACTTCGGTCACCTTTACATCTGTTTGGTTGAAATTATAAAGTAGACCATGATGATTCGCTGTCCACGCCCTCGACTTGGTCACCGAAAAGCGCCATTTGCAAACTTTATCGTCAGTACGGTGTAATGAAAATGTAAAATGGTTGGTTGATGACATAAGCGACGTAACTACAGCTTGATTAAGCCGTAGTTACGTCGTTTAAGTCGCCAAACCAACAAAAAAGCTTCAAAGAAATATCGGCTAACGTCTTAGTTCAAAATGCATTTCCCGTCTACATGAATCATTCATTGGTCGATTGATTCTTTGTTTGACAGCCGCAATAGGTTAATTTCTCTTTTTTTTTTTTTTTTTTTTTTTTGTTTGTTTGTTGTTTTGTTGTTTGTGTGTTTTTATTTGTATTTGTTATTGTTTTGTTTTTTATTTTATGATTTTATGATTTATTTTTTCCGAGATTGTAATTGTCAAGAAAGGATAAGTGACAAATGCCACGTGGATTTGTTACGCCTGTGATTTGGGCGGCTGTCAAAGAATGTCTCTTGTCTGATTCACATTGTATTCTTTCCATACCACTGTTTTCGTAACCTAACTAGAACATATCTTAATGCATCTAAGAGATCTTGAACTTGGGAAAATTCCCGATAAAAGGTAAAACGATTTCTCACACTAACAACAAAGTTGACAGCAATCAATCAAATGATCAATCGACCAATACAGTCATTTATTTAGACCGGAAGTGAAGCATTTTCTTTGGTTTGACGACTTAAACGCCGTTACTACAGCTTGTTCAGCGTCCCGTCCCAATCGTTTTAGTTTTTTGTTAAATACAACTGGCAATAAGTTTTGCATAATATCGCGTGGCAAACAGGATCAGTAGGTGAGGCCTGTGATCCGACAACTACAAAAGGAAATGAACGAAAATTATGCACATACTTATGTTAGACTACATCACCTGTTTTTACCTTTTAGATCAGGGTATATTCTTAAAATTGAATTTTCATATATCATGTGACCAACAAATCAAAAAAGAGACCTCGTTTGATCTCTGGAAAACATTAACTTGGTAAGGAGGATGAAACCAGCAGAGATCAATAAGGGATCTCATTTCAAAATAAAAAATAAAGGTAGGTAACACGATCATTTTGAATGTAAAAAAGCGAAATGTTTGGACCCTGGTCAGTCTGCGCAATCACATTTGCAGAAATGCTCAATTTGGGTGATGTTCACCCGTGCCAGGCTGAATAGAATCCTCTAATTAGTTGTATTAACCCATTCCCACTCAGAGACGCTTTTGAACGCTTCCAAGTAAAAAGAGCTTTCGAAAACATAGTGGAAAAAGAAGAAATTGCTTGTTTCAAGCAATTTCTTCATTTTCCACAATGTTTTCTATCCAAAAAGACGAAAGAAATTCAAATTCCATCAGCTTAAATTGTCGTCTCCAACTTCTTTCAATTTAGACCAGTCTAGAATTTTGTTGTTTGGGAATGGGTTAAAATCAAAAGGCTGAAAGCGCTAGAAGCACTAGTTATGAATAAATATTTATTTTTAAAATTCTTACTATGATTAATTCTGGCTTATTAGGGACATGCAGGTGGTGAGGACTAAGATCAGACTGCACATATGGACAGGCTGATCTTTGTCTATACCTCCTGCCAAATCAGGAATATTCCGGGTTCAGCATGACAAGAGAGTCGCCGTCATATCGCAGTTGGTAGCGCGTCGGACTATCAATCTAGAAGTCCTGGCTTCGATCCCCGACGGCGGCACTCATCCTTTACGACTATTTGTCTCTCACAAATGAGGTCGATAATCGTAGACCTATGTGGGATAGCAGTTGGAGGCTAGGAAAGGATGTAATGGTAGTACTGGTGTGAGAAATACCAGGATTCCATTGTTAGGTACTCCAGCCGCCGCGATATAACTGAAAGTTCGTTGAAAGCGGCGTATAACCCCATTCAAACAAACAAATCAGCATGACAACTGTTAGTGGGGAATCTCACTTGGCTGGTTTTATATGCATAAAATCGTCTTTTGGGCGACGAGAATAAGAAATTTTACGGCTACTTTTATTTGCAATGGTCGTCTTTTTGTGGATGAAAATGAAAAATTGTACGAACGTAGTGGTTTTGTTTAAGTTAGCTGGATAGTTGGTTGGTAAGTTTGTTTGTTTGTTTGTTAACTAGATAGCTAGCTAGTTAGTTAGTTGTGGATTCTGAGTCTTGTGCTACATGTATAATCTTGGGATGCTTTGTAACGCCCATCAAGATAAACATTTGGGAAACATAGTGGTAAATGAAGAAATCACTTTGTTTTACACAAGCCTTTACACGATATCAAGCGACATCTCTCTCTCTCTGTCTCTCTCTCGCACGCGCGCGTTTATATCAAATCATCATCTTCACTTACATCATCACATTAATAAGTTTTCACATAAACGAAGCAACATTGTAATAAACCGTTTCAAATTACTTTTATTTGAAAAAATATCTTGGTGTTCTACCTTCTTGAAATAAAGATTTCATTGTACCATGGACCTATTGAATGATCGTTCCATCCACAGTGTTTTCAACGCTTTAATGCATAAGAAACATTCCAATGCGGACGGATAAGTTCCATGTGTTTCGATCTGAAGTGCTATTTTCATAACCCGTCTAGAACACCTGTCTGTTAACGACATATTGAGATGATTATCCAGAAACACGCTGTAGTGACGCGTAACGGTCATATCCGGATTGGCCTCTTTTTATACATCGTCAGTAACCGACTCATGTATCCGGGAATCGCTGTTAAGAATTAACCTATTCCCACACGATAAAATCTTAGATCAGTCCAAATTCAAAGATGTTGAAGACGACAATTTTAAGCTTAGGTAATTTTAAAAATTCTTCGTATTTTGAATTAGAAAACATTGTGGATAATTGCGACATCTATTTCTTCATTTTACACAATGTTTTCCAAAGCTTTTATTATGAGGGGCTTTCAAAAGCATTTTTGTGGGAATATGTTAAACGTTTTGAGTGAAAGCATCATGATAAAGACAAGGAGATAGAGAGGGGAGACAGACAGACAGAGACAGAAAGCGACTGAGACAGAGGTAGGGAGAGAGACTTGGACTGAGAGAGAGAGAGAGAGAGAGAGAGACGGAGAGAGAGAAGGGGAAAATACAAGCAATTTTATATTAAACCGCGATTTATGCCTTATTCTTTTAAGCATTTACTTATAGGTCACCGAAGAGTGCTCGTCCAACGTCTGTTGTGCATTAACATCTTTTTTCCCTCTTTGAGTCTACGTTTTCATTCAAATGTTTTCGAACTTTTTCAGAATGATTGTGTCCATGTTTTCCGACTAAGTTCTGCTTTGGATAAAAGACAAGATTAAATGTTAGAGATATGTTCTATACCTGCCACGGGTTGTTCGGAAAGTCTCTCTTATTTGATATTTTGGTCACTTTTGGTAAAAAAAACTAATAATAAAAAAACTAGGTCTTTTGGTAAAATCTCGAAAACTGGGAGTGTGTTTACCATTTCCCACCCAGTGACGTTTTTTGACGCTCATAAGAAAAAAAGGCTTTAGAAAACATCATGAGAAATGCAGAAATTGCTTGTTTCAAGCAATTTCTGCATTATCCACAATGTTTTCTACCCCAAATAAAAAATCAAAATTTAATACGCTTTGAAATGTCGTCTGCAACTCCTTTCAATTTGGACAAGTCTAGAATTTTGCCGTCTAGTAATCGGTTAGCCTGTGGCTAAGAGTTCGAATAACCTGACGATATTATACGCCGTTTTGTCTAATGCATAATTGATACTGAATCACTTTGTCGAAAAAAAATGGTCAATTACAAAAATTATAGTCGTGAGTGAGCATTTTAGGGCCAATAGTTTCATAGCTACATGAAAACAAACGATTTTTCATAAAATTTCATATTGTATCTAGGAATATATCATAAAGATATATAAATTAAGAGAAGATTTTACAAGTTTTAGACAGTTGCTTTATCTATATACTAAATTTTTTGTTAGTCTTGTTTGGGGGTATTTTTTCATGGAGGTGTGAAACACATTTCTTAGCAAGTCAAAATCCACATATCTTGTAAGATAAGTCAAAAATTAAACTCTTTGCCTCTGATTCAGATGTTTTGCTATTGTGTACTTTTTTCCCCCCCATCATCATTATTGTAATTTATTTTTACATTGTTAATAATTCGTGTTGGTCTTGCTTGACATTTTAAGCTTTCGAATTTAACCGTTTGAGCGATTTAGCGATTTGCTAGCCCCACCCACCGAGCTCCAGTTGAATAAGCCATAGTTACGACTTTTAAGTCGCCAAACCAACAAAAATGATCTCTATCTTATTTGGCATTAATTTTCCAAACTTAACTCGGTTTGAAATTCAACTCAGACCAACATAAAATTTTGTCATTAGTAATTGGTTAAGCTTGTGAAAGTTAAAAACTTAATTTGTCAGATGAATAACATAGTTCTGAAGCAGAGCTTCTTTTCCATAGATTGAATATATCAAAATCAGTAATGGTTTTCTCCTTTATCTGTATCAAATGGATATCATTTGAATTTTGCATGCATGATCATGGGTATTTTGGATGACCTTTGATAAGATCTTTGAAGACAATTTGATAAGTTGAAAATTTCGGACTTAATTGGCATAAATTTGTAAGGATTATGAAATGGAAGTAATCAATTCAGCTGATTTAGTGAATTCTATTGCATTTCAGCGTTTCCTCTGTACAGTTTCTGGACTGAAAGAATTTGCACATGAATGTCTTCATTTGTTTTGAAAGAAATAATTATCATTATCCCGTAGCCCTTTCACAGATGACAACATTTTAGAATTGATCCGACCGAAAGAAAATGCATTTGACATTTTCAAACTTGTGACAGCTAAAAATTATTTGCCTTTTAGGGCAGGAGACATTATGGACACCAACCAAATTGCTTGCTAATAGACATTCCAAGAATTTAAGACTGGTCCAAAATTGATTTTAAAAAAAGCTACAAGGTGATTGAAAATTAAAATTCATTGTCTTTCTCCATAGAAAAAAAGCAATGTCTTCATTTTCCATGATGCTTTCCCAAGCTGTTTTGTAATAGGGCACCAAAAGGCGGGTTAAACAATAATTCATTTTCCATCGGGTTTTTTTTCTTCTTTCTTTCTTACCTTTTCATGAAGATCATGAAAAAAAACTTGATTGATTTGGAATTGGCGCGATTCACGCAAAACTGTTTGTAAACCAAAGAAGTATCATTATTTTGGTGTAAACAGGCTTGTTTGTTTTCTAGGGTGTAAATGCATAACATATGTTGGGAGGAGATTTCAGACATAATGGGAATTTTTGGCGAAAAATGATCCAAAAATGATGCAGTATTATTACCTTTCTCAAGTTCCAACTTTACAATTTGTCCTCTTCCCTCACTAGACCGATCGCGATGTCAATCAAAGCATCAATCAACCTATCATATCATTCACATAGAGCGGAATTGAACTTTGAACTCCGATATTGACTAACATTTATGTGAAGCATTTTTGTTTGTTTTGCGACTTAAACATCGTAACTACATCACATTCAAGCTGTAGTTACGACGTATAGGTCGCCAACCAACCATTTACCTTTTTCTCGTTGCATGTTCCTGGTCATAAATTTCGTAAAATAATACTGCTTAATCAGGAAGTGGAACTCCCTGTCGGATATAAGTGGACGTGGTCAGTGCTCCGTCCAATGAGCGCGTGGCCTTTTTTAGTCGACTACAATCTCTCGGTCTTAACCCATTCCAACACAGCAAAATTTTAGACCGGTCCAAATTGAAAGAAGCTGCAGACGACAATTTCAAGTCGATGGAATTTAATTTTTTTTTTTTTTTTTTTTTTTTTTTTGACTTTTGGGATAGAAAGCAATGTGAAAAATGGAGAAATTGCTTGATACAAGCAATTTCTTCAATTTCCACAATGTTTTCTAAAGCATTTTTCTTGAGGGGCGTAAAAAGGAGGGCTTGTGTGGGAATGGGTTAAATCATTTCTAAAGCCATATTTTTAGGATGAAAAGGTTTGGGGCAAATGTAGAAAATGAATGAATTGATTATTACAGCCAGTTTCTCAATTTCTTGTTAACTTTTTTTTTACGCAAAACGACAAAGATTTATTTAAATTGTATCACTTTAAAATAGTCATCTGCAACTTATGTCAATTTTGACCAATCTAATTGTGTTCGTCTGGTAATAGCTGAAATGAAATCGACAAAAAGTGCTCATCCAAAATATACAAGTGGATGCGGACGAATTTTATCTCTTCTTTGTTTTGTGTAGCTTTTACGAAAAGTTTAGAAAAAACGTACTCAGTTCCAAACGACTTGAAAAGAGAACATCATTTTCTTTCTACAAAATAACGGTAACAAAAAAGCACGAAGAATTATTCTGTATTACTAGATATATCTTCTATTTAGCATTAAGCTATTCGCCAGAAAATCGTGAAAGAAATATAACCAGGGATACTTTCTATTTTTCAACTCTCTCAGATAAAAACAAATTGTACTTTGTATGGAATGTTTCTGTACAACGGTGGCCTGAATTATTGAAAAAAAAACCATTGTATTGTAGTGTACTGTGTTGTATTGTATCTCATTGTTTTGTATTAGCAAAAATTGCTGCGATATAAAATTATTAGAAATTTTCATGTTGCGAATGTGACTGCATTGCAGTAACTTGGGTCACTTTAATGTTATACATATCTATTTTTAAAAAAAACAACACACACACTCAAACTCAAAAAAACAATTAGAAACAAAAAAAGACAGAAAAACCAAATAAACTGATGAAAGAATGAAAAAGTAACTAAAAGAAAGAAAGACAGACAGAAGGAGAGAATGATAGGTAGTAACGTTACTTTCTCGTTAATTTCTCTTTTCTCTTAGTGCTGAATCTTTCAAATTAATCAGTCTAAGACAGGCTTTATATTCCGGACACTTATTTTTGTGATAGTTGTGAGTTTGAAAAAATCGAAAAAAAGATTAAGCCGTCTACTCTTGTTTTTTTAAAAAACGCCGTAGGCCGATGGTCGGAAAAAATCCTATGAATGACGTCACCTAAAGACATGGTCGTAGGTCGGCAAACGAACAGCGTGACTACGATTAATTCAAGCTGTAGTTACAACGTTATGGGGAAATATTTCATTTGCCTGACGCTGTGTGTTAACACTGAATGCGAGAAATATTTCCCATGATTGTTGTCGTTGCTGTTGTTTGGGATGGTGGTGGTAGGTTGCAAATAACCCTTTTTGTTGTTCTTCGTGGCATATTCGTCAACAATTCATTTGGTGTAACCTAGACCTTTATAAAGCGCTATATTTTCAGGCTTTTTTACTCTAATTTTCTAAAGATTGCATATATTTTTCTTCTTTAATTGATCATATCAATGAAAAACGGCAATGTCACTAGATTTCTCTGCTAGTCTGCTAGAAATCTGAACCTTTAATCACCCACGCCGCTAGAACCTGCCAGCTATAATCGTCCTGACATTTGGAAAAACAATTAAGAATTCATCCTGTGTCAAACCTCCAATCCAAAGCGTCGAAAATCTAACACGTTTGGGTAGCAGTTTAATCCATGTCCATACAATGACTCTTTTGGACGCCCCCCTAGGAAACGGCATTTAAAAAACAACATTGTGTAACATTGAGAAATTGCTTGCAACAAGCCGCTAGAAAGTTGAAGAAATTGTAAAATTTCATAAACTTTAAATTGTCGTCTGCAAGTCCTTTTAATTTTTTATCAGTCTAAAATTTTGCTGTGTGGGAATGAATTAAATTAAGGTATTAGGTGATCTTTGACTACCACGTATACAGCAAATCTTGTATAAAACGACCTCTCTAGGGACGGCCAAAGAGTAGTCGCTTAGGAGAATGTTCACTTTATACACGTTTTTGTGACGTATGTGAAGACACTAATTGACTGCATTAATAGATCACTGCAGAATTCTCACTTTATCCTTTTCTGTTTTGCAAAACATAAGACCTGTCCAAATTCAATGGTTCTGCAGACGAACATTTAAAGTGGATTTAATTTGAAGAATAAGCATTCAGTAGGATAGGAAATGTTGTTGAAAAAGAAGAAAGTGCTTGTTACAAACGATTTCTCCTTATTCTACAATGTTTTCTCAATAATAAAATCACAAGGACGTAAAAACCAAGAACTGAACAGGAAAGGTTTAGTCATGTGTTATTCGAAAACAGAGCTTTTGCTTTTGGAAAGGGCATTCCGAAGGGATGGTCGCTTAATCGAAATTGCCGCAGTCTGAATTGAGGAAGCATTTTTCATGTTATAGCCTGAGAGATTTTCGAACATGTCCCCCCTACATTTTAAAAATGTCACACTTATTGTTTTAATTTTCGATTTCAAATGCCATAAAGTCCAGACGATTAGAAAAAAAGTCGTTGGTTTGACAGTTGCTTCGGCGATTAATTCCCAATCTATTGCAGATCATCTGGCGGGATCCGGCTGATTTCGACCCGTCGTGGAGATCTCGTCTGCGTATCGACATAATGCTACCATTAATCGTCGATTGTTTGATTCTTTACAAATACTGCTTCAACATGTCCACGAAATGAATTCCCCCCCCCTTGCAATCGCCAATGTCGGTCCTAAGACATGTCATACTAATTAGCCCATAAAAAAGAGGAAATACGTGCTCCTTGAACTGCATGAGCTGACTTGGGGCAAAACCTATCTCAATAGATTAAATAATTTTGTGCACTCTTAAAGCTCTTTTAATATGCTTGAATGTATAGAGAAACAATAGGGAAAACATTGTGGAAAATGAAGAAATTTCTTGCAACAAGCAATTTCTCCATATTTGACAATGTTTTCTACCAAGAATATTAAAAAATCTAAAATTTCATAACTGCCAGTTATCGTCTGCAACTCCTTTTCAATTTGTACCAATCTAAAAATTTGCCGTCTTGTAATGGGTTGTACATTGGGCCATCTAGGGCCTAAACATATTTACTGGTGTTTTTGACACTTGGCTCTCAAGCCTATCAGTCCGTTGACCGATTTTCTTCCGATGTTAAGGCGACGATTCGCCACACCATGCATCGCCGATTGGTGTCTAATATGCCTGAACTATAGATAGAATTCACTATTTTAATCAGTAGCGTACCGGTCAAAATACCGCATTGAGTTTCAACTTGAATAGTGTTTTGTCGCTCATTGATGAAATGAATGTTAATATATATTTGTTCATTTGTGTTGACCGAGTAACACTTTCAATGCCAAAGGTGTACACAACTTATTAATAAAGAGGGCTGGTTACATGTTTACAGATATCTGAAACTTTAACAAACAGAAATTCGACAATCAACGCTGTTATTAACAGGTATAACTGACAAAATATTGATTCATGACCGAGTTCTTTGTTTCTATCTGATACACTCCGTAGGACCTCGCTAATTCGTAGAACCTCGCTAATTCTAACGTCACTGGTTCGTAGGTATTTGCTCGTTCGCAAACTACATTATGAAGTGTTATCTTGGCGAAAAATTACTTCATAATATCCGGATATCCGATTATGTCTTCTTTTTATTGTTGCTCATCCTTTCGTTGTTACGTACTAAATTTTTGACAATTAACGCCATCAATTTTCTGAATAAAGAAGGGCTATTCTTTATATTCATCTCTCTCTAATACCAATCGTGGTAAGCCTGCGGCTGATCATAAATTGTTCGGTTATTTTTACCGAAAAATACCCAAATTAGCCCTTTAGGATCAACGCGTCACAAATCCATTGTTTATTTCAGATGCTGTTTCCAGCCTTACAACACCTGGAAAACCCAGACTAAATCTCTCGAGAAGCTTGAATACGACCGGAAACAGTCCACCACACAGACCGACCTTGCGCAGGACCGGAACAGTAAAAGTCTATGGCGCCGTATAAGAGCCATCGTATGGACGTTCTTACAGGACCCAAATTCATCTTTATCTGCAAAGGTAATTACGTTCTTATAAAATATGAAATTTTTTTCCGATTTTCTTCGTTTAGATATTGGTGCTTGTTAGGTTTGTAGAAATCCATGTAGTTATTTCACTTTTGATTTATACAGAAAATGAAATACTTATCCCCTTTTAAACGCCCCTCATTATGAAAGCTTTGGAAAACAATTGTGAAAAATGAAGAAATTACTTGTTACAAGCATGCAATTTCTTAATTATACACAATGTTTTTCTACCCCAAAAGACAATGATTTTAAAGATTTCATCAACTTAAAATTGTCGTCTGCAGCTTCTTTGAAATTGGAGATGTCTAAAATCTTATCGTGTGGGAAAGGATTAAAACGACATTATTTAACGAAAAAACAAAACATCAAACAACTACTGATCAAATAATCCCTTGTCTTATTTTTCCTTCAATCACATGTATAAAAAGTTAGCACAGGTTCCATATAGGTTTTGACTGAGATTAACAATGTAATAAGCAAGTGCCTAGCAAATGCGTTTGTCTCCCTTGTTTGAAACTAATTGCATCTGCGGCGATCATCTCCCTTAATTTCTGTCTGATTTCCGCTGACACCCCCCTTTTTTTTCTTTTAAAGAATCATACAATTAACTTCAGGAAAATCTCCCAGTCTGCTGCTGTCTATTTCAGTATGTATGAAACACGTGTTTCTGGTTAAATCAATATAAGACAGATAGCCTTAATGTTGATATAGAGCATACAAAAAGTGTAGACAAAGATAAGTATGCACGATCTTGTGTACGAGAATCTCTAATAACAGGAATTCTTCCTGCGTCACAAGGAAAACAGTATATGCAATTTGTAGGTTTAAGCGTCGTCGTCAAAGGAGGATCAAAGGCCTCGTGACTACAACAGTTGTAGTTACGTGATTTTGTTTGCTGAATGAGGATATGATAATTAGCTAAATGTGTATCTTAAACAAGAGGAGCATGATAGACCTTTTTCGCTCACCTGAGTATGATGGCTCAAAGCTTTATGATATAACCAAAATATCAAAGCTATATGCCTATCGGTTTGAAAGAAGAAGATTTTTAAAAGTTCTTTTCATTTAATACTATGTAAATTCAAGATCCTTTAACATAGGTTAAAGTTAAAGTTAAGCATTCTTTGAAGTATTTTTTTATGGAAAATAAGCTGTAATGTGTACCAAATGTCAAGGATCTATGTCTTATGATTCGGGAGAGGAAAATTTTTAAGCTTTCCTTCTTTATTCCTATATAAATTTGAGATCCCAACAACAAAGGGCTAATTTTCAGAGTAGAGTCATTCGTTGAGGTAATTTTGCAGAGAGTCATTAGGTGGTGATATATAGCAAAAATCAAAGCTCTATGACTAAAGTATGTAAGAAAAAATCAGATTTTCAACGATTTTCTAGATTTGGTAGGGGGACCTTTATTTCCGGGATTGCAAAGAAAAGGACTAATTTTCAAAGTATGGTAATTTTTTGAAGTGTTGTATTTAGAGGGTCATTAGTCGATGGTATATATCAAATATCAAAGCTCTAAGCCTTGTGGTTTTGGAAGAGAATAGTCTTCATGTTTTTTTCACTCGGTTGCCATTGAAAACAGAGTTTTTCTTAGATTTCAATTCTTTGAAGTATTTTGAAAGAGCATGACCTAAAGATTATTTCTGTAAAGTTTGTTTGAAACTCGGTGGTTATTTTAGAGCTTATTTTGTAATTGTGAACGGTCGGTCGGACTGACGAACGCTGAATGATGACTAATCACATTACCCAACCCCGAACACTTCGTGCTCTGAGCTTCATAAGCTAAAAAAATCGAATTATCTTATTCATATATCGTTGTCGTTCTAAAAACTCGTAACTGCAGCTTGGGTCAAGCTGTAGTTGTGATGTTTTAGAATGACAACGAAGATATGCTTTTCTATCTGGGTTTGACGAATCTATCAATCGTTTACAACGTAAAGAATGGCGAACGGGTAAATTCTTGAATTTTTTGTGGTTCGTCGAAAGGAAAGTTAAATGGAATAGTTCTAAAACCAAATAATAACTACATGGAGATAATGTTTTTCTTCTGATTTTCTAGCTTTGATTGCTTACTGTTCCGCCTTGAGCAAGGGACAGAAAATTATACAAAATTATTAATAATCATAGAAAATTATTCAGAATTATACAAAAAAGTACTTTGTATTTGTTTAAAAATATATATAAATATGAGACTCTAAGGTTATGCCTCGACATGAATAAACTGGAATTAACCCTTTCCCGTTCAATTCCTGGTTTTTACGCCCCAGTGATTTTTAATTTAGGAAATATTGTAGAAAAAGAAGAAATTGCTTGTAACACGCTATTTCTTCTCTTCCACAATATATTTTACTCTACTGAATGGTTATTTTTCAAATTTAATCCACTTTAAGTTCGTCTGCAAATTCTTTAAATTTAGACAGGTCTAAAATTTTGCAAAACAGGAAAGGGGAATAAAGGCGAGCCGTCAAACAGAAATGGACCTTCTAGTCGTTCTATATAGCAATTATTTAATTGTTAGTTTCGTCTATCAAAAACGAGCGTTCTGATTGGTCGAAAAATTTAATTCATACCTCCATGAACACAATTTTGAGCACGCATCCATTTTGTATGCTTCCGCATAAAATAGTTCCATACAAAAAGGTATCAAAATTTGTACAGCGTTTGGTTTTTTCGCTCGATGCTATTAAATTATAAGAAATGAAGATAATATTTTTTTTTCATGGAGGTATGAACCGAAAAACCTAATCACACAATGTATGAATCCGCTTCGCGTATTCATACATTGTGATTAGGTTTTTCGGTTCATACCTCCATGAAAACAAAAATATTCTCTTCATCTCTTAAATGAATAACATAAGATTTAGAACCGGTGAGTCAATGATGGGATTTCAAAAAAAGAGAGGAATAGTATGGTAGAATGACCAGTCGGGAATTCTTGCGAATGCAAAAAGATTCGTCCTGGTCAGTATGTGTGATCTGTCCTGCAGTCCGACACGTCCAAGTCGGTCCCTGTTCGTGTAACTGACCTTGAAGATTATTATTTCTAATTTGGTTCAAATCGGAACAGTATGAATCATAAAATGCAATTAATGGCTTTAAAAAAACGCGTTCCCTCACAAAATTTTTGTTTTATAGTTTTTCTCTCTTTTTTTAAAAAAAAAATAAAAGATACAACGAGATAGCAATGCTTCTTATTCGCTTTTTCATATTATTATTTAACGCGGCGTTTAACCCTAATCAATCAATCAATCAATCAATCTAAAGGCTACAAATTAAGTAAGAACAGTGTAATAAAAGTAACTGACTTTTTTTATAAAAAAAAAAAAGAAATCGTTTAAATAACGATTAAAACACGTCTCCTTTTGATAAGTAACCCATATATAAAACGAATTGCTATCTCATGGGAACGAGATACACAACCAATCAAAGTTGGTCTTTATTTTTTAACTCTAAAATGGATGCCGCGTTAGAGAAGTAACCTGGTTGGATGACTGTCTCGTGGGAATGACATAGGGACCGACTTTGATTGGCTGCGTATCTCGTTCCCACGAGATAGCAATTCCTTGAAAAACGTGTTATAACCGTCCTTTCAATCGTACTAAGGAAAAACTATAAAACGAAAAATGTTTTGGGAGTTTTTGCTGTTGTTTTCTTACAAGATAGGTTCCTAATTAGAAAAGCCCAAATGTCACCTCTTTGACTATTTAACTTTAAAAAACGCAAATGTTAACTCTTTGGCACCGTACATTTATCTTCAATAACGGATCGATGTCGACTAAACACTGCAATATTCCATCGTCATAAATTAATGTTTTTTAGACAGGTATTTCTATGTATTTCGATTATAAATACGTATATATTATGATGTCATCAAAACACTTGAATTGGCCAACCTAATAAAATGACCTAATTTAGGCAGGTTTCTGGACAAAGGGTCATTTATTTACTTGTTTATATTTCAGATATATGCCTACATTTCCGTCATATTCGTTGCCTTGTCCATCTTCTCATTCTGTGCCGAGACACACCCACTTTTCCAGATGCCGCCGTCCGAGGTCCACGAGCTTTCCATTTTGTACAAAATATTCACCCTAGAAGACAGCTCAATCATCAAAAATGCCAAAAATGGTCTCCATAGTAATGGAAATGAAACAGACACTCTAAATTCAACAAATGCGAATGAAACTCACGAAATTCATTATGAAGAAAAGACAGTCCAACATCCGGCGTTACTAATCATAGATTTAATGTGTGTGTTCTTTTTCACCTTAGAATTTCTTACGCGCCTCGTTTTCTGTCCAAAGAAGTTCCGATTTTGCACTTCGCTCCAAAATATCATAGACTTCGTTGCCATTGTACCGGATTACGTCGAGTTCATTATTCTGTCCATACGCCCACATGGGCACGAACTAGGGTTTGTGGACTTTATTTTCATATTAAGAATGCTACGTTTGTGTCGAATATTTCGGTTAATTCGACATGTACCTGGGCTGTGGATTCTACTTTATACCTTAAAGGCGAGTTTTAACGAACTCATGCTAATGTTTGTGTTTTTATTAATTGGCATGGTTATGTTTGCATCGTTGTTACATTTTATCGAGGGAGGAAAGACATTCAACAACATTCCTGTTGGTTTCTGGTGGGCCGTGGTAACCATGACAACAGTGGGTTATGGTGACATGTTTCCGGTCACGGCATATGGATACATTATAGGATCTATTTGCGCCATATCCGGGCTATTAATGATCGCCTTCACCGTCCCGATCATTGTTAGTAACTTTGTGCTGTATTACACTCACGTACAATACGGGATATCCGACAAAGACTTCGGGGGGAGTAAAATTCACGATTTTAGTGACGAAACTGAAACTTGCTCGTACCATACGACGTTCACGGAAACCAGCGAGGATCAGAAAGCACTGAATGCACTAAAATCCAGGAAGAACAGTCAATGCTCGAATGATAATTCGCTCAAACGCCATTTTACAAATTCACTGCGTAGTATCAGGAGTCTTAGAAGCTTACGAAAAATGGACAAATTTGACGAGGAGAAATCTATCAATTCACCGGATTTTCCTAAAAATCCCGGCTCTGAGCCCAGACCCGGTTCCAAAGAACAAGTTGTGTTTGTTGTTAATGGATGAAGATAATTCCCTTATATACCCGTTCCTAGATGTATATCACGTGATATTATTCCTTGTGAATAAATTAAGGCATTCCATCGTGTGTTTCAAGAAGTGGTTCAGGAAGTATAGGGTGTTAGCAGATTCGTATCGAATTCGGAGATTGTCTTCACCGTCAAGAAAGGTGAAGTCCACTTATGCTATAGATAGATCTTTTAGTCGTTTATCACAAATTCATGTAACTGTTCACTTGAAAAAACCAATAATCAGTGTATTGACATTGAAATCAGCTTCATTTTTCAAACACATTACCCTCATTAAAGTAACATTGGAATCGACAAAATACGAACATTTAAAAGATGCACGAATACTCCTGCTTCTATGAAGTAGTTAGGGCGTCCGTCAAGAAAGCCGGGGATCCACTGTTCGAAGCCCGATGGAAGCTGATTCACCGCGTTAGAACTGGTGAGCAGTTGGTGAGCCGATCAATAGTCAAACGAGTACTTACTGTAGGCCCAGCTCTACAAGTTGTCCGGTATCAAAGAGAAGGGATTCGGGATATACTGAATCGTGCAATCAAAGACAAATATATCTAATACGCCCTTTAAATGAATCACCTTTTAAAACGGAACTATACTTTAATAAAAACGAGGCATTTGCCTTTACAATTTATGACTTCGAGTCTTTTGCCATTCAATAAATAATGAATATCTATAAGACAGTAAATTCTCAAACGACAAATTTTGGGCTGGTCGTAATGGAAAGATAGTAAAGACAACAATTCAAAGTTTGTTTGAATTGAAAAATCCATATGAGGTAGAAAATGTGTGCGGAAAGAAGAAATTGCCCGTAACAAGTAATTTCTTCTTTTCTCACAATATTTTCTATACCTTTATATCTTTGACGCGTAAAACTGTGGGAACGTGTGGGAATCGGTAAATAAATATTTACCATTCAATGATTCAGTGATTAATGAATATCCATAAGTTTATAATTATTAAAGATCACTTAAATTATCATCATAAGGATAAAACTATAATGTTTAGTAACAAAACATTACCATGGGTACATTCAGGTCTGTCATAGAATTTGAATTTGGCGGCTTCCTGTGTCTTACGTTCTTATCATTTGCCCAAATGCGTATTCTTTTAGCCTGACCGAATAAAGCTATTCCTTTATCCCGACTTCATTGGAAAACTATCACCAAGTCGAGCGTATGGCACTTATTTAGAGACCTTTTATAAGGTTATTAATCCTAACCTTTAATTATGGGATGTCATGGGTTCAATCCCAATTCTTACCGACATTTGTCTCTCACCAATGGGAGGATAATCGTAAACCTAAGTGGGATAGCAGCTGGAGGATAGGAAAGGATGAAGTGGTAGTACTGGTGTGAGAAATACCAGAAATCCATAGTTAGGTGCTCCAGCCGCCGCGATATGACTGAAATACTGTTAAAAGCGGCTTTAACCCCAGTTCATTTAAAAAAACTTTACGTCCCTGTGATTTTATGACTGAGAAAACATTGTAGAAAAAAGAAGAAATTGCTTGTAAAGAGCAATTTCTTCTTTTTTCACAGTATTTTTACCCTACTGAGTGATTATTTTCACATTCACTTTAAATATTCGTTTGAATTTGTACATGTCTAAAATATTGAAAAACGGGATAGGGTTAAAGGGTATAATACAAAGAAACTGGTGATAATCAGTTATCATGTTATTGTTATTCTTCAAAGAAGAATTGTTCGTATATAACAGGGATCCAATGCGCGAAATGGAACTCTTTGAAAACTGTTACAATTTACGGTTTATTTCTCGTATCGCAATATTTCATTTCCGGCTCTGATTTACAAATTACAAGATGTACACGAGACTTCGTTGTACACGTGGTAATATCGTATAATTGTTTTTGTTTTTTTTGTTGTTGTTGTTGTTGTTTGTTTTTTTTTAATTTCCGTCTTCGTATTGCAAAATTGCGCATAAAAAGGAAATATTGATTAATATCGCGTAACGGAAAAAATATGATGTAAGGTTAGATACCAAAAAAAAAGAAACACAGATCCTATAGTATAAATTTAAAGCTATCAAGTGCGTACCGCCAATTGACAGTTTATTAGCCACGCCTTCTGACCTCCGACATAATAATGTGACTGAGGTCAACCATATTTTGTGAGTTATACGGCCAGGGACATAAAACAAATCGCGTGTCGTTGGAAGGCTTCCTAAAAGTTATAACTACAACCTGTAGCCAATGCTTTTCATTAGAAAGATCAACTAAACTGCTTCACATAAATTAACGAGGCTAGCATTCACTTCCTTTCTAAATGAATGGCTTATTTTTAGCTCACCTGAGCACGGAGTGATCGTCCTGTGTCCGGCGTCGTCCGTCGTGTGTCAACAATCTTAAAATGACATCTCCTCCCAAACCGCTGGGCGGATTTCAAACAAATTTGGCAGGAATGTTCCTTGGGTGATGCCATATGAAAAATGCTAAAAGAATTGAAATCCGTTAAAAACTCTGTTTGCCATGGCAACAAAACTGGAATTTTAATAAAAACTTTAGAAATTATCTCCTCCTAACCCAGAAGGCCTAGAGTCTTGATATTTTGCATGAAGCATCAGTATATTGACCTCTTTCAGAATTGCTCAAATCACCAACCTCAGGCCCCCAGGGGCGGAGCCCCAGGGGGAATGGGGCTTATATAGTAATAAAGAAGGATTTTTAAATCGACATCTCCTCCCAAACCATTGGGATGATTTCAACCAAAGAATTTAATCAGTTGAAAACTCCGGTTGCTTTGAGTAAAATTGAAAAAAAAAAGGAAAAAAAAAACCGTCTCCTCCTGACCCAGAAGTTGAAGTATCTTTAATTTCCATGAAGCATCAGTACATTGACTTCTTTAAAAATTGATAAAAATTTTAGAGCCACAGGGTGACTAGGCTTAAATAGAAATAAAGAAGGCAAGCCTTTCAAAACTATTTGGCCATTTTAAACCAAATTGGGCTTGTTGATTTTAGTTAAATGTTAAAGAGGGTTTTCTCCCGACCCAGTTTGTATAAGGCCTTGATGATAAAGAGAGCCTTATCTCAGGTGAGCGCCAGGGCCACTGGCCCTCTTGTTTTCTTTATTGACAGTGGCGTTTCATCGGTTATTTCATCGAGGTATGAAACTGTAAACCTAATCGCATGTCTGCCTGAGTTCGATTCGAGGTTTCATATAGTGTAATTATGATTTTAGTTCCATATACCCGAACAAAAATTTTAAAAAAAATCTCAAATCTTTTGAATGAACCGAACTTAATTTGTTGTAAAAACAAGAACACAAATTCTAATTCACCCGTCACGAGGACAATTCTTTAGCCAAGAAATATGGTGTACCGTATGGGTCAAAAGTCGTCTTAGCACAAGATAAACACGTGAACGCATAAATAATATAGGTAAATCCGGTTGATTTAAGAGTGCGCGCTTAAATTTTGAAAGTGCACGCGTTATTCATCGCGTAAAAGGTAAATATTGTGCGTGCACTTGTAATTTATGCGCACATTTTATAACATTGAACGCTCAGTAAGTATGCGCGTACGCCTAAATTTTGTGAGTGCATGTGTATTATGTACGCGTGCACGCGTTTATTTTAGCGTAAACTACCTAAAGTGGACTTTCAACCAATTTAATGCGCCATAAAGATACGTTTTTGTGTAAAGTATCTCATCACTGAAATGTGATAAATTTCATAAGTGTGTATTATAAGGTCAAAAAGGTTTCTTATTTATATATTGTGAAAACAAGTATTTCGCAGCAATAAGTTTTTACAGTTATTCAAGAAATGAGGAGAAAGTCATTTTTTGTTTGTTTTATTTAGATATGAACCTAAAAAACTTAATCACGCTGTATGAGTATGCGAAGCGGATCATAATTAGTGCGATTAAAACAAAAACGTTCTCTACTAAAAATATTCTCTTTTGAAATGGTAAGGGCCTTCCTAGTGTGCGGAAGCATTCAAAATAACTGCGTTCTCCATTTTTCCATGGAATACAGCGAATTCAAAGGCTTGAATCTTGAAAGACGAAGCTGAAATTAAATTGATTGGTCCCACCTACTGAACTCACTGGCCACATCCACTAAATTCGACCAGAAGTTCGACTTTGATATATTACGGCGTATTTTTGAATATTTTTATGGCAAGACACATGTAAGAGAAAATTAACTTGAAAGGTTTGCGACCTAAACATCGTAACTTCAGCTCTGAGTTCAGTTAATGGGGCAAGGGAACCGACATTTGCCAAGCTGTATAGATTGTATTAATATCAAATGCATGAAAGTATCGGAGGCACTAGGTACCAGTCCTTATTTCTTTATCTCTTTCGATGGTTATTTCATAAGCAATACTAACTTGTATGCGACAAACCAATGGTGTAGACGAGAATCAGACTTCATATTTGTGCAGGCTGATCTTTGTCTATACCTCCTGCCAAAACAGGAATATTCAAGCTGTAACTAGAAACAGTATGAAGATCAATCTGAAGTTGCAATGCAGAAAACTAATCACAGAAATAAATCTCTATTTGAATGTGATTGGCTTATAGCAGAACAAGCCCACTTATCTCCAACAGGCAGTTCCAATTAGATATCAAACGACGTTATTTTTCAAAATACAAGTTCATTAACAAAAAAAAAGCAAACGGTTGTTTGGCGGCCTGATCGTCCAAACAACAGTTTGAATAAGGTGTATAACTATGTTTAAATTGTCAAACCAACAAAAATGCTTCTCATAAATATCGAGTTCAAAGACAACTTTCGGTCAAAATGTATTATTTGATTGGTTGATTGATTCTTTGACTGATCAATGAGATCCGCCGACTAGAGTAATAAGGGAAGAAAACGATGGTTGAATATGTAGAATAGAACTTAGTTGTTATTACACCTTCAAATGACGAAAAGCTCCTTCCCATAAACAATCGATTGACTAATCATATAATTTACCAATCGCTGACCCCGTCCACTTACTTCGTAGGTCCTGCCCTTTGACTCCGACAAATAGTTTCGGTCCGACATTGAACAGCGGGCTTTTTGGGGGTTTTTTTGTCTTGTTTTGTTTTTTGTTTTTTGTTTGTTTTTTCTTTTTGCCAGTAGCATGTAACAAAAAGTAGAACGATTGCTTTGTGACCTTAACGTCGTAACCATAGCTTCAATAAGCTGTAGCTCCGACGTTTAAGTCGCCAAAACAATACAAATGCTTCACATAAATGGCGGCCAATGTCGGAATGCAAAATTAAATGATTTCTTTGGTCTACTAAATATTTGTTTGATAGCAGCGATAAGTCAATAAATTTAGACCAGAAGTCAACTTTGAACTTCGCCATTAATGTATAAGCAGTGATTTGGCGACCTACACGTCATAACTACAGTTCATTCAAGCTGTAGTTTCGACGAATAGGTCGCCAACTAAAGTCTGGCTTTTAGTTTTCATCCGTAATTACGTATTTCACAAAATAATGTCGTATATTCCCTCATTCGAACCGCATGTCAGTGGGCGTGGACGGCGATCCTTTAAGTGTTGAGTTACGTGTTTCAAAAGAAAGAAGGTATGTAATAAGTTATATAGAGATATGTTGTTTGTTTACTTCGACAATAGCCCAACGTTTTCATTATTGAATTTTAATATAAGAAAACTTGTTCCGCGAAGAAGGTCCATTTTTAGCTAGCAAAGCTTCAGCTTTGATAGCTTAAGTTTACAGACAAATTTCGAGGGCTTCTCAGAGTTCAGCAAGTGCAAACTGCCACTGGAGGCTTATCCACTAGATCCATGCGCCATAAAAATAGTTCATATGTATATTACAGAAACATTGCAAACTCTTCAAAATAATTCTTATCGGAGTCTTCAAAGAAGTTACAGACGACAATATTTAATTGATTGAATTTTAAATGTATTTTCCCTCTGGATAAAAAACGATGTGGAAAATGAAGAAATTGCTTGTAACAAGCAATTTCTTCATTTTCCGCATTGTTTTCCAGAACTTTTTTGTAAAGGGGCGTAAAAAGGGGGAATCATGTGAGAATGTATTTACTCCTTGGTTACTTTAACCTCGTTTATTTACCATGATAATCTTTTACAAAGAAGATTACTTAACAAAACCACGCTTTGCTAGCTTATAGTAGTTTCTTTCTGTCATTACATCTAGAGTAGGACTAAATACCCAATGCGGAATAGTGCTTTCCTGTTTTAGTTATGTATGTTACCGACAATTGTTTAACCATCTAACGCACACCACTTTTTACCGTTTATCTTATAAATATCTAATAAAACACGTGTCTGGAGCCCAGTTTTTTATGGGAACATTTGTCAGGTTATCAACAGCCAAACACGTCCGAAATGGTGTAAATCCGTGTGACTTTAATATGTCCGCGATTTCTCGTCCGGAATCTAACGGCTTATGGTGGTGTATCTCTAATTGTATAAACTTCACTTTAATGTTCTTCAAGAAAGACTGGGCCCCTCTAAGAGCTAAATGCTCGGACATTTCTATATCCATCTTTATTGCGACGATTTCATTGGTAAATAAGTGTTCAAGATCGTCAATTAATATAGATTTAACTATGTTGGAATTCTTAATTACGCCATCTTTTCTAATAAAAGCACGACCAACGCTTCTTGGAACATGCATTAAGGTGAGGTTTGAATGAACGTCAGATACGGCATTCCATAATAGTGACACCCTGTCAGTTAGTTTCCCAAGAACTAATGATTTCGATAATACTTTGAGATTTTCTATGTTGGCGTCGATTGCGACAACGCGTCTCATGAGTTTAGCGGCCCGAAGTGTGTAGATTCCAATATTACATCCAACATCTAAAACGGAAGTCAAGTTGTATCGCTTCAACGCTTCACCAAAATCGCGTAGCCACCCACCTTCCCAAATGCCATTGCTGTAAATGTTACTCGATACACCGCTATCTTTATCAGGATCATGCACACAAATTGGCGTTTTCTCCCCAACTTTTAAGTCCACACATGCGTATTCTTTACTTTCCTTCGATAACACCCTCGGGTCCATAAACCGCACATTACGTTGAAGTTCCTGGGATCCAGAGGATTTCGATGGCACAGAAGCAACCGCAACCACAACCTTGTCTGATTTTGAGCTTGATGCAACATTACGATTTAATGGTTTTGAGTCGACAGAAGCAACCGAAACCGCAACCTTGTCTGTTTTTGAGCTTGAAGCCACATTACGAGTTAATGGTTTCGAGTCGACAGAAGCAACCGAAACCGCAACCTTGTCTGTTTTTGAGCTTGAAGCCACATTACGATTTAATGGTTTTGAGTCGGCAGAAGCAACCGCACCCTTGTCTGTTTTTGAGCTTGATGCCACATTACGATTTAAAGGTCTCGAGTCGACAGAAGCAACCGTAACCGCAACTTTGTCTGTTTTTGAGCTTGATGCCACATTACGATTTAATGGTTTCGAGTCGACAGAATTAACCGCAACCGCAACTTTGTCTGTTTTTGAGCTTGATGCCACATTACGATTTAATGGTTTCGAGTCGACAGAAGCAACCGCAACCGCAACTTTGTCTGTTTTTGAGCTTGATGCCACATTACGATTTAAAGTTTTCGAGTCGACTCCGGTGCGTTTGTTTAGTACGTCTTGTACAGGATTAGGTTCGACATTACGCATGTAGAGCACAGCAATATTATACGTCCCATAGAGTAAAACGGCAGCAGTTATCAAGATTGTGTACTTCGCGAATGTTTTCCTGGTCTCTACCATCTTTCTGTACCTGATGTTGAGTCAAATTTCACCTCTTTAACCTTTTCCCGTTTCCCGAAATTTTAGACCTGTCCAAATTCAAAGGTTTTGCAGACGAAAATTAAAAGTGCATTTAATTTGAAAAATCACCATTTAGCAGGGTAGGAAATATTGTAGAAAAAGAAGAAAATGCTTTTTACAAGCAATTTCTTCTTTTTCTACAATTTTTTCTCGATTATAAAAGCTCAGGACCGTAAAGACCTGGGATTGAATAGGAAAGGGTTAACCCATTCCCTCACAATCATGCCTTTTATACGCACATAAAGAAATTAAAGATGCGGAAATATTGTGGAAATGAAAAAAAATGCTAATCGCAAATAATCCCTTAATTTGCTATATTCACTTTCATAAAAGTTTATTCGACTAAACTTGATTTTAATCTGGAGGGCTGTATTATGCAAAATGTTTACTCACTTTCAAAGGCTTACTTCTGAATTTATCTTATTTATTTCTATATTATTATTATTATTTATTTATTTATTTATTTATTTATTTATTTATTTTTGAAACCCATCTTTGAACATATCCGGATTTCCATTCATTTGTGGAGCTAAAGCTAATCTTTGCACAGACAGAAAATCTGGGAAACATTCCAGGCAACTAATGGTGGACTTTGTATTTCATCTAACCGCATCCACCATGAAATAACAGAGTCATTGGCCCTTAAGCGCTCATCTGAGTCGATAACTACAGAAGCAAAAAGGCCCAAGAGACTTAATTTAACCGTTATCAAACCTTATCTGGGACATTAAAGAACAAACATCCTTACGAAGTTTCAAGTTGTCTGTGGAACAAGTTCATTGCAAGGAAGATTTTTTTTAGATTAGACTTAAGTGAACTAATGTTTGACCCCGTTTGATCCATTATCGATCTTTGCAGAGTTCTAATCAAAACAACCATTCTGGCCAAATATCAAGTCATTTAAGCCAAAAATTAGGACTGTAGATTGAATACAAGGTCTTTCAAAGATTTTATCTAGTGACCTGTATGACCCAAACTTGGCCCTAGCTGAGTTACTATGGAAACAAACGTTCTGGCCTAATTTCAGAGAATTTGATAAAAGGAAATAAAAAAAATAGAAAAAAATACGACCTCTAATGTACAAACAAGGTGTTTCTTAGATTTGACATTGTGACCTAGATTTTAGCCCATGAGTTCTTAATTTGAAACTGGCCGAGAAGTCGGAAATGTAACCTCTGGAGTGTAAAAAGGGTTTTTATAAGGTTTGACCTAGTGACAAAGTTTTTATTCGAGGTGACCAACATTATACTATGGCCGACGTATTATTATGGAGACACTTAATTCGACGTAATATCAAGTCATTTGAGTGAAAAAAGGGTATTCATAAGATTTGACCTAGTGACATAGTTTTTTATTCAAAGTGATATGGCAGTGTGTTATGGAGACAACGAACGTTGTTTGATAAATCACGGAATTTACGAATTATGACGTTATCTCATCCCCCCCCCCCCCGCGCATCTGAATATAACATCATCCATGTAATTAAAAATAAATTCAAAGGATTCATTTTATTTCTAAGGCGTTACAAATATGATAATTTACCAATCGCTAGCCCCACCCACTGACTCCGACAGGAAGTCTCGCTTCGATTTTTAACGGCGTTATTTTGCAAAATTTATGGCCAGTAGCATGTCACAAATATGTAAAATGGTTCGTTGACGACCTAAACGTCGTAACTACAGCTTGAATAAGCTGTAGTTACGACATTTAAGTCGTCAAGCGAAGAAAAAAGCTTAACGAAAATGGCGACCGATGTCGGAGTTCAAAGCTCCGTTCCGGGCTGAATGAATGATTTGATTGGACGGTTGGTTTCTTGATTGACAATCGCGATTGGTCAATTTTCTATACAAACAAACCAATTAACTAACGTAACATCGCCATATCCTAAAATGATTTACGTAAATTCTTCTTGCTACAATATATCCAAAAAAACAGGTAATAAGAGGAATATGTGATTAAAAAACCAAAAAAAAAAACACATTAAAAGCGTAAACAGATTAGATGCTATTCCGTGTCGCGCAATCAACGAAAACTGAGGTTAATTATCTAAAATAGAAAGCATTACAACTTGATAATTTCACTGTTTACAATCTACCGATAAATTTCAATAATCCATTGGAAAGTATTAAAGATAATACTTTCTTAATAAATTACTCTGATATCCTTCTGAAGCTTTCGAATACTAAAAGTCGATATTAAAAGAATGTTTATCTTTGCCTTAAGTTGCACCATCTGCATGCAGTTGTTTACGTTTTACTTAACTTTACATTTGGTCCTTCGTGCGAAAGGAAGACCATCTTAGAGCTTCGAAAAGTATGGACCATGCAAGGAGCGTGCAGACCTTGCCGGTTTTAACCTACGGAACATACGAAGCAATAATATGGAGAGAGAGACAGAGAGAGACAGAGAAAAACAGAGAGAGACAGAGAGGCAGAGACAAAAAGACAGAGAGAGACAGAGAGAAACAGAAATAGACAGAGAGGCAGAGACTGAAAGACAGAGAGAGACACGGGGAGAAACAGAGTGAGAGAGACAGCCAGGGAGAGACAGAAGAGAAGAGAGCGAGAGGGACAGAGATAGACAGAAAGAGAGAGAGAGATTACTCCTTGGTATATCGTTGATTTGATAAGTGGTCTACTAGGTATTTATATATATATATACTGAGAGAGAAAAATGTCGCTCTTGACCTAATGGCATATCGTAGCGCCGTCGAGCTTTTAACTATTTCCAAAACAAGACAAATACATCCTGAAAAAAATCATCATTACATCATTAAGTATCCTATCGTCGATTTATCCATTCCAACACAATAACGCCCCAAAGAAAACAAGCTTTAGAAAACGTTGTGAAAAATATAGAAATTTCTTGTTACAAGCAACTTCTTCAATATCCCTAAATGGTTGTTTTTACCTAAAAAGCCAATTAAGAGATGAAAAGGATATTTTTTGTTTTCATGGAGGTATGAACCGAAAAACCTAATCACATTGTATGAATGCGCGAAGCGGATTCATACATTGTGTGATTGGGTTTTTCGGTTCATACCTTCATGAACACAAAAAATATTCTCTTCATTTCTTATAATTTAATATCATCGAGCGAAATAAGCAAAAGATTTACATATTTTGATACCTTTTGTATGGGACTATTTTGTGCGGAAGCATACAAAATCGCTGCGTGCTCAAAATTTTGTTTATTGAGTTATGAATATATTTTTCGACCAATCAGAACGCTCTTTTTTGATAGATGAAACTAAAAATTAAATCATTGAAATTTGAAATTTCATTAACTAAGGTTTGTCATCTGTAACTTCGTTGAATTTGGGCCAGTTTAAGACTTTGTCTTGTGGTAATCGATTGAAGTGGCGATTAGTTTCGAAAGCGATTCATGAAAACAAAATGTAATCAAAGTAATGAAAGTACTATAGGCTAGCAAAGCATGGTTTTATTATCCTCTCTGTCAAAGGTTATCATGATAAATAAACAAGGTTAAAGTTGACCCATTGAAATATGACATAATCTTAGACTGGTTCAAATAGAAAGAAGTTACAGACCACAATCTCAAGTTGTTGGAATTCGGTAGAAAAAATGTGGACATTGAAGAATTTGCTTAATACAAGCTATTTCTTCATTGTCCACATTGTTTTCCCTAGCTTTTTTCTTGAGATGCTTAAAAATCGGAATTGAGTGGGAATGGGTTAGATAGCACGCTTTTAAAAGAGTTCACTGCATTTTGAAAAGAGTTTGTAAATTTCTTAAAATACATCAGAACTACTTTTTATGGCGTAGGCATTCAGTGGATATAGTAGTTTAGCCTCCAGTGGCAATTTGCACTCGTTGACCTTTGAGAAGACCTCAAAATTTTGTCCGTTAACATAAGCCATCAAAACTGACGCTTTGCTAGCTAAAATATGTAGCATTAGGATTAAGTCACCGTCAGGGCGTCACTTGTATGCAAGATCCCCGAACAGTCGCCAATGTGCCGCGACCATAGCACAGTAGTATCGCGTATGACTCCTTGTCAAGGGGTCCTGGGTTCGATCCCAGACCGAGGTGAATATCCTTTCCGACATTTGTCTTCCATCAATGGACAGATCATCGTAAACCTAAGTGGAATAAGCAGCTGGAGGCTCGAAAAAAATGTAGTGGTAGTACCGGTATGACAAATACCAGGAATCCATGTTTAGGTGCTCCAGCCGCCGTAATATGACTTAAACACTGTTAGAAGGAGCATTAAACCCCAAGCAAACAACCAATCAATCGCCAACAGTGGTAAGACGTCATTTATTACCATCCGGTTGAGAAATTTTGTCTCAATCCCTGGTTATGTGTTCCTCTTCCAGCTCATGCAGTATTCTTTCCAACATTTGACAAAAGTCATCACGAAATTTCGCTTCTGACAAGTAGGCTAATGATAATAAATTCGCCTGGGTAGGATACGAATCTGGTGGCTCAGATTGAAATTTGTGATGGTACTGGTGGGGGAAATAACAGGAACCTATGGCTAGGTACAGCAGCCTCTGAGATAAGCATACACTGTTTAAATTGTATTAAACCCTATCACAAAGGATCTAAGATTTCGCAGTTTCGTGTAGTTAACAGGCGCTTGCGGGGATATTAATTTGCTTTGTGAAAGTCCTTGGTTATTGTTCTATTTTTGTTAATCGATGTTTGTATCTTTTCTCGCCGCTGTTGTCAAATAAACAAATCTGCAAACAAAATATGTATACCAAAACAAGAATTACGATTCACACTAACCGCCACAGATGTTATTCAAACAACAATATCTTTAAATCTATCCATGTATTCTATCATCTTTCCATCCACCCATCTATCCGTCCATCCATCCATCCATCCATCCATCCATCCATCCATCCATCCATCTATCTATCTATCTATCTATCTATCTATCTATCTATCTATCTATCTATCTATCTATCTATCTATCTATCTATCTATCTATCTATCTATTTTTTCAAATCTTTTTATTGGATAGTCGATTCCCCCCCCCCCCGGTTCATTCCCCAACTTAGTGTTATTGATACGGTACTTTTCTTGACCCAAATCGTCGATGCGAGATCGAAATATTGCACAAATCAATTTGATGTATTTAAGATATTTTGGTAGTCGAACATGGATTTACGACCCGTATACGTAAGAGGTGAAGGATTTTTTTTCATAGAGGTATGAAACGAAAAAGAAAAAACAAAAACAAAAAATAATAATCACACTTTATGAATTCGAAAAGCGGATTCATACGTAAGTGTTATTAGTTTTTTTCTCGTTTCATACCTCCATGAAAAAACAAAATTATTCTGTTCATTTCGTATAATTAAATCACACCAAGCGAACAAAAACAACAACAAAAATAAAATAATTTACACATTTTGATACATATTTTATGGAACTATTTGCAGCAAACAAAATAGTAGACTGGCTATAGTCGGTTTTTGTTTGGACATATAATGTGTAACATTTCCCCTCATGCGTATCTCTTTATCGCAAGTTTATGTTTGTGGCTAGTGCTGAACAAATCAAAGTACTGAAAGTACTGTAAGCTTGCAAAGCATAGTTTTAAGTATTCTTTTTCTGCCAAAGGTTATCATGATAAACAAACGAGGTTAAAGTAACAGTAAACCCATTTAGACATGACAAAATCTTAGACTGGTTCAAACTGAAAGAAGTTGCTGATGACAATTTCAAGTTCGTGTAATTTTGAAAATCTTTCACTTGTTTAGAAAATATTTCACTTGTTGTAGAAAACATTGTGGGCAATGAAGAAATTGCTTGTTACAAGCAATTTCTTCATTGTCAACAATGTTTTCCAAAGCTTTTTTCTTGAGAATCTTAAAAGGCGGAATTGAGTGGGAATGGGTTAAAAAGCATGCCTTGACAGAGTTCTCTACAATTTGAATAGAGTTTGCAATATTCCTGAAACACATTAGGAACTACTTTTATGGCGTAGGCATCCAATAGATTTGGTGGTTAAGCCTCCAATGGCAGTTTGAAATCGTTGAACTTTGAGAAGACCTCAACATTTTGTCTGTTAACTTAAGCTATCAAAGCTGACGCTTTGCAAGCTAAAAATGTTTGGGGGGTCAGGGGATCCTTGTCCAAACATGGAAAGATTTAACTCCCTTAATGAAAAGTTTGGTTCCCAGTCTAACGAAATAGCTTCATGCTAAAAAATGTGTTTAGTGAGGTATGAATATTTTTGGTCCAATCGGAACGCTCGTTTTTTAAACGAAGGTAAAATTTGGTAATTAGTTAATGTACATCAGCCATCGAAAGTATATAGTTTAGTAGCTGTTTTTATCAGGATTACTGAAATCTTACTTGATAAAAATTGAATCACTATGAAATCAAAGGACTCACAGTCCTGAAAGTAGTCAGATATAAACTTAAACCAAGTTCTTATCGGTAACTGCATGTAACTCCCCTTATACCATCATTCTCAGGCATGAATTACAGAATGATTTTTTGTGTAAGGAGGTGTATTTCCGTTTATTTATAGTCGCTACCGTAGCACATGCCAATATGAGCAACGCCCCAAAAGACGGTTAGTTTTTAAGGGGAATAATTAATGCTGAGAACCCCGTCTGGTTCTTTCGACCAACTGCACTAATCAGGTTGACAGATATAAAAGATTATAAATGTCTTAAAATGTTTCATTCTGTGAATAAAGATATTATTATTATTATATTAAAAACTAGCATTCTCTTTTACGTTAGGCATGCATTCATTTATTTCGAACTTAATTTCCGAAAAATACTCTAAAACGAACATTGCAGAAAACAATAAAATTGCTTGTTACAAGCAATTTATTCATTTCTCATAATGCTTTCTACCCAAGTAGACAAAAAATTTCATCAACTTGAAATCGTCGTCTGCAACTTCTTTCAGTTTGGACCAGTCTAAAGTTTTATCGTCTGATAATAGGATACCAGGCCAAATCAAAACACAGACTATGTAAGTGACGTATCGCCGGCTCCGCCTGTCACACCCAATGACTCAGACAGGAAGTTCCGCTTCCATATTTTACGGCAATATTAGCCGACATTTGTTTGACGCATTTTTGCTGGTTTTGCGTTTTCAACTTCTAATCTGAAGCTTATTTAAGCTGTAGTTAAGACGTTTAGGTCGTTGACCAACCGTTTTACTTGATTGTTACATTCAGCTGGTTATAAATTTTGCAAAAAACGCCGTTGAATATAGAAATGGAACTTCCTGTTGGAGTCCGTTTTAGCCTAGACCCGTTCTACGTAACGCAGTTCTGTTAAATTTTATGTTTCTCCTTTTGTCATGGTTTTTTCGAGTCTTTGCGACAGCTAGAGGTCTAAATTCCTGTTCTGCACAATGGCAGACCACTGCTACACTGGTTTCATTTGTGCTAATGGATTTTTTCCTATAATTTGTTGTTTAGTGATGAGGTTTGAAATCCCCCCCCGACCTTAGGCCGTCCCGAATTAAGGAAATTTCGATGTTGGTCATGTTTATGTAAATTTGCGGAAAAATTTATAGCAAATGGTATCATTGTTCTGGCATGAATTTCAAGGCAAATGAACGCTCTCTAAGATAGACTCAGGTTCGAATCCCAACGACACTTGTGAAATGAGCTATACACTGCCAAAACTGACCTTTTTTACTCTATTTTTAATTAGCGAAAATCGGACAGGGTTGTAACAAAGCAGTGAGCGTCTATGACTTTGCAAAATATCGAGGGTTTAGAGCAAAAACATAGTATGGGTCTATACAATCGTATAGACCCATACTATGTTTTTGCTCTAAACCCTCGATATGTTTTACGACGGTTAGATTGCCAACCATACTATTCTATTCTATTGTTACATGCTCCTGGCCATAAACTCTGCAAAATAACGCCGTTTAAAATCGAAGCGTGACTTCCTATGTCGGGAGTACATGGGCGTGGTCTATGGAGTAAATTGGCGGGACTAGCGACTGGTAAAGTGAACTTTTTGGGGTTGTAAAAAAATAGATGCCTTTGGTCCAGATTTGAGTCAACGAAGTCGCTGGTATTCTGTCAAAGTCATCAACAATTGACCAATCGCTGGGTACGCCCACCGACTCCCTAAGCCACGCCCGTGAACTCCTACAGGAAGTTCCGCTTTGATTTTTAAGGGCGTTATTTTGCCAAATATATGGCCAGTGGCATGTAACAAAAAAGTAAAATGGTTGGTTGGTGACCTAAAAGTCGTAACTGCAGCTTGAATAAGCTGTAGTTACGACGTTTAAGTCGCCAAACCAACAATAAAGGTAAACAAAATAAGCACCAAATATCTGAATTGATAAGCTCAGGTCCGGGCTGAATATATTATTCGATTGGTCGGTTTATTCTTTGATTGACTTGATTGGTTAATTATGTCAAAGGCATCCACAATTTATTTCGGGGTGGTTCTTATTGATACTTAAGTCTTTACTCTTACCATGGAGTCTTTTGACACATAGATGCTGCGAGCTTATAATTATTGACGGACCGCTTAACCCTCTTACAGACTCCCTTTGCCACGCCCATTGACTCCAACAGGAAGCTCCACTTCTATATTAAACGCTGTTATTTTGTTAAATATATGTCCAGTAACAAGTAACAAAAAAAGTTCGTTGGCGACCTAAACGTCGTTATTACAGCTTGAATAAGCTGTATTTCGGACGTTTCCGTCTCCAAACCAATACAAATGCTTCACATAAAAGTCGGCCAATATTGAGTGTCAAAGCTCTCTTCTCTTCATTTTTAGCTAGCAAAGCGTCAGCTTTGAAAGCTTAAGTTAACAGACAAAATTTTGGGTCTTCTAAGAGGTCAATGAGTGCTAACCGCCACTGGAGGCTTAACGACTAAATTCATTGAATGTCTACGCAACAAAAAATAGTTCTTCAAAGGCGTGCTATAAAACCCATTCCCACTCAATCCCTCTTTTTAAAGAATCTCGAGAAAAGGCTTTAGAAAACATTGTGGACAATGAAGAAATTGATTGTAAGCAATTTCTTTAGTGTCCGAATTGTTTTATACCCTACTAAAGACAACAGACAAAGAAGATTACCTAATAAAACCATGCTTTGCTAGCTTACAGTTCTTTCAGTACTTTGATAAATTCATTCCAACACGATCGAGCTTTTTGACGCCCCTCGTGGAAAAGGCTTAGTAAAACATTCTTGAAAATGAAGAAATTGGTTGTTACAATCAATTTCTTCATTATCTACTTTGTTTTCTACCTACTATAACAAAGATATTTTAGATTTTATCAACATTTGATTGTCCTTAGCAACTTCTTTGAATTTGGATAGGCCTAAATTCTGCAGTGTCTAAATTTTTCTCAATCGGCAAACTTTCTTTCCGTTCAAATGTCATTCTACCTTACAATACATTCATTTTTGAAATGCTAATCTTCGTTGTAAAATGCCGATATCGATCTTTTAGAAATATGTTTTTGCAGAATTCCAAAAGTGACAAGAAACAGAAATTAAAGACATTTAAGTATTCGTTATAGTCGTCTTGAAACTGAATAACTGAATAAAAGGTTGATGATAATTACTGCGAAGTCTTTGTTGTAGTCGTTTCCCTTCGCTATAAATCATTGTGAGACAAATATTCACACCTCATGTCCAAAGTTGTGCAATTCTATGCTCGTTAAAGAGCAAAGGTTGTTTGGAAAGGAGAAATTGCTTGTACAACACCCTTCCTTTTAAAAATATCTCTCTTCTAACGATGATTTATTCGGTTTGAGATGTTGTGTTTTTTTTAAATCACAAAATAAATCATTTTTAACTGTAATATTCATCCTTTTTTAACGTATTCTCAAACAATTATACATTTTGACCCACCTCGAGATAACAGCTATAGTAAAACAATTTGGAAAGAGAAGAAATCGCTTGTTACCACCGATTGGTCAAGTAGACTGTATATGCAAACGTCTGGACGAAGAGGACATTCATCGAGTGGTCATGAACCATCCATGAAACGCGTCATATATAGTTGTCAACCAACGATTGTTTTCCTGACCATCGATTGACGGGTCGCTAATGTAATGTCACCATTTTCCGAATTTTGGAAGATCCTGAATTTCTTTTTTAACTCGAGGATAACATGACAAAGAGACGAACCTGGTCCCAACTCGCTCTAGGTGTTACCATGCGCACTAGAGAAAGAAGCAATATATTCTTATAGCTACTACCCACTATTACAGCTGGATTGACAAGGGCTCTGTCTGTAAATTGTCCTGCTTCAAGTAATTACAATATCCATCTTCGGTCGGAATCGAACCCGCAACCATCCGATTACAATTCGAGCACGCCATCTACTCAGCCAACGAACCAGACAAAAAATGTCTTATACCTAGGTTATAAGGATTTGTGTGTTGGTGAGTTGATCAGATTTCTTTGAAACGCGAGGCTAATTATTCTTCCTCTGTTCAATAGTTCAAAGCTTTTTAGATGGCCCTTCCTTAACCTTTTGCTTTCTGTAAATTCCTATTAGTATAGATTAATTCTATATAATTGGTGTATTTTTCCTATCAAATGGAGCAACTTGAAAACCACCGAGAGACAAATTAGGAATTATCTTATAAAAGAAATCCTTTCTACTTATTACCCCCTCTCGAGATGTTTTAAATTGCGGTATATGTTCTGTTAAAAACGACAGGAACAGAAGAATGAGGATCATTCCTTTTTTATCTTCTCTTTATCCTGATACCATTAAATCAGGGTTATGCCAAACTACACAATGGTCCTTTCACTTCAATACCTTTGTTTTTATACTTGTTTAGTATGAGGTTGCGATTTTTTATCTGCTTTTTCTACTTTGATTATATCTCTCGGTGGTATTAGTTTATAACTGTGAAATAACATAGAAATGTATTGAAAATTTCCTGTACTAAAGTTTGCATCATACAGCTGAACTTAAAACCAGGGAATGCAAAGAAACTATAAGGATAAAGTTCAAATAAAACTGCGGCCGCCGTCATAGCGCAGTCAGTAGCGCATATTAGACTCCCAATTTTCAACCATAGGATGTCGTAAGCTCGAGCCCCGGCGGCGACACATATTTTTTCCGGCATCTGTCTCTCACCAATGGGTGGAAAATCGTAATCCTAAGTGGGATAGCAGCTTGAGGCTTGGAAAGGATGTAGTGGTAGTACTGGTGTGAGAATTACCAGTAATCCACTGTTAGGTGTTCCAACCGCCACGATATGACTGAAATACTGTTAAAAGTGGCGTTAACCCCCATTCAATCAATCAATCAATCGAATAAAACTTTGATAAGTACCAATATATTTCTGGAGAGTATTCAAGAGAGATAACCCCAGAATCGCCACCATGTCAATTTGGTTTCAGTTTCGTCTGTCATGATTAACCCATTCCCACTTGACAAAATTTTAGACTGGTCCAAATTGAAAGAAGCCGCAGACGACAATTTCAAGTTGATGGAATTTTGATTTTTTTTTTGTCTTTTTGGATAGAAAACATTGTGGATAATGAAGAAATTGCTTGATACAAGCAATTTCTTCATTTTCCACAATGTTTTCCAAAGCTTTTTTCTCGAGGGGCGTAAAAAGGAGGGATTGAGTTGGAATGGGTTAAAGCGTTTTGAATGGCAGGATATTTTGTTCGTACTTCTATGCACAAAATTCTAATTGTTTACCCAGATAAAGTAAAATATATGCTTTGTTTTTATTGATAGCATTTAATTATAAAACATGAAGAAAATATTCTTTTCATCGAGTATGGACCTAAAACCTTAATTACAATAATTGAATCTCTATCACGTATTCATACAGTGGGATTGAGTTTTTAGGTTCATACCTCAATGAAAAAAATATTCTTTTCATTTCATAAATATAATAGTTTTTCAGTTGCCATGTTAATGCTTTCGAGAAAAAGGGTGTATTAAGAAAACACAAAAACGACTTTGATCTGATATCTGCAATTTTGATATCTTATGAATGTTTGCAAAGGAAATTGATAATTTAACCAATTACCAGCCGACAAAGCTTTAGACTGGTCTAAATCAAAAGGAGTTGCAGACGACAATTTAGATACAATCATTTTTGTCTTATTTGGGTTAGAATATTTTGAAAAATTGCATGGTCACTTGGCACAATATTCAAAACGTATCAGATAAATAATGAAACAGAACATTATTCAATCAAGTCTAAGAATCGAATCAAAGTTTCATTTATCATTGTTTGCTATCTGCATATTCTTTACTGGTTCTCACACAATTTCACTTTTTACTACTTTGAAGAAAGGAAGTTAATAATAATAATAATAATAATATATATATATAAAAAAAAAATAAAATATATATATATATATATATATATATATATATATATATATATATATATATATATATATATATATATATTTATATATATATATATATATATATATATATATATATATATATATATATATATATATATATATATATATATATATATATATATATATATATATATATATATATATATATATATATATTTTTTATTTTTTTTTTAATAGAAAAAGAAGAAAAAAAAACACATTCCATCATTTTGAAACCAGTCTAAAATTGTGTCTATTTTAAATGGTCATGGAAAAGGTGAATAGGGGAGTGTTGGTAATTAGATATGACACCCGTATTTCTCTCCCTAGAGAACACCTCCAGGTGAAAACAGAAAATAATTAACAAAGGTTTGTCTTTTGCTAATAAGGTAAATATACAATATCCCTACCATAAAATCGATTGACAAATAAAACCGAGCGTTTAGACCGGAAGTGAGTGTTAAGCTTCGATGTGTTTACCAAGCATTTTGTTGGTTTGTCTGTTTAAAGCAGTAGTTTCGACGTTAAGACTTCCAGGAAACGATTTACCCGTTTTGTTTGTTTGTTTGTTTTCCGACCATAAATCAATCAAACCAACTTCGTTTCGTATCTCAGTCAAACTGGCACGGTGGAGGTCAGTGGAAGTAACTAGTGATCCACCATTAGACCAATCGGTGCTGTCAATAAAGGAATCAACCGACCAATCACGTTATTTATTCAGCCCGGACCTGAGCTTTTAATTCCAATTTTGGCCGCCATTTTTGTTAAACACGTTTTTGTTGGCTTGGCGATCTAAAAATAGTAACTACAGCTTTGATAAGCTGTAGTAACGATTTTTAGGTCGCCAAGCCAACCATTCTACTTTTTTGTTTCATGCCTCTGGCCATGGATATTTCAAATAACGCCTTTAAAAATCGAAGTGGAACTCCCTGTAGAAGTTAATTGGCGGTGCCTAGGGAGTCAGTGGGCGGGACCGGCGGTTGGTCAAACTCAAACTGTTACTCCTCCATATCAAATTCAAACGAGAAGTTTGATGAATAAGGTCGGATTATTACATAGAAAAGGTTTTTGTTTTTTACGCTAAGTCATACAATTTTATTATTAATTTCGTCTATCGAAAAACGAGCGTTTTGGTTAGCAAAAACAATATCCATACCTCTTTGACCATAATTTTGAGCACGCAATTATTTTTATGCTTGTTCCATAAGAAAATATTTAAATTTGTAAAATATTTGTTTCTTTCGCTTGATGATATTATATAATAAGAAATGGCAAGCATATTTTTTGTCAGTGTTGTGTTTGTGGCATTATGAAACAAACAAACAAAAAAATAATCAATAAAACAACCAAATTAATCAAACTTATGTGTGAAATAGCTGCATGAAAACAAAAATTATTCTCAGTGAATAATAAGGGTCACACTTAATTCAAATAAATTCCAATAATGGACATGGAGATAGACAAAGGAACAAAAGGTTCGAACAAAAAACTACAAGCGTCCCTTCCCGCAACTCGTCACGCGAAAAAAAATCTCGTAAGTGTATAAATGGTAGATCCCGTTCTGAATACTTGAAAAAGAAATACTTACCAAAGTCAATTAGCCAATCGCGGCTGTCAATCAAATAATCAGTCTGCTCATGGAACCATTCATTTAGGCCGCCATTAATTTGTAGCACGCCTTCTAACTCCGACAGGAAGTGCCGTTTCGATTTTAAACGGCGTTATTCTGCAAAATTTATAACCGGTGGCATGTAAAAAATAATGGTTGGTGGCGACCCAAACGTCGCAGCTACAGCTTGAATAAGCTGCATTTACGACGTTTTGTGCTGCCAAACCAACAAAAAATCTTGACTAAATGTTGGAGATCAAAAATTACCTCTTTAAATTAACAACATTATTGTTCAACTGACTATTCGATTGATTGGTCACTTGAAGATTTTCTGAACTTGGTGTAGAAAGGTCACAATAAATTATTCGGCATATTTTCAAAAACCTGTATATGGTTGTGAACTCAAGTGACATAAATGGCATGACATTTTTTTTTTTTTTTTTTTTTTCACATTCATTAATATTAGGACTAATCAGTCTGGTATCTGATGGCTAACCTTCACAGCCTATTGTGACGGTATATCGTTACAATGTAATTATTCAAAATAAATAAGTTTTATCCCCTGTTGAGACCGTCGATCAATTTTCTGTTGACGTCTATGTAAAGACTAGGGAACTCCCTCCATCTTGGGTAATTTCGTCACTTGACATGATTCTTCGAATGAAACGATGATCAACACGCAATTCTAAGATGGTTATGAAGTCCTTGAAATATCAATAAATACCTTGTCCTATGAATAAAGGCGACTTGCCATCCTGCGACAAAATGCACATATAACGTAATACCGTGATGCACTAAGGTATCATGGATTTTAAAATCCTATCGAGGTTTTACAAAATGTCTAAAACTTTTTAAAATTCCAATGATTGTATTCAAAATCGTATTCATTTTTTTTTTTTCTTACCAGTGACGGTTTGACGTTTTTTTCCCTAAAACTGTTTTTAAAATATTTCTATAACAGTAGACGGTCAGACATTATCGTGAAAATAAAACTCGCGGCATAAACTCATTAAAACGTATTGTGACGGATAGTCATCAATTACTTTCCTGATGACAAAGAGCACAAATCAAGCTAAAATAAAATCAGGCAATCGACATTGACCGTGTCCTCTTCGGATCTACAACATTCGATCGTAGACAAGCAGTTGTCAGCAAGTTATTATTCACATTCGTTATACTCTCACCAGACCCAGAATTCAATTTCTTCTTCATTTCATAATGTTCAAACGCTGAATAGGACGGTAACGGATTTTCACTTGCAGTAGGTACAAATTTTGGTTTCGTGAGTACAACGTCATCACATCCTGCGTGCCGGAAGCCATAGTAATGGTGGAAGTTTCCGGCAATGATCGGCACCACCATGCCGATTATGAGAAGTCCGCTGATTGCACAAAATGACGCCACTAAGTATCCGAAGGTTGATGACGGGTAATAATCCCCATAACCAACCGTTGTCATGGTGATTAGTGCCCACCAGAGGGCGATGAATATACTCCCAAACGTATCCTTACCGGAAATCTGTTCCGCACAATACGATGCGCATGCGTATATTGTGAGTGAAAACAATACAAACACTATAAGTAACACTAGTTCACTAACACTAGCTTTGATGGCCAACAACAGAACTCGCAGTCCGCGGTAATGGCGGGACAATCGAAATATCCGTAAAACTCTCAGCATCTTTATTGCATCGAGACATACTGAGAACGTAATGGTGTTCAAGCTTTTCTGCCAGTAGAATGGGCTAGAGATGTCAACGATGAAGCGAATCCATGCTGGAATTAGATAAAGTATATCAATGAATGTGTACCAGCTTCTAAAACGGCGTTGTATAGATGGGCAAACCACAAGTCGAAAGATAAACTCTATTGTGAAAAACAGGAGACAGAAGTTGTCAATGAGCACGAGAGTATCGGGCGGATCTGTTGTAAGGAGGAGCTTTATCGTATCTGTAACATTTTTATTGGTGATATTCGTTAGTTCCGGTGGTGTAACACGTGATCGGACGAACACGTGACCTCTCAATGGTACCCGGATTGACGGCAGGGTAGAGAAGAACGAACTCAGAATCGTCAAGATGACGAGGCCGTAGTAAAACACAGCAAATACCTGAAAATTACATAGAGTATATCCGGTGAGTGCTCATAGAAAACTGGATTATGCAAGTCAGCTCTACTTCAAACCTAGAGATCGTGGGTTAAATCACCAGAATGCCGGTCTACACTAACAAACTACTTGTTTTTCGTTTGAGACGATATGATACTCCAATAATTCAGTTTCACTGTAAGTTAGGATACAAAGTCAGTATTACCTTTCTTTATATAGTATAAAAACGCGCATAGACCTTACTCTACTCGCCCGCGGTAATCTAGAGCGAAGATTTAAGCAAAGTTTATAGATGGCCAAAAAATGGTAAAGCGTGATAAACATCAAGGCTATGGTCCAACTGGATCAGGAGTAGAATGATGTAAAGAGTTCAACGCACTAATACTTCCTGCAAAAGATATCAAAGCTACAGTCCTTTCGTGCTAGGGGAAGATTATCATGAAAAAAAATCGTATAATCTCTTTTGATGCTATAGTGACCGGGTGGTTGTTGTTGTTGTTATTGTTATCTAAGAAAATCAAATTCTTTTACTATACCCATTTTGAGAGAGAGGGTTGCCACCTTATGAATTTTCTTGCCAAATTCGGCTCAAATTGATCTACAAGTTTGTCAGGAGATGCCGTTTTAAAAAAATCATTTTTTACTTCTGTGTAGACCATACACACGCCGACCTGCGGCTCCGCGCCCGGGGATTCAGAGAGTAATGATTTAAGCAATTCAAAAAGAGCTAAATTTACTGATCCTTATTCAAGGATCTTTTGGTCAGGAGAAGATTTCAAATGAATTTCTTTTTAATTCTAGTTTTCTTGCCATACCAAAATAGTTTTCAGCAACTGTGAAAGAAGACTTCCTTGGGGAACATATGTCGATGCTCTTCAGTTTAAAGGACAATGTCGTTTAAAGAAAGGCTACAGGAAGGCGAACGATGCGCGATGCGTGCACGCATGACATCTAAAGGTTCACCAACAGATGCGTTCTTTTCGTCGAGATGAAAATCTCGCAAATTGCAGATTTTGAGATGGCCTCAAGAACGAGTTTTGTTATTGTAAAAGAAATCAGTAGACCTCGTTATGGCTATTGCATGGTTTAGGCAATGCTTAGTACACTTAATATCCTATATAATTCTTATTTGACGGCTCAAAAATCTTTATCCCCTTACCAGACGGCTAAGTTTCAAACTGGTCCAAATTGAAAGGAGTTGCAGATGACAATTTAAAGATGATCAGATGTTAAGATTTATTTCAACTTTCTGGATAGAAAATAATGTGTAAAATGAAGAAATTGTAACAAACAATTTCTTCATTTTATACATTTTCCCAATTGTTTTTCTAGAAGGGCGATAAAAAGTGTCACTGTGTGGGAATGGGTTAAACGCCGCATTATTTTAATTTTCTAAATGAGATCCTTAAGAATCTCTTCGAAATGAGCACATCTCCTCTAGACGACATTGAGAAGTATATACATAGTAGTTCAAACAATCTACGGATCGCCGCAATCAAACACAGAATTAAATCATTCATTCATACCGGAAGTGAACTTAGAACACTCCAACATTGGTCAACATACAAATGTACATGTGAAGGATTTTTTGTTGGTTTAGTTTTATAGTAATTCATTTCAGTTCGATCGTGACAGAGGCTTCAAGCTTATACAGTCGGTCTCGAACACTCATAACCCACATGTTTTCACGTCCTTGAAAGAGAGGCAGTGGCTTAAACCCACTGCTATCCAATTTTACAGCTGGGGAGACTGACTACTTAATGTCTTGCTCATGAACACATGCCGGTGGGGTTGGGCTCGAACTCGTGATCTTCAGATCACAGTCATGGCCCTATACCACTCGGACATCGAATTCTTACTCAATCCCATGCCGATGGAACTCATCAGAATCGTATTGAGACGATTTTAATGATATCCACCGACGTTTGATTTAGTTTTGATAATTTGATTAAGAAGCTCCTATGTTTTTGAAAAAGGAATTTTGACTCTGGTTGCTTAATGAAAATGGTCACCAAAGGGGGTGGTCGTTTGAGCAATGTTGACTTTATTTACCTTTGCCATGGTAGAGGACTCATGGTTGTCTATGAATACCCATGCTTTCCGTCTGAACTTGTGAAACTTAGTCTCTTGTTCCGGTTCTTCGTCTTCTTTTTTCTCGACTGAATACGTCGGTAAATTATAAAACTCGGATTTAATCAGCTCATATGTCGCATACTCATCTAGCTCGTCAAAGTAAAACTTTCTACAACATTCAGATATGCACCCGTCACCCAAACCCCAGTATCTCAACTCATCTTTAATAGCTGTACAACACACTTGTCTCGGCACGTGCATGCTTCCTGTTCGATAATAATCTAGAATATATTGAAAAAGTTTCGGATTTCTGTCGAAAAAATATTGTTCAGCTTCTTCTACATAGTGTTCGTCCTCCTCGTTCAGCTCTGCAAGCATTGTAGATGGGACGTTCCTAAGAGTACATTTTCTAGTAACGAAAATCTCACCACCAACATTTATGGTTACACGATCTGAATCGTCAAGACGACCTTCCCTGGTGCAGCGGTTATTGTATTCCTCTGCCTTCTCTTTAATCTTTTGCAAATGGAGTTTGTGAGCTGATATGTTGTCGGTCTGAAAAAGCGTACCTCGTCTTGTGGGCACTGCAAGATAAGACATCGCTTCATTGTTTCAAATCTTCGGACGTTTGTACGCAAATTAAAAATCCGTTTTGCACTTGTTTGTTAAAAAATAACGTCGAATTTCGAAATATATGTTTCACGAAACCATTTTGATTTTCCAGGAAATAATAAACCGACGTGACGTCACATAGCGTTACCATTTAGCGCCGCGGAATGACGTGATCATAACGAATTATGGAATCGCCGCCAAAATCAAAAATTCTATTAACTAATCAAATAATAATGTAGACCAAAGGTGAAGTCCAAAATCGGTCGACAATTATGTTAAAGCATTTTGTAGGTTGTGTGATTTAAACGTCGTGATTACAGCTAATTAAATTTCTTACCATTTCTTATTATCGTAGACCATACAGTAGGCATTAATTGACCATTCGGGACTGACAATCAAATAATTAGTCGAACAATGAACTTGATCATTTATTTTGAGCAGAAGTGAGTTTGGAACTCCATTTTTGTAAAGATTTTTAGTTGGTTTGGCGATTTGAACGTCGTAACTACAGCTTATTTAAGCTGAAGTTACGACATATAGGTCGCCAACCAACCATTCTACTTTTTGTTACATACTACCGGCCATAAATTTTGAAAAATAATGCCATTTAAAATCGAAGCGGGGTTTTCAAGTTGTAGTTTCGACGTCCAGGTCTCCGATCAATTAATTCACTTTTTTTTTATCACAGGCGATTCTATAAAATAACACAGTTTAATATTAGCCTTTTCATGCAGTGTGATCTTTCTTGGAGATTTAAAATCCAACTAAATTAGATTTGATTATTGTTATTTTGCGTGAAGACATTCGACGTCGTCAGGGCAACTCGTTTAAGCCACTGGTGGGTACGCTTTAATTCCTCATTTAGAATTCTTAAGATTATAATTTGGAGGGTGAACAATTTTAACCTAAAGAACACTTTCTCTTAAAAAATCGTAATTAGAATCTTAAGAATCTCGACGAAATGAACGTACCTTTGAATCCGTTATATTCCTGTTTTGGCAGGAGGTATAGACAAAGATCAGCCTGCACTAAAGTAAAGTCTAACATTAGTCCACACCATCTGTTCTACCCTACAAAGCCAGGCGTGCGTTCTTTTCGTTGAGATTCCTAAGATTCTTATTTAGATTGTTTGGAAAAGGCGTTCTTTAGATTAAGACTTTTAAACCGCTAAACAAGATTCTTAAGAATTCTTAATGAGACATTTAAAAACTCAAAAAAAAAAATAATCCTAAATAAGAACCTGAAGAAATCTTATTAGGTAACTTAAAGCGTACTTGCTATTGACTTAAACGACAAGCAATATTTTCATTCAATAATATTAAAAAAAAGAATCGTTCTTTTTGAAATCACAAAAATTTATTTAGCGGATTTTTAACGTAACTCAAATCAGATCCACCCTCTTCAAATACCGATATTCCTCTGCGGATGCTGATAACCTCTGATGGTTCGACTACAGATCAACGTAGTGGTTACGTATAGAAGATTTTCTAAACAAAGGTTGGAACGCATCTCTATTGACAGTGCAATTGCGGCTGTCGTTCAAGGAATCAACTGACCAATCAAATCATTTATTCAACCCAGACAACTCAGACAATTGGCCGTCATTTTTGTTAACCTTTATTGTTGCTTTTGCGACTTGAACGTCGTAACTACAGCTTATTTAAACTGTAGTTACGATGTTTAGGTCACCAACCAATTTTTACATTTTTGTTACATGCTACTGGTCATATACTTTACAAAATAAAGCCGTTACAGTATCGAAGCGGAACTTCTTGTTGGAGTTATTGGGCGATGCATAGGGATTCAGCCCGAAGGGCCAAGGACTGGCAATTGTGCAATATCGACGTTATAAATTCACACTTTCGTTTATTGTGTTTTACCATTACATCCGAGGTAAAAATAAACCTGAAACTTATCGGACTGATTCTTTAATGAACCTGTGTAATGCCAAAGGTTGATTGAATGTTTGTATGTGGTTTAACGTCAACTGTATTTCAGTTACATCGCGGATTCTGGTGCACCTAACCATACCTTCTTGACGTTTCTCACACCATTACTTTTTTTCAGAGCCACCAGCTCCCCTCTCTACTTAAAAAGCTACTTTACATTCGCCATTCAGTGAGAGACAAATGATGCAAATCGCGATGATTTTTGTGAAATTTTGGGAAGAATATTGACAGAATCAGGGTTCGAACTCACGACCCAGGATTGATAGCATAGCGCGTTCCGCTTTGTCGAGGGAATACGATCGACTTTAAATAACCTCTGACATTCTGTTTTCCGAAAAATCCTGTATTGAAGAAAGTTGTAGCTGGAGTAAAGAATAAGACCAGCCTGCATTCATGTGCAGGATGATCTTAGTCTAAACTACCTGCTTGTTCTCTTATTGTTGATTTAATATTTGAACACAAAGTAGATGTAAATTTGACAAAAATTGAATTGTCGTGAAGAAAGGATAAACATTCAGCATGACTAGGGTAAAAAAATCAAATGACAGAGGTCAGGATAAGGTTAAAACCATTCAACCATGTAGATCAATTACATCTTTTTCTCGCGTTGTTCTCTGACCTATAAAACAATTATCGTCGATAGCCCATTACCAGACGGCAAAAATTTAGACTGGTCCAAATTGAAAGGAGTTGCAGATGACAATGAAAGGGTTATGCAATTCAAGTTTTTTCAACTTTCTGGGTAAAAAACATTTGTGTAAAATGAAGAAATTGGTTGTTACAAGCAATTTCTTGATTTTGCAATGTTTCCCTATTGTTTTTCTTGATGGACGTTAAAAAGCGTCTTTGTGTTGTAATGGGATAGTGAACCAAACTGTCGTAAATACAGCTTTATTCATGCTGTAGTTACAGTTATTTTGTCGCCCGTCTATGTTGCATTCTCCTCCCGCCCGTTATCTTTTTCTTGAGAACCCGATAAAGTCCACAATCTTCAAACTTTTGCAGAACGTTCAACACATTACATTGCGACAAAACTTTAGAATGGTCCAAATTCAGGAAGTTGCAGACGACAATTTTGAAACAAAGAAATTTTTAAAATCTTTGTATTTTGTGTTAGAAAACATTGTAGTTAATGAAGAAATTGATTATAACAATAATTTCTTAATTTTCCACAATTTCTTCCAAAGGCATTTCCCTTGTGGAGCATTGAAAAAGGCATCATGTGGGAAACGGTTAAATTGCTGCAGTGGTCGAGAAATTGGTGGACGAATGTCAAAAAGTAGTAAGAGCAATATATACCCGAACAATCGTGGATATGTAATTCAAGATCAATGCAAACGATATTCCAAGTTCTGTTGAAAAAAAATAAGAACAAACAATATCCAGTAATTTTGAAGGTACATAGAGGCGCAGCAAGTCAGAATTTCAAATGCATCATTGTATCTGAATTGAATTCTCTTTTAAATACATTTTGAACACGTTTGCGATTTTTCCATGTACTGGTATATTGAAGGATTTTTTAAACTATCTTTAAAGGTTTTATTTTCCGCATCTTTGTTATTCATAGAAATAAACCAAATCTTTTCATGAGCTTTTTGAAGGTAAACATAAAGGCGTAAAAATCCTCTGCTTAAAACGAGAATTTGTAGACGATTTCTGTGCTGGTTCAGATCTCTTTAAATTTTAGATATTCTTAAGAGATGTAGAGAATTTTTGTTTTCATACAGGTATATAATGAAAAACCTAACTACACTGTATGAATACCCGGAGCGAATTTATACATAGGTGCGACTTGTTATTTCATTTCATACCTCCATGAAAAATATTCCCTTCCATTTTAATGATTTAATGACATCGAGAAAAAAAAGTTACATTCTATAAATTTTGATACATTTTTATGGGACTATTTTGTACGCAAGAATACAAAATAGCTGTGTGCTCAAAAAATTAAATGATAGGCACTGAATATTTTTTTCAGCCAGAACGCTTGAATCTGATAGACGAAACTAAACATTAAATTATTTTTACGTAATTCATTGACTTTCCCTTTTTCATGAGATGGGTTAATATTGTGAGCAGTTAAGCAAGAAGGGGCCTTCTAACAAGTTAGAGAAGTATCGATCCTGGCTAGACTGCACAATCTAGCTAGGATCGATACTTTTCACTTGTGTAGATTTTCTTAAGCTAAAATGATCAATCTACCTTACAACATGTACATTTTCAAAATACCATCTCTGGTTGATTACTGCTGGATGCCTTTTTAAGATATTTGATTTCCTCAGTTTCTAGATGGAGTTTTTTGCCAGACACCTCACATTCCACAATCAAATGCTATCAGAAGAACTAAATTACAAGAGGTCCATCAATCACAAATAGTAACATTTTGTGAGCTAATGAAAATAGGCTGTGCCTGGGCAGAGCCATAATAGAACCTAAGGAACATTACCTAAACAACTGTCAAATAAGTTAATACCAGGTGAATTATAAGAAACTTTTCAGCGTTATGGTTGTCTGTCAAAAAGGCAAAGTATAACAGTGGGAGAATTATTTCAATAACTTTAATAGAAATCAATGATTGACTGATTGAATAGGATTTAACGCCACATTTAACAGTATTTCAGTCATATTGGGTCAGCTGGAGCACCTAACCATGGATTCCTTGTATTTCTCACACTAGTACTTCACCTACATCCTTTTTGAGCCTCAAGCTACTCATCCCACTTAGACTTACGATTATCCAACCATAGGACTGGAGTGAGACAAATGTCTGGAAAGATATTTGCTGCCACTGGGGATTAAACCCGGGACCTCATGACTAGGAGTCTTACGCGCTGCCGCTGCCCTATGGCCGTGACCTATTAGAAAGCAAACAGGTGATGCATACATTATACGAAACCTGTTCGCATCATGGTTTTTAGGCAGAAGATTTTTAAAGATTTCCTTCTTTAGATTACCAGAGAATTTCATCTTTGTTTCTATACAATACAATACAATACAATACAAACATTTTAATTGCAATTAAATGTGCTATTTGCACACATAGCAATATACAAGTTACAAACAATACGAACGTCAACATGATGTAGGAGAAAAGTGAGTGAAGAAACTATATTACCTATTACTTGTTATAATTTCTATTTGTCTTAAATTATTAGCCTCAAATATAAATTTTGCCAAGTTAAAAATGATTTTCTTGTTTTTAGAAGACATAAGGTTTTCAAACTTATTGAGATTAGGCCATCTACAAAAATAAGGTTTTATATACTGATTGCGGATGTTGTGGTAAAAAGGACAAACTAGTAAAAAGTGAAATTCACTTTCAACAGAATTTTGATTACATAATTTACAGATTCTATCTTTATAAGGTACATTTTGATATCTTCCTTTTTCAATTTCTAAATCGTGGGATGCTATTCTAAAACGAGAAAGGGCAGTTTTTCATTTTTTATCAGATATGAAGCTTAAATAGGATTCTTGTACGAATGAGTGCTTGAACATACTGTAATATTTTAGATGAGATGAGTTGTTAATGTCAGAATACCATGATTGATAATATTGGTCAAATATTCGCTGTTTAATGAGACTGAAATTTATTGTTTCTTGTCTTTGATTGATCGTGAAAACCTAGAGATTCCAGGAGCTTTTTGAGATGAAACGCCCAATTTAGATTATTATAGGTGTGATTTTTATTTGCGTCATCTTTTTGCATATTAAAAACTTGTTTAACAACACTCTTATCTGGTAGATGTAGGATTTTAATCCAGTAGCGAATCATATTACATTTGCCAATAACATTTAAGGGAACTCTTCCTACTTCGCCATAGATACTGGACAAATTTGTAGATTTTCTGACCATTAAAATTTTACGAATGAATTTTGAATGGATTTGCTCTATGTCTAGGCCTGCACTATAAGACCATATTTCTGAAGCATAATGCATTACCGGAAGAACCAAAGATTCAAATAAAAAGCATTTTTTTCCAATCCTAAAGTCAAATGAATTAAATATAGACAATAGACCATATAAGGATTTAGTGGCATTTTCCGCTAACCATTTCTGCGACCTTAACCAATTACCGTTTTTGTATAAATAAACCCCTAGATATTTGAAACATTGTACTATCTCGAGTTTTTCGTTGTACACAGAAATACACAGCTATACACAGCTGTGTCAACATTTCTTTCACCAAGTCATTATTTCGATTTCCATGTTAACCAAAGTTTTATCAGAATTTACGTCCCTCAAGAAAAAAACTTTTGAAAGCATTGTAGAAAATGAAGAAATTGCTTGTATCAAGCAATTTCTTCATTTTTCACCATTCATTCCATCCAAAAGGATGAAAAAAAACTTAAAATTCCATCAACTTGAAAATTTTGCCTACAGTTTCTTTCAATTTGAACCAGTCTAAAATTTGTGTAGTGTGGGATTGGGTTAAGAGAATGGTCGCTTAATACACTTTTTTGTGACATATATAAGAAATCGGTTCAACTGCATACATAGATTATTGCAGGATTCTAACTCAATCTTAATGTTGAAGGAACTAATTAGGAAGGAACTCATTAGAATCGTCTCACTGAGACATGTCTTATGAGATCCACCAACATAGGATTTAGTTTTCATAATTTTGTTAGCAAAAACGTCCAATTATGAAAATGTTTTGTTTTCTGAAAGAGAATTTCATGCTGATCACTTAATGAAAGTACAAATGTAATCACTTGATATAAGTGGTCTCTTGAGCATAATTGTCTATACAGGGAAGTTGAAGGTTTTAACCCATTCCCAAAAGACAAAATTTAAAACTGATCCAAAATGAAAGAAGTTACAGACAATAATTCAAAGTTGATAGAAATTCAAATATCTGTCTTTTCGGATAAAAAATAATGTGAACAAGATGTGATTGTGAAAGACAATACTCCCGCCGTATATGAGTTTTTTTTGTGTGTGTGTTTGACCTTGGTTTGTGACCTTGACCTTATCATGTGAACTTGACCTTGACATGAGGAGATGCTAATTATGGAGATGTATCATTATGCCAAATATGAGCATTGTATCTTGAATAAGCTGGTAGTAATTGGCAATGTTAAGTTGTTTGGTTAAGTTTTGCAGACAGACAGACAGATAGACAACGGTAAAACAATATGCCCCCAATTTTTCGATGCGGGGGCACAAAAATGAAGAAATTACTTGTCACAAACAATATCTTCATTTTCCACATTGTTTTCTTTATCTATTTTTTATTTTATAGGCAGAAGTGTTGGAACGGGTTAACCCAAGCATTAGCCTGAATTAAGTAGGAGTGTTGGTTGATTAGAAACACAGTAAAATTATCTGAGGGCCCATCAAGTGAGCAAAGACCTCAAAGGTGGTGCAAAATGTATCAAAATTGATTGAACTGTGTGGTCTAAACAGTGTCAAAATTTTTCAGTCATTGATGATTTTCTGTACCTCAAATGACTTTTCTACCAAACGATATTCATGCAATCATTTTCGGAATGCAACCTCTAATTACCCTCTGCTGGGTCAAATCTCTCTGTCAAGTCTGGTAAAGTTACAACATGCCAATACATGGTGTACCTGCTGTTTGCCACAGAAAGTAAGAGATATTCAGAAGGCAAAGTACAGTCAACTCTTGTTATCTCGAAATCAGAAATCTCAAGCGTTATTTAAATCCTGATAAACAATCTTTAGACACTTTTCAAATTAAATCGATCTTAGTCTCTTAACAAACAATGATGCTTCACATAGATATCAGCCAATGTCAGAGTTCAAAGTTCACTTACAGTCCAAATGAATTATTTAATTGGTTGATTGATTCTTTTATTGACAGCTGTGATTTGGCATTTGACAATCAAAAATCATTTTCAAAAATATCTGTACATTTTACACAGAGGTCCGTTTTTGCTTGACGAATGTCAATTTTTGAGGAAAAGAAAAATTGAATGAAATATTTCATTCCTTTTTCATCTTTAATAACCCAAAATCCGTTTACAAGAGTAACCATACACCTTGACCATGATTGTTCTAAATATGTCTTTTGATGAGTTTTCGTGCATGGCTTGTTTTCCTTCTTTTCCTTCTCGAAACAGAGCTATCTTGTCTAACAGCCAGCTTAAATTTCATCTCGCACCGAAACACGTCCAACAAAGCTTGTTTTGCGTCTGACGCTACTTTAGTCACCAAGGAAACTGGTGTTGTAAACCGTTCCAGTCTGGCTATCTTCTGTGATAATTTTCTCTTCTCATGTTGATCTAAACCAGCAGCAAAAGCTGGCTTCATGTGACCTTGACCCAGTAAGAGACCCTGAAACAAATCAACCATGACACAACACCAGATACGACAGAGTGTTAAAGTTGTTTATCATAGAGTCTACAGGGAGGGGGGGAGGGCGGAGAAATAAACCTGTTGAATATCTATGAAAATACATGTGTGATATTACATAAGTGTAATAACTATGCAAATGGATTCGGCGCCTATGGCATGCCTTTTCATTAACTCCAAAATGACGTCATAAAGTATAAATTGCAGTCATTTTTAAACAAGATTAATGATTACATGTAAATGTTTCTCAAAATTTTCATTCATTAAATCCAGAGTTTATGTCACATTGCTACGATTTTAAACTTCAGAAAACATTGTGGTAAAAAAAGAAATTGCTTGTTACAAGCAATTTCTTCTTTTTCAACAATGTTTTCAACCACATAGGATGGTTTCATTTCAATTTGCATCAAATTTCAATTGTAGTCTGCAACTTCTTTCAATTTGGACCAGTTTTAAATTTCACAAACAGGTAAGGGTTTAATAATTTCAGTATTTCATGACCACTCATTCAATATCTTCTATCAATCTGACATCTCTATTCTAAACACTCATTCAATATCCTCTATCAATCTGACATCTCTATTCTAAACACTCATTCAATATCCTCTATCAATCTGACATCTCTATTCTAAACACTCATTCAATATCCTCTATCAATCTGACCTCTCTATTCTAAACACTCATTCAATATCTTCTATCAATCTGACATCTCTATCCTAAACACTCATTCAATATCTGCTATCAATCTGACTCCTCTATTCTAAACACTCATTCAATATCTTCTATAAATCTGACCTCTCTATTCTAAACACTCATTCAATATCCTCTATCAATATAACACCTCTATTCCAACACTCATTCAATATCTTCTATCAATCTTACATCTCTATTCTAAACACTCGTTCAAAATCCTCTATCAATCTGACATCTCTATTCTAAACACTCGTTCAATATCCTCTATCAATCTGACATCTCTATTCTAAACACTCATTCAATATCTTCTATAAATCTGACATCTCTTTTCTAAACACTCATTCATTATCCTCTATCAATGAGACATCTCTATTCTAAACACTCATTCAATATCTTCTATCAATCTGACTCTATTCTTAACACTCATTCAATATCCTCTATCAATCTGTCATCTCTATTCTAAACACTCAAACAATATCCTCTATCAATCTGACATCTCTATTCTAAACACTCATTCAATATCCTCTATCAATCTGACATCTCTATTCTAAACACTCATTCAATATCCTTTATCAATCTGACATCTCTATTCTAAACACTCATTCAATATCCTTTATCAATCTGACATCTCTATTCTAAACACTCATTCAATATCCTCTATCAATCTGACATCTCTTTTCTAAACACTCATGCAATATCCTCTATCAATCTGTCATCTCTATTCTAAACACTCATTCAATATCTTCTATCAATCTGACATCTCTATTCTATACACTCATTCAAATATCCTCCATCAATCTGAAATCTCTATTCTAAACACTCATTCTATATCTTCTATCAATCTGACATCTCTATTCTAAACACTCATTTAATATCCTCTTTTCTAAACCATAGGTTTGGGGTACTCTATTCCGAAATGATGCATTGAAAAAAAAAATGGATATTATTCACGGCAAGTGAAATTTGAAAACCTACATTGATGTTAAGCATTTTTAATGTTTTGGAAACTTAAACATCATAACTACAGCCTAGTTAATATGTGGTTACAATGTTTAACCTGAACAAATAAACAGTTTGTCTTTTATTTTATGTTTCTGACCATATATATTTTACATAACTATGTCATTTATTACCTCAGTCAAATTGTCATGTTGGAGATCTTGGTCTGTGACAAGTCTTTTGCTGTAACAAGTCAATTCCAGTAACTACCCACGACATTGGGTTTATCACATAAATAATTACATTTTGAAACTAAAGCCACTCCATCTATCTATAACCAACATTGCAAAGCTTTATAAACTTTGTATCTTACTGACAAAAAGAATTGATTTGTCATTAGCTTACCACCCACCACATAAAGAAAGGGACACATCTGACAAGAGAAAAGTATGGATCCTGGTTTGACTGCCCTGACAGTGCAGGCTGGTAAGGATAATAGTAAAATAAAAATACATTTAGTGGATTATAGGATTCTTTTTACTACATCAGCAATGGTTATTCTACCTTACTATAAATTACCTTAGGAAAAACCAAACCTCATTGAACAGTTTTTCAAATTCTATTTTTGTTTTCTTTTGTTTTTATTTGCATGTTTTCTGGAATTCAAGGATGGTCCCTTTTCACATGACAGGTGAATATGAGTCTATTCTTACCCATTCCCACAAAATGACGCCCCTAAACAAAAAACCTTCTGAAAACATTGTGGATAATGTAAAATTTTCTTTTTACAAACAATTTCTTCATTATCCACAACGTTTTCTACCATATAAGATAAATATTTTTAAAATTTCAACTGCTTAACCCTTGTCATGCTGAATAAAATCCTTTTCAGAATTGCATAAAAATCAAAGCCCTGAAAGCACTGGTGGTACCTGTTGTTCAGTTGTCAATACTTCTTTTAAAAATTCATTTCAAAAACAACTCTGGTTTCAAAAGGACAGAGAGGAGGTATAGACTAAGATCAGACTGCACTTTTGTGCAGTCTGATCTTTGTCTATACCTCCTGCTAAAACTGGAATATTCCGGATTGAGCATGACAAGGGTTAAAATTGTTGTCTGTAACTTCATGAATTTGGTCAAGACTAAAATTTTGTCACCTGGTAATGGGTTAATACCTTTTCATACGAGTCTCTCACCACCAAATCCATGACGATGTCTAATCTGTCGTTTTCTGTAACATTCCAATACACTATCTCCTGAAGATAGTGATAATACATGTTTATTATATTCCAAGCTGTGAAATCTTGGGATTTCCCAGTGTAAGAAATTTTAATAACGTCACTGGAGTAACGATGACACTTTTTAGCTTCACTCTCTGCCGTAATTAAGGAACATTTTTTTCCAACCCAGTGACATTATAAAGAGTCTATCAAAAAGATTGGTTTTGATATTTTAAATAAAAAGAAATGATAAGGTATATAATAAATAGAATAATCAACTGGTTATTCCAGATATGAAAAAATATTTCACTCTGATGTGTTGTGAGGCGTTAAAAAAACTAGCGCAGTGCACTCATTTTTTCAACGCCTAATAACGCAATCTCATGAAATATCTTTTCATATCTGGAATAACCAGTTGATTATCTTCTATATGTCTACATTTTTGCTCAGTGATTTCTTCTACGACCCTTTAACCCATTCCCACTTGACAAAATTTTAGACTGGTCCAAATTGAAAGAAGATGCAGACAACAATTTCAAGTTGATGGAATTTTAAATTTCTTCACCTTTTTGGATAGAAAACATTGTGGATAATGAAGAAATTGCTTGAAACAAGCAATTTCTTCATTTCCACAATGTTTTCCAAAGCTTTTTTCTTGAAGGGCGTAAAAAGGAGGGATTGAGTTGGAATGGGTTAATGTTTAAGTCAAGAAAAGATTGTGCTACCAACTGTACTATAGCCACCGACTCACTTTCTGAAGATACTCAATTCATTATTTCTTATATTACATATACAATACTACACTAGTATAATACAGTAAGGAAACTTGTTGATTTGACAATCACTTCAATCAATTTTGAGCAATCATATTTGATCATGTTCAATCAGTGTCAACCCAGTAGCAAGCACTGTTTTTTTTTACTCTGCCATCAATCAACCTAAAAACAAAAGCGTTCAATCAACAGTTTTCAATCATTCCAATCATTCACAGCGCTCCATCAGTTTTGGCAAATTTCATTTTCCGTTAAACTAATTCCGTAAATAAAAACAAGAGGCCCAGTGGGCCTTAACGGTCACCTGAGTAAAAGAGCACCAAGACAAGTGATTTTGTGTGAAAGAATTAGAAAAAGGTTTGGTTGAAATCCCCTCAGTAGTTCTTGAGAAGAAGATGAAAATGTTTAAAAGTTACCAAAAATTACCCCCTTTTGGTCCCCATTTTAGGCACCCCTGACCTCAAGCCTTTTAATTTTCACAAATCTGTATAATCAGTACCCAATGATGCTTTTCACCAAGTTTGTTTGAAATTGGCTTAGTACTTCATCAGAAGAAGATGAAAATGTGAATTTTTTAACATGATGAACTTTGACCTCTGGGTAGGCCCCATACATGACCCCAGGGACATGAATTTCACAATTTATAATATACCTGTCCTAGTTGTCATGCACACAAAATATTTAAGCTCTGGCATTAACGGTTTATTAGAAGAAGATTTTTAAAGAAGTACCAAAAATTACCCCTTTTTGCCCCCCGATTGGGGCCCCTATGACCCCCAGAACCCCTATTTTCACAAACTTGAATTGACATCCCCAAATGATGCTTTCTACCAAGTTTGGTTGAAATCCACCCAGTAGTTCTTGAGAAGAGGATGAAATATTTAAAAGTTACCAAAAATTACCCCCGTTTGGTCCCCATTTTAGGGCCCCCTGACCCCCCAGCCTTTTTATTTTCACAAATCAGAATAACCTTTACCAAATGATGCTTTTCACCAAGTTTGTTTGAAATTGGCTTTGTACTTTATCAGAAGAAGATGAAAATGTGAATTTTTTAACATGATGAACTTTGACCTCTGGGTGTGGCCCCATACATGACCCCAGGGGCAGGTATTTCACAATTTATAATATACCTGTCCTAGTTGTCATGCACACAAAATATTTAATCTCTGGCATTAACGGTTTATTAGAAGAAGATTTTTAAAGAAATACCAAAAATTACCCCTTTTTGGCCCCTATTTAGGCCCCTATGACCCCCAGAACCCCTATTTTCACAAACTTGAATTGGCATCCCCCAATGATGCTTTCTACCAAGTTTGGTTGAAATCCGCCCAGTAGTTCTTGAGAAGAAGATGAAATATTTAAAAGTTACCAAAAAGTACCCCTTTTTGGTCCCCATTTTAGGCCCCCCTGACCCCACAGCCCTTTTATTTTCACAAATCGGAATAACCATTACCAAATGATGCTTTTCACCAAGTTTGTTTGAAACTGGCTTTGTACTTCATCAGAAGAAGATGAAAATGTGAATTTTTTAACATGATGAACTTTGACCTCTGGGTGTGGCCCCATACATGACCCCAGGGGCATGAATTTCACAATTTATAATATACCTGTCCTAGTTGTCATACACACAAAATATTTAAGCTCTGGCATTAACGGTTTATTAGAAGAAGATTTTTAAAGAAGTACCAAAAATTACCCCTTTTTGGCCCCTATTTGGGCCCCTATGACCCCCAGAACCCCTATTTTCACAAACTTGAATTGGCATCCCCCAATGATGCTTTCTACCAAGTTTGGTTGAAATCCGCCCAGTAGTTCTTGAGAAGAAGATGAAAATGTTTAAAAGTTAACGGACGACGGACGACGGACGACGCAGGACGATGGACAAACGATGATTGCAATAGGTCACCATGACCATTCGGTCAGGTGTCCTAATAACAAGAGCTTCAGAGGACATCAATGCTTGACTATTCTGAGTGCTGGATAGTAACAGAAAAAAGACTTTATAAGTCCAAAAGAGGTTAAAATGCATGACTGAGTAATGAATCTTTGCCTAGAAGATGGTATGCTGGTCACAAAGAATTGTGCAAGGTTTCAAAGCAAAAGCATTGGTGGAAAGAGAGTTCTTAAAGATATATGACAGTTGCATGCAAGGTTTAACCCAGAATTTCTAATCGGAAAAGGGTTAAAACCCCACTAAAATAAAATGTAATTGTAATGAATCTTTACCTAGAAGATGATGTGATGGTAAAAAAAGACATAAGCAAAGTTTCAAAGCAATAGCATAAGCAGAAAAGTTAAAGATATGAGTTGCACAATAGGTTTAACCAAGAATTTCGAAGTCCAAAATGGGTTACAATTCCACTAAAATGAATATCACAGTATTGAATCTGTGTCTAGACATTGATATAATTGCCACAAAAGTATGTGCAAAGTTTCAGATAAACAGCATTAGTAGAAACTTAGATATCAGATTTGCATGTAAGGTTTAATCGAAACATTATGCCGACGCCAACGCCTGGGTGACTGGAAAAGCCTCCCTATTCTTCAAATAGTCAAGCTAAAAAAGTTATAATAATACATTTGTATTTCTATTTATATGTTAATTCCTGAATGGGTACTGATCAAATGATATCTTTCATTTATTGAACCATAGCATCTTACACAGAAATGGTTCAATCCATTAATGATGGAAAAGCGATCAGCGTTCAATTGCAATCATGAAGTATTTTAGATAGTTTGGCAAAAAAAACAGTATAACTACAGTTTATTCAAGCTTTAGTAAACATTGTTTTGCTGCTAACCAATCATTTTACTTTTTGTTATATGTTATCGGCAATAAATTTTGCAAAATATTGCCTTTCAGTATCGAAGTTGAACTTCCTGTCTGAGTAAAATATCATCCCGAATCATTATCTGATCCCCTTTACAAATGTAGATTCAATATTTTGATAATTGAAGGGGGTTAAATACCAATTTTAACAGTATTTTAGACATATTGCGGTGGATGAAGCACCTAACCATGGACTCCTGGTATTTCTCCTATCAGTACTACCACTACATCCTTTACTAGCCTCAAGCTGCTCATCCCACCTAGGTTTATGATTATCTACCCATTGTTGGGAGGCAAATGACTGTAAGGATATCTGCCACGATTGGGGATTGAACCCTGGACCTCGTGATTGAGAATCCAACGTGCTATTTGTCATCTGGTAATGGGTTAATTAAACCTTTATATGCTGAATATGGAGTATTCTTGTTTTGAATGGTGCCTTATACTGAGATCTGCTGACAAATAATAACAGTTTAATCTTGGTAAACACCAGCTGGTCGTTCTTTTCAATTCAGAGTTGTTAAAGTAACTAATTTTGCAAGACAAAAATCTTGTGCTACAATTGCTTTCAGCCCTTTAATGTTAATGTAATTCCCAAAAGGATTTTATTAGGCATAAGGGTCAAGACAGATATGTGATCCTACAAGTCCAACATCAATCAAGTGGTTCTCAGGGAGTCTTCAACTCTTCAATCAAGGTGAGCTTTAGAGAATAAATGGGACTCACACCAGTTAATCTTGAGCATCCTTGCTATTAATTTGTGGGTCTCAGACTAGCAAAACCTGCATCCATTAACCCTTTCCTGTTTTTGGAAATTTTAGACTAGTCCAAATTGAAAGAGGTTGCAGACGGCATTGAAAACTGGATGCCATTTGAAATGAAACTATCCTATGTGGTAGAAAATATTGTGGAAAAATGAGAAATTGCTTGTTACAAGCAATTTCTTCTTTTTCCACAATGTTTTCTCGAGTATAAAATCACAGGGACGTAAAATCCCGTATTTGAACTGGAAAGGGTTAAAACCCTGCCAAATCCAAAAATAGCTTATAGAAAACAAAAACTTACAGGTTCAATGTTGTAAGGCAAACTGCCACCTAAGTGATCAAGTAATGCTTGTCTGACACACATCTTAGCGATCTCAGCTGGGTCTTGGTTTGTTACAACACTACTGTGATATAACCATGGACCTGGCATAGCATTCTTATTCAAAAACTCCTGAAAGATTGGATTTTTTTTTAGATCAGTTCCATATTGCCATTTACATGCAATAAGAACAAATGGCATCATGGATCTAATTCAACAAAATGTATGTCATTTCCCCTTTTCCTGTTTTGCAAAATTTTAGACCTGTCAAAATTCAAAGGTTTTGCAGATGAAAACTTAAAGTGGATTTAATTTGAAAAATAACCATATAGTAGTGTAAAAAAAATTGTGGAAAAGTAGAAATTGCTGGTTACAAGCAATTTCTTCTTTTTCTACAATGTTTTCTCAATTATAAAATCACAGGTATGAAAAAACCAGGCATTGAACAGGAAAGGGCTATTTTTTTTTCGCATACTTTTATTTTGATTTCAGGCAAATATGTTTCCCCCCCCCCCCAAACATTTTTACGTTAATTTGAAAATTGAGAAATATAATCAAAGGATTGTTTGTAGCAAAAAATTTTAGATGCCGATTACATTTTCTTTTACTATAGGGATTAGATGTAAAAGCCTTTCCTAAAGTTAGATGGGTCGCAAGATATAAAAATAAATGATAAATATTCATGCATCGAGTCAAAAACTTCAAATTGTTTAACCCATTCCTGTTTTTTGAAATTTTAAACTGGCCAAATTGAAAGAGTTTGCAGGCATTAATGAAGAGTGGATTCAATTTGACATGAAACCATCCTTTGTGGTAGAAATATTGTGGGAAAGGAGTAATTGCTTCTTTTCACACACTGTTTTCTTTACTATCTTGCACTTTTTTTCAATATGCAGACTCTTTAAATAGTCTTTAACTAAGGCCCATCCCAACCTCAAGCTATTAATTCCAACTGAGTGATTATTTTCCCATGGGGAGAAGCCAATGACAATTTCAAATGTGGAAAAGAATGTTGGCTAAAAATTTGATTTGAAATAGGTTTAGCTCCACTTTCAACAGTATTCCAGTCATATTGCAGTGGCTGGAGCATCTAACAATGGATTCCTGGTATTTCACACACCAGTTCTATCACTATATCCTTTCATAGCCTCCAGCTGCTATCAAACTTAGGTTTACGATTATCCATCCTTTCTTGGGAAACAAATGTCGAAAACAATATTTGCCACCACCGGGAATCAAACCTGTGGAACCCTTGATTAGGAGTCCAATGTGCTATCATCTGTGTGTGTTGGCTAAACTGGTGATTAATACTGAGCCCCCATGATCCCCAGTTTGCTAACATCTCTACTATGGCTGTGGCCCTAATTTTAACTATATGCTAAATCTGTGACTTTTATTGTCAACCTCTGTTTCTTCTGGTGTTTTTAATTCTGTTAGACATATACTTGATGAAGACTAACTTACCATAAGATACTCTATACCAGCCCCAGTAAGGGCTGATACAGGAAACACAGCCTCAAATTTGCCCCAGTGACTTTGTCGAACTTTCTGTTTATGCTCCTGAATTTTTGTAATCCAACTTTTGGGGTCAGCTAATGAATCATCTTTTACCTCTGATTCATCTCTGTTAAAATCATAAAACTAGACGCTTTAACCATTCCTACTCAATATGTTTTTTATTGATTGTTATAAGCAATTTCTTCATTATCCACAATATTTTACAAACCAAAATAAAAAGATTTCCAAAACCTCTTTGAATTTGGACCAGTCTAAAATTTTGTTGTCATAATGGGTTAAGTAGACAAGCTAATTAAAGGATTTCACATAAATGTCGGCCATTATTGAACTTCTAAATGAATGACTTCATTGGTCAATTTATTTCTCAATTCCTGGATTGACAAACGGGTTCTGTCATTTTTTACCCATTCCCACACAATGTAGCTTTTTTATGACCTCAAGCAAGAAGGTTGGAAAAGCAATGTTGATATTGAAGAAAACTTTTTTGTCACAACATTTTGTCATTGTCCACATAGTTTTCCATCCAGAAAGGCAGAGATATTTGAGATTTCTATCCTGTTGAAATTGTTGCCTGCAACTTCTTTGATTTTGGACCAGTCTAATTTATGTTGTCTGGTTATGAATATTCTATGATTTGATACTTGTAAACCTAATAGCATCTCTTCATTCTGTTCTGATGCAATTCCTTAACCCATTCCAACACATTGACACTTTTTGACACCCCTCAAGTTAAGCAATTTTGTTGATTGATTGATTGTTTGACTAGGGTTAAATGCCACTTTTAACAGTATTTCAGTCATATTGCAGCAGCATGAGCACCTAACAATGGATTCCTGGTATTTCTCTCACCTCTATTACCACTACATCCTTTCCTAGCCTCCAGCTGCTATCCCACGTAGGTTTACTATTATCCACCCATAGGTGAGAGACAAATGTCAGAAATGATATGTGCCGTCGCCGGAGATCGAACCCATGACATCAATGCAATTTGAAATACATTGTGGAAAATGAAGAAATTGCTTGCAAAGCACTTTGCACAATGTTTTCTACGCAGAAAATTGAAAAAATCTAAAATTTCATAAACTTCAAATTGGACTAATTTTGTTGTTAGGTAATGGGCTAACCCATTAGCAGACAACAAAATTTGAGACTGGTTCAGTTAAAAGAAGTTGCAGACATTAATTTCGAGTCTTATGAGGAAGAAAACATCTTAACCCTTGTCATGCTGAACCTGGAATATTCCGGTTTTGGCAGGAGGTGTAGACTAAGATCAGACTGCACTTATGTGCAGGCTGATCTTAGTCTATACCTCCTGCTTGTACATTTCCTGCCAAAGTTGTTAATGAAGATGATTTCTAAAAAAAATATTGATTTTTGAACAACAAGTTCTATCAGTGGGTTCAGCCCTTTGATTTGACAGCAATTCAGTAAGGTAATTTATATAGCATGACAAGGGTTAAGAAATTATGAAACTGCTTGTAACAAGCAATTTCTCTATTACCCCCTGATTTTTCTTGGTAAATGAAAAATAGCTGGATTGTGTGAGAATAGGTTAAAAATTTTAAAAAGTTTAAAACTAGCTCCAGTGACATTTTTTCCAATCAAAATTAACCCTTGTCATGCTGAAGCCGAAATATTCCGGTTTCGGCTGGAGGTGAAGTCAAGATCAGCCTGCACATAAGTGCAGTCTGATCTTAGACTACACCTCTCGCTTGTACTTTTCCTGCTTGAGTTGTTTATGAATTTGACATCTTAAAAGAAATATTGATTTTTTAACAGCAAGTTCTATCAGTGATTTCAGACCTTTGATTTTACAGCAATTCAGTAAAGTAATTTATACAGCATGACAAGGGTTAAGTCTAAAAGGGACAGGATTTTTAACCTTTTCCCGCATAACGACGCTTTTTGATGCCCCTAAAGAAAAAGGGTTTGGATAACATTCTCCATTTCCACAATGTTTTCTACTCAAAAAGTTGAAAAAAATTAAAGTTTCATAAACTTTAAATTGTCATCTGCAACTCCTTTCATTTCAGTCTAGGATTTTCTCATGGAATGGGTTAATACCAAAATTCATTAGAGTTAACCTTCTATGTCCAAGTTTTTGGTTTATGTAAACAACGACAATAACACCCACCCTTCAGCAATATCTTGACTTTCTCAAAAAAAAAAAAGCCATGATAAAAATTACCTGTTTCTATCAGATGAACTATTCTTACTCCGATTAAGAATTTCTTCTAAAAACTCCCTCTGAAATGAATCATCTTCTAATTTCACAGTTGGTTCACTTTTCAGCTCTTTGTTTTCTGTTATGTCATCAACCTTTGATTTGTTAACTAAAGTCTCTATTCCTACTTCCTTACTGTTCTCAAATTCTATTTGGTCTAAATATTCAAAATTTCCATATTTCTTCTCTAAGTGATTCAACAAATTGTTGAATCCTTCACCTGTGAGCAGTACTGCATCTGGATCCTTCTCCAGCTGTTTTGGACTTATTATTCTAGCTTTTCCAAATTCTTTTCCACCAACAATTCCATTAGTAAGTTTTTGAGTCACTGTTAATATCACACTATCTTCTTTCAGCATATCAATCTGAAACAATAAATAGAGTATAATCAACTGGTTATTCCAGATATGAAAAAATATTTCACGAGGATGCGTTGTTAGGTGTTGAAAAAACAAGTGCGCAGCACAAGTTTTTTTAACTCCTAACAACGCATCCCAGCAAAATATTTTTTTCATATCTGGAATAACCAGTTGATTATTCTATTTATTATATACCTTATTTTATTTTCTATTGAAATGTCGAAACCAATCTTTTTGATAGACTCTTTATAAAGTCACTGGGTTGGAAAAAAAGTTCCTAGATTACGGTAGAGAATGAAACTGAAAGTGTTATCATCACTCCAGTGACAATATCAAAATTTATTACACTGAGAAATCCAGAGATTTCACAGCAAAGTATATAATAATAAGAAGTCATCTAACCCATTTCCAAACAATCCCAGCTTTTTATGCCCTGTACACAAACTCACACAAAGAGAGGCTTTACATAAGTTGCCAAACCAACCATAATGCTTAACACGAATTTCTAATTTAGACATTCATGTACAGTATAATTGAAATTTAGTCAATTGACTGACAGCTGTGATTTGTCAATTTCAAAGATGTTGCAATCCATAATTTGAGTTAATGAAATTTCAAAGACGTTATCTTTCTTTGTATGAAGCAATGTGTAAAATCAAGAAATAGCTTGTTAATTTCTTAAAGCTCTGTATTGTTTTCATTAACTTTCTTCTTTTTGGTCTTGAAAAAGTGGGATTGAGTGGAAATAGGTCTAGCAAAAGCCTCTTTTTCAGGGATGTAAAAGTCTTAATTTAGTGCTCTAGAGCAATTACATACCCGTAACACATTACCAGATGACCAAATTTTAGACTGGACCAAACTGAAAGATGTTACAAACCACAATTTAAAGTTGATGAAATCTTCTAATTCTTTGTCTTTTGGGGCAGAAAACATTCTGGTAAATGAAGAAATTGCTAGTTGAAATCATTTTCTTCATTTCCTAAATCTTTTGAGAGGCATCAAAGGCAGGATTGTGTGTGAATGGGTTAAAGATTTTATTACAATGAGGCCAAAATAAAAAGTTTAAATGAATCAGTTGTTTCCATGACCATCTTATTCAATATTTAAGAAAATGTTGTTGAGATAGGAGATCGCTTCTATAGCACATGCCCATGTGAGCCACTCACTCAGAAGATGGTAGGTTGTTGCAGGGGATGGTACAAGGATACAGGATGAAACCCCCGAGGGCTCTGCCTGGTTATTTAACCCTTTCCTGGATAAACCCGGTTTTTACGTCACTGTGATTTTATACTTGAGAAAACATTGTGGAAAAAGGAGAAATTGCTTATAATAAGCAATTTCTCCTTTTTCCACAGTGTTTTCTACCACATAGGATGGTTTTGTTTGGAATTGCATCCAATTTTCATTGTCATCTGCATCCTCTTTCAATTTGGATCAGTCTAAAATTTCAAAAACCAGGAAAGGGTTAACATACTCCATGGAAAGCATCCTCCCACAGGGCTTTGGTTTTAACGTATCATGCAGAAGACAATTAGTTTGTTAGTTTATATGGTCAGCCCAAGATGAGTCTAATGTGATGTGGTATTGTAAATAGTTGGGAAATGACGGTCAAAAAACGGTACTTGCCTTATTTAGTATCAAGAAGGATGGTTTATCTGCATTGTCATGTAAAATTTGAAGAACCGTTTCTCGGAACTTTCTTTCGTACCTTACACCAATATCAACAATAACTCCAACTGAAAATATGCAGTCCAACATTATGACACCTTTTGATGCCCCATAAGAAAAACAATTGGTAAAGCATTGTGTAAAATGAAGAAATTGCTTGAACCAAGCAATTATTTCATTTAACACAAAGTTTTGAAAGTTCAAACATGAGCACTGCCCAAGGGTGCCAATGCTCGGCTGCAGGTGCTGGATAATGCAAAAATTCTAAGTCGAAAAAGGGGCATAACTCTTACAAAAATGCTTTTAGAGTTCCCCCTTGATGGTCTAGATAGCTCTCGTGATGGTGAATACACCTGCCAAGTTTCATGAGGATATCAACAGAGATATGACCAAGGCTAAAGTTTGTCACGCAAATGCCAACTCAAACGACCCCTAGGTGATCACAATACCTCGGCTCGTCGGAAAAAAGCCCAGCTAAAAATCTAAAAAATTTCACAAGCTTTGAATTGTCATCTGCAACACATTTCAATCTGAACAAGTCTAAATTTATGTTGTGGTAATGGATTAAAAACAACAGAGCTTTCACTAATCATGATTATACATTATCGTACCCCCACCAGCACCTTTTTGCAAAAGTTGTCCTTACCACAGAACTCTGTTGTAGTTCAGTATAAAAGAGTTGACGTAAAGTTGTACAAAAGCACTGCCTACTGAGGAATTGATTCATTATTAGCCATTCCTACTGAGCTCCAAATGGAAATTTTACGTAGATATAAAATGGTTTATTTTGCAAAATTTATGGACAGTAACAAGTAAAAAAAGAGTAAAATAGTTGCTTGGTGAACTAAATGTCATAACTTTACCTTTAATAATCTGTCACCAAACCAACAAAATTCCTGAAAATTAATGTCTTCCAATGTCGGAGGTTGACGCTCACTTACAGTCTAAAAGAATGGTTTGATTGGTCGATTGATTCTTTCATTGACAGTTGTATACATCAATCATGTGGTTATGTAATAGTATGTGCATTGAAAAATAAGGATAATAAAGCAAAGAGAGTACCATGCGGTCATGGAGACTTAAACTGATAAACGATACTTGCTTTTGTTGTCTAAGATCTAGATTTAAATTCCACATTGTGGAAAATGAAGATTTTGCTTTAAAAAGCAAGATCTTCATGGTTCACTATATGTTTTTCCCCCTAAAAGATGATACTTTTTTTAATTTTATAAACTTAAAAGAAGTCATCTGCAATTCTATAGAATTTAAACTACCGGGTACTCAAAAATTTTGAAGTCTGCTACTGGATTAAGCAATTTGCAAAAGATCATCAAATTGATGGATCCTGATGTCAATCAGACAATCGTTTGACCAATCGAATCATTCATATAGACCAGAGGTGAACTTTGAACTCATGACATACATGTTAATCATTTTTGTTGTTTTGGCAATTTAAATGTTACTACTAAAGTTTTATTCAACCCATTCCAACACAATGACGCTTTTTGATGCCTCAAAGAAACAAGGGCCATCAGAGATGGATTATGCTCTATAGCCCTATCAAAAAAGTACAAAATAAACAGGTAAAAGGCTTCAGATGGACCGACAGATGCAGATGCAGGTATCTGCTTGCTATATTCCAAACATGCTAAACTTCAACATACATACTTGAGCTGTGACCTTAACCTAGGAGCTATCTGAAAATTTGTTTCAAATGGCATATCTACTCACAATAGAGAACAATTGTGAAAAATTTGAAATCAGTCCATAATTTTAGAGACTATGCTCCAGATGTGCTTAATTTAATGTTTGACCTTAAGCTGTGACCTTGACCTTTGAGCTATTCAAGCTGTAGTTATGACATTTTGCATGCCAAGGAACAATTTACAATGTCACGACCAACAAGTTGTATTTTGTTTTATATATGCTATATACTTTACAAACCAACATCATTTGATATCTCATTCAAAGTGCCATGGTGGAGATTAGAGTGCATAGCCAGCAATATATAAATACACCCTTGGGATTCAAAGGTCATGGTTTAGCCATTACCAAACGACAAAATTTTAGACTGGTCAGAATTGTTTGTTATTTGGGGTTAAACGCCACTTTTAACAATTTATATCATATCGCAGCGGCTGATGCACCTTATAATGAAGTCCTGGTATGTCTTGCACCAGTACCACTATTACATCTTTTCCAAGCCTCCAGCTGCAATCCCACTTAGTTTTAAGATTATCCATCTATTGGTGAGAGACAAATGTCAGAAAGGATATGTGCTGCCACCTGGGATCAAACCCATGACACCCAATAAAGAAGATTGGGAGTCTGATGCACTACCAAATGTGCCATGACGGTGGTTGGGTCCACAGTTTATGGCTGATAGAAATAATTGTCTTTTATGGTAGAAAATATTGTGGCAATTTTGTATTTACCAAAGCTTACTTCTAAAGGGACTTAAAAGTGGGATCATGTGGAAATGGCTTAAAAGGTCCATAAAGCAATGCTCATGGCTAAATATTAAGGTATTAAATCTTCTCACACAGATGCAATGGTAACAAGACATTTTCTTTGATTTAATTTCTTTCAGCAATTTCATAGGAAACTTCTAAAGGAAAGTCTGCTCAAATTGTGTGAAACTGGTAAAGAGGGATGGGAGGGCAATGCCAGATCCAGAATTTTGATACAGGGAGATCAACTTACATATGGGGTTTGTTTTCCTATTATCACCAAATTTTTATTGAAACCCCCCCCCCCTGAAAATGAGATAATTAGGCTAAAGAGGGGGTTCAAGAGAATCTCCCAAATCCCCTCTGATCTGCTACTGGAGGACTTATTGTATAAACAAAATACTGACAAATGACTCAAAATGCATGATGTAAGATTTGGGCTAGTCCCCTTGAGCATTTAAGCCAAGGTGAGCTCAAAATATTTGCTCCCTTGAATTTTTTTCCAGAATCACAACCATGTACTCACTTATATCTGCCTCTAAGACTGACTTTGCTGGAGCTTCCATGGTTTCAATGGAGTTGTTATGTCTGAAAATGATAAAGAGTTGCTTATATGGACTTGATCCATTCCTGGAGGACAGAATAACCCATCAATCAAAATTGCGAGAGGTTAGTGTCAACAAATAATTGATTCCCACTGGAAGACGCTTTTAGACGCCTCCAAGATAAAAGTTTTGGTAAATATTGCAGAAAAAGAAGAAATTGCTTATTACAAGCAATTTCTACATTATCCACCATGATTTCTGTCCCAAAGGTGAAAAAATTAAAAATTTTCATAAGCTTTAAGTCTTGCCTGCAACTACTTAAAATTTGGACCAGTCTAAAGTTTTACTATCTGGTAATGGGTTGAATAAAATCATTTGAGGCAGAATCAGTTAAACTTGTACCAAAAAATAGAAGAAAACATTGTTGGAAAAGAATAAGATTACCAGAATTTCCTTTTTTTCCAACAAACCTTTCCATTGTAAAATTTCTTCTGCAGCTCAAAACTGTGTGGTAATTATTTAACTTCATTGCTAACAATAAGCTGAAAGGAGGTGCATTTAGCTATGTTTCATAAAATTTCTTCAGTCTGTCCAACCCTAACTAGAACTGTCACCTGTAAGGGCTAACGAATACCCCCATCTGCCGCCTCTTTTTAAATGAGGCCAAATTCTAGCCATTGAAATATTGGCCATTCATGATTTTTCAAGTGGACAATTTTTTTTACAAATTTTAAGTCAATGAGGGGCAATGACTTTGTAAAAAAAATAGGGATTTTGTTCAACATTGAAGATGGAAATTATGGATTTCGTGCAATGTCAAATATGGCATTTATGTTCTGGAAAAAACATGTGAACCTCTTTTATTTTTCTAATCTGTCAACCTGTTCAGGAGTTATGATTTATTCTCTATATATTGTTTATAAGAAAATAAATCAAAGGGACATAACTCCTGAAACAGTTGATTAATCATATGAAAATTGCAGGTGCACAAGTTCCCATTGCAAGAAGGATTTTGGTAAAGTTTCAGCAACATTCGTCTGGAAATGTGGAAGGAGATGAGGGCACAAAATTATGTCCACTGACTGACGAACAGACGGACAACCTGATTCCAGTATACCCCCCCCCCCTTAACTTCGTTGTGGGGGGTATAATAACTAATTTTATCAATTAAATCCATCAAAAGTCACATGAAATGACATGATATAAGGCTGTTACATCCAACCAATATATCTGACCTCGGTTCATTATCATTGATCTGTAATCCCAAACAAATTCCACAAACTTAATAGGTCTAGTAGCAATTCCAAGCAAGGTGTGTTTGTGAAACACCATGCCCCCATGCCTTTGTTTTGGAAATGTGACCTTGAACTTGATGATGACCTTGAGTTTGCAGCAGTCTGATGCCTATCAATGTAGGGAACATATGTCCAAAATATGAGACATGTATCTTGAATGGTATTTAAATAAGAGCAAAATCTTAATTTTATGGTTAAGTTTTGCAAGCATACACACAAACAGACCAAAATAGACAGACAAAGAGACCAAAAGACGGACAATGGTAAAACAATATCCGCAATCTTTAGATGCAGAGGCATAAAGATCCACAAAGTGTATTGTATGGAGACAGAACCGCCTGACTATTCCTAGTATGACAAAGTCAAGATTTTTTGTATGAGTACGTAGATGTAGATGGGTCTAGTTATGTGTGCATGTTTCTAACATTTACGTCCCTAAGACCTAGGTATATAGACCATGGTTCTGCAAGATGCCTAGTGAGGGGAATGATACACTCAAACTACCTGGTTTCTAACCAATTCACATAGTCTGGCAGTTTATCAACCTTTTTCTGTTTTCAAAATTTTAGACTTGTCCGAATTCAAAGAAGTTGCAAATAACAATGAAAAGTGAGTGCAATTTAAAAAGTAACCAGACTAAAGAGTAGAAAATATTGTGGGAAAAGAAGAAATTTGCTTGATACAAGCAATTTCTTCTTTTCCCACAAAGGTTTCTGAAGTATAAAATCACTAGGACATAAGAATCAGGGATTGTACAGGAAAGGATTAAATCCTACCCTATTCAGGATTCAAACCATAGACCCAATGATTGGCAGTCCAGTGTTTTACCACTGGACAACCATGCCCCTCTATCTAGTACAGTGGAATACAGTTAATTGCAACTCCAATTTGTTACAAATAACCTGAAGTTGCATTTAAAAGTAACTTTTTCGTTCTATAAATCTATTGTTGGTGCATATGGCAAGTTTCAAGTTGCAGTGAATTGCTATTATCAGTTACAAATAAGAGCCTAACACTGTAGTAAATAGATAATGAGTGATATCAGGTGATAATAACTGTTTCACCTACCTTACTCTCTCCATTTGTGTCATTACACCAGGTGTATCTGTAAACACCTGAAATATTCATTTAAGGATCAGAGCTTCAGAAGCAGAGATGCCAATCAAAATCTGTTATTTTTCCTCCAAACCCTTTGTTGTGGTTCTCATTTGAATCGCCAAGGCAAGACAATCGATCAATTGCTGGCCTCACCCACTTACTGCTTTGGCCAACTTACTCACACAGGAAGTCCCACTCTGATTTTAAACAGTGTTATTTTGCTAAATTTATTGCCAGTAACATGCAATAAACAAGATGTGTTTGTGAAACACTATGCCCCCGAAACAGGAATTCTTTAGAATCCAGTGATTTTCATTGTTGTTTTTCTTTGTTTTAGGGAAAAGGGTTAAAATTTCTACCTTGACCTTGATGAAATGACCTTCCCCAGTTGTGCCTTGTTGAGACATATCTACATACCAAATATTAGCATTGTAACTTAATCAGGGTTGAAGTTTTAGGAAAATGTTTAGTTGACAGGTTAAGTTTTGCAGACAGACAGACAGACGGACAGACAGACAGACGGACACCAGTAAAACAATATGCCCCCAACCTATTGATGCGGGGCATAAAAAAAGAATAGTTGTTTGGCAACCTACATGTCGTAACTACAGTTTCAATAAGCGTTTAAGTCATCAATCCAATTAAGAGATGAAGAGAATATTTTTTGTTTTCATCGATAAACCTAATCACACAATGTATGAATCTGTGAAGTGGATTCATAGATTATGTGATAAGGTTTTTCCGTTCATACCTCCATGAAAACAAAAAATATTCCCTCCATTTCATATAATTTAATAGCACTGAGCGAAAAAAACAAAAGCTTTACCAATTTTGATACCTTTTTGAATGGGACTTTTTTGCGCGGAAGCATACAAAATCACTGCGTGCTCAAAATTTTGTTCATAGAGTTATAAATAATTTTTTCGACCAATCAGAACACTTGTTTTTGATAGATGAAACTAAAAATTAAATTATTAAAAATTTAAAGAAAAATAGTGGCCAAGGTCAGAGTTCAAAATTCATTTCTGATCTAAATAAATGGTTTTTTTTTGTCAACTGGTTATTTGATTGACAAATTAGGGTTTGGCAGACAAAGAAGTGTTTGTATATTTAAGTCAAAATAACTCCTTCTGTTTTGACTAACCAATGTTTTACACACTCAGATATGGTACAGTAATACTTGTAGAATTTCTATAATTCACTTTAACAAATTGACAGATGGCCAAGCCCACTGACCTACCACTGACCTCCAAAAAGGCTAATCAACAAAAATATTGGATAATTCAAGTAGATAATGACCAAACATTCCATTTTGAATAATTCTCAAGATTTAACAAACTAACAAAATTGCTTGAAATAAATGTTAGAGGTCAGCATTCATTTCCTGTCTGAATGAACAATTTCATTTATTAATTGGTTTTTTGATGGCCAGCCATGATCATTCAAATACCACTTACAGATAGCAAAATTCTAGGGGACTCCTAGTTTAAAGAAGTTCCACATGGCATTGACAATAAATTGTTCATTTGGTTCGATGTTTGACCAATTATAATCAATATCTAAAACTCTGATTATGATTATAATCAAACTCCATACACTTAAAATGATAATATTTCCATTTCCAGTACAACTACTACAGTTCAAAGGTCTTTACATTTTGTATGGTGACTTTGACCTACTCAAGTGGTTCACTTATCACAAAATCCTGCATTTTGAGAACAGATATATGGGATATTGCAGGGAAAAATAGAAATAGTTCATGACCATATGTTTTTTAAATTTGAATTTATTTCAAACCAGTATAGATTTTACTCCATACTCAATTATGGACTTGTAGTCTCTCAGTAAGGGAATGTGACCTTGACCTTTGACCTACTTTGATGAATTAGTTTATATAATGATACCTTACATATTTGATGATAATACAGTACAATCATGTTAATTGCAACACCTATTTATCAAAGCTTTTGTTGCAATAAACCAGAAGTTGCTATTAAAAGGAGGTATTTGTTCTTTAAATGTAATATTTGTGAAAAATGTGAGTTGCAATTAAGCAGTGAATTGTCATTATCAGGGCTGCAATTAAGAGGATTCCACTGCATCTCATAAGGAACCAAGTCAGGAGCTTTCAATTTGCAACAGTAAAAAGACCTTGACCTTTCACCTACTTTGGATAAGTAGCTTTTGTTTTGATAAGTCTTGTATATCTAATAATTATATCTCAAGCAGAACTCCAATCAGGTCTTAGGCTTTTACTTTGCATCTTGAATAGTGCAGTGTTTCATTTATAATTTCAATATTGTGCTTCCCTGGACCCATGAAGAGGCAAAATCTTGCATCCCCTGAGGATTCTTTGCATCCCAGTGAATTGTCTTTTTTTTCTGTTTGAACTTTCTCATTGCCATAATTCATTACATAGGTTAAATCAATACAAGTTATTACAATAACAAATATGATTTGTCATGTAATCTGTTTATTTTAAATACCACCCATGCCAATATTTCAGATATTAAATAAATCTAATAAGAATGATAAGGCAAAAACTTCTTTAAATTAAATATTCTACTAGCTAGGTAACTACATAAACCTTTAAGTCAGGTGATCTGGTTGTAACAAGGAATTTCTATAACAGTAAAGAATAAAATTCATTAACTTACTTGAAAGTTGTCTACAAGCTCTTTTAATTTGGACCAGTTAAAATTTTGTTTTATTGTAATGGGTTAACAAAATAATTAAGTACACTAGAATATAACAAACATGTAGAGTTTTTTGGTTTACTTGATTCTGAATTGCTTGATCTGCATTAACGGCAATATTGCAATTACTTTGGTTTTGGGATTAAGTTTTGTTTGTTTTGGGTCAAACTTCAAATGCTTTGCAGACACTGACATGATGAAAGAATGAGGGTTGGTCATGGACCTTATCCTTATGATTACTGAAGAAAAGACAATAAAGGCCGTTTTCAGGTTAAAGGCATTCAATCTGTGACCTTGCCCCTTTACTACTTAACCCATTACCAGATGGCAAAACGTTAGACTGGCCCAAATTGAAAGAAGTTACAGACAACAATTTAAAGTTAATGAAAATTTTGATTTTTCAACTTTCTGGGTAGAAAACAATGTGGAAAACGAAGACATTGCTTGTAACAAGCAATTTCTTCATTTTCCACATTGCTCTCAAAAGCTTTTTTCCTAAGGGGGGTCTAAAGGTGTCACTGAGTGGGAATGGGTTGAAGAAATTACTCTTTTTCTATACAACTTATTTATTTCATGATTATATTTCATAAAGATCTTTATCAGGTCTTAGACATTTACTCATTGTCTTTTTTCTTTTTTAAAAAACTCTGTGACCAGCAACTGTTAATCCATTACCACACAATGAAATTCTATTCCATATTGAATTAAAAGAAGTTGCAGGCAATTATTAGTTGATGGAATACAAGCAATTTCTTCATTTTCCACAATATTTTCCCAAACTATTTTCTTGAGAGGCGTAAAAAGGTGTCATTGTTTTGAAATGGATTAAGGCAAACATTTTTTTTCAGAGAGCCAGTGGAATGCCTCCAAGGCTCCCAATAGCCTTTTGTTGTACTGTAAAAGTTGTTGTTTTGTATAGTTTTATAAGGGGTGTGGATTACCCATACACGAATTGTCCGACATGGGATTTTTTAGCTTGTGGACAAGTACATTTTTCAAGGCAACTTGTAAGGAGACAATTAAATACAAAGCAAATCTTGGAATGGTACAAAATAGATCTCAAAGATAACTTATTCATTATACAGTGGTTCATTACAATAATTTTTAGATCCAGGGCTCCATCATTTTCTTCATTTGTTTCTCAAAACTTATCTTTTCACTTTTTGCAGACAAGTTCATTTCAAGCCTGGGCAAGGAGAGAATCATGTCTTGCCCAAGGACAAGTGGAGAAAATCTGTAATTCATTACCACTGGTTTTACTTTAGATAAGAATATGAGGTTCTTACCGAAGAAAGCCTCTTAACCTATTCCCACAAAATCCTACTAGTCTACGCCCTTCAAGAAAGGAGTTTTGGAAAACACTGTGGAAAGTGAAGAAATTCTTGCAACGATTAATTTTATTATTATGCACAATGTTTTCTACCCTTAACAACAAAGATTTCAAAAATTCCATCCATCAAAAATTGTTGTCTGCAACTTCTTTAAATTTTGACCAGTCTAATTTTTTTCCTCTTGTAATGGGTTTCGAGAGGTGGGAGTTAGACCAAGATAGATGATACAATACCGTACATCGTTAATTTGACAATCATTTGAATTACATTCTGGGCAATCACGTTCAGTCATGTTTGATCAGCATTCAATGTTCAGTTTGGTAGCAACTGCAGTTTTCCAATCTGCTATCAATGAATCCTTCAACAAAAGTGTTCAATCAACAGTGTTAAATCATTCCAGTAATTAACATTACCATATTAGTTTTGGCAATTAACATTTCTGTTAAAATTCAATTTGATAATTCAAATTTTAAAAATAGCAAAAATATTTTTATTTAAGATGATTTACGATGTTGCAGGAATTGGATGAAATATTTCAATGATTGAATGCAATTGCATGTAAACATGAAAACGTTCAATCTGTGCAGAGTGAAAAAGCGATCAGTCTTCAATCACAATTGTTCAATCACAATCATGTGGTGTTCAGAATTCAATCCAGTACAAATCAGATTGTCAAATTAACAATTTTCTGTACTATATGTATAAATACCTACAATTTGTGTGTTGCCATTGGAGTAGACGCTGAATGCATTCTTCTCTGTTGTGTGAACCTTGCTTGAAACTCCATTAAGCTGGGAAGAAAAAAAAGAAACCCAAATGTCAGTCAAAACTATTGAAAAAGTACATGTTACATCAGAGTGTATTCTCATTATGTGATATTTTATTTCTGTCTCAGAATTACAAGTATTAACCCTTGTTATGCTGAATAAATCCTACTTCAGAATTCTCTTAAAATCAAAGGTCTGAAAGCATTAGAAGGCCCTTATATTTGGAGTCAATAGTTTTTGTTGATAAAATCTATATACAACCCTGACATAAAATGTCAAACTGGTGGTTTAGACTGAGATAAAACTGCATATATGTGCAGGATGATCCTAGTCTATACTTCCTGTCAAGAAAGGAATATGCCGGGTTCAGCAAGACAAGTGTTAATTTACCATTTATTCCATTTCTGTTGCAGCAACCCAACAAACTTAACCCTTATCATGACTGGCCTGAATTGAAAGAAACTGTCTACAATGTTTAAAATTGCATTAAAATTGGAAAATACATGTAAGTGCCAAATAGGGTAGAAAACATTGTAAGAAAATGAGAAATTAATTTTTACAAGAAATTTCTTATTTTCCCCACAAATTTTTCAATGACTGTATTTATTAAGGGCATCAGAAAGCGCCATTATGTGGTAATTGGTTAAACTTATACAATATTTACTTAATATGTGACAAATAAGATATATGAATTAGAAATATCAAATTACAAGATATGAGGTGTCATTTTTTTGTTCTCTTGGAGGTATTAAACCTAATCCCAGTTTAGTTTAATACGGTGTGGCAAGGTTTCTAATTTCAAACCTCCATGAAAACATAAAAATATTCTTCATGTCTTGATTGGATCATGTACAAATAACGAATTCATGAAGGGTCCTGTATTTACAAAATTACCTTCCATCCCACAAGGCTGTTTATCAGAGTAGATTTGCCAGCATTTGGAGCTCCGATGATTGAAACTCTTAAAAGCTTGGAATCAGGGGGAGAATTCGGCTTTAAAGAAATCCTTTCAAAGTGTTCCCCTGTAACAATTCACGTAAGCTATTACTACCAAACAATCCCTCTATTTAGGCCAAATCCAACACAAGTTGCTTTTTGACGCCCCTGAATAAAACAAAAATTGAGAAACCATTGTGTAAAATTAAGCAATTTCTTGAACTAAGCAATTTCTTCATTTTACACAGTGTTTTCTAACCAGAACGTTTAAAAACAAGATGCCCATACAATTTTATTGGTCCAAAGTGCACAAAAGGAGAAAAAAGTCCACCAGATGATGCTACAAACCAAATATCGAAACTCTAGAAATTTCTGTTTAAGAGAAAGAGATTTTTTATAGTTTTCACTAAACAAGCCTATGTTAAGCTTGTGACATCCAGGAATTGGCTAATTTTGAGCCTGGGGCCCTAGTTTATACAATCTTGATAGAGGTCCACCAGATGATGCTACAAACCAAATATCAAAACTCTAGAAATTTCTGTTTGAGAGAAGGAGATTTTTATAGTTTTCACTATACAAGCCTATGTTAAGCTTGTTACATCCAGGAATTGGCTAATTTTGAGCCTAGGGCCATAATTTATACAATCATGATAGAGGTCCACCAGATGATGCTGTATACCAAATATCAAGACTCTAGAAATTTTTGTTTGAGAGAAGGAGATTTTTTATAGTTTTCACTATACAAGCCTATATTAAGCTTGTTACATCCAGGACTTGGTTAATTTTAAGCCTAGGGCCATAATTTATACAATCTTGATAGAGGTCCACCAGATGATGATATATACCAAATATCAAAGCTCTAGACCAAACAAATAATTCATTCAGATGGAAAGTGAATCTCTTACTCCCACAGCCTTATCAAGCTGTAGTTACGATGTTTAGGTGGCCAACCAACCATTTTTACTTTTTGATATGTGTTACTTGCCATAAATTTTTGCCATTTAATACATAAGTGTAACTTCCTGTCGGAGCTCAGTGGGCTTGACCAGTGATCCTCCAATTGAAAGAGGTTGCAGACGATAATTCAAAGAATGTTTAAATTTGAAATGAACCCTTGTCATGCTGCATAAATTACCTCACTGAAATGCTGTAAAATCAAAGCACTGAAAGCACTTACAGAACTTGTTGTTCAAAAATCAATAATTCTTTTAGAAATCAATTTTATAAACAACTCTGGCAGGAAAAGTACAAGCAGGAGGTGTAGATCAAGATCAGACTGCACTTATTTGCAGGCTGATCTTGGTCTACACCTCCTGCGAAAACCGGAATATTCCAGGCTCAGCATGACAAGGGTTAGGTTTATATAGAGTAGAAAACATTTTGTGAGACAAATAAATCGCTTACAGCATGCGATTTCTTCTTGTCTCACAATGTTTTCCTGAAGTATTTCCTGAACCATTCCCAAATGACTCGTCCTAATTGAAAGAAGTAGCCTATGACATTACAAAGTATGTCTAATTTGAAAAATAATGACTAAGTATGGTAGAAAGCATTAGAGGAAAAGAAAGAATTGGCTTAATACAAACCATTTCTACTTTTCCCACAAAGTTTTCCTCAGACAGTATCTTTTTTTAAAGAGGCATCAAAAGGCGTTATTCTGTGGTAATTGGTGAAAGGATGGAATGTGTGGGAATTTAACCTATTCCCACACAACAAATATTTAGACAAGTCCAAATTGAAAAAGTTGCAAACAACAATTTCAAGTTAAATGTTTATGAAATTTCAGAAATCTTTGCTTTTATGGTTAGAAAACATTGTGGATAATGAAGAAATTACTTAAGACAAGCAATTTCTTCATTGTTCATAATGTTTTTAAAATTAGGTGTAAACAAGAGGACCATGATGGTCCTAAATTGCTCACCTGAGGCATCTGCAAATTACACTACTTTTTATTATAAAAAAGACACAACTTGAGCAAAATAAATAAAACAAATATAAGATTTTGGGCTTTGTACAAAACAATCCAGTAATACTTTACAATAAGAATGAATTCCTTTGGCTTTATAGTTTAATCCATTACCAAACTATCCAAGAATTTGTCACCCTCAGGGAAAATAGGTTTGAAAAAAAAAACATAGTGAGAAAGGGAGTGACAAGCAATTTATCCATTTCTCTACCTTTGAATTTAGATTTCAGTCAAACTTTAATTACTGTCTGATACTTCAATGGGTGTAATTTTAGCAACCTTGGTAGAGAACAATCTGGATGTACCATAAATCAAAATATGAATGCATTACAACTTATACATGAGGAGTGGAAGATATTTGAACATGCTCTTATTGAGCATTTTTCATATCTTTGGATGCCTTGGGAAGGGCCATGTTTGTCCAAAGGATATAAACATGGTAGATAACAATGGTGTTATCTATGTTTTTAATGTAAATGCTCCAGAACCTATATTTAAGAAGAATTCTTACAATGCGATTTACGCAATTTTTGACCCCAGGAGCAGAGACATTTTTTATCCTAAGAGCATATTTTCCGGTTACATACTACAAAATTATTTAGTCATGATACATACCAATTATGTATGCCCATCACCTTATATTTCAGAAGAAGAAGACTTTTGATGTTGCTCTAATTGGGTGTTTTCAAAAATTTTTGACCTCTGGGGCAGTGCCATGTTTTATCCCGGCCTAAGATTTTAGCTAACATGGTAGAGAACCATCAGGATATGCTATATACAGAATATGAGTGCCTGAGACTTTGTAGATTGGGAGGAAAAGACTATTGAAAATGGTCTAATTGAGCATTTTTACAAACTTTGGACACCCAGGGAAGGGGTGTTTATTAACCTACAGGCATAATTTAATCAAAACTGATAGATAACAGCCAGGCTATGCTACACTCAAAATATAATTGCCCTCCTCCTTAAAATGAAGAATTTTTTTAGCATACTCAAATTTTGCATTTTTCCCAATTTTAGACCCCTAGTGCAGAGCAGTTTTTGAACTGAGGAAGACAAATTTTAGTGATATAGTACAAAACCATCTAGTTATGCTACATACCAAATATGAATATCCTAGACCTTATAGTTAAAGAGGAGAAGTCTTTTGAAATTGCTCTAATTAAGCATTTTTCAAAACTTCAGACCTTAGGGGCGGGGCCATTTTTGACCCCAGAGATTGAATATTTGAAAATTTGGTAGAGAACCATATGATTAAGCTCTATATAAAATATAAATGCCTTTGGCCTTGTAGTCTGTGAAAAAAAGACAACAAAGATTTTCTAAAATTTCCCATTTTCATATGCTGCGGTTACAAGAGTTTTTCACGGAATGAAATTCTTTTAACAACTTTTGAAGAGCTTCACCCAAGGAACACTCCTGCAAAAATTCAGCTTGATTGGCCTACTGATTTAGGAGGAGAAGATTTTTAAAGATTTTTAAAGATTTACTAAAGATTCCCATTTTCAAATGCCGCAGCAACCAGAGTTTTTGACAGAATTAAATTCTTTTATCAACTTTCGTAGAACTTTACCGAAGGAACATCCCTGCAAAGTTTCAGCTTGATTGGCCTACTGGTTTAGGAGGAGAAGATTTTTAAAGATTTTTAAAGATTTCCTTAACCCATTCCAACTCAACAAAATTTTAGAACGGTCCAAATTGAAAGGAGCTGCAGACGATATTTTAAAGTTGGTGGAATTTAAATTTCCTTTGACTTTTTGGATAGAAAAACATTGTGGATAATGAAGAAATTGCTTGATCCAAGCAATTTCTTCATTTAACACAATGTTTTCCAAAGCTTTTTCGTTGAGGGGCGTAAAAGGGAGGGATTGAGTTGGAATGGGTTAAGATTCCCATTTTCAAATGCCGCGGCAACCAGAGTTTTTGACAGAATTAAATTCTTTTCACATCTTTTGTAGAACTTCACCCAAGGAACATGCCTGCAAAGTTTCAGCTTGATTGGCCTACTGGTTTAGGAGGAGAAGATTTTTAAAGAAATTGTGGACGGACGGACAGAGGGACCACGGACAACGACCGATCACAATAGCTCACCTCGCACTTTGTGCTCAGGTGAGCTAAAAAGGGGGATTGTGTGGGATTCGGTTACACATACCTGAGAATCTCCCTACAGCTTTGTCAATTGCAGTATATATATCATGATTTATGTCATCAAATGAATCATTATCGAATTCATCATGATCATCATAATTGTCAAAATCTTCATTATTATCATTAACAATGCTTTCAGAATCGATCATAAATTCATCAACTTCTTTTGAAGTCCTCTTCCTGTCTATGGCAGTGTATTTGGTGAATCTACACAACTGAACAGGTGAGGATATAAATCTGTTCACTGTTTGATAAGAAACAATATGACCTACTGGAGTTCTGTTGTGAGTACTCTGTCTTAAGACATATAGATGTCTACACCAGGTTGCTGAAAAATAGAACAAATAAGATCACCTATAATCACCACTAGCTGGAGGTTCCATATACCAGTGGTGTTCATGATTATTGAAAATCTATCCAACATTATTTGCTTGAAAAAAATATTCAAATTTCAATTGGTAGCTGATGTTACATTGTTTTGATATTCAACCAAAAATATAGTCTCAGAGTGTATGATATCCTAAACCAATGATGCTCTAAATACAACTAAATATGCCATGAGGATGAGGTGTTATAAGTTGTCTGCTAGCAAGCCTTTAGATACTGAATTATGCTGTGGTAAATGGGTTTGACATCAACAATTGTGGATCGGGCATCACTTTTCAAAACAAGAACACCGCCTATGGGTGCCTACGCTCAGCTATTGAGTGCTGGATAGTGGATAAAAGCACAAAATGCATCTAGAGTTATCCCCCTTGATAGTATAGGTTGCTCTTCTGATAGTGAACAAGTGTGCCAAGTTTCAAGTAAATGCCTTTAGTAGAACCAGAGATATCACAAAATGTCAAAGTTTTCGCACGATGACGACAACGATGATGACGACAAACATTGGAAAACAGCTGAGCTAAAAATCACCCTTCATCTTTCTTTGCCTCCAGCTTGAAAAGCATTTAGATTTGGGTGGAGGCATTTTTATTTTTGGAAGTAATCAATACCAAGACAACCGGATGTAAACAGACTGATCTTGTGGTTTGGCTACCAATTCAATATTCGGTTACTGTTTCCAGTAAACAGACTTAGTCGGAAATTGTCAGATATTTGCTGATTGTTTATTTCTCATTTGAAGGTAAGAGCAGTCCATGAATTCACAAGAGCACTGCCCACAGGTGCCAACGCTTGGCTGCAGGTGCTGGATAATGCAAAAATTCTAAGTAAAAAAAGGGGCATAGCTCTTACAAAACGCTTTTAGAGTTATCCCCCTTGATAGTCTAGATAGCTCTTGTGATGATCAATACACATGCCAAGATTCATGAGGATATCTTCAATAACAACAGAGATATGACCAAGGTTAAAGTTTGTCACGCCAACGCCAACACGAACAATGCCACAATACATCGGGGTTTCTCCAAAAACAGCCGAGCTAACAAGAAAATAATTAAATCATGTCAATGTTTCCCCTAGCATACATTATTAATATCTTTCTACGTGTCCTCTTGATCACTTTGTGCTGAAATACTTTTAATTGTCAGAAGTGTCCATTCAGTGTCTGGTAGCTGCAATATTGTAGCCCTCTGTCTGATAATCTGTGGGCACAGAATATCAGAGAGAGGGCTACGACATTGCAACTAAGTGTCTGGCAAATCATTTTCACATTCCAGAAATGACATCATCTCAACCTGAAGGACTACCATTGACTATGACACACTGTTTATTATTGTTGGTGAACTATTCAAGAAGACTGCCTAATTACAGTTTACTGGAATTTCCCATATTTGATCAGTCTTCTGTATTAATCGTTTTCATTTCTGCTCATACGCAGTGAACTCCTGATATACAAATAATGTGCACATTGTAAGAAATCAACATCAATCAATGGCAGTGTATAGAATATACCAAAAAAAAACAAATTATCCCATAAAACTCTTGTATCACCCAGTTTATACAATTTTATCTTTTTCCATACAAATATTTTGTGTTCATGTTTTTGTTCTTCTTGCAAATACTGTTGTCATGCAGACGCTTTTTAAGATTTGGGTAGATACATGGGAAATAGCTCAATATACATTTCAAGTATGTTTCAACAATGCCACAAGTGTCACATTGATCTTTGGATATATATATTGCTAAGGTGCTCAATTATGAGGGACTAAATTTGGATCTATATGACCAGTGTATGTAAACAAAAACAGTGTTATCTTTATTACAAAATTTGCTATGAATCTGTTTTTCATTCATACTGCATTATTCTAATTGAATTTATGTTTCTTTCAGTTTAGTTCACAGAGTCAAATTATCATTGTAATAGTGTGCATGCGCATATTCATAGCTTAATCCTTGTCATGCTGAACCCGGAATATTCCCGTTTGGGAGGGGTATAAAATAAGATCAGCCTGTATACATGTGCAGTCTGATTTTAGTCTAAACTACCTGTTAGAATTGATTAGCAAAAAATGACCAACAATTTCATGGCACTCCAGTGCTTTTAATCCTTTGATTTAAATTTGATTCTGAATAAGGATTTTATTCAGCATGACAAGGGTTATGGTGATCACTGATCAAAAAAGGAAGACTACAGGCTATACACCAAAGGATTCCAGATTTTGAATCAATCTTTTATGAGTGACTCTTTTAAAAGCCTTACTTAAGTTGAAATAAAAACTGCAATACCTTGTTAATAGTTATAACAGGGAGAGATATTTAAGTGAGTTGTTGTAAACTTGAATCTGAGTGCCTATATTGCATTTTTGCTTAAATGATATTAGGCTCCTTGACCAAATTACAGGTGGTCTTAATGTAAACAATCAAACCACTTGAATTGCTTGATATTTTCTAGGAATAATTGGTATCAATACAAAAGATGATGATTCATCAAAGTACCAGAGTTCTTCAATTTGAGGCAAGATTTATTGTAAAAGAATTTTATAGTCTGAATTGAGGTAACTATTAGAATGGACCAGAACTATTTTTGTACCAATTACTGGTGACCGTACACTTTAAAAATATTCTCATCGCAGAAAAACCTGACGACTTCAAATACTTAATAAATTTTTCACTGACTTCTATGTGTATAGACACAAGTTCCACTTGATTTATATTGCTTACACCTTGTTATTCTATTCATGTGAAATAAATAAAAATGACAAAATACATTTTGCCCTCAGAATGTCACAATGACTACAGTTACGCACTCATAAATGGTATAAGATTAGTAACGATCTTCTACTTAAAACTATGAAATACTATGGGAAAGTTTATACAAAATGACAGTAAAATGTGTGACAATCTTCAGAAGATCATAACAAGAGGCCCAGTGGGCCTTAACGGTCACCTGAGTAAAAGAGCAAAGTGAAAGAATTAGAAAAAGGTTTGGTTGAAATCCCCTCAGTAGTTCTTGAGAAGAAGATGAAATATTTAAAAGTTACCAAAAATTACACCCTTTTGATCCCCATTTTAGGCACCCCTGACCTCCAGCCTTTTAATTTTCACAAATCTGTATAATCAGTACCCAATGATGCTTTTCACCAAGTTAGTTTGAAATTGGCTTTGTACTTCATCAGAAGAAGGTGAAAATGTTAATTTTAACCTCTGGGTGTGGCCCCATACATGACCCCAGGGACATGAATTTCACAATTTATAATATACCTGTCCTAGTTGTCATGCACACAGAATATTTAAGCTCTGGCATTAACGGTTTATTAGAAGAAGATTTTTAAAGTAGTACCAAAAATTACCCCTTTTTGCCCCCTATTTGGGCCCCTTTGACCCCCAGAACCCCTATTTTCACAAACTTGAATTGGCATCCCCCAATGATGCTTTCTACCAAGTTTGGTTGAAATCAGCCCAGTAGTTCTTGAGAAGAAGATGAAATATTTAAAAGTTACCAAAAATTACCCCCTTTTGGTCCCCATTTTAGGGCCCCCTGACCCCCCAGCCTTTTTATTTTCACAAATCCGAATAACCATTACCAAATGATGCTTTTCATCAAGTTTGTTTGAAATTGGCTTTGTACTTCATCAGAAGAAGGTGAAAATGTGAATTTTTTAACATGATGAACTTTGACCTCAGGGTGTGGCCCCATACATGACCCCAGGGGCATGAATTTCACAATTTATAATATACCTGTCCTAGTTGTCATGCACACAGAATATTTAAGCTCTGGCATAAACGGTTTATCAGAAGAAGATTTTTAAAGAAGTACCAAAAATTACCCCTTTTTGCCCCCTATTTGGGCCCCTTTGACCCCCAGAACCCCTATTTTCACAAACTTGAATTGGCATCCCCCAATGATGCTTTCTACCAAGTTTGGTTGAAATCAGCCCAGTAGTTCTTCAGAAGAAGATGAAATATTTAAAAGTTACCAAAAATTACCCCCTTTTGGTCCCCATTTTAGGGCCCCCTGACCCCCCAGCCTTTTTATTTTCACAAATCCGAATAACCATTACCAAATGATGCTTTTCACCAAGTTTGTTTGAAATTGGCTTTGTACTTCATCAGAAGAAGGTGAAAATGTTAATTTTTTAACATGATGAACTTTGACCTCTGGGTGTGGCACCATACATGACCCCAGGGGCATGAATTTCACAATTTATAATATACCTGTCCTAGTTGTCATACACACCAAATATTTAAGCTCTGGCATAAACAGTTTATTAGAAGAAGATTTTTAAAGAAGTACCAAAAATTACCCCTTTTTGGCCCCTATTTTGGCCCCTATGACCCCCAGAACCCCTATTTTCACAAACTTGAATTGGCATCCCCCAATGATGCTTTCTACCAAGTTTGGTTGAAATCAGCCCAGTAGTTCTTGAGAAGAAGATGAAATATTTAAAAGTTACCAAAAATTACCCCCTTTTGGTCCCCATTTTAGGGCCCCCTGACCCCACAGCCTTTTTATTTTCACAAATCTGAATAACCATTACCAAATGATGCTTTTCACCAAGTTTGTTTAAAATTGGCTTTGTACTTCATCAGAAGAAGATGAAAATGTGAATTTTTTAACATGATGAACTTTGACCTCTGGGTGTGGCACCATACATGACCCCAGGGGCATGAATTTCACAATTTATAATATACCTATCCTAGTTGTCATGCACACAGAATATTTAAGCTCTGGCATAAACGGTTTATTAGAAGAAGATTTTTAAAGAAGTACCAAAAATTACCCCTTTTTGGCCCCTATTTGGGCCCCTTTGACCCCCAGAACCCCTATTTTCACAAACTTGAATTGGCATCCCCCAATGATGCTTTCTACCAAGTTTGGTTGAAACCCGCCCTGTAGTTCTTGAGAAGAAGATGAAAATGTTTAAAAGTTAACGGACGACGGACGACGGACGACACACGACGATGGACAAACGATGATTGCAATAGGTCACCATGACCATTCGGTCAGGTGACCTAAAAACTAGAGACGCTTTAGCGCCTGTATTGCTCCACAGGCATGTATGTAGTGATAAAGCAAATTTTTCATGAATCTAAAATAAACTGAATACAATGAAAATAAATCAAAATCATTAGAATTTTTGAAATAGTTCTAGAGAACCATTTCAAACTTTTCATTATTTTTACGAATGTCAAGTCAAGTTATGTAAAATTCATTATGTAAAATTTTCACAGTATACCATATATGGACATAAAAGGGCTCTCGTAATTCGGAAATTTAAATTGGTCCGGGATAATGCCCAACCCCTTGCTGTCGAAAAGAAATACCCCCCCCAACCCCCGCCGGCATAACGAATAACCCAGCCTTTTTCACCTTTCCCGTACATAAAAGGGCTCATCATTCATTCAATAGTTGCCTTCTTTTTTCAAATTTCCCGAAGATGGTTATAATCTTCAATGAGTGGAAGAAAGATAAAAACTGACAGATCCTACTTTCATTTTTGTTTTTGAAAATTCAGCTATGAATAAATTGCAATTCCGGCAATGTAAGGCAGTCCACGTAATTCCAATATATTGTGAAATAGTAAGTAAAATTAATTACATTATTAACCCTAGTCATGCTGAACCCAGAATATTCCGGTTTGGGCAGGAGGTATAGACAAAGATCAGCCTGCACATAAGTGCAGTCTGATCTTGGTCTACACCTCCTGCTTATACTTTTCCTGCCAGAATTGTTTACGAAATTAATTTCAGGGTTTTCCATGACCCTCTCCTTCTTTGAATTTGGACCCCCATTTTTCAGAAATGACCCCCAAAATAGCTAGACAGCCTTCTTTATCTTATTAGATAGGGGTCATATTGTGGCAAAATGACCCCCTGTTTTGAAAGTTGAGGGAAAACCCTGTAATTTTCAAAAGAAATATTGATTATTGAACAACAGGTACTTTCAGTGCTCTCAGTCCTTTGATTTTAATTCAAATCCGCAGAGGTTTTCATACAGCATGACAAGGGTAAAAATTTCCGGGTTTTACAGAATATTTCCGTGACATACACACACACCCCTCCACCGCCGATTTAATCATAGTAATGATATACTCCAAAGTTCTGTTAATATAACACAGCTAAAGTGATTTTCTCTAAACACAAGCCTCTGTTGATGGAAAAACACAGCTGAGGGTGGATGGAAAAACCGAAAAGGACCAAAAAGGACCAAAAAGGACCGAACAGGACCGGAAAGGACAATGGAAAGGACCGGAAAGGACCCCATAATCGCATTTTGCCTTTATTTATGACACAATTAATGATTCCCAGCAATTGAATGCCACAAAAAACTCCATTGTCAAACAAACTGTAAGCACATAGGAAAAACCGGAATGGACCAAACAGGACCGGAAAGGACTATGGAAAAATCGAAAGGGCCGGAAAGGACCCCATAATCGCATTTTACATTATTTCATGACACAAATCATGATTCCCAGCAATTGAAAGCACCCAAAAACTCCATTGTCAGACAAACTGTAAAGCACATAGAACAAACCCAAGAGGACCTCAGGATTGTATATAATATTTATTTCAAGACACAAGAACGTTTTTCTGGTTTAAGATGCGTCTAAAAGCAAGGTTTTACTGGTGTAAAAGCGTCCAAATATACCGTTTTCGGAAAAACCAAAAAGGACCATGGAAAAACCGAAAAGGACATGGGAAAAAACGGAAAGTACCTCAAAATTGCTAATAAAGCATTTTTATCACACAACAATGTTTGACTGGTGTAAAATGCGTCCAAAAACAAGGATTCCCTGGTTTAAACGCGTCCAAACACTCATTTATTGAAAAACCTAAAAGGACCGAAAAAGGCCATGGAAAAACCAAAAAGGACATTGGAAAAACCCGAAAGGACCTCAGAATTGCAAATAAAGCATTTTTATCACACAACCACAATTCACTGGTGTAAAATGCGTCCAAAACATGGTTTCCCTGGTTTAAACACGTCCAAACATTCTATTTTTGGAAAAACCGAAAAGGAACATGGAAAAACCGGAAAGGACATGGGAAAACCAGAAAGGACCTCAAAATTGCAAATAAAGCATTTCTATCACACAATAATGTTTCACTTGTGTAAAATGCGTCCAAAAACAAGGGTTTCCCTGGTATTAACACTTCCAAACACTCTTTTTTTGGAAAAACAGAAAAGGACCATGGAAAAACCGAAAAGGACATGGGAAAAACCGGAAAGGACCTCAGAATTGCAAATAAAGCATTTCTATCACATAACAATGTTTCACTTTTGTAAAATGCGTCCAAAAACAAGGATTCCCTGGATTAAACACGTCCAAACACTCATTTTTTGAAAAACCTAAAAGGACCATAAAAGACCATGGAAAAACCGAAAAGGACATGGATAAAAACCGGAAGGGACCTCAAAATTGCCATTTAAGCATTTCTATCAAACAACAATGTTTCACTGGTGTTAAAATGCGTTCAAAACAAGGGTTCCCGTGTTTAAACACGTCCAAACATTCTATTTTTGGATAAAATCGAAAAGGACCATGGAAAAACCGGAAAGGACATGGGAAAAAACGGAAAGGACCTCAAAATTGCAAATAAAGCATTTCTATCACACAACAATGTTTCACTGTTGTAAAATGCGTCCAAAAAACAAGGGTTCACTGGTTTAAACACGTCCAAACACTCTTTTTTTTGAAAAACAGAAAAGGACCATGGAAAAACCGGAAAGGACATGGGAAAAACTGGAAAGGACCTCAAATTGCAATTAAAGCATTTCTTTCACACAACAATGTTTCACTAGTGTAAAATGCGTCCAAAAACAAGGGTTCCCTGTAACAGCATGCCCGCTGGGATTTCATTTTGGGGGTACATGTACCCCTTCGGTTTTGAAATGGGGGTACAAAGAAAAATCTTGGGGTACAGTGTACCCTTTACTTTAAGATATAAGGGTACACCATACGAATCTGAACCTTTTACCAATTGACAATGTTTTGGTTATATACTTTGTTTATAATCAGTAAATAAGTGCCACACGTCATTTGGAAGCTTCAGATAAATATAGTGAGAAAGATAGCAAACTTTTTTTTGAAAAGCTGATATATGACAATTCACTTTTTCATAACTATTGGATTTTGGAAGGGTTGAATGGGATATGAGAGCGACGGCTAAAAAACTCCAACAAGTTTATTACGAGGGTGGGGATGACATTTTGGAGCAGGCCATACCAGGCATGTCAGCTCATTTTTAGCTCAAACTGTAGTATTGAAACGATTCTGGTACAGAAAATATCAGATGGCCTTATTACTGTCTAAAGGTCACCATTTGTGGAGAAAAGACCAGGTTTGTTACCACATTTTGCAGACAGCGAATTACGTAGTAAAAACAAAACTACAATGTTAAATAAACGGCGCCATTTTGTCATGTCCGACTTACATGTTCAACGGAACTTACAAGAGAAACCAATTTCAAATCAAATTCTAAAGTATGAATTCTTGTTAGTTTCTCGACAAAAACAAGTAAATATCTTGCGTTTTGTTTGAAAAATAGAGCAACTTTGGACTTATTTTAAAACAAAATGGTGAGGCTATCACAATCCTCATTATACGAAATTTTCCAACTGCTGGTTCCCCCATTCTCTAGACAAAAAAGACCAGAAAGAAGCGAAGGTTCCGTCGCATGAAAAGGAAATCACTTGCTCTTGATACGATTTTGTTCTACTTTGCTTGCAATTTTTGGGGTTTTAGGAAAAAATACGCATATAGAGTTTCACGGTTTATACGCTAATAATTTTAAATGCACATACACGTAATGGCATTTTTGTTTCTATGCTCATTTAATTTTCTGTACTTTCATGCACATCTGGGTGTAAGATTTGTACGTGAACCAACATAATTGTACGTGAATTACGTACTGCAGTATGTGAATGGGCACCCTGCTGTAACATACGTCAAAGCACTCTATCTTTTGTAAAACCGAAAAGGACATGGGAAAAACCGGAAAGGACATGGGAAAAACCCGAAAGGACCTCAGAATTGCGAATAAAGCATTTCTATCACACAACAATGTTTCACTGGTGTAAAATGCGTACAAAAACAAGGGTTCCCTGCTTTAAACATGTCCAAACACTCTATTTTTTGGTAAAACCGAAAAGGACCTAAAAGGACCATGTAAAAACCGGAAAGGACATGGGAAAAAACGGAAAGGACCTCAAAATTGCCATTTAAGCATTTCTATCACACAACAATGTTTCACTGGTGTAAAATGCGTCCAAAACAAGGTTTCCCTGGTTTAAACACATCCAAACACTCTTTTTTTGGGAAAAACAGAAAAGGACATGGGAAAACGGGAAAGGACATGGGAAAAACCACAAAGGACCTCAAAATAGCAATTAAAGCATTTCTTTCACACAACAATGTTTCACTGGTGTAAAATGCGTCAAAAAAAAGGGTTCCCTGATTTAAACACGTCCAAACACTCTTTTTTTGGAAAAACAGAAAAGGACTTGGGGGAAAACTGGAAAGGACATGGGAAAAACAGGAAAGGACCTCAAAATTGCAGATTAATCCATATCACAAACAACAATGTTTCACTGGGTTAATACAGGCCTCTTAACAACATTTCACTTGCTGAAACAGATTTAACTACCGTTTTTGTTTATTTATTTTGAAAAACTTAAAAGGACATGGGGAAAACCGGAAAGGACCTCAGATTTGCACGCTTAGTTTGATTCCCCCAAACAATTTAAAACGATTAAAAGTGTGGCTTTTATACGGGGTCTTAATTTTCCTTAGAAATTTTACATAACTTATTTTGGTGACTCTTCATCATGTTCTTATAAGGAGTTTTGATCTAATCGAGAACATGATTTTAACGGTTCAGGTAAAATTCCATAAACGGTATATAGTTCAAACTTAAAATATCTAGAATAGTAAGAAAGTAGCAGATGGATTCAAACTAAATTTCACAGAAAAATGATCATTTGGTGACATGGCTGTACAGGTTAATTTTCTTATTGATTGGTCAGCGTGAAATAGTAACAACTCCTACATGTTTACAGGCAGCTACATGTGTTTCGGGGTGACCCAATGAAATGTGGTCTGTAGTTAAACCTTTAAACCTTTATCGGGAGGATGGATTTTAACCCAATCTCACACATGATATTTTAGTGACCCTTTATGAGATTTTATGAAGAAATTTTGATATCTTTTATGAAACTGCTCTGGAGTATTGGCAAAATTTAAGGTATGATCACATAGTGATACAATGGAAATAGTAGTTACAATTTGACTAAGAAGACGTTGTTTAAAAGAAAATAGCCCCTCTCAGTATATTGAAAAAGAAAACTTTCTTAAGTAGATAGCCCCCATATTTGATAAAAAAAAAACACTAAATTATCTTTATAAGTTGTTAATTCAGGTATATTGAGCGAGTAAGGCATCAAGCTTCAGTGGTGTTAAAGTAATCTAAACTTAAGTGAAGTCATGTGAGGTTTTAGATAGACAAGTACTTACAAAATGGTAACAGTAAATCCCGTACCTTTTACATTGTATTTTTGGTGATCTTTCGTGAATGTGTAATGTCCGCCATTCTTAGATAGTCGTCATTACTTAATTTTAGAGTCACAGTCTGCTTAATCAACCCGAAAAAAAGGCAAAAATGTTTGCCGGATGAAATTTTGGACAAATTCAATACGGGTTGATTTGGGTTAAGTACTATGCCACGATTCAATTGGTTGGAAGAAATGTAGACACTGTAGAGGCCATAGTTTCTGCACAATCAACGTAATTGCTAAATTGCTAAGAATGTGTGTCTTGTTGACTTTTTGAAAATTTTGAAATAGGGTCACTAGCTGTCAAAAACTAGGTCATGAGGTCAATTCTAAGAAAAACCTTCCATGCCCAATTCTTACTCAATTAAACAAACAAAAGGTCAGAATAGGACCTCTAGAATGGTAACAAGCAAAATTGTCATTAAGGCCCATTTTTCTAAGATGTAAGACAAAATGTTGCGATTTCCGATATGAATCTTTCTTATGACCTCACAAACATTTTCAGCAAGTTTAAAAAAGAATTGAATAAAAAAATGTGATCTGTAGAATGACAACACTGAATTGTTGACGAAAGACTGTGCACATTGGACGATTGAGTATGTAAAAGCTCGTAATAAGAACGTCATGCTCATGTGAACTATAAAGTATATAGAGGCATTTTATATTATTCCAATTACATCTATTTAAAGCCCTGTGACTAGAAGGACACTTGTTGTGTGATAAGATAGCTAACTATGAAATTCTGAGGTACTTTCCGGTTATTCCCTGGTCCTTTTCGGTTTTTCCCAAAACAGAGTAATTGGATGCGTTTGAACCAGGGAAACCTTGTTTTTGGACGCATTTTATATCAGTAAAACCTTGTTGTGTGGTATGATTGCTTGATATGCAATTCTGACGTCCTTTTCAATTTTTCATTGTCCTTTTCGGTTTTCCATGGTCCTTTTTCGATTTTCCCTAAATGGAGTATTTGGACGCGTTTAAACAACGGAAACCTTGTTTAGGGACGCTTTTTACACCGGTGGAACATTGTTGTGTGATAAGATAGCTTAATATGCAATTTTGAGGTCCTTTCAGGTCTTTCCCATGTCCTTTTCGGTTTTTCCATGGTCCTTTTCGGTTTTTCCAAAAATAGAGTGTTTTGACGTATAAATGCCATAAAAACCCTTGTTTTTGGACCCATTTTACACCAGTGAAACATTGTTGTGTGATAGAAATGCTTTATTTGCAATTTTGAGGTCCTTTCCGTTTTTTCCGATAACCTTTCCGGTTTTTCCATGGTCCTTTTCGTTTTTTTCTAAAAAGTAGAGTGTTTGGACTTGTTCAAACCAGGGAACCCATGTTTTTGGATTTTACATAAGTGAAACATTGTTGTGTGATAGAAATGCTTTATTTGCAAATTTTTGGTCCTTTCCGTTTTTTCCAATAACCTTACCGGTTTTTCCATGGTCCTTTTCGGTTTGTCAAAGTAAAGTTTTTGGGCGTGTTGAAACCAAAGAAACATTGTTTTGGACGCATTTAACACCAGTGAAACATTGTTGTGTGATAAAAATGCTTTATTTGCAACTCTGAGGTCCTTTCTGGTTTTTCCAATGTCCTTTTCGTTTTTTCCATGGTCCTTTTCAGTCTTTTTCAGTTTTTCAAAAATAGAGTGTTTGGACGTGTTTAAACCACGAAACATTTGTGTTTGGACACATTTTTCACCAGTAAAACATTGTTGTGTGATAAAAATGCTTTATTAGCAATTTTGAGGTCCTTTCCGGTTTTTCCCATGTCCTTTTCGGTTTTTCCATGGTCCTTTTTGGTCCTTTTCGGTTTTTCCGAAAACGGTATATTTGGACGCTTTTGCACCAGTGAAACCTTTCTTAAACCAGAAAACGTTCTTGTGTCTTGAAATAAATATTATAAACAATCCTGAGGTCCTTTTTGGTTTGTTCTATGTGCTATACAGTTTGTCCGACAATGGAGTTTCTGGGTGCATTCAATTGCTGGGAATCATGATTTGTGTCAAATAATGTAAAATGCAATTATGGGGTGCTTTCTGGTTTTTCCATTGTCCTTTCCAGTCCTTTTTGGTCCTTTCCGGTTTTTCCTATGTGCATACATTTTGTCCAACAATTGGTTTTTGGGTGCATTCAATTGCTGGGAATCATTATTTATGTCATTAATAAAGGCAAAATGCAATTATGGGGTCCTTTCCGGTCCTTTCTGGTTTTTCCATTGTCCTTTCCCGTCCTTTTTGGTCCTTTTTGGTCCTTTCCAGTACTTTTTGGTCCTTTCCGGTCCTTTTTGGTCCTTTCCGGTTTTTCCATCCACCCCACATCTGACGTCACAAAAATATTGGGTCAGTCCATTCTACCCCATGGCAATGCAGAGTCATGACGTACATCAAAAAGACCGACAAGACAAACTCGAGTGGGTCGCCCATGTGTTGCATTATTTTCCCAGAGTAGAATTTATGCTCAAATCTCTGTCATTTATCTATTGTAGTTGATTTGCTATTTATTATTTGGACGTTTTCCACCCTTGAAGTAAGATTTCATGATTCATTGTTTCTTTAATTTTATCTGCGGAGCTAGTGATATTATTAAATAGTCATTTTCATTTATATTCAAATATTCTGCGGATTTTCACTTATTGTTTGAATTCTATCGGCTACAATTCTTACCGAATGAAAACTATAAAACATATTATTACGACGTGACTATTTTGTACAAATTTCAAACCTGGTCTCACACGCTTACTTGTTTTAAATCAATTGCATAATAGCATTGTGCTGAGTTACTTCGACTTCATTCGAACGGCAACTGAAGCTAGTTCATGTCTCGATTTATATACACATCCCATATTATAGTAAAAGAAATTTGTTTCATGAGAAACGGTAATTTAAATTGACGCAATTTTAGATGTCAATTTTGATAAGACTTCGAACATGGGTTTGTCAAACCGATTGTCTATTGCAAATAGTTTACAAATCTCTATACCCGAAGTTCAGTCAAGTGTGAAACTGACTAACTGCAAATTAGGTTCACATGCAGATGGGGATTTGACTGGCCGGCGGCTAAACTAATTACTGATTTTTTGCGCTTTTGTCAATCCCTTAATCGGAAAGTAATGTGTGAAACCCTTGATTTATTTCAGTTTTAAAGTGGATTTTGATATATGATTGGCCAGTTTATCAATATTTCAACTTGAAATTAAATGTATCTTTTGGACCGATTTTGGTGTTATATTTGGGATTCCATTCGGTCTGGCAACTCGAAATTCTGTCCAGACCGGCAATTTATAGGATTTCTGGAGCCCTGGGACGTAACCCACCAACATAATAGCAAACAGTCATCTGGTTATCATTCCTGGGAAATTTGGTTGAAATACATCAGCAGGTTTCTGAGAAATTTACAAAGTTTTCAGTATATACCATATATGGAAATTAGCCCTGCCCATTAAAGCCATATTTTTCATACAATCAAAGTTCTTTCTTATAATCTGCTATGAGGTCACCCAAGGATTGATCTAGTCAAATTTGGTTGAAATCCATCCACTGGTTTCTGAGAAGAAGAATTTCGAAGATTTTACCTTATATGGAAATAGCCCCGCCCATTAAAGACGGGTTTTTCATCTGATTGAAATCATTTGAAGGAATCTAATAGAGGTTCTCCCAAGGATCATTTCTGTGAAATTTGGTTGAAATCCATCCACCAGTTTCTGAGAAGAAGAATTTCAAAGTTTTTACCATAATATGGAAATAAGCCCTGCCCATTAAAGAATCCGGGTCCATTCGCCCTAAAACATGTTTGCCCTGATTACTTTTTGCCCTAATTCCCGTTCGCTCTGTGTCCATTCGCCCTAATTCCCGTTCGCCCTTGGTCAGTTCGCCCTATTTTTCAATTACATCATCATGATGAGCTGCCCCAATAAAAAACAAGAGGGCCAGAATGGCCCTAAAATCGCTCACCTGACTAATGTAAGATGATTCAAAATTGAAATTGGCCCAATGGTTACTGAGGAAAAGATGTTTAAAGATTTCAAAGTCAAAAACTGCCCTACCCTTCCAAGCCCTTATTTGGTCATCAATCAAAATTCTAGAACAACTTTTGAAAAGGGTCACTCAAGGAACATTCATACCAAATTTGGTTGAAATTGGCCCAATAGTTACTGAGGAGAAGATGTTTAAAGATTTCAAAGTCAAAAAAGTGCCTGACCCTGCCACGGCCATATTTGGGCATAAATCAAAATTCCAGGAACAACTTTTGAAAAGGGTCACCAAAGGAACATTCATGCAAAGTTTGGTTGAAATTGACCTAACTGTTACTGAGGATAAGATGTTTAAAGATTTCAAAGTTAAAAAAACTGCCACGCCCATATTTGGGCATAAATCAAAATTCTGCGAACAAATTTTGAAAAGGGTCACCCAAGGAATATTCATACCAAATTTGGTTGAAATTGGCCCAATTGTTCCTGAGGTGAAGATGTTTAAAGATTTCAAAGTCAAAAACTGCCACACCCGGCCACGCCCATATTTGGGCATAAATCAAAATTCTGCGAACAACTTTTAAAAAGGGTCACCCAAGGAACATTCATGCCAAGTTTGGATGAAATTGGCCCAATGGTTACTGAGGAGAAGATGTTTAAAGATTTCTAAGTCAAAAACTGCCATGCCCTGCCACGCCCATATTTGGGCATAAATCAAAATTCCACGAACAACTTTTGAAAAGGGTCACCCAAGGAACATTCATGCCAAGTTTGGTTGAAATTGGCCCAATGGTTACTGAGGAGAAGATGTTTAAAGATTTCTAAGTAAAAAACTGCCACGCCCTGCCACGCCCATATTTGGGCGTAAATCAAAATTCCATGAACAACTTTTGAAAAGGGTCACCCAAGGAACATTCATGCCAAATTTGGTTGAAATTGGCCCAATCGTTACTGAGGAGAAGATGTTTAAAGATTCCTAAGTCAAAAACTGCCACGCCCTGCCACGCCCATATTTGGGCATAAATCAAAATTCCACGAACAACTTTTGAAAAGGGTGACCCAAGGAACATTCATACCAAATTTGGTTGAAATTGGCCCAATGGTTACTGAGGAGAAGATGTTTAAAGATTTCTAAGTTAAAAACTGCCACGCCCTGCCACGCCCATATTTGGGGGTCAATCAAAAATCTGCGAACAACTTTTGAGAAGGGTCACCCAAGGAACATTCCTACCAAGTTTGGTTGAATTCCGCCCAGTGGTTACTGAGGAGAAGATGTTTAAAGAATTGTTGACGACTTCCGACGCACGACGGACAAAAGGTGATGCCAAAAGCTCACCTTGAGCACGTTGTGCTTAGGTGAGCTAAAAAGGTAAACGTTTATCTTTCCTTTATGAGATGTTTAGGTAATGTAATGTAGTTCTTTCAACTCATACATTCAGAAAAAAAAATCAGATGTTGCAGATGTCAATTCAAAGAAATAAATCCCAAATACAGGCAACTTAAAGTATTGACCAACTGTAAAACATATATATTAGAGGAATGCTGATTGGGTAAACAAATCAGAAATCAGATAGCTTCTATCATATAGAAACGTGATTTCCAACAACACTTAAATAATCACATACTTCAACTTTAATTGATTGCTGATTGAAATTGACGTGTATTCGATTTAATTAAATATTCACAAAATTCAGATCTTTTGCCATTTTTAATAACCAGGGCTCTGCAGACTCCCAGACTCTTTCTGATAATCTGCTGGCCTCACGACTATCGATACACGCTTGAATTACGATCAAAGGGCTTCTGACCGGAAGTTGTATAATTGCACACTGTCCTCTACTTTTATAGCCACTGGGCCAGATTTGGTTATCACCTATCGTATCCAGGCGACTTCCCGAAAATTCCAGGCGACTTCGACTTCACTTTGATCTGCAAATCAGGCAAAGTTTTATGAAACCAGGCTTCTTTTTCGCCTAAGTCGCCCACTCTGCAGAGCCCTGATAACATCAGGAATATCCCATTTCTAACAACTTTGAGTCAATTATCTTCATAATTGATAATTTTGAAACAATTGTGATAAAAAAATGTTTTCGTTAAAGCCAGCGTGCCCACTGGGTTTTTATTTTTGGGGTACATGTACCCCCTAGGTTTTGAAGTGGGGGTACAAAGAAAAATCTGGGGGTACAGTGTACCCTTTACTTTCAGATTTAAGGGTACACAATACGAATCTGAACCCTTTACCAAATGACAGACAATGTTGTAGTTATATAGTTTATTACTCAGTAAAGAAGTACCACACGTCATGTGCAACTTTCAGATTAATTTAGAGGGAAAGATAATAAACTTTCTTTGAAAACCTGGTTTTGACAATTCACTTTTTCTTAATTATTGGATTTTGGACAGGTTGAATGGAATATGAGAGCGATGGCAAGTTAATTACAAGGGTGGGAATGTCATCTTGGAGCAGGCCATACCAGGTATGTCTGCTCATTTTAAGATCAAACTGTGGTATTAAAACGATTCTGGTACAGAAAATATCAAATGGTCTTATAAGTGTCTAAAAGTCACCATTTGTGGAGAAATAGAATAGGTTTTGTTACGACATTTTGCAGACAAACTTACGTAGCCAAAACAAAACTACGTTAAACAAACGGCTCTATTTTGTCCCGCCTTACTTACATGTACAACGGAACTTACGAGAGAAACTGATTTCAAAATCAAATTCTATATCACGAGTTCTTGTCAATCTTGCACAACAAGAGGACCATGATGGTCCTAAATCGCTCACCTGAGGCATCCGCAAATTACAGTCCTTTTTTGTATTAAAAAGACTTAACTTGAGCAAAATTAATAAAACACTTATAAGATTTCGGGCTTTGTACAAAACAATCCAGTAATGCTTTAAAAAAAAATCAATGCCTTTGGCTTTATTGTTTAATCCATTACCAAACTATCCCACAATTTGTCACCCTCAGGAAAAAAGGTGTAAAAAAGCATTGTGAGAAAGGGAGTGACAAGCTATTTCTCCATTTCTATTCAAGAATTCTTTAAATGCGATTTATGCAATTTTTGACCCCAGGAGCAGAGATGTTCTTTATCCTAAGAGCATTTTTTCCTATAACATAGTACAAAATATTTAGTCATGCTACATACCAAATATGAATGCCATTCACCATATATTTCAGAAGAAGAAGTCTTTCAAAGTTGCTCTAATTGGATGTTTTCCAAAATTTTGGACCTATAGGGCAGTGCTATGTTTTATCCCAGGGCTAAGATTTTAGCTAACATGGTAAAGAACCATCTGTTCATGCTATATACCAAATATGAATGCCTAAGACTTTGTAGATTGGGAGGAGAAGACTGTTGAACATGGTCTAATTGAGCATTTTTACGAACTTTGGACACCCAGGGAAAGGGTAACCTACAGGCATGAATTTAATCAAAATTGATAGATAACAGCCAGGCTATGCTACACTCAAAATATAAATGCCTTCCACCTTAAAATGAAGATTGTTTGTTAACATACTCAAATTTTACTTTTTCCCAATTTTTGGACCTCTAGTGCAGGGCTGTTTTTGACCCTGGGAGGGCAACTTTAAGTGATATAGTACAAAACTATCTAGTTATGCTACATACCAAATATGAATATCCTAGACTTTATAGTTTAAGAGGATAAGTCTTTTGAAATTGCTCTAATTAAGCATTTTTCCAAACTTCGGACTTCAGAGGCGGGGTCATTTTTTACCCAAGAGTTTAAATATTTTAAAACTTGGTAGAGAACCATATGATTAAGCTCTATTCAAAATATAAAGGTCTTTGGCCTTGAAATCTATGAAAAAAACAACAACAAAGATTTACTAAAATTTCCCATTTTTATATGCCGCGGTTACAACATTTTTTCACGGAATGAAATTCTTTTAACAATTTTTGAAGAGCTTCAACCAAGGAACATCCCTGCAAAGTTTCAGCTTGATTGGCCTACTGGTTAAGGAGGAGAAGATTTTTAAAAATATTTAAAGAATTACTAAAGATTCCCATTTTCAAATGCCGCGGCAACCAGAGTTTTTGATGGAATTAATTTCTTATAACAACTTTTGAAGAACTTCACCCAAGGAACATCCCCGCAAAGTTTTAGCTTGATTGGCCCACTGGTTTAGAAGAAGAAGATTTTTAATGATATTTAAAGAATTACTAAAGATTCCCATTTTCATATGCCGCGGTTACAACATTTTTTCACGGGATGAAATTCTTTTAACAACTTTTGAAGAGCTTCAACCAAGGAACATCCCTGCAAAGTTTCAGCTTGATTGGCCTACTGGTTTAGGAGGAGAAGATTTTTAAAGATATAATTATAGAATTACTAAAGATTCCCATTTTCAAATGCCGCGGCAACCAGAGTTTTTGACAGAATTAAATTCTTTTAACAACTTTTGAAGAACTTCACCCAAGGAACATCCCTGCAAAGTTTCAGCTTGATTGGCCCACTGGTTTAGGAGGAAAAGATTTTTAAAGAAATTGTGGACGGACAGACGGACAGACAGACAGACGGACGGACGATGGACAACGACCGATCACAATAGCTCACCTCGCACTTTGTGCTCAGGTGAGCTAAAAACACATGAATATCTTGTGTTTAGTTTGAAAAATAGCGCAACTTTGGGCCTATTTCAAAACAAACTGGTGAGGCCATCAGGATCTGCATTATACGAACTTTTCCAACTGCTGGTTTCCCCATTCTCTATAAGAAAACAAACCAGCTGGTTCCTGTCGCATGAAAGGGAAATCACTCACTCCCGATGCGTTTTGTTCTACTTTGCTTGCAGTTTTGGGGGGTTTTAGGGAAAAATACGCACATAGGGTTTCTCGTTTTATACACTAATCATTTCAAATGAACACACACATAATGACATTTTTGTTTCTACGTTCATTTATTTTTCTGTACGTTCATGCACGTCTTGGTGTAAGATTTGTACATGAACAGACATAATTGTATGTGAATTATGTACTGCAGTACGTGAATGGGCACCCTGAAAGCGATTTGTAACTTGTAACAAATTTACTAAAAATCACTCATTTTAAAGGGGGGGGGGGGCAAACATAAAAAAATAGGTGAAAAGGACCCACTTTTGGGGCGAAGGGACCAGGGCGAACAGACCCGGGGCGAAAGTATATTTAGGGCAAACAGACCCGATACCCCCATTAAAGCCTTGTTTTTCATCCAATCAAAATTCTTTGAAGGAATCTAATAATGGTTCACCAAAGGATCATTTCTGTGAAATTTGGTTGAAATCCATCCACTGGTTTCTGAGAAGAAAGTTTTCAAAGCTATTACCATATATGGAAATTAGCCCCGCCTGTTAAAGCCAAGTTTATCATCCGATCTAAATTATTTGAAGGAATCTAATAGAGGGTCACCCAAGAATCATTTCCGTGAAATTTGGTTGAAATCTGTTCAGTACTTTCTGAGGAGATGTTTATCAAAGTAAAAGTTAACTGACAGAAGCATGCATGCACAACGGACACAACGCCATGACAAAAGCTTGCTAGCTTTCAGCCAGTGGAACTAAAGAATATGGAATACATTAATATTTCATGGATGTCTTGTAATTCACAAGCATTTTCCATATTTCAGAGAACATCGGTAATTGGTATACACCGTTAAATAGGTATCTGAGCATATTTAACCTTTCGTTCACAATCCCTTGTTTTACATCCCTGTGATTTCATACTAAAGAAAACATTGTTGGAAAAGAAGAAATTGATTGTAACAAGCAATTTCTTCTTTTTCAACAATATTCTCTAACCTGTAGGTTTGTTACTTTTCAATTTGAACCCATGTTTAGTTGTCGTCTTCAACTTCTTTAAAATTAGACAAGTCTGAAATTTAAAAAACGGGAAAGGGTTATTAATCAATTTTCTAGGATAGGCCTTTAAGTGGCATTTCATGGAAGCGTTCTGGTTTAACTAGTGGGTCTCTTTTGGACGTGCTTTTTTGGCAGCTTTGTTACACTCGGTCTAAAGAAAGAATTACCGCGAGATGTAGTTCAAGTAGAATCAAGATTACGAACTGACTAGGGTACGAATACAACTTCTGCAATTCGCCACATGTCTTTACCAATCATTAATAAAGTGCTTATGATAATGTCAAGTTTTATTACCTAAATTCCTGGAATAATATCGTATCCGCATTTCTAATCGGTTTCTGGAAGTACTAGTTATTTAGTTCTTTAAATGCACTATCACCTAGTCTAAATTCGGGAGACTTCTAGTCTAACGATATTTTGGACTGCTACTCTAACACGATTCAAATGAAAAGATTTAAAGGTTTAAAAAGCAATAGGACAGTCTATCATACTCCCTTGTAAAGTAATTGTAAGCCCCGTCTCGTTCTTTCCTTTTCAACATGGGTGCGAAGAAGAAGCCCACGACGGATAAAGGGGCTGAGAAAAGTGAGCAACAGCTTCTCAACATTATGAAGTTAAAGCCTTTTAACGTTCATAACATAAAAATATATTTTCGGGAATAGCGTTTGATCCCAAACTTTTCTTTACTTTTTCGTTTGGTGTTAAAGCCTTTCTCATGGAAAAGAATAGTATTCGGGTATATATCCTTTCGGATGCAACTGACGATGATCGTGCACATAGGGCATTTTTAGCGTTTTTTATGCCTTACATGTATATATAATAACAAGGGATGCAACGGACAAATTCAGAAAAATCTACCCGTCCCCAATAAAAAACTCGTTACTTCGTTAATTCTAAAGATAATTACATGAGATCTTCTTTGACTAACTCATTACATATTTATCTAGCGAAAAACAAAGAGTTTTTTCAACAAAGTGTTTGGGGATTTTCGCTAGAGAAGCCGGTTTCGCGACAATTGGGTCGAAATTGCTTGGTCCAACTCTGGTCAGTCCAGGGCGCTTGTAAGACTAAGTATACTATTTGGTACCACTAACCGTCCAAAACACTTATCGATCTCATAAAATAAATTATCTTTCACCAACCTCCATCATTTTATGTTAACACCGTGATTATAGCTTCAAATCGTTCGAAGTTTGGTCAATTCGCTCGATTCTGAAGGATTCAGCCATAATAATTGTCACGTGACCATCATGTATCAAGGTTTTTCATTGGTCAGATTTTGGTTCCTAACCAATGAAATACCTTATTACATGATGGTCACGTGACGGTGATGATGGCCGAATCCTTCAAATTGAGTGAATCGACAAAACTTCGAACGATTTGAAGCTCTATTCTTGGTGTTAACATTAAACGACGGAGGTTGGTGAAAGATAATAATTTATTTTATGAGGTCGATAAGTGTTTTGGCCTGTATCTGCCTTCTGGTACCAAATATTTAGTCTTACAGGCACCCTGGACGGACCCGAGTTGGACCAAGCAATTTCGACCCAATTGTCGCGAAACCAGCTTCTCTTGCGAAAATCTCCAAACACTTTGTTGAAAAAACTCTTTGTGTTTTGCTAGATAAATATGTAAGGAGTTAGTCAAAGAAGATCTTGTGTAATTATCTATAGAATTAACGAAGTAATGAGTGTTTTTGTTGGGACGGGTAGTTTTTTATGAATTTGTCAGTTGCATCCCTTGTTATTATATATACATGTAAGGCATAAAAAACGCTAAAAATGCCCTATGATCGTGCACAGGGACCACTTTATCTGTACACGAGCAAAATCAAGTACTGAAAACCCAAACAATACAAACATTGCTCTTGTGGTGTTGCATACTAATGTCTATCAAAACTCGTGTTACTAAGTTACTGTTGCATTGTTTTTTTGTTAAAAATGTTTAAAATATTTACTAACAGGATGCCAATTCACATACGTAATTCATGTACAATTACAGTGGATCATGTACAATTTTTTAATAATATGTGCATGAAGGAACAACATTTTGTGTAAAGGACCTAGTTTAAGGAATGTTATTTATGTTGGACCCCTATTGATAAGCTAATTGCCTTATCTGTAAATTACACCAGGGGGTTAATCATCTTGTATACCATGGTCAAAATTTGTCAACATTATGCAATAGCTGCACTGATGAGAATCTGATAGAAACCAAAGTAAAGTTATTTTTTACATTTTATCTTGTCATTTTTTTATGCTTTTAATATTTTAAATCACTTTCAAATTATTGAATGAAAAGTGACTGTTGCAGAATGCTAGATTGTATGTACATGTAATTGAAAGAAATTTAAATGCATTATTTTTATAATTTAAGGGGTTAAACAGTTTCTTCAAAAATTGAAGTAAAGAAGTAAGAATTCTAGTAAAAATACTTTTTTCTAGTTTGATTTATCTCCTGGCCTGAAGAGAAAAAGTGTTGAAATAATGAGACGAAGGGGGAAATCAGAAAAATCAATGTTTTCTCCCCTTTTCTCAGCGTTGTCTATCCAAGTTATTCTAGTTGCTATTGTTATCTGTTATGAAAACGATAGCTTAATATTTGTATTTTCACTGTCTTCTGCAGTTTGAAAAAGTCTTAAAAATTAGGACTTATTATTCATTAACAATTATAACCAAATAAAATTCAAAATTTATTTCAAGAGACAAATTAGCGACAAAGAAAGTTCAAATATATGCCACACTTATCCATGATAATATAGCAGATTTAATTCCTTGTATACTGTATGCAGCTTCCTTATCAGATAAGGTCGTTGAATTCTCAGCGGGTGGTTAATTGTATATCTCATGGGGGGGGGGTTCAAATAAAGAAGGATTAAACTAGGCCTTTAAAACTTTCATGCACCATAAAAGATATCCTTAAGAACTTGTTCAAGGGTTTTTAACGAATTTATACTTTAGACCTTGTTCAAGGGTTTTTAACGAATTTGGACACTTGTTTTCACACTTTTAACCTCACAATATTCTCATTTTGAGTCACTCATCTAAAGAATCTTAAAAAACACATTGTCAGGAATAAAGAAATCTCTTTAGACAGGGACTGTCTTATAATTGGTCAAGTCTAAAATTTTGACATTCATGATTGGAAACCATTGAAAGAAGATAGGAAATTGTTTGTAATTGCTCTATTTATATTGGGTAGGTCTAAACTTTTGTTGTTTTGTTATTGTCCAACCAACAGTCTACAGAGAATAGTGGCAACTTTTATGTGGATTTTCAGGCTCAACGGCTTTAAATATTGGCGTAACATTGTTTTCTTTGCAATTGTGATAAAGTTAGTTAAATGCACTCGATAGTTTTTAAAATCTAAATAAAACTACTATCAGTACATCTAGAAAACTTTTTATTGTTACGTAATTTGCATAGGCCTAATTAATATTAAAGCATCTACATAGAACCTAGTTTTGCTTACATTTGCTAACATGAGTCCTATGATGACTCCAGCAATTTGGTAGGTCTCATACATACTCTAACCATCGCAATACCACTGTATTGTAGAAATTGTTTTTGAAATTAGTTTCTCTCTTGAGTTCTGTTGTCAGCAGCGTGTGACACAATACAGCCGTTTATTTAGTTTTAGCTACATAATTCACTGTCTGCAAAATGTTGCAACAAAGCCTTTTCTTCACAAAGGTGAGTTTTGGACAGTAATAGGGCCTTTTGGTATTTTCTGTGCCAAAATCTTTCATTATCTGAGTTTAGCTTACAATAAACCAACCTGTACGATATTGTTCCCTCCTCTGTTTTCTTCGAAAAGTGCCAGCCCTCACTCTTGTTATCAACTTGGTCAAGTTGTTTAACAATTGCCATCCTATTCCATTAAACCCTTCCAAAATTCAATAAAAGAGAAAAACATCTTTTGACAGAAAATCGGCTCCTCACAAAAATAAAAAGTGCTATTCATTGCTCTGTTTGTTGAAACTTGCAGTTGACATGTAGAATTTATATATTAATTATTAATTAAGTATATTACTAAAACATTGTTGTCTGGTAAAGGGTAAAATAAGACTTATATCGTTCACCTTTGACACTGAAAGTAAAAAGTACACATTATCCCCAGATTTTCTTTGTACCTCCATTTCAAAAGGTAAGGGGTACATGTACCCCCAAAATGAAAACCTGTTGGGCATGCTGTACTAAGTAAGGTGAAGTGAAAATAAAGTTGCTTAAAGTTTATTCTTGTATTTTGATTGAACATTAGAATTAATTCAATTTAGTATCTAATACCAAGAGATGGGGGGTAGATCCTTGACATTCCATTTTGACTCTCTAAAATTTGGGTTCAAGGGTTAGCAACTTTTAGATGTCAATAAAAACACAGAGCTTTCTCGGGCTATTTGTGATGAGAATAGATCATCAGCAATCAGAAGTTTAAAAATTGGTAGTTTGACATATTTTCCAAATGTTCTCATTCTATAGGTAAAAAGCGGATTTTTTTTTTTTTTTTTTTTGAGGGGGGGGGGGGGTCTCCTGAGAGAAAAAGATGTTTTTGACTATTCATTTTGAAATATTTTTTTGAAATATTGCCTATGAAAGTTGACAGAAAGGTACCTTGGAAAGTTAAAACTTCATAGCTAGTGGAGCTTCTAGGGCCCTAAAATGTCTCTTGTTTTAATTAGCAGGACAAGATTGGAATATGATTGAGTTATATTTTGCAGAGCCAGCAGAGAAAAAGTCTGAAAAACCAGCAAAGGCTGCCAAGTCAGATGGGAAGCCTCTAGGTAAAGGCGGTAAAGCAGCGCCCAAGAAAGACGCTAAGACTGTGCCTAGAAAAGCTGCTGATGCAATTGCTAAACCAGTAGAGAAGGCTGTTAAGGCCAAGAAAGCTGTCCTGCGTGGAGTAAATGACAAGCGCAAGAGAAAGGTCAGATACAGTGTGCGATTCCACAGACCTCAAACCTTGAGACTTCCTAGATCCCCAAGATATCCAAGAAAAAGTGTTCCAAGATCACCTAGGTTAGTTGGATAATAATATTTTAACACTTTCATGATTTTATACCTCATCCGATGAAGCCCTACAATTAAGTTTGGGTCTATTGCTTAACTCAATCAAACACCAATCTGCCTTTTAACCCCCTTCAAGTAAAAAGCTATTTCTTCATTATCCACAATATTTCCTCCCCCAAAACACAAATATTTTTATAATTTCATTTACTATTAAAAATTGTCTACAAATTCTTTCAATTTAGATAAGTCTAAAATTTTGTTGTTGGGTAATGTGTTAAATTATGGATCTGAGGCCATGCAGAATGACTTCTGACCTGGCAGTTAGACATAAGTATCCAACACTGGTAGATTGATATACAGCCAAAAACTCAAAAGAATGAAGCATAATGTCTGTTTCGGCTTCATAAAGCAGCAACAAACTGTAGTTATGGCACTTAAGTTGTCAAATGGACTTAAAGCTTGGTACAAATGTCAGAATATATTTAAAAGGACAATTAGCTTGGTCAATCAATCTTTGATTTACAGCTGTAGTCCTAATTTCCCTTGCACTTGTAAGTCAATTCATTTGTTAGCAGAGTAAGATTCTTGTCAAGAGGGTAGAAAAAGTGGAAATTGTCTGGAAGAGGTTCTACCAATTATGAACTAGTATCTATGTCATGGGAGTGGTGTAGGAATTGTAGCTATGAAATGACTCTGAAGTCAAAAATGCACTCCCTTTGGCTCTAGGTCCGCTTGTCTAGAAAATAAGACAACAGAGGTACGTGAAATATTACTGATCTTTTAGTATAGATATTCCCTGTAGAGCAGCAGTCATGGTGCAGTTGGTGGTGCATCAGATTCCAACCATTAGATGTCATGGGTTTGATCCCCTGCGGCGGCACATATTCTTTCCAACATCTGTCTCTCACCCTTGGGTGGATAAACATAAACATAAGTGAGATAGCAGCTGGAGGCTAGGAAAGGATTAATTGGTAGTACTGTGTGAGAAATACCAGGAATCCATTGTTAAGTGCTCCAGCCGCCGCCATATGACTGAAATACTGTTAAAGCAGCATTGAACCTCATTCAATCAAATTTCCCTGTTGATCTTGAGTTTGCAACGGTATAGGTATGTCTTATTTCTGTGATTTCAAGATTTTCAAGAAAATAAGACTTAATTTTATTGTGACAGTGATGACTTTACCTTACCTACACAGAAGCTAAAATCTGTTGATAAATTTGTAATCTGATGTCACAATGAAATATAAACTAGTTGAGATACATTGAGAATTGTCTACATATTGACTGATGGTATTTTAGCTCTACTGGCCGAAGGCCACAAGAGCTTTTGCGATGGCTTTTTCTTGTCCGGCATCCGTCTACATATTGACTGATGGTATTTTAGCTCTACTGGCCGAAGGCCACAAGAGCTTTTGCGATGGCTTTTTCCTGTCCGGCGTCCATCCGCCAATCCGGCGTCCGGCCGTTAAGCCTTTCCTTGTTAACACTCTAGAGTCCACAGTTTTCATCTGATTCCCTTCAAACTTTCACAGAATGATTGTACCATCATAAGCAGTGTTTCCATTTACATAAAAAAATATTGAGTCCCTGGGACCCAGTGCCGTAGAAAAAGTTGAGTCCAAACCACTTTCAGTTGAGTCCAATTTTGACTTCCGCAAATCATCTTCAAATTAATTGTTGTACTTGAACGGGCTTAATAACCCTTTCCAAAACAAGACCTAGTTTGATATTCCCAGTAAAAGTGGCTTGGGGAAACATTGAAGCAAAAGGAGAAACTGCTAATAATAAGCATTTTCTCAATTTGCCTCAATGCTTTCTGGGATATTCTCAAGTTTTATACCTAAGTAATCACAAATTTTGTGATCTGCAACAGCTTTCATATTGGACCAACCTAAAATTTTGTTATTTGGGAAAGGGTTCAATGACAGTATAGTTAAGAAACAATGGCATAAGGCTTTAACTTTACTGACTAGACCAAACTGACTAGGAAACATAAAAACAATTGCAAACAAAAAGATGATCAAAACCAGGTCCGATTTGGGATAGGATTAATTAAGCACACAAATCATCCCTCTCATATCTGTTTCAAGAGAGGTGTGAGAACTGGTATGAGTAAGCCATGAAAGCCTGTTAGATGCACAGGCCGCTTATATTCCCCTAAGGTTCAAGATAAAGAGTTAGAAAAAACATTGTGCAAAATGAAGAAATTATTTGTGACAAGGGATTTTTTTTATTTTCATCAATTTTTCTACTCCAGAAGGCCAAAAAAAAATGTGAAATCTCAGGCATTAGAAATTGTGGTCTTCATTAACTTTGATTTATGACAAGTCTAAAATTTAGCCTTCTGGTAATGGATAAACAAACAAACCAACAACAAATATCTACTTTGAAGTCAATATGACAAAAAGAAATGCTTCCTAACATTATTTACAAAAATAAAATATTTACGGCAGCTCTTACAAGCAAAGGAAAACCTTTCGACGCTATACTAACGCTGTGATACGTCAAATGAAAATTGTCTTATGCTTCATACCAGAAAGTCTGTGCAGCCCGTAGTAAAAATGTTCTTCTGCTTAGTTTTAAAACAAATACAGCACTTCAATGAAACAGCAGACGAATCTGACTCGTCTTTTATCAGCCAGTCTTTGAACGCCGGATCGGCAAGCCACTGGTCTTGAAAAGACCGCGAGTGTTTCCTTTTCTTGGCTGGAGAAGCCATTATTATTAAAAAAATGAAAGTAACAGTTGGTTTCTGGCTATCAAATTGCCCACAAAACAATATTTAAGACAGTTCGGGTACCAGACGAAAAGCGGGAATCCCAACAATCGCAACTTTTCGGTTAGACGTTGGCGAAGTCTATTTATAGTAACTTTGGAAAACCGGTGACTTTGCTTAAAATCTGTCGTACTTTGAAACATTTTGGATTGTTTTCGCTAGTTATCTGACGTTTCTGCGTAAGATTTATGAAAATACATTGTTTTTTCCACTCATTTTGTTTTGCGTCCCATGGACGCGACGAGTATTCAAATTTTGCGTCCGAGCTGATTTTCATGCGTATACAGATTCTTTTACGTCCTAAATGGAAACACTGATAAGGATCGTTCCTTTTGAAATTGGGTCAGATCCGTCAAGAAACATGGGAAAAGGGGCCTAATGAAAATTTAATTAAAAAATCCTTGTTGACACTATTTTTGGAGACATTTTCTGAATGAAAGAGACACTGTAATACTTAACATCAAAGCATAATTTCAATTTCAGGTACAGTCATAAACCTTGTTTTCTGATTACACAAAAAATTGAGAGCAGCAGAGTTTAGTTCTTCTAGTTCTTCATTTAAATGATTGGTTGTATGCGTGCATGCATTTTATCCAATCCGAGTTTGACAAGTCATAAAATTTTGGATTGTACTGTAACCAGGCATAATCCCAAAGCCAACTTCACTGAAACTTTTTGTTTCATTTGTGACTAATATATCTCTAACATCTTTCTAACACATTACAAGTAGACAAAACTTAAGACTTGTCTAATCTGAAACATGACCAGAGTGTATTGCAGGGTTTAAGGTTTGGGTCTATCAAGGTTGTACCAGCCATTCAGAAGTATCAAGAGAAGGGTATGAGGGATCTATCAGAGCTTGTAATTCCAAGACAGGAAAAGGCCAGAAAAAAATGAAACTGTAATAGTTTTAAAGCTCCGTAAATCATTTACATCATTATAAACAGAGATTTTGTAATTCTGTAATATTTGTGTAAAAGTTTGTCTCTATATCAACCATTAACAACAATTGATTTGGACAAAAACGGTCGCGATATGTCATGTCCAGATATTGGTACACTTACAACTGCAAACTTCTTTTAACAACAAAATATGATCATTCATAACTTATCCAAGTACAGAATACTTAGATATCAATTATTTCTTACTGTGAATTTAAATCATTCCTTGTTTTATTGGCTATTTGCATCCAGTAAATGTGTTAATTGATAGTTTTATAGAAATGCTTTACGCAATGTTTATGTCAAATTAATATTGCAGAAAAAGTAGGTCTGATTTGCCGACCTATTCTTAGAATCCACATTCCTTTCAAGTTTATCTAAAATTAATTCTTTTCTGGTCTTGGAAAAGAAAAGAAATATTTATTATTTAGGATAAGTTTGTTTTAAGTCCAAAGAAGGAAAACAAACACTGAATTTTGGCCAAAACAATTTTCACACCCACGCTAATTTTTATGCAACATCAACAAATTTTATGCTAGAATATCGCGGAATCGCGGCCTTGGCAGAACACTGATGATTGTACTATCATATGGATCTTACCTTTCGAAATTGGGTATGATCTGTCAAGAAACATGGGAAAAGGGGCCATATGAAAATCTGATTAAAAATTCAATTAAAAATCTTCATTAACACTCTAGAGTCCACAGTTTACATCAGATTCTCTTCAAACTTTCTCAGAATGATTGTACCATCATAAGGATCTTTCCTTTCGCAATTGGGTCAGATCTGCAAAAAAACATTGGAAAAGGGGCCTAATGAAAATTTTATTAAAAAGTCCTCGTTTAACTCTTAGAGTCCTCAGTTTTCATTAGATTAAATTCAAACTTTCACAGAATGATTGTACCAACAAAAGGATCATTCCTTTCAAAATTTGGTATGATCTGTCAAGAAACATTGGAAAGGGGGCCTTATGAAAATTCAATTATAAATTCCATTATAATCCACAGTTTTTATCAGATTCTCTTCAAACTTTCTAAGAATGATTGTACCAATTAATGAATCTTTCCTTTGGAAATTTGGTATGATCCGTCAAGAAACACAGGAAATGGGGCCTTATGAAAATTTAATTAAAAAATCATCGTTAAGACTCTAGAGTCCACCATTTTCATCAGATTCTCTTCAAACTTTCAGAGAATGATTGTACCATCATAAGGATTGTTCCTTTCAGAATCAGATATGATCCGTCAAGACATAAGGGAAAAGGGGCCTTTTTAAAATTTAATAAAAAAAAAAATATATTAAGAAATCCTCGTTAACACTCTAGACTCCACAGTTTTCATCGGATTCTCTTCAAACTTTCTCAGAATGGTTGTACTACCGTAAGAATTGTTCCTTTCAAAATTGGGTATGATCCGTCAAGAAACAAGGGAAAAGGGGCCTTTGGAAAATTTAATGAAAATCCTCATTAATAATCTAGAGTCGACAGTTTCCATTGGATTCAGGTTTCACGCTGCCGATTGCCATTGTCGTCAAGTGCAACAAAACAAATTTCTGGTGCAACTTTTTTTCATTTTGCGAAAGTTTGTGGCGCCAAAAAATTGTCAATTATGTCATCGAGTCTAACACAAAACCGACACTTTGCCAAATTTAATTACAGTTCTGATTGACAGCAAATCAGATTCATGAAATGAGCTCATTGGTTGGCGGGTCGTTTTGAATTTGTGTTGAGGGCGTGACTTAGTTTTAGGGATGACTAGATCAAACTTCCTAGATGACGACTATCAGTGAATACGTCAGAAGACCTCATTTTATTACGCAGAAATTGACTCCCTTTAACAAAAATGTAATTAAACTGGCCACCATTTGTCTTTTTTTGATGAATACAATTGCCGTATTCGTGCATATTTTTGTATATTTCTGCTTACAGTTTCAGTCAGTTTCTAATTTGGCACTGCTACTGCGAATCCTTGCTAAAACACTGAATCAGCATTCATTGGTTATAAGAAGGATATTCTGATGAGCTGTTGATAGTAACAGCGGTAGTTTGTCAAAATTTGACAAAAATTTCAAGAGTTCTACTGTCTTAAAAGCAGACAAACTATTTCTTTTTTGTTCATTCCTACCCAAGAATGTTCATCCTAAAGCAGTTTTTTTTTTTTAAAATACATATCTCTACGTTATTCTATTATCAAATCAGGCATATTATATAAGGCTAATTACTATTTCCTTCTCTCTATTTTTCGTTGGACTATCAATCTTGAGGTCCTGGGTTTGATTCCCGACAGGGGCACTCATCCTCTCCGACTATTTGTCTCTCACCAATGGGTCGATAATCGTAGACCTATGTGGGATAGCAGCTGGAGGCTGGGAAAGGATGTGATGGCAGTACTAGTGTGAGAAATACCAGGTAGCCATTGTTAGGTGCTCCAGTTGCCGCAATATAACAGAAAGAATTTTGAAAGTGGCGTAAAACCCCATTCAAACAAACAAATCTCTCTATTTTTCTCATCAAAGTCTGGATTTTCTAATCAAAGTACTGAAAGCACTGATTGAAGATAAGTAAACTCATTGTAGGTGTATGACCTAGCTACATACATTCTAGACTAAATTTTAAATGGATTACCATGTTTCCAACCTCTTTAACATGTATATTGTTTATTTTACAACATATAAGATAAGAAAACAGGGTTCGCGCTGTCGGTCGCCAATGTCGCCAAGTGCGACAAAAATAAAAATCTGGCGCAAGTTTTTTTCATTTGGCGAAAGTTCATGGTGCCAAAAAATGAAAAGTTTTGTTAATACATACATTTACTTTGACTAATCTCCGGAAATCAAGTCCGAGGGCCAAGTGTGTATAATTGCTCAAGGACTTGTATATCAGGTCAATTATGTCATCGAGTCTGACACAAGACCAACACATTACCAAATTTAAATGCAGTTCTGATTGACAGCCAATCAGATGAATAAAATGCGCTCATTGGTTGGCGAGTCAAATTGATTTTGTGTTGTGGGCGTGACTTAGTATTACGGATGAGCCGATGACGGCAATCACATAACAGATCAGTAGACCTCAAATATCACGCATAAATAGGCCTTTTATATGAAAAGTGTAATTAAATTGGCCGCCATTTGTCTTTTCCTGATGAGTACAATTGCCGAATTCAGGCATATTTTCGTATATTTCTGCTGACAGTTTCAGTCAGTTTCTAATCTCGGCACCGATACCGCGATTCCTTGCTAAAACATTGAATCAGCATTTATGAGTAATAAGAAGGATATTCTGGTGAACTGTTGATAGAAAAAGTGGTAGTTTGTCAAAATTTGACATAAACTCCAAAAGTTCTGCTGTCCAAAAAGCAGACGAACTGTTTCTTTATTAGTTCATTCGTACCCAAGAATGTTCAACCATAAACTAATTTTTTTTTCAAATTACAGAAGCCTACATTATTTTATTATTAAATCAAGAATATTTTACAAGGTTTATTACTTTTACTTTCTCTCTTTTTTTCTCATCAAAGTTTTGATTTTCTAATCAAAGTACTGAAAGCACTGATTATAGATGAGTAAAAATCAATGTAGGTGTATGACTTGGCTACATTCATTCAAGACAAAATTAAAAATGAATGGCCATGTTAAAAACCTGCTTAATATGCATGTTATCTATCTAACAACATATAAGAAGAAAATAACAGTGCAGTTAAGAATCGTTCCAGTTTGGCACCAACTTATTCTCAATTTGGCCCCAACTTTTTCCATTTGGCCCCAACTTTTTTAATTTGGCAAAAGTGATGGCGACAACTTTTTTCAAGCCAGAGCTAACCCTGTATTTTCTTAAATGTGCAGTTAAGAAATGTTCAACCTTGGCACCAACTCCTTTTGATTTGGCCCCAACTTTTTCCATTTGGCCCCAACTTTTTAACTCACCTGAGCACAACATCATAGTCCTCTTGTTTAATTTGGCAAAAGTTATGCCAACAACTTTTTTCTAGCAAGAGCTAACCCTGGGATTCTCTTCAAACTTTCACAGAATGTTTGCACCATCATAAGGATTGTTCCTTGAAAATTGGGTATGATCAGTCAAGAAATATGGGAAAAGGGGCCTTATGAAAATTTATTTACAAAGTCTTGATTAATAATCTATAGAGTCTACAGTTTTCATCAGATTCTCTTCAAACTTTCACAGAATGATTGTACCAACAAAAGGATTGTCCCTTTCGAAATTGGGTATGATCTGTCAAGAAATACAGGAAAAGGGGCCTTATGAAAATTTGATTAAAACAATCCTCGTAAACACAATAGAGTCCACAGTTTTCAACAAATTCTCTTCAAACATTCACAGAATGATTAATATATTAATTGGATTGTTCCTTTTGGAAGTCAGTTTTATCCATCAAGTTTAATGGGAAAAGTGGCCCTATGAAAATTTAATAAAAAAAATCTTAGTTAACACGTAATGGCCCTTGATTTCACCTGATTGACTTCAAACTTTCAGAGAATGATTGTACCATCATAAGGATTGTTCCTTTCAAATTGGGTAAGATCCTTGAGAAACATAGGAAAAGAGGCCTTAGGAAAATTCAATTAAGATTAATGCTTTTAAGTCCACAGATTTTATGGGGTTGTCTCTATACTCAAACAGAATAAATATACTTTTGTAAGTACATGTCTAGTTCCCTTTGGAATTGGTGCAGATCCATCAAGTTTAATGGGAAAAGGGGCTATATGAGAATTCAGTTAAAAAATAACACAATGAAGCCCACAGCTTTGACCAGATTTTGTTGAAACTTTCACAGAATGATTGTAAGGTCATAACGATCATTCTTTTCATAACAGGGTTTGAACTGTCAAGAAACACTGGAAAAGCGGCCTTATTAAAATTTCATTTATAAATCCTTGTTTCCAAGTCCAGAGCTTTCATTTGATGTTCTTCAAACATTCACAAAATAATTGTACAATAAAAATGATTGTTGATGTTCACATTAGACCTGATCTGTTAAGTATCACAGAAAAAGGAGCATTATGAAATTTAATTTTAAAATCCATGTACCACAATAAAGTCAACAGTTTTCATCAGATTCTGTTTAAACTTTCACAGAATGATTGTTCCATCATGAGCATTATTTTTTCAAATGAGGCCTGACCAGTCTATTATCATGGGAAAAGGGGCTGTATGAAAAATTATTACCAAATCCTCATTAACACAAGAAGGTCCTCAGTCTTTATCAGAGTCTCTTCAAACTTTAATAGAATGATTGTACTATTATTTGGATTGTTCCTTTGTAAATTGGGTCTGATCGGTTAAGTGACTCAAGAAAAGGGACCTTATGAAAATTTTATTACAAAACATCATTATCACAATAAAGTCCTCATTCTTTATCATTTTCTTCAAACTATCATTAGGATTGTTCCTTTGTACATTGGGTTTGATTTGTTAAGTTTCACAGGAAAAGGGGCCTCATGAAAATTTTATTACAAAAATTCTTGACACAATGCAGTCCACTGCTTTCATTGATTCTCTTTAACTTTTAAAGAATGATTGTAACTTCATTAGAATTGTTTCTTCTGAAATTTGGTTTGTTCTGTAAAGTATCATGGGAAAAGGGGCCCTATGAAGATTTCACTATAAACTCATTAACACAATAAATTCCACAGATTACACAGATTGATTATACCATCATTACAATTGTTTATTTTGACAGTGGATCTGATTATGGCAAGTGTCACATAAAAAGGGGACTTATGAAAAACTTTCTTAAATATTTTGGATAACTCAATGGTGTCCCTTGATTTCACCGGATTCATTTCAAAATTTCACAGAATGATTGTACAATCATTTAAATAGTTCTTTTCAGAACTGGGTACAATCCATCAAGTATCATGTAAAAAGGGCCGTATGGTTTTTTGTTTTTTTTCTTTAGATATTTTAGTAAACATAATGAAGTCCCCATATTTCATCATATTCACTTTTAACTTTCACAGAATGATAAAACCAACAGTAAAATACCTTGGGGAAAAAGGGCCTTATGAGAACTTGACTTTAATATCTTTGTTAACACAGTAAAGTCAACAGTTTTATCGGATTCTCTTCAAAGATGCATGGAATAATTGTGGCATTTGAAACACAGGAAAAAGGGCCTTACAGATAATCATTCAAAACATTCTTGTGTATGTGATGAAGATCACAATCATTATCAAATTGTCTTTTAAATTTCACAGGACAATTGTAGGGTTGTAAGGAAAGTTTCTGTTGGTATGAAATTGATCCATCAGAAAACACAGGAAAAGGGGCCTTATGGATTTTCATTCAAAACAATCCTGTTTATGTGATTAAGTCCACAATAATTGTCAGGTTCTGATGAAAATTTCCCAGGATGATTGTAGGGTCACAAGGTAACTTTCTTTTGGAAATGTAGTGGACCTGCCATGAAACACTGGAAAAGGGGCCTTGAGGATTTTTGCTCAAAATGATAAAGGGGATGAAGTCCTTTTTTTTTTTTTTTTTTTCTTTATGCATTCTTCTTTGAGTAATTAACTTTCTTAAATATCAGATTTCTTTAATGGAAAACTTGATAACCAGTAGAGCTTCTCAGGTCCTCATGGGCCTCTTGTTTGTTACGGCCCTTTGGCAGATAGCAATTGTATATGGACAAGCGCTGTTGGGAGGTATCAGTCAGCTTTACTACAATTTCTAGCTTCCAAAACTTTTTCTAAAGGTTGTAAAAAGCAGGATTGCGTGGGAAAGGATTATGCCGTATTCCTATGTTATAATTTTTTCAAGAAAAAATGTGCCCATCACAATGTGATAATGATGACTTTACCTTACCTACACAGAATACACTTCTGTTGATAAATTGTAATCTGATGTCACAATAAATTATTAATCCTCTTATTTTGAATATAAAACCCCAACCACACCCCCCTGCCTGTTGTCCTTTGAACATTACTTCCCTTTCTTTCAGGCTGGACCAGTTTAGAATAGTGAAATACCCTCTCACAACAGAGTCTGCTATGAAGAAGATAGAAGATAACAACACATTGGTATTTATTGTGGACCAGCGAGCCAACAAACATTTGATAAAATTTGCCGTTAAGAAATTGTATGACATTGATGTGGCCAAGGTCAACACACTGAACAGGTATGGCTCCAACTCATGACCTGTGTTTGGAAAAAGTGTGTTTTAGTCTGCAATGAACAAGGCAGTCTTCACTGTGACAGTTAAGTGTTTGTATTTTAGTGTATACATCTGTCTGTCTCAATTTGACTGGACATTAACTTAGAAAATTGACCAGTAGCTGACTCCACTCACTTTGATTGCTTGCCCATTCTCATCAGGAAGTTCCCAGTGCTCCAGACAATTTTCACATGTTTCTGTACTGTACAAATCAAATTTCAAACGAATCAAAATTGGCATAATTGGGATCAGTACTTTATATTGACTTTATTGGGTTTAACGCCACTTCAGTCATATTGCGGTGGCTGGATCACATATCAATGGATTCCTGGTATTTCTCACACCAGTACTACCTCTACATCTTTTCCTAGCCTCCAGCTGCTATCCCACTTAGGTTTACCAATTTCCACCCATTATGTCGGAAAGGATATGTGATGCGACATGAAATCGAACCCATGACTCCCCATGATTGAAGATTAGGAGTCTGATGTGCTACCGACTGCGATATGATGATGGCTTTTAGATCAGTACTGCTAGTAAGATTGTTGAAAAAGCTTCTATTGTTACCTTACATAAAGCATAATACGTCTAAGCATTAAGGTCAAAGAAACATTTTACATTTATAGTTATATATACGACACCTGTGCATACTTTTAGCTAGAAAATTAAAAATAGCTTTATTTCTTGCCAACTAACTCGAAATCAGAACTATAACAATTGAAGGGATATGAAATATGGCCGTAATTTTTGCAATAATTAAATGAAATTCTTAGAATTTATTGATTGAAGTTATTTAATAAAACATTTGTTGGTAAAATGAAATCATTACCATTATAGTCAGGTCATCTTTAAAGCAACCAAAAGTTATTGCAGTAGGTTTCAGGTCTTTTATTATATCCCAAAACTATGTTTGGTGGATATATAGGAGTCTTCTTGTTTGCCCGTTTTCTCCTAAACTCAGTATCAATGAAATAAGTGCACATACTATTTTGTACATGTGTTTAATTCATTTTTCCTCTGAGTTTTGACACTGTTGAAATATTTTGTCCTGATTTACTCTTCATTACTTGATGTGTATGATTTGAATTTCAAAAGTGGACAGAGTATCAAGCAAAGATTTGCATATTGTAATTGTGATATGATCTAATTACCTTATAATTCAAAAATTTGAAAATAAAACAGTCCTTAACCAGTGACAAAAAGTTTGGTTTTGTGTGGCATCAAGTAGTGGGGGGAATTAATCTTTTAGTTATGGCATTGTGAAACGCCTCAGCAATGGTATCTATTGAAATGTACAATATTCCTGGTAGAACAAGATTAACCCTGTCCTCTTAAATCCCTAGCTTTAAACTCCCTGTGATTTTATAATTGAAAAAACATTGTTGTTTGTAGAGAAAAAGAAATTGCTTGTTACTAGCAATTTCTTCTTTGTCCACAATATTTCTACTGAATGTTTATTTTTCAAATTGAATCCACTTTAGATTTTAATCTGCAATACCTTTGATATTAGACAGGTCTAAAATTTAGTAAATGAAAGTGTTAAGAAAAAGACATTCTCATTTTTTGACAACATTCCTTGTTTACCCTTGTCATGCTGAACCCGGAATATTCCGGTATTAGCAGGAAGTTTAGACTAAGATCAGACTGCACTTATGTGCAGGCTGATCTTAGTCTATACCTCCGGCTTGTACTTTTCCTGCCATAGTTGTGTATGAAGTCGATTCCTAAAAGAGATGTTGGTTTTTTTAACAACAAGTTCTATCAGTGATTTCAGCCCTTTGATTTTACAATAATTTAGTAAGGTGATTTATACAGCATGACAAGGGTTAAAATTCATAAAAGAAAAAAAGGATTTTATTTATTTTATTCAGGCCTGATGGTGAGAAGAAGGCATATGTACGACTTGCACCTGATTATGATGCCCTTGATGTGGCAAACAAGGTAAGATAAGGAGGGATTTATAGGTTTATTGAGCATAATTGGGCTCACTTTTGTTTGGATTTTAGATTGGTTTAATGCCTCTGCCATGTAATGGCGTTTGGCTTATAGTGTTATCTATGTGCATAGATGTGTTTGTGCATGGATGTCCAATTTTTGTTTGGAGCATATCTTTTTACATTAATCAATGATTTTCAAAAAAAAAGACCTTGGCACAGTTGTTCCCCTTGAAGAGTACAAGTACAGGGTTCTACCCAGGACTTGCCCTTGCGCCTTTTGTGCTAAAAAGTAACAGATGATGCAAAAAATTGATTGGCCCAAGGGCATACTAATTAATTTCTTAAATGGCCCACTTTTTTCAAACCTAATTTGTCCGAATGAATTTGATATCTGGGCAGATCCCTATAAGTGTCTTGGATAAAGTTTTTTTTGGATTTGCCCAAGTTTAAGGTCACCACTGAAGGTCGTGTGACAAACAATGATGTTGAGGCATTAGTGTCTGGGACACATTTGTAGTTGTTGGTCAAGGTGAGCTTTTAAGCTCTAGCTGTGTCCGGCGTCTCTTCGTCGCCAGTCTTCTGTTTTGTGGCAACATCTTGTATGCACTCTGGAAACCACATTTTAGGCTAATAAAAGATGATGTTTAGGTTATTTGTATCCATGAAATCTCCAAGTTTAATATATGATCACATGGGGTCAAAAACTAGGTCACAAGGTCATATCTTAGACAAACCTTGTGTGCACTCTTGTGGCCTCTTTTTAGCCTCAAATGCCTTGATATTGGTCAGAATGTTTGTCTTCATATATAATTAATATCTGCATAATATCTCAGTCAAGTTCAATATTGAGTTATGTGGGTCCAAAATCTACCAAAAACTTCAAAGGATTACCATACTCTAAATTTAGCCTTTTTCTGTGCAATCCCTGGTTTAGTTTAAAAAAGAAGGAAATGTTTGAAAATCTTCTTCTCCCATACCATAAGGCCTAGAGCTTTAACATTTAGTATGTGTTAATCCATTACTGCACAGCAAAATTTTAGACTGGTACAAATTCAAAGAAGATACAGACGACAATATATACTTGATATTATTTTGATGTAGAAAACAAGGCAGAAAATAAAGAAATTGCTTGTTACAAGTAATTTCTTGGGTTCATAAAAAGGAGGGATTATGTGGGAATTGGTTAAAACCTATTGACCCTCTAACAAAATACTTCAAAGAATTACTGTGCTCTGAAAATTAGCCCTTTTCTGTGAAATCCCTGATTTTACAAAAAAGAGAAGGAAATCTTTGATCTTCATCTTCCAAAGCATAAGGCATAGAGCTTTGACATTGGGTATTTATCATCATCTATTGACTCTCTACCAAAATACTTTAAAGAATTACTGTTCTCTGAAAACCTGCTCTTTACTGTGCGATCCCTGATTTTACAAAGGAATAAAGAAGGAACCATTTGAAAATCATCTTCTCCAATACCATAGCGCTTTAACATTTGGTATGTATTAAAACCCATTGACCCTCTACTGAAATACCTTGAAGAATTACTGTTCTCTGAAAAACTGTCCTTTTCTTTGCAATCTTATTTTTAGATAGAAATAAAGAGGAACATCTACGAAAATCTTCTTCTAAACCATTAGGCCTAGAGCTTTGATATTTGGCATGTCTCGATGCCTATTGACCCTTTACCAAAATACTTCAAAGAATTACCATACTCTGCAATTTAGGGCTCTAATGTGGGATTAAACATAAACCTTGTATTAAAGGAGAAAATCGTTTAAGTCTTCTCCAGAATAATTAGGTATAAATCTTTGATATTCTATACATTTCATAAAGCCTTGAGCAATCATACTATGGGGAGTAATATAGGACTATCACCGTCCTCTTGTTAAGCTCAAATGTCTTGATATTCAGTCAGAATATTCCCATTCATAAAATCTTTGTCAATTTTTGTATTGGGTCATATGGGGTCAAAAACTAGGTCAATAGGTCAAATCTTGTGCGCTCTAGAGGCCATATTTATTGCTCAATTATCTTGATATTTGGTCAGAATGTTTGACTGTTTCCACCGTCAAACGGCAGTCGGTAGCACGTCAGACTCCTAATCTTCAATCATGGGATGTCATGGGTTCAATCCCCAGCGGCGGCACATATCCTTTCCGACATTTGTCTCTCACCAATGGGTGGATAGTTGTAAACCTAAGTGGGATAGGAGGCCAGGAAAGGATGTAGTGGTAGTACTGGTGTGAGAAATACCAGGAAGCCATTGTCAGTTGCCCCAGTTGCAGCGATATGACTAAAATACTGCTAAAAGTGGCATTAAACCCAATTCAATCAATCAATTTGTCTCTATGAAATCTCAGTCAAGTTCCATATTGGATCATATAGGGTGAAAAACTATGTCACTAGGTGAAATTCTCTAAAAATCTGGTTTGCACTCTAGATGCCACGTTTTTGGCTGAAATGTCTTGATATTTGGTCAGAATGTTCTTCTCCAATCTGTCAAGTCAAATTTCAGGACACATTGGGTCAAAAACTAGGTTGCAAGGTCAAATCTCTGAAAAATCTTAAGCGACTGGAGGCCACATTTTTGGCTAAAATGTCTTGATATTTTGTCAGAATGTTTGTCTTAGTCAAGTTTTATACTGGGTTATATTTGATCATATGGGGGTCAAAAACTAAATCACTTGGGCAAACATCAAGAAATGATTGTGCTCCCTAAATGCCACATGATTGGCTTGATTGCCTTCATATTGGGTCAATATGTTTGTCTCCATATCTCAGCCAGACACACAAAATTTCTGAATCTTTGTAAGAATGTGTTTTTGTTTCTCATTTCTTATACAAGATATTGCTCACAGGTGACTTTTGACCGTCATTAGGTCACTGGTGCTTTGATCAGTTCTCAACTTGGGTGAGTGCTTTAGGGCCAGTGGCCCTCTTGATTCTTGAATGTATATGGACAGTTTGCTGCAAACAATTGATAATTAATCCAAACTTTTTTTAAGACATTTGCATTTGTTGACGACTTGAATATATTCCAGCTGTAGTTACAAAGTTTAGGTTGCCAACCAACAACTTGCCTTTTATGTCTCTGGCTATATATTCTACAAAAATAATACCCTTTGGTTTCTCAGTTAACCAATTTCAACACAGAAAAAATTAGACTGATCCAAATTTATAGATGTTACAAACAAGAAACTTTAGTTGATCCATTATGGTTTTTTTTATTCATGGGGTAGAAATCAAAATGGATATTTAAGAATTTCCTAGCAAATTCTTCATTTTCCACTTTCCAGATTGTTTTTCCAAGCTTTTAGGTTTTTTTGGAGGGGGGGGGGTCAAAATGTGTCTTTGTGTAGGAAGGTGTTAACCTGCCACAGTGATGATTAATTGGCTGGCCAAGTGATCAATCAATTATATCGTAAAGCAACGTAAGGTTCTTGTCCTTATAAAAATATTTCAATGGTATGATTATATTTTGAGATGGTTTAAGGATGATAGAATTTTATGTCTGAATTAAATGTAGACATAATTAGCTCTAGCTGACAGCCATCTTTATAATGCTCCCCAAAGGGAGAGCATCTAGCCACCCCTTTGTCCGTTCGTCCGTCCGGAGCAATTCCTTCATAACCCTTGGACCAAATCAAATGAAATTTAACATTTTCCTATGATATAATGCCGATGAATTGTTCCTGTTTTTAGCTCTACTGGCCGAAGGCCACTAGAGCTATAGCGATGGCTTTTTCCCGTCCGGTGTCCATGCGTCCGTCCGTCTGTTAAACTTTTCCTTGTTTACGCGATAAAGTCCACAGTTTTTATCGGATTCTCTCCAAACTTTCACAGAATTATTGTACCATCATAAGGATTGTTCCTTTCGAAATTGGGTCAGATCCGTCAAGAAATGGGAAAAGGGGCCTAATTAAAACTTAATTAAAAAATCCTCGTTTACGCGATAAAGTCCACAGTTTTCATTGGATTCTCTTCTTACTTTCACAGAATGATTGTACCATCATAAGGATCGTTCCTTTCGAAAATGGGTATGATCCGTCAAGAAACACGGGAAAAGGGGCCTTATGAAAATTTAATTAAGAATTCAATCAAAAATCCTCATTTACGCGATAAAGTCCACAGTTTTCATCGGATTCTCTTTAAACTTTCTCAGAATGATTGTACCATCATAAGGATCGTTCCTTGTGAAAATGGGTATGATCCATCAAGAAACACAGGAAAAGGGGCCTTATGAAAATTTAATTAAAAATCCTCGTTTATGCGATAAAGTCCTCAGTTCTCATCAGATTCTCTTCAAACTTTCACAGAATGATTGTACCATCAAAATAATAGTTCCTTTTGAAAATTGGTATGATCCATCAAGCAACACGGGAAAAGGGGCCTTATGAAAATTCATTTAAAATTCAAGTAAAAATCCTCGTTTACACGATAGAGTCAACAGTTTTCATTGGATTCTCTTCAAACTTTCTCAGAATGATTGTACCAACATAAGGGTCGTTCCTTTCTAAAATGGGTATGATCCATCAAGAAACACGGGAAAAGGGGCCTTATGAAAATTTAATTAAAAATTCAATTAAAAATCCTCGTTTACGCGATAAAGTCCACAGTTTTCATCGGATTCTCTTCAAACTTTCTCAGAATGATTGTACCATCATAAGGATCGTTCCTTTCAAAAATGGGTATGATCCGTCAAGAAACACGGGAAAAGGGGCCTTATGAAAATTTAATTAAAAAATCCTCGTTTACACAATAAAGTCCACAGTTTTCATCAGATTCTCTTCAAACTTTCACAGAAATGATTGTACTAACATAAGGATCATTCCTTTCGAAAATGGGTATGATCCGTCAAGAAACACGGAAAAAGGGGCCTTATGAAAATTTAATAAAAATTCCATTAAAAATCCTCGTTTACGCGATAGAGTCCACAGTTTATTCTCTTCAAACTTTCACAGAATGATTGTACCAACATAAGGATCGTTCCTTTCGAAATTTGGTATGATCCATCAAGAAACATGGGAAAAGGGGCCTTATGAAAATTCAATTAAAAACTCCATTAAAAATCCTCGTTTACACGATAGAGTCCACAGTTTTCTTCACTTACTCTTCAAACTTTCTCAGAATGATTGTACAATCATAAGGATCGTTCCTTTCGAAAATGGGTCTGATCTGTCATGAAACAGGGGAAAAGGGGCCTTATGAAAATTTAATTAAAAAATTCTTGTTAACACTCTGGAGTCAATAGTTTTCATCGGATTCCCTTCAAACTTTCACAGAATGATTGTACTATCATAAGGATTATTCCTTTTGAAATTTGGTATGATCCTTCAAGAAACAAAGGAAAATGGGGCCCTATGAATTGTTTAATAAAAAATTCTCATTAATAATCTAGAGCCAACAATTTACTACGGATTCTCTTCAAACTTTCACAGAATGATTGTACCATCATAAGGATTGTACCTTTTGGAATCGGATATGATTCCTCAAGAAACATAGGAAAAGGGGCCTTATTAAAATTTAATTCAAAGATCTTTGTTAACACTCTAGAGTCCACAGTTTTCATCTGATTGACTTCAAACTTTCACAGAATGATTGTACCATCATAAGAATTGTTCCTTTCAAAATTTGGTATGATCAGTCAAGGACCACGGGAAAAAGGGGCCCGATTAAAACTGGATTGGAGAAGTCCTCGAAAACACAATAGAGTCCATAGTTTTCAACAAATTCTCTTCAAACATTCCCAGAATGATTATTACATTAAATGGATTGTTCCTTTCGGAAGTAGGTTTGATCCATCAAGTTTCATGGGAAAAGGGGCCCTATGAAAATTTAATAAAAAAATCTTAGTTAACATGTAATGGCCCTAGATTTCACCTGGTTGACTTCAAACTTTCACATAATGATTGTACCATCATAAGGATTGTTCCTTTCAAATTGGGTCTGATCCATTGAGAAACATAGGAAAAGGGGCCTTAGGAAAATTCAATTAAAAAAATCTTAATTAATGCTTGTAAGTCCACAGATGAGATGAGGTTGTCTTTATACTCAAACAGAATAATAATACTTTTGTAAGAAGAGTTCCCTTTGGAATTGGTTCAGATCCATCAAGTAACATGGGAAAAGGGGCTATATGAAAATTCAATTAATAAAACCCTGTTAACACAATAAAGCCCACAGCTTTGATCAGATTTTGTTGAAACTTTCACAGATTGATTGGAAGGTCATAACTATCATTCTTTTCATAACAGGGTTTGAACTGTCAAGAAGCACAGGAAAAAGGCCTTATGAAAATTTCATTTATAAATCCTTGTTACCAAGTCCAGAGCTTTCATCGGATTTTCTTCAAACATTCACAGAATAATTGTACAATAATAATGATTGTTGATGTTTGCATTAGACCTGATCCGTCAAGTATCACAGGAAAAGGGACCTTATGAAAATTTCATTTATAAATCCTTGTTACCAAGTCCAGAGCTTTCATTGGATTTTATTCAAACCTTCACAGAATCATTGTACAATAATCACGATTGTTGATGCTGACATGAGACCTGATCCTTCAAGTATCACAGGAAAAGGAACCTTATGAAAATTTTATTTTAAAAATTTGACATCCCTGTGTCAGACTCGATGACATAATTGACCCAATATACAAGCCCTTGAGCAATTATACACACTTGGCCCTCGGACCTGATTTCCAGAGATTAGTCAAAGTAAATGTATAAATTAACAAAACTTTTCATTTTTTTGGCGCCACAAACTTTTTGCCAAATGAAAAAACTTGTGCCAGAATTTTATTTTTGTCGCATTTGGCGACAATGGCGACCGATAGCGCAAACCCTGGCTTATTTGGGGCTTAAAAACTACATGTATTGATGGATTTCAAAATAATTTTGCATAATTATTCTCCATTATTTATAAGTAGATTTGCCATTTGAAAGCATCCAAAGGTTAAAGCCTAGTTGTCTTTGGAAATCCATTCTAGTAATGTAACTAGCAATTTCTTTATTTTCCACAATGTTTTCTCCCCAAAAAGTTGAAAATCTGAAATTTGATAAACTTTAAATTGTCGTCTGCAACTTCTTTCAATTTAGGCAGTCTAAAATTGAGTTGTTTGGTAATGGGTTAATTCCCATGTAAATTGTGCTCAGTACTAAATGCCTTTTAACCCATTCCCACACAATGAGGCCTTTGACTACACTAAGATAAACAATTGAGAAAACATTGTGGAAAATGAAGTAAATGCTTGCAACAACCAATTTAGAAAGTTCTTAAATTACATAAAGTTTAAACTGTTGTCTGCAATACCTCTCAATTTAGACCAATCTGAAATTTTTGCCATCTTGTAATGGATTAACAAAGGAGCCTTACACTTATTCATTTTAAGTCATGTAGCTAAACTCTCTCAACTGCAAACACTAAACCAATTTGCTCTGAAATAAGTGAACTCGCCTAATGAAAACAGTCTTTTGTGATTGGATAATATTTATGATGGTTAAAGGATGACAGAATTATTATGCCAGAATTCTATGGTGACATAATTAGCTCTAACTGATAACCATGATATTTCTCTGTATGAGTTAACCCTTTCCTAGTTAATACCTGGTTTTAAGTACCTGTGATTTTATGATTGAGAAAACATTGTGACAAGCCATTTCTTCTTTTTCCACAATATTTTCTACCCTACTAAAAAGTTATTTTTAGAATAAAATCAACTTTAAATTTTCATCTGCAAAACCTTTGTATTTGGAGGGGTCTACAATTTTTCAAAACAGGAAAGGGTTAAACTTCTACTAGATGACAAAACTTTAGACTGGTTCAAGGCGGCATACTTTTGCACTTGTGCACAGCGCGTCGGACTGTCAATCTAGAGGTCCCGGGTTCGATCCCCGACGGTGGCACTCATCCTTTCGGACTATTTGTCTCTCACCAATGGGTGGATAATTGTAGATCTATGTGGGATAGCAGCTGGAGGCTAGGAAAGGATGTAATGGTAGTACTGGTGTGAGAAATACCAGGATTCCATTGTTCAGTGCTCCAGCCGCCGCAATATAAATTAAAGATTGTTGAAAGCGGCGTAAAATCCCATTCAAATCAAAAGCACTTGTATAGTGCATAGGACTCCTATTCATGATGTCCTGGGTTCAATTTCCAACTGTTGCAAATATCCTTTTTAACAATTTGTCTCGCACTAAAGGGTGTATAATTGTAAAACTAAGTGGTATGAGCAGCTGGAGGACTGGAAAGGATGTTGTAGCTGTTCTGGTGTGAGATATACCAGGAATCTATGGTTAAGTGCTCGAATTGCTGTGTTGTGACTCAAATACTGTTCAAAGCGGCATAAAAGCCCAATCAGTCAATCAATCATTGGACAGGTTCAAATCAAAAGAAATGTAAAAGACCAAATTTGAAAGAATGTTTTGATTGAAAAAGTACCTTTTAGGGAAGAATAAATTGTTGTAAAGGAGAATTGCTTGTTACTTTTTCCCTTTTCTTACAAAGTTTTAATAACTTAATCATTGTGTTAAAATTGGTACAAAGTTTGATATGAAATAGCTTGTTGACCTTTCAATGAACAAAAGACAAGAGTCACTGCCGTAGTTGAGAGAATTCAAAATACTAAAAAATATAATTTCTAAATCAAAATAATCTACAAATAATATTTCAAACGGTAGAAAATGAACATGGACCCATGCTTACAAGTAACAATTTCTTCATTATCCAGTGTTTTCTACCCAAAAGACAAATGTTAGTAAAATTGTGTCAAGTATTAAATGTTGACTGCAACTATTAATTTAGACCACTTTGAAATGTCAATGTTTGGCAATATGTAAAAATTTTTGTATCATACAGTTTTGCAGTAGTAATCAGTATTTAATGTCTAGAACATTTAAGTCTATATTTATTAACAAACCCCGAAAAGTAGTACCAAAATGGATAGAAAGCATTGTATGATGTTTATAATCTAGATTATTTTGATAATACATGTACATTACTTCAACTAAACTGGTTGATATGACTCATGATGAGCAGGGATTGACACTAACTTTGATTCAGTTGGATCCCACAGGAATCTCTACTTATTATATCAGGGGTTCCTCCAGATAATCAGCCGCCGTCATAGCGCAGTTGGTAGCGCGTCGGACTGTCAATCTAGAGGTCCCAGGCTCGATCCCCGACGACTGCACTCATCCTTTCCGACTTTTTGTCTCTCACCAATTGGTCGGTAATCGTAGACCTATGTGGGATAGCAGCTGGAGGCTAGGAAAGGATGTTATGGTAGTACTGGTGTGAGAAATACCAGGATTCCATTGTTAGGTGCTCCAGCCGCCGCGATATAACTGAAAGATTCTTAAAAGCGGTGTAAAATCTCATTCAAACAAACAAATCCTCCAGATAATCAGGGACCCAACCTTAATATATTTTAACTCAGTCCTGCCCTTTTAAGCCCCACTTGAAAAAAGCTTCTTAAACATTGTAGAAAATGAGATTACTTGTTACTAGCAATTCTTTCATTATTCACAATATTATCTACCAAAAAAGTCCAACAATTTTAGCATTCCTTTAACCTGAATAATTGTCTGCAACTGTGGATTTGGACCAGTAAAACTTTTGTTCATCTTGCAATTGGTTAAATGCAAAGAAAGGACAAGGTAGAATGAAACATCCTTGGTGAATCAAAAGCTTTAGATGATAGATCTGTTGTATTCAAGAAATGATGAAGGATCTTGATGAAATCCCTAGCGTGGAATTGCTGAGATCCCTTCGAAACTTTCTTGGATCCTTGGATCATTTGACACTGTTAATGTTGATACCTGGATGAAGTTTATATCATGATCCATACCGGGTCTTTTTATGGGATATGTTTAAATTGGAGTTGACTTCTTTAATCTTTTCCCTCACAGTCCCTTTGATTTGTAAAACATGAAAAATAGTGAAATTGCTTGTTACAATTCAATGAATTTCACCATTTTCCATAGTGTTTGATATCCATAAAGAAATTCTTATTTCATCAACCAAAAGCTGTTTTCTTTAGCTTCTTTTAAATTTGGCCAGTCTTAAATTTTGTCATCATGTAATGGGTTTATCCATTTCAGATGACAAAATTGTATACTGGTTCAAATACCAAAAAGTTGTACATGTATACGACAATATCAAGTATCTCAGTCATATTTGATTGAAAAAAATATGGAAAATAAAGAAATTGCTTGTTTATTCTTAACAATTTTCTACGGGGGCTTATAAAGGCTAGATTGTGTGGTAATAGTTTAAAGCAACAGCCTATGAAATATTTTTCTCTTTTCAGATTGGTATCATATAAACAACAACAGCCAGCTGTATTTGTTTGTACATATGAAAACAAATAAAGAGAAAAAATGTAAAAACTTGGTTTTTGCACCTTGTATCATGTACTGTTATTGGTCCTTTGTTGCTTCATGGTTAGAGTTGCAGACTTGTAAACAGAGAAGGGTCAAGGCCACAAGTTTGAATCCCAATCATTTCGCTGGTCTTGTAGGTATGTCTATGAGCAAAGCAAATGACCAATCGTTGGCCCTGCCCCCTTACTCTGTTGTCGCACCTACTGACTCACCGAGTCCTGCTTTGATTTTAAATAAAGTTATTTGCAAAATTTATGGCAACTACTTGAACATTTGATAAGAGTGAAATAGTTGGTTGGCAATCTAAATGTCATAATTATGGCTTAAATAAGCTAGTTACTATGATTATGTTGCAAAACTAATTAAAATGCTTCACATAAATAGCAGCCTATGCCAGAGCTGATTTTTAACTTCCAGTCTAAATGAATGATTTCATTAGTTGACTGATTATTGATCAATAGCTGCGATTGTCAATTCAGAGACTATGGTACTGGAGATACCCAGGAAGCATATAGAAAACGATGTTATCCTCTTGCAGTAACATTTTCTACAGACCATAAAATAGCGTCTGCAACATTGAGTGCATGGAGGTTCAATGCTGCTTTCAACAGTCTTGCAGCTATATCATAGTGCCTGGTACACCTAATCATGGCTTAATCATGGCTTCCAATTGTTTCTCACTTATGTAGCTGTGGTTCGAGCTCAAGACCCCAGAGTTGAGAGCACAGCACTTTATTAGCCTACTGGGCTTGGCTCTCTTTAATTTCACACCTGAAACGTTTTTCTTGATATCTAGATAAGGGGCTAATACATTTTGCTTATAATTTGCTCAGTAGCCAGTAAGCTGAAACTAGGCAGGGATGTTCACTTGCTGAAGTTCTACCGATGTTGTCAAAAGAAATTAATTTCATGAAAAACTCTGGTTGCAGTGGCATTCAAAAATCAGGAAAGGTCTTTTAACCCATTCCCAGTCAACACAATTTTAGACCAGTCCAAATTAAAATAAGTTGCAGACAACAATTTTAAGTTAACGAAATTCTTAAAATCTTTGTCTTTTATTGTAGAAAACATTGTGGATAATGAAAAAATTGCTTGTAACAAGCAATTTGTTCATTGTCCACAATATTTTCCAAAGGTTTTATATGGGGGGGGGGGGTGTAAAAGCGTCATTGTGTGGGAATGGGTTAAACAGAAACTAAAGGCCAAAGGCACAACCACGTGTTTCCGTACCAAATTTTGTAAAATTATACCCCTGGGGTCAAATTAGCTCCAACCCAAGAGGTCTAAAATTTGGTCAAATGCTCAAAGTGGCTCTTGCATAGATAATGAAAGAAAGATGTTGGCTTTCAAATTTCCAACTAATGCTTTTTAGCTTACCTGAGCATAAAGTACCCTGGATAAGCTATTGTGATCGGTCATCATCTGGTGTCCGTCCGCCCATGTCACGGTGGTCAATCACCATCTGTCTGTCCACAATTTCTTTAAAAATCTCTATCAAGGAATGTCCTGGGTTCAATCCCCAGCGGTGGCACATATCCTTTCCAACATGTCTCTCACCAAATGGATGGATATTCGATAACCTAAGTGAGGTAGCAGCTTGAGACTAGGAAAGGATAAATGGTAGTTCTGGTGTGAGATATACCAGGAATCAATTGTTAGGTATGCTAGCCGCGGCATTATGACTGAAGTACTGTTAAAAGTGGCTTTAAACTCCATTCATCCAATCTATTTTAAAATCTCCTAAACCACCAACGCAATAAGTCAGAAACTATGTAGGTATCTTCCTTTGGTAAAGCTCTATTAAATTTGTAAGAAGAATTGTTATTAGCTCCAAGGGAGCTATTGTCATAGTGTGGTTTCCGTCGTATGTCCGTCTGTCCGTAAACTTTTCCTTTAAAAATCTTATCCTCAGAAAGTACTGAACAGATTTCAACCAAATTTCACAGGAATGACCCTTGGGTGACCTTCTATCAGATTCCTTCAAAGAATTCTGATCGGATATAAAAACTGGCTTAAATGGGTGGGGCTAATTTCTATATATGGTGAGAGCTTTGAGAATCTTCTCCTAAACCAATTGATGGATATCATCCAAATTTCACAGAAATGATTCTTGGGTGGCCCTGTGTCAGATTCCTTCAAAGAATATTGATCAGATGAAAAACATGGTTTTAATGGGCAGGGTTAATTTCCATATATGGCAAAACCTTTGAAAATCTTTTCAGAAAGCACTGACCAGATTTCAACCAAATTTTACAGAAATGATTCTTGGGTCAACATTTATTTGATTCCTTCACAGAATTATGATTGGGTGAAAATTATGGCTTGAATGGGCGGGGCTAATTGCCATATATCGTGAAAGCTTTGAAAATCATCTCAGAAACCATATAATGGATTTCAACCAAATTTTACAGAAATGATTCTTGTGTCAACATTTATTTGTTTCCTTCAAAGAATTTTGATCTGTTAAAAATAATGGCTTTAATGACTGGGGCTAATTTCCATATATTGTGAGAGCTTTGAAAATAGTTTTCTCAGAAACCAGTCAATGGATTTCAACCAAATTTCACAGAAATGATCCTAGGGTGGCCCTTTATCAGATTCCTTCAGAGAATTCTGATCAAATAAAAAACTTGTCTTTAATTGGTAGGGCTAATTTCTATATTTGGTAAAAACTTGAAAATTTTGTCTCAGAAACCAGTTGGATGGATTTCAACCAAATTTTACCAAATAGGTCGTTTAGTGACTCTCCATAAGATTGCCAAAAAGAATTTTGATTGTTGGAAAATTTTGCTTAAATGGGCAGGGCTAATTTCATATAATATATACTGAAAATGGACTGTTGATGGATTTCAACTAAATTTCACAGGAATGATCCTCAGATGACTGTAGGATTCCTTCATATGAATTTGCTTGGTTGAAAAGCCTGGCTATTATGGTTGTGACTTATGTCCATATATGGTATACAGTTAAATTTTCTAATTTTTGTTAATACCTTTTCATCTTCCAAGTGAATGAATTATACATAACTTGATTTTGTAAAAACAATAAAAAAAAGTTGAAATGCTTCTCTAGAAACTATTTCAAAGATTTCTGTGACTGATTTATTTTCCTTATATCAGTTTATATTGAATTCATGAAAAATTTACTTAATCTTTACATTCATGCCTGTGGAGCGATACAGGCACTCAAGTGCCTCTAGTTTACCTATCCTGAGCATAACATGCTCAATGTATAATTCAATGTCTGTAGTGCGTCATCCAGCATCAACATTTTCTTTAAACATCTCCTAATCCACTTTGCCAATTTTGACCAAATTTTGCAGGAATGTTCTTTGGCTTACCATTTATTCAATTTGTTTGTGAAATTTTGATTCTCAAAATATTCTGGGTATGGTAGGGCCCGGCTTATCAGATTTAGAGAAATCAAGGAATAATTCTTTAAAATCTTCCCCTAAACCACTGTGCAAATTTGGAACATCTTTTGTTGGAATGATTAAAAAAAATGTGAGCATGGAAGGGGCAGGATTTCCAGGCTTGGAGAAATCATGAAATAATTCTTTGAACATCTTTTCCTTAAACATTTGGCCAATTTTGACCAAATTTTGCAGGCAAGTTCCTTGGCTGACCTTATGCAAAACTTGTTCGTGAAATTTTAATTCTCTACAAATGTAGGCCTGGCAGGGCCGGGCTTATCATATTTAGTGAATCACTGAACAATTCTTTAAAAATCTTCTCTGCCTTAACTAATGTGCCATTGCAGGAATGATTCGCAAAAAAATGTAGGTGTTGCAGGGCCAGGCTTTTCAAACTTAAATGGCCCTGGCATATCTCGCACCAGTACCACCACCATTACATCCTTTCCTAGTCTCCATCTGCTATCCCACTTTACAATTATCCACCCATTGGTTAGAGATAAATGCATCAGATATGTGATACTGTGCTAAATTGGACCATCTTTTGCAGTCCTGATTAGCGAAAAGTTGGGCAGGAGGGCTTATCACTTGAAGAATCATGGAATATTTCTTAAAAAATCTTTCCTCCTAAACCGTGAGGCCGAAATTTGAGAGTTGACAGGAATGTTCCTTAGATGACCCTTTTAAACTTGTGAAAATATGGGAGTTTAACCTAGGCTTATTAGTTCACCTTAGCACAAAGTGCTCAAGTGAGCTATTGTGATCACCTTTTTGTCGGCGTTCGGCCGTTGTGTGTCGTCTGTCGAAAATCTTTTGCTCACCTGAGCACAAAGTGCTCATTTGTGCTATTGTGATCACCCTGTCTGTCTGTCAACAATTTTTTTAAACAACATCTACTTCCAAACCATTTTGCCAATTTCAACCAAATTTTGCAGAAATAGTCCCCTTCAAAAATAGCTAAAAGAATTGAAATCTGTTAAGAACTGCAGTTGCCATGGCAAACAAAATTGAAAGTTAAAAAAAACTTTAATAATTTTCTTCTCCTTAACCAGAAAAGCAAGAGCTTTGAGATATTGCATAAAACAGTAGTACATTGACCACTTTCAAAATAGCTAAAATCATAACCTGCGGGTCCCCAGGGGCGGAGCCCTGGGGGTCCTATATAGAAACAAAGAAGGATTCTTTAAATGATATATTCTTCTAAACCACTTGGATAATTCAACCAAATTCGTCAGAAATGTTCCTTGGGTTGTCCTCTTCAAAAATGGCTTAAAGAATTGAAATTAGATGAAAACTCGAGTATCATCATCCTAGCTTGTAACATTAAATCTGACTACTGAAAGAAAAAGAGCCTTTATCTCGATGAGAGCACAAGGGCCAATTGCCCTCTTGTTTTAAATATCTCCCAAACCACTCGGCCAATTTGAATCAAATTTGGCAGAGATGTTCCTTAGGTGGTCCCCATTAAAAATATCTGTTGAAAACTGGTTGCCATGGCAACAAAAGTGAAATTTTGAAATATTCTTTAAAAATCTCCTGATCAAAAAGGCGTAGAGCCTTGGTATTTTGCAAGAAAGATCAGTATATTGACTTCTTTCATAATTGTTATGCCCTTGCATCGATGATATCGGGGGCATATTGTTTACCGATGTCTGTCTGACTGTCTGCAAAACTTAACCTGCCAACTAAACATTTTCCTATAACTTCAACCCTGATTTAGTTACAATGCTAATATTTGGTATGTAGATAGGTCTCGACAAGGCGCAACTCTGGAAGGTCATTTCATCAAGGGCAAGGTCAAAATTTTAACCACTTTCCATAAAACAAAGAGAAAAAAAAACAATAAAAATTACCCGTTTTTGAAGAATTCCTGTTTCGGGGGCATAGTGTTTCACAAACTGATCTTGTTAAATTCATTAACCTTGTGGAGCTGTAGGGGGTCGGGGCCTTGGAACGATTTTTCTCCCAAACTTATGGACCAAATTTAGCAGAAATGTTCCTTGTGTTGTCCTCTTTCACAAAAGTTGAAATGATAGAAATGTGGAAGAACTTTGGTTGCAGTTTCATTAAAGCTAATTCTTGACCTGACCCAGTTCGCCTTCAGCCTTGATATTTAGTATGAAGCATCAGTTCATTGATTTCTTTCCTAGTTCTAAATTATTACCCATGAATCTGGTGGGAGGAAAGTATTCTCCTTTCATATTAGTCCTAAAGCCTTGGAAATTGTCATTAAGGCTTTTGGATCCACAGTTACAGAGCCCTTAAATGTATTAAGCATGGTCAGACCAACTTGTATCATAGATCTTACCTTAACATAAAATAAGACTAAGATAAACAAGAAAGAAAAAGAGCCTTAATTATCCCCCGCCGATGAAATCATCGAGGGGATAGTGTTTTTGCCTCGTCCGTCCGTCCGAGTTTCCATTCCGCGCTATTTCTTGGAAACCATTGACTGGATTTCAATGAAACTTTGTGGAAGGCTTCACTACAAAGAGGAGATGCATATATAGTCGGGGTTACCCGTTTCGACTATTAAATTCAGAGTAACTGCCCCTGAATGGTGAGGACATATACATACAGAGTAATATTCGTTTCCGCACTAATTCTTGGAAACCATTGCCTGGATTTCAATGAAACTTTGTGTAAAGCTTCACTACAAAGAGGAGATGCGCATATCGTCGGGGTTATCTGGTTCGACTATTAAATTTAGAGTTACTGCCCCTGATTGGTGAGGTCATATACATACAGAGTGATATTCGTTTCCTCGATATTTCTCTGAAACCAAAGCCTGGTTTGCAATGAAACCTTGTGGAAAGCTTCACTACAAAGAGGAGATGCGCATATCGTCGGGGTTATCTGGTTCGACTATTAAATTTAGAGTTACTGCCCCTGATTTGTGAAGCCATATACATGCAGAGCGATATCCTAAGATTGATATAACAAAATATTTTTCGGCGGGAGATATCAATTCAACGAATTTGCTTTTCTTAGGTGAGTGCCCAACGGCATTCTATAAAGCTTCTTCCATAATAGAATAAAATATGTAGCATGTCCTAGTTGACCTCTATTAAGATGGTGTAAATTATGGACCCAGTATCATAATTGGCCCATCCACAGAAGTCACAAGTTTAACACAGGCTTGTATAGTGAAAATTTGAATAAAATATTCTTATATGATACAGAAAGGCCCAGGAATTCAGTGTTCAATCAAGAGTGCTCCATAGCACCAAGGCTCAGCATCTAAAATACATATATGTAATACAAGTTACAGAACACATTATATGAAATGTTAAGTTTTAAGCTCACCTGAGTATAGAATGCTCATTGTGAACTTTTTGGGATACTTGATTTCGTCAATCGTTCAGTGTTGCCACTCTACAGGTCACAAATTTAGCTCAGTCTTTCTCAAACTTGCTGAAAATGTTTGTATAGTAATGAGGAAGAACCTTTTTGAGTATGCTGACATTCCGACCTATATCAAGGGAAAAGTAGCCTGACAATTTCCTTCTTGCCACTTGAGATCAAAATTTTTGCTGAAACTTTCTGAAAATGTTTTTATCGTCATGAGGAAAATCCATATTGAATATGCTGACATTCTGACAAATATCAAGGGAAAAGGACCCTTATTGAAACTTTCCTTGTTTCACAATTTTTGGTTCAAACTTGCTAAAAATGTTGGTATAGGCATGAATATCCCTATTGAGTATGGAGACATTCTGGTCAATATCAAGGGAAAAGGATTCTTATTGACAATTTTCATGTTACCACTCTAGAGGTCACAGTTTTCAGTCAATCTTGCTTAAACATGCTGGAAACAGTTATATACTCATTAGTTTGAATCTTATTGAATAAAGACATTCTTTACCACGGGGAATGTGCCTTAATGACCATTTCCTTGTTACCATTCTAGAGGTCACAATTTTGGCTCAAACTTAACGAAGATGATGGTATAGTTCTGAAGAACCATATTGAATATAAAGACATTTTGACTATTATCAAGGTGAACCGAACCTTATGAACAATTTCGTAGCCATCATAGCGCAGTAGGTAGCGCATCAGACTCCAAATCTTCAAACATGGGTTCGATCCCCGGCGGCGGCACATATCTTTACTTATATTTGTCTCTCACAAATAGGTGGATAATCGTGTACCTAAGTGGAATAGCAGCTGGAAGCTAGATAAAGATGTAGTGGTAGTACGGTTGTGAGAAGTACTAGGAATCCATTGTTAGATGCGCGATATATCTAAAATACTGTTAAAAGTGGCGTTTAACCAAATTCAATCGATTAACAATTTCCTTGTTTCGAATATAGAAATAACATTTTTTATTCAAACTTGCTGAAAATTTTTGTGTAGCCATGAAGATCTCTTCTGATTTATGAGACATTCTAACCAGTATCAAGGAAAGGGTGCTTCATTGACAAATTCCTGTAACCGCTCTATAGTTCCCAATTTGGCAACTGCTTATGCGAATGCTTGTTATATAACTGGTTGTCTTATTACATCCTTCCATAATACTGTGAACTATCGCAGTCAGGCCTAGATCTATATTGATCAAGTGAGCGATATCGGACCAGAAGTTTGTACTAGAGAAAAAGGAATGTGGAGACTTCGAGTGGTCTGAAAAAAAGCCGTAACGTGTGAGTTTAGTTTAAAAATATTTGGTCAAAGAGTCAATCAACCAATCAAATCATTCAGTTTGACAGGAAGTGACATTTGAACTCCGGAGCATTTTGTTGGTTTGGCAACTAATATGAAAAGCTGTAGTTATGACGTTACGGTAACTTACCAAGCTTTTAACTTTTTTGCTACATTTTTCTGGCTATAAATTTTGCAAAATAACACCGTCTTATATCTAATTGGGCCTTCCTGTCAGAGGATAGTGGGTAGGGTAAACAATCCGTCAACGACATGTATGTTACAAGATAGTGAGAACAGTGACTGTTACCACCGTGAAATAGATCTCGACGATTCTATCATCTCGGCTAATAAAGTAAGCTCATTAAGTCGTCAATAACACGTTTAATGCTTAGCCAATTGCTCTGAGTAGACCGCTGAAACTGGTCCTTGTAATGCTTAACCCGGAATTTTCCTGCTTTGGTAGGAGATATAGACAAATATCGGCCGTAAACATTTATGCAGTTTGATAGTATGAACCACCTACTTGATTCTTTAGGCAAGAATCGTTTAAAAGAAGAATTTTCAAAATAAAAAAATTCCCACAATAGATTATGGACTCAATGAAATTTTGTAGAGGATTTGTAAATCAGTATGACGAGGATTAATACAGATAATAACGACGTAAATGTAGTATGCGGTCCGCACCTCTTCGTTTGCCAGACAGTTTATTGAAGCACGCTTTACCCATTACCATATGTAGTCCGTTTCGATCGAATGAAAAGTCATTCGCAATTAAAAGATGCTATCGATCCCGATGAGTTGAGTTGTGCTCTCTATTCTCGAGTCCGAACCCCGGCCTGGTAAACAATTGATAAAGTAATCCCGCCATTTGTCATTTGTCACTCATCAGTTGGAGAATGGAGAAATGGTTAGGTGGACCAGCTACCGAGATACTGTTTAAAGATGGTTATTGAAAACCGCTAAAGCTATTCCTGACTGTAACGCGTGTCCGTCACTCATTCTGCGAGTTACGTGTCTATTTCTGTCGGGCACAGAATAAATCCCATCTATTTCACTGGTTATTGTTCCACCAGATCCAATAACAGATTCTGAATCTAAATTATCCGTGTCCATTGCGCGTTCCATGAAATATTTATCTTGACAACACCTGGTACATCTATATAATAAACATATAATGGCCAGTTCTGCCAGCATCATTATACTGTGCAACTCCGGAAATACTAAGTTAAGTACATACGTGTCAACCGGAAACGACACCGTTACAATCGTCAGGCACAATGCGATGCTCTTTACGCTGGTAGTTATTGCAATCGTTCGGCGAACTTGAGCAGGTATGCGCATTGCGACAGTCAATAAGTATCCAATCAAAAAGCTTGATGGGCTGTATATAGCTGATAGTAGCCATGTTTTCCATCCCGATTTATACATATCTGGATACATGTAACTGCTAAGTCCTATTGTAGCTATCACGAGAACGCCCCCTAAAACACTCCCGGCCTGAAATACAAACAGCATTTTCATAGATAGGGTCTTTCTTCGACATATGAGCACCAATAGTAATTGAGTAAAATTACGCTGCTAAATTAAGTGAACAGCAATGATTATTTTGATTTGAGTTTCTTTGCATTTTCCATTTCGGCCGTCATAGCGCAGTCGGTAGCACACTAGACTCCGAATATTTATTATAATATGGGTTGTCATGGGTTCGATCTCCGGCGGCGGCACATATTCTTTCTGACATTTGTCCCTCACCAATGGGTGGATAATCCTAAGTGGGATAGCGACTGGAGGTTAGGAAAGGATGTAGTGGTAGTACTGGCGTGAGAAATACCAGGTATCCATTTGTAGGTGCTCCAGCCGCCGCGATATGACAAATACTGTTAAAAATGGCGTTAACCCCAATCAATCAATCCATTTCGGTTTAAAAGAATCATAATGAAAAAATGCTCAGGTTCATGTGGTATACGTAAGCGAAACACATGTAAGAACCACATTTCATTGCTTTTTTTTTTTTTTTTTTTTTTTTCTTTTTTTTTTTTTTTTTTTTTAAAGCTGTAATTTTTCTTCCTTTTCTTGACTCCCTAGTAGTAAAAATTATAGTAAAATGATATAAAGTTGGAATTGAAAAATCTCCAAATCTTACCCTAGAAACCCATTTTGCTATTTTTGGTAACCATTTCAAGATGGCCATACCAATAGCTACTGGAACCAGTGTTGATGCAAGGGAGATAACCGTCTCTACATACGGTAAAAACTGTTCCTGGGTGTCGCTGCCAAACATCCAGAAGTTGAGGGGCATAAATACTAGTCCGAGCAAGGTGGATAGTGCCGTGATTATGATCCTACAATCGAAAAAGCTTTAAGAAGATTAAGAGAATATAGTTCACGTAGGGATATAAATAAAACTGTGTAAAGCCGCGAAATGTGAATTGGTTCGGTTTCATACCTCCAAGAAAATAAAGAATATCCTCCCCATTTACAATTATTGAATAATACCAAGGCAAATATCTTTAATCCTTTCCCATACAGGCCCTCTTTTTAATGCGTCTAAAGAAAAAAAAAGCTTAGAAAACATTGTGGATAATGTAGAAATTGCTTGTGACAAGCAATTTCTTCATCATCCATAATGTTTTCTATCTAAAAAGGCGCAAAAATAAAATTCCATCAACTAGAAATCGTCATCTGCAGCTTCTTTCAATTTGGTCCAATCTAGAGTTTTGTTGAGTTGGAATGGGTTAAATCATTGTCAAATTAGCAAAAAATTTCAATTTAGTTTCATCTAACAAGATTCGGGCGTTTTGAACGGCTGATTTTTAACACAGTTTTCAACGCAACTAACAAGTATGCCTTCGCACAAAGTAGATCCATGAAATCTTACTCAAAACTTGTAAAATATTTGCTTTGCTTTGCTTGATGGCATTAATGTGTAAAAAATAAATAGAAATATAGTTTTCACTGAGGTATTAACCTAAAACTTAATCACACAAATGTAAGAATTCGATTTGTATTATACTTGTCTAAAAATGGTCGCTATAGGTTATTTAGGCGATTTGACAAACGGTTTATTCGCAAGTCCAGTAAGTGATTAAAATGCAATTTATTTAACTTTTGTTTTAAAAATAGGGACCAAAATAAATGGCTATTACTGTTTTTTCAACAGATTCAAGATGTGTACCGTATGCAAGGATTTAAACTTTGTTAAAGTTAATTAAACTTAACTTCATTCATTCAGTAAGTGCAAAATTAAGGTTTAGAATCATTTTACGGAAGAACAGGCACAGTAAGATACATTCTTGCAATTCATTACCTTAATTGCCTTTAGGTGGTTGGTCATTTGAAGAAATGAAAGAATTGTGAATGTTTCAAGTCTTATTTACATCCACAGTTGGTTGATTACAAATGATTAAAGGAAATTAGGTCCACAGGAGAAATGGGCGAGATCTTTTTTAACCCATCAATAGACAACATAATTTTATTATAAAAGTTTTGAAATTGAAAGATTTGCAGATTGCAAATTCAAGTATATGAATTCTGAAAACGTTTGTCTCAAAAGGGAAAATGTCCTTCATTCTGTGGGTTTATATATTTCAGCCAGTGGAGCCAGACCGGCCCCTTTAGGCTTCTTTATTCAGATCTTATACGTAAACGGTTTGATAGAACCTTTTTATGTGCTTCTCGTGTAATCATAATGCTAACCACGTTATTTTGAATTAAAGTGTCCAGCTAGATAGTTGTTTGAACGATAGACCAGTAGGTCCCAATCGAAACCTTACCCTAGAGCAATATCCCCCTCTGTCCAGTCGACATACAGATTAGCCATGCCCCCAGCAGGACACGTGGAGAGAATCTTCAAACTTGCTTCGTCATACTGATTAAATTTGAACGCCTTGTTCAACCCATAGAACGCGTATGGCACGAGAATAAAATGACACAGAATTGCTGTTGAAACAGAAATCGGCTTTGTCACGTGATACTTGATATCCTTAAGCTTGATTGAACATCCGAACGAAAGCATCAAAATGGCCGTCAGAGAAAGTATTAATATGTCCATTACAATCCTCAGTTTCACAACAATGTCATCTGATTGGTAATCACCATGGACAACCTCTGACACGTTATTGGTGTTATTAAACATTGTAGGCAGCCGAACTGAGTATAGAATCCGTTGTTTATTATTACTAGTTTATAAACGAAAACTTGTGCACGTTCGAGATTGAGAACAATGGTCAAACACTTTTCCCAACTGCTACTTACACGACTTCTACACAATCGTTATGATATCTAATAATTTAAGATTGATTAAGAAAACTAACCTACTACCACTTTTACGATTTTTACAGGATCTTTATGACGTCCGATAAGTTAACCTTTGTATTGCTGAACCCGGAATATTCCTGTTTTGGCAGGAGGTATAGACAAAGATCAGCCTGCACATATGTGCAGTCTGATCTTAGTCTACACCACCTGTCTGTCCTTTCAAGCTAGAGTTGTTCACAGAATCATTTTTAAAACATATATTAATACACGACTATGGATTCTAGTACTTTCAGCCCTTTGATTTTTATGCGATTCTGTAAAGGATTTTTATTCAGCATGACAAGGTTTAACCCTTGTCATGCTGTATAAATTATCTAACTGAAATGCTGTCATATCAAAGAGCTGAAAGCATTGATAGCACTTGTTGTTCAAAAATCAATATTTCTTTTAGAAATCAACTTCATGAACAAATCTGGCAGGAAAAGTAGAAGCAGGAGGTGTAGACTAAGATCAGCCTGCACATAAGTGCAGTCTGATCTTAGTCTACACCTTCTGCCAAAACCGGAATATTCCGGGTTCAGCATGACAAGGGTTAAGAATTGATGATTATGTCAATCGATGTATGGTATATCGAATGCGATTTTCAAACAAAAAATCAATGCCAAACATCTTAAGATATAAGTAAAAGAACACAGTCCTTGTTCAGCATGTCTTTGAATTTTTTGGAAGATACTCTATTTGAAATGATGAGATGAATTAGCTCTTACGAATGTGTGTATAGCTTAGCTTTGAACTTGATCCTTAGTGCGACAATTCCAAAAGTTTCACATATTCGCTAAGCAAGACTAAGATCAGTCTGTGCATCCACAGAATCTTTACTATGTGCACTATAGATAGCTACTGATAGTAGCTGACTGCCTTGATGGCCCTGCGATACAGGTTGTTCTCCCGTGATCTGAAGGTCACAGGTTCGAGCCTCGCCGTCGTTCATGGGCAAGCCACTTATTAGCCAGTCCGTACAGCTGTAAAATTGAATAGCAATGGGTTTAAGCCACTGCCACTCTTTCTGAAACGTGAAAACATCTGGATTGTGAGTGTTAGAGAGCAACGCTTAAGCTAAAAGCGTCCGGCGCAAACGAACCTAATGAATTTGTATTAACTAAACTCGTTAGCTTTTTATACAAAGTTTCCAATGCCGATCAGCAGGAAATCTTCGAAATCAGTCCAGGTTGATTCTTCTCTGTACGTCACTCTCATACAATGCAAATCCTCAGTGAGCGGCGTAAATAAAGCTTGAATGAAGCTGTATTTACGACATTTTGGTAGCCCAAAGACGACATCATAGTCCTTAGGTACTTGAAATATGTTTGATAAGTAACGCACGGGTTAATTCAAAAACGATTGGTTTGCCATGGCTTTATCATGTACTGATGGTTTACACTAATCAGCCTAACCCAGCGTTCAGGATGACGAACGATGAAATTGTGCCCCTCTTTGCATATTTACTCATGTCAAAGGCGGAGTTCAAGAGGAAAACGCATGCTTGTGTTGTGTTATGCAAAGCTGTAACAACCCTTGTGTTACGCCAAGCTGTAACAACCCTCAAGGCATCCGTCATTCCCCGACAATAAACACGACACGGATAATTTGAAGATCCCACATTCCTCTCCTTTCACGGAAAATTATCCAGCAAGCAATACTCGCACACCTCACCATAAAAATTGATTAAATTTCTTTATAAAAGTGTGAATATAGAAATGAATGGGTGGGATGGGTTATTGATCGGATTAAGTGACCCAAAATGGTACATTGATACAAACCAACCCATAGATCTCAACGAAATAGATTTATTATAGAAGATGTCTGGTTATAAATTCTAATCATTGGTAATTGGATTATTGTTGATTGAGGGAAGGACGAACAGACGCAAGCGGATAGATGGATGGACGGATCCAGACTTACGAAATATCAGGGAGGGACAGACAGCAGAGATTGACCTATCGCTGACCCGGTCAACTGACTCCCCAGGCCCCGCCAATTAACTCCAACAGGAAGTTCCGCTTCGATTTTAAACGGCGTTATTTTTGCAAAATTATGGCAAGTAGCAAGTAATAAAAAGTAATGTTGTTGGTTGGCCACCTAAACATCGTAACTACAGCATGTATAAGCTGTATTTACGATGTTTAAGCCACCAAAACAACATAAAATGTTAAACTAAATGGCGGCCAATGTCGGAGTTGAAAGTTCAGGACTGGGCTAAAAAATGATTTGATTGGTCGGATGATTCCTTTATTGACAGCCGCTATTTGTCAATTGATGGATGGATAGACTGACGGACAGTTCCAGACTTTCGAAAGATACAATACCGGGCTAGGGTATTGTGTTACCTTAGGTAGTTTGTTTGTCTGTCTGTTTGAGAGCTTAAGAATAGGCTAGTGGGGTTAAAACATCAAAGAAAAATGTGCTCGCAGTGGGGACAAGGACGGACGAATGCACGGATGGACGGAATTGACTACACTCATCCTAAAGGTTGGCAGGAAATAGCTAACTTTTTGGTTCAAGCCTTTGAGTATCTGGCAGATTGTTGCCGTATAAGATTGAAGATGCAGGTGATATCATTTTAATCATGAGTTATTAGATTTAAAATATATGAAAATCTTTGAGGTGTGAAATACGGCGTGTCAGGCATATAAATTATTCAATGCTTTTTTCGACTTTTCACGAATAAATGGATCATTCAAAACGGCAAAAAGTGAGAGTCTGGGCAAGTCAGAGATGGTTGGCTATGATCTCTCATGTTTTAACCCGTTGTAAGACGACAAAGTTTTAGACTGGTCCAAATTCAAAGAAGATTTAAGGTTTGGGATTTTTTAATTGGAATTAAATTCCTACTGAACAAACTTTTAGACTGAAATTTAAAAAGATATATTGCTTTTTGGAGTTGAAAACATTGGGAATAACGAAGAAATTGCTTGTGACAAGCTCCTTGTCACAAGCAATTTCTTCATTTTCCAGAATGTTTCCCATAGATTTTCTCTTATGGAGCGTCAAAAAGCACGATTGTATATGAATATTATTAGGGCTTATCAGACTTGTCAGCCAGTGGTCGATTTAGAAGGGTTTCAGGGGGGGGGGGTCGCTTGAAATCTCCTCTGTGGCCCAATTACTTCACTTTCTTTGGGAAATTTCATTCAAAATTTCACAAAATTGGGAAACGAACCCGCAATTGATAACTGAATATCGGATCCAATTTTCTCAAATTGTAAGGTATGATTAGAACTTATTCTGATTCATTATTTATAATAATTCATAATTTATTACTTTGAATTTCTGAGTTATTCACGCCGTGTCGAGTTACTGTCTTTTTTTAACCCATTACCAGACGATAAAATTTAGCCTTGTCCACATTCAAACAGATGATTGAAAAAACAAAAACGACAATAAATCTTGTGTCAATCATTTCGATATTCATATATCTTGCATCTGAAAATTCATATATAATGCACTTATACAATGGGAAAAGTACACCAATTTGATAACCGATCTTCGGCTATTGGTTTATTTTGTTTAATTTGTATAATCCGTTCGTCTTCTTCAACAATATTTCGGCTTACTTTGAATATTATATTGTTTTTTTTATGCACTAGATGTCGTTTAGATGTAAATATAATTGACCAATTGCTAGCCCCGCCCACTTATTCCTTTAGCCCCGCCCGTTGACTCTGATAGGAAGTTCCGTTTCTATATTTAACAAAAAATTACCATTAGCATCTAACAAAAAAGAAGCATAGTTGGTTTGTGACATAAACGTCGAACCTTTAATAAACTGTAGTTATGGCGTTAAAAGCATCAAACCAACAGAAAAGCTTCAACAAAATGGTGGCAAATGTTGGAGTTCAAACTTCTCTCTCGGCTTAAATGAATTATTTGATTGGTCGTTTGTTTCTCTGGTTGACATCGTGATTGGTTAATTGTACAACAAACTACAAACAAGTAACTCAAGAACGAGAGACACGTGCAAAGACTGTTCACTAATAAGGATGTCTAGACATGGGTTCGATTGGTTAACCTATTCCCACACAGTAATACTTTTCGACAACAACCATGAATCTTGAGAAAACATAGTGTAACCTGAAGAAATTGCTTACAACAAGCAATATCTTCAATTTCCACAACGTTTTCTACCCAGAAAGTTGAAAAGATCTAAAATTTCATAAACTTTATATTGCTGTCTGCCATCAATTTCGACCAGCTACGAATTTCGCGAGCCGCCGTCATAGTGCAGTCGGTAGCGCGCCAGACTCCTTAATCTTCAATCACGGGATGTCATAAGTTCGATCCCCGGCGGCGGCACATATCCTTTCCGACAATTGTCTCTCATCAATTGGAGGATAATCTTAAACTTACGTGGGATAGCAGCTGGAGGCTAGGAAAGGATGTAGTGGTAGCACTGGTGTGAGAAATACCGGGATTTCATTGTTAGGTGCTCCAGCTGCCGCGATATGACTGAAATACTGTTATAAGTGGCGTTAAACCCCATTCAATCAGTCAATACGAATTTCGCCGTATGGTAATGAGTAAAGACATAAATACGAACATTCGTCATTATAAATCTCGGTAAGATGAATTGTAACTCAGTTTTCTTTTGAATTTTATCTTTAAATCAAAGCACTGGGGTAATTTATAGTAGACGTTTCTGTTAATATAGGAGAATAAAATGCCAATTTTTGTGTAGAAAATGGCATTTTTAGCTAGTAAAGCGTCAGCTGTGATAGCTTAAGTTAACAGACAAAATTTTTAGGCCTTCTCAGAGTTCAAACGAGTGCAAACCGCCACTGGATGCTTAACCACTAAATCCACTGAATGTCAACGCCAAAAAAGTAGTTCTTGTGTATACTCGAGCATGTTGTGTAAAATGACTGGTCACATGAATTAACTTTATTCAAATTATAGAGGACACCTTCAAAATAATGCTATACAAACCATTCCGATTCAATCCCGCTTTTAAAGAATCCTCAAAAAATGGGGGCTTTGAAAAACATTGTGGACAATGAAGAAATTGCTTGTAACAAGCAATTTCTTCAGTGTCTACAATGTTTTCAACCCTTAAAATGACAAAGCAGATTACCTACCTAAACAATGCTTTGCTAGCTTACAGTACTTTCAGTACTTTGATTCTTATAGATAGTCTAATTATAGCAAAATGTCTCGCCCAGACTGGCTAGCTTAAATGGTAATACAGGATGTTTTCTATTTTGGTGAGATGAACACGATCTCCAGTTCGGCAAAAAGAGTCCAAGATACGAACACGGCTGCATGAGCATAACCTGAGGTCAAGAAGACCATGTATTCGTATTCCGCTGTCCCGAGTTAATTGTCGACGTCGGTTAACATGGGCATTGGACCATGTTGGCTGGCGCATAAGAAGCTGGCGCCCCGTGCTATTCACGGATGAGTCCAGGTATTGCCTGGACTACACTGATAGGCGGGCTAGGGTGTGGAGAAGGCCGGGGGAAAGGTTTCACGCAGCAAACATTGCTGAGCACGATCGTTATGGGGGTGGGTCCATCATGGTTTGGGGTGGCATCAGCTGGGATGGGCGGACCGATCTTGTTATTTTAGAATCGGGTACTCTGACAGCTCGTAGGTACATTGATGAAATCCTCAATACCCACGTAAGATTTTACGCTGGTGCCATTAGGGATGGATTCATTTTAATGGATGATAATGCCCGTCCACACACGGCCCGTATAGTCTAAATTTATTGCCAAGAAGAGGGCATTCCACGTCTGGACTGGCCGGCTCGCTCACCGAACTTAAACCCGATAGAGCATATGTGGAATGAGCTACAGGTTCGAGTTTCGGCTTGCCAGTTCCAGCCAAGGACACTCCAGGAGCTCGGCCAGATCGTTAGAGAAGATTATTCTGTTATTCTCCGAAGAGTAATCCAGAACTTAATCAGGAGTATGCAGAAGCGCCGTCAGGCTGTTAGTGACAGTGCAGGCTCTCTTACTCGTTATTGAACGAAATGCAATTGAAAGAACACCTTTTTTGGTCAAATTCGATTTTTTCAATTTTCAAGAAAACAGACCAATTTCTCGGGTCTCCCTGTTTGGTCTACATTTAAAGTCTTCTTCTCATTATAAAACTTTATTTTCTTCTTAAAATTTGATAAACTGATAACAATCAACCATTTTCCAACATTCTTATAATTTCCTTAAATTATAGTATAAAACAGTAATGGTGCTTAGCAAACTTTGAGTAGAATACATTACGTTTATGGTCGGGACTTATTTCTATATATATATGGTTAAAAAAAATGCCTCAGAAGTCATTGGGTGGATTTCGACCAAATTTCACAGGAATTGTCCGTTGGAGACCCTTTAAGAAATTGTTAAAACAAATTTCGACTGAACGAAAAACATGGCTTCAAAAGGGGGGGGGGCTAATTTCCATATATATGGTTTTACTGAAAACTTTGAAAATCTTTTACTCAGAAACCTGGTGATAGATTTCAACCAAATTACACAGGAATGATCCTCGGGCGACTCTTTGTCAGATTCGTTCATCGAATTTTGAACGTTCAAAGAATATGTCGTTTATAGGCGTGGCTATGAATATGATATTAAGTGAAATTCTGAAAATCTTTATTGTACATTTCATTTGACTCAGTAAATGAATTTTACATGGCTTGACTTTTGTAAACAATTCGAACTGTTTCTCTATAACTCTTTCAGTGACTAAAATTTTTCAAAATATGGCAAAGTTTTTTCCGTTTAAGTTGAACTCCTGTAAACACCATTTGCTTAATCAGTTTATTCAGGCCTATGGAGCGATACCGGCGCTCAAGCGACACAAGTTATTTTTTCCAATTTGATTCTTTTACATAACAGTCTACAAATAATTAAGATGTCATTTTAAAAACTTAGAAAATAACGAACTAGCAATTTCGGCATTCTTAAGTATTACTTACTAGAATCAAATCGGAAATACAGCTGGCATACTGAAACTTTGAATTAGTAATTTTGGAATCGCACAATAATTATTGAAAACGAAGCGAATCACAGCTTCTTGGACCAATTATTGGAAGCGGAGTGAGCTGTAGCGTTCCGAACGGTTAGCAAATAACTCAATTAATATTGCGTACCGCCGGTGGTGGATAAAAGAGACGGTTTGATATGCAAAAGGTGATTTTATGCAATTTAGAAATTACATTTATTGAATTTTCACAACTTCCCCTTTTAAAGTATACAGCTGGTTCACGGAATCGTAGCTTTAAAGATTGATATAGCTAAGTTAGGTCCTACTTTTCCTCAGACCGTAGTAAGAGCCTACCGGACTTTTGGAAACAATGTACAAAATGAATCATCAAGAATAAAACTCGTGTAGTTTAGATTAGAGTTCTTAAAACTAGACATTTAAATCTTAATAAACATAGAAAGAAACAATAGAAAATACCGACTATGCGGTCTTTCTTTAACTAAGTTTGATTATCATTTTCTATGTAGATTTAGTTGTCGAAACCATGTAAATTACCTAACATCAAATTTATTAGAATTCTTACCCATAAAAAGAAGATACAAATAAGTACTGCAAAATTCGTATCGAATTGGGAATTTTGTTTAGTCTAATATGGATATGTTGAATGATATATCGTTTGAATTCAATCGGTTATTATATGGCATAACTATTCTGTCATTGTTATATTTCCATGTAAAAACTTTGTAAATAGCCAGTGGCATATATGTTTGCCGAATGCTAGATAAAGTTTAATTCAGATGAATTTGAGTTGATTGTGACAACGAAGAAAAAGATTGAAATATGTTGTTGTGGGATGCCAGATTTACATTTTTGATATTAAAGAAGGAAATCCTTTTGCTGATTTTCAACTAATCGGTCCGTTCGTCCATAAACTGTTTCGGACACTTTTTCTGAAACTTCATGACGTATAAAAAAGAAACAAAAAATTGTAAAATGATTTATATCGTTGGCGTTTCTTACTTTCCTTAAACAGCATATAAAGAAAAATCGTTACAAAATGTCTTCTGAGACAGAATTTGGACAAAGTCGACCTTTTCTGAAACAACCATGCTGAAATTGTTGGCTCTTCAGTGCTTAAATAAGAAAAGGCAACGTGAACCTAAATGTGCTTTGAACTATGGCACACTAAAAAGGTGAAAAGTCAAATTTATTTTTTACATGCTAAACTAAACTGGTGTGTGCATATGAAGTACAGGTGTACTCACGGAATTTAGGCATGCACCCTCAAATGCTCAGCAACAAGGGTATAAAATATGCCCGTACACATAAAATTACAAGCGCACGCAGAATATACAGATGCTTCCTTTCAACCTTATTATTATCATTATTATAGATTATTTATATTAAGTACATTCTTATCATTTGCCGACTACATCATGTTCAAATTTTATTAGTCTTTATTTATCCCATTACACGACAACGGAATTTTAGGCCGGTCCAAATTGAAAGAAGTTGCAGACGACGTTTGAAATTGCTCTAGAACTGGAAAATAAGTCCCAAAAATGGTTGAAAACATTGTGGAAAGGGGGGAGGTTGCTTGTTACAAGCAATTTGTCCTTTTGTCACAAAGTTTTCCACTATTGAATTTCTTCAGGACACCAGAAAGCGTCATTGTGTGGAAATTGGGTTAAAATAATTCCAACGGAACAAAATTAAACCCAGTATCTTTCGTTTGGTGAACAACAAGAGCTGAGCTTTCACGACTGGGTCCGCCACTTGTGAAAATATCGGATGGAAATAACTTAAGCGAGTTCTTCCCTCTTGAAATCTTCTTGAAATTCATCTAACCCAGAAGCTTATGAAAAGTAATCCGTATGAATCATTTTAGTGTCCTAAATGAAATAAATACTTTGATACAAAAAGTTTAACCCATTACCAGACAGTAGAATTCTAGACTGGTCCAATTTGAAAGGAGTTGCAAAATGTTTATACGGAAATATTTACTTATTTGACCAGTCTAGAATGTTGTATTCTGAAATGTTCAAACAGAATGTTCTGAATTGTTTGTTGCTTCAATATCCGCTTGTCTAAGGACAAGTGCCAATGAGAAATCTTTTTTGTCCTTCGGCCTAAAAGTTCCAGGTGAAAAGTTGGACAATTCTACATGTCTGTTGAAGATTTTAGGTTTGAGACCATCTTTAATAGTGTATGATAATTATAATAGCGGCAATGATTTAGCCTAACGGTATTTTTTAGCTATTGTGATCGATCAATGTCCGGTGTCCGTCCGTCTGTCCGTCCTGCAATTCCTTCACAATTCAAAACAAAATCTTCTCCCAATCTAACCATCCGGTTTCAAGAGAACTTCACAGAAATGATCCTCAGGCCAAGCACTTTCAAAATACTTCACGGATTTGAAATCAATAGTGAATTCTGTTTTCCACGGCAACCAAGTCTAAAAACTTATAAATACTACTAGTCCCAAAGCTTGAGGCATAGAGCCTTGATATTTTGGCATCACCCTGCGATTCTCTACCAAAATACTTCATTTCATTACTCTAACTTTAAAATAAGCCCTATGTTTTGGGATCCTGAAATGTACATAGAATCAAAACTTTTAAGTCTTCTAATTCAAAATCACTCGGTCTAGAGATTTGATATTTTTGATGTTATATTGTCTAAAGACCCTTTACCAAACACTTCAAGCTATTGCTCCAAATTGAAAATTATCCCTACGTCGAGGCATCATGTATCGTACATAGAAATAAAGAACGAAGCATCAAACCCCTTTCCATGCAACAAGGCCAAAAACTTTTGTTAAAACATATTTTATGTGCATAGAATGAAATTTGTACATTACAGTTTACAATGACATAATAATTCTATGCAAAAAGGATGAGAACGTAAGTAAAGTTATATTTTTCTTCTCCTACATGATGTCCAAGCGATGTATGACTGTTTAAATCATTCGTGTAATATTGTTATATAACTGTTTCGGTAAAAAGAAGAAATGCTTTCAGGATTCAATAAAGAGTTGGGCGGTTGTTCAACACAAATAAAATAAAAACGAAAAAGCATTTACTTAAAGCCCATAGAATGAAACGCTGTAAATAGCTTTCAGATAATAGTAGACCTATTATGTTGGGATTCTTTAACATCTACACTACCAGAGCAAAAGAAAATCTTGAAAAAATTTTTCCTTCCAAACAATGAGACCTGATATTTTCATATCCTAAATGTAGCATTCACTTAAGATTTTCAACCAAACTGATTCAAATATTCAACCCTACGATCAAAATAAGTCCTATTTTGTGGCGTGCATTTTTACAAAGAGATAATAGAAGAAATGTTTTAAAACTGTTCTCATCCTGAACGTTTAGTCCTATAGTTTTCAAATTGTGCAGTATTGTTTCACAGTGATCAAACGAAATAATTCAAAGTCTTACATTGAAATATAGTCCTATGTTGAGAGATCCTATATGTCATGGAGAAAAAAGAAAGAAATCTTTCAATTTAAATTTGCATACCCAGGTGAGCAAAATAGGGCCATCGTAGTCCTCTTGTTTGTAAATACACCGGGTCAGTATTGTAGAGTCAAGAATTTTCATTGTCAGAAACCAGCTCCCTTGTCCAAATGTCCTGAGGCATTCAAACAGAAAAGGTAGTAGTTTTTAAATGTGATTTTACAATAAAGTACGCATAACAGACTAATCAGAGAATGGCTTCGATTATCATTCCAATAACTAATATTCAGTTCTGACTTCAATTGAAGCCTTTCAGGCCTTCGATTTATTTTTCTTTTAACGCATCCTCAAACAATGGCGCTTTTTTACGCCCCTCAAGAAAACAGCTTGGGAAAATATTGTGGACAATGAAGACATGGCTTGTTACAAGCAATTTCTTAATTATCCACAATGTTTTCTACCCTAATAGGCAAAGACTTTTTGAATTCAACCAACTTAAAATTATCGTCTGCATCTTCTCTCAATTTAGACCAGTCTAAAAGTTTGCCATGTTGTAATGGGTGATCTCCTGGCTTACTTTAACCTCCTTTATTTATCTAACCTTTGACAAAGAAGATTACTTCACAACCCATGCTTTGTTGGCTTACAGTACTCTCATTACTTTGATTTTTCTTTTAACTCATTAACTACTTTCATTATAGACACTTTTTAATTCGAAATAAACTAAGTCTCTTTGATGACTGAGGTTATAACAAAGTTTTATTAGACAAGTTTATTTGTCTTTATGAATTTTTCATAATTTCTCTCTCTTTTGTTCACGCTTATGTCGCAGAACCGAATTATTAATAAAAATGAATCCCTAGTCGGTTAAGTATGTTTACCCTTTTGTAAAAAAAGGAATGTTTGCGCGACCTTAACATTTACTTTGAGAAAATCACTGGCAGAGAGTCACAGCACAAAGCAATTTCTCCTCTTCTGATTATGTTTTTACAAAAAGAGACCAATCTTTTCAATTTGGACTCGTCTTAAACATGTTAAACTGTTCAAGAAAAATAAAGCACCGAAAGTGCTGTACAGCCAAGCTTTCTCACTTGGTTGATCCAGGATAGATAATTTAATTTTAGTTTTGTCTATATTATCTATCTCTCTCATTTTATTTGTCTTACTCGAAACTCTCCCTCTGTAAAACACTATTGTTTGTTAATAAGATAATTATCTAAATAATTTTGTTTAATTTCTGATATAAAGTGGAATGTTTTTCCAAACCTTCGCACAATTATGAGTGGAACCTTATATGTATATGCATTTTGTTCTTTGTATTTTATTCAGAACAGAACAGAACAACTCTTTTATTCACCCAGGTACAAGTTTGTACAACATGGGGTTATAACATACAATTTACATGTTACAATTTCATCTTCCGGATGAGATTGAAGACAGAAAAAAAGCGAGAGAGAGAGAGAGAGAGAGAGAGAGAGAGAGAGAGAGAGAGAGAGAGAGAGAGAGAGAGAGAGAGAGAGAGAGAGAGAGAGAGAGCATGAAAATTATTATCATAGGGGAGAGACTGGGCTGCAAAACTCGATATGCACCCGCAGATTACCGTTACACGACTTTCACGTGCAAACACACTTGTAACCCGTGCCACGATCATCTGTGGAGGTCACTGATATAAATTGGATTATTTTCTTTTTACACTACTAATATGCATATGCATTTTAACGTAAGTTTTTAACAATAATCATGATCATTACAGAGAATAACATGTGTAAAAGATGATAACAAATTAATGAGAAATAAATCGTCTGGAAATAAATCGTCTGGTGGCAGTGTGAGAAATTTAGACAATTCAGTGTTGGATTGTTACGCTTCGGGTATTCAAAAATGGTGATTAAGTTTTTTAGGTTCACACATCCTAAAACAATAAATGTTGTTTTCATTTCTTAAATGAATTCGCCAAACACTCTCTACGAAGAAAATTTATATTTATATATGCGGTATACCACATACGGCAAAGTATAAATGCCACCAAAACCATTTCTGTACAAGTTGATAAGAATATGTATTTTTTACATATCGAAAAAGTTCTCTGACGAGCGGACCTCTTGGTTGGAATACAATTAATCTAAATCATTTCCTTCTTTATCTCTAGATTAAGATATTCTTCGCTGAGGATAAGTCGCCACTTTTCCGAAAACAAAAACACATTGACGACTGTATTTTTTCTAAACAATTAACGTTTTAGCACACTTACTCAGTGTTCTCAGTTTAAAACTATTTAGAAAAAAATGATCTACACCAATTCGTGTGAATGAAGATACAGATCGGACTTCGTCAAGTTATACAGAATCGCCGTCAGACAATACAACATTGGATATATACTTCACCGGGGATAAAATGTCGCTTGATTACAAACAAGCTTGAAAAATCACAAAAATGACGACAGTGTCGCTTATATGCAAACAAACTTGGAAAATCACAAAATTGACGACAGTGTTTTTCTAACCAATTGGCGTATATCGGTCATTTATCAAATGTTCTTTACTTAAAGCCTATACAAATTTTTACTTTTTAACCAACAATTTATGAGCGTAGGTCTACGCAAGTCTGTCTTCGACAGGTGACATATTATCGCCGTTGGATTATACGCTGTTTTTAATTTCACGATTTACAAGTACCGTTAGTGTCTGATGAGATCAAAAGTCGATTAATGAAGAAGTTAACGGACAGACGCACACAGGACGGTCACAACGCAATGACCAAACCCCTGCACAACTTCGACCAGGAGAGCTGAATAACCATTGACCAATCGTGGCTGTCAACCAAGGAATCAACCAACAAAACAAATCATTTATTCAGCCCGGACCTGAGCTCAGAACTCCAACAATGGCCGCAATGTTTGTTTACCTTTTTTGTTGGTTAGTGACCTAAACAAAGCTTATTTAAAAGATGTAGTTACGACGTTAAAGTCGCCGTCCAACCATATTACTTTTTTGTTACATGCTACTGGTCATGCATTTTGCGAAATAACGCCGTTAAAAATCGAAGCGGAGCCTAGGGAGCGGGCGGGGCCAGCGATTGGTCAATTATACTAAATATTTCATGGGCGATGAGGAATAATATGTTTTCGATATCTTCGTTATCAGACTGGTACGGACGACTTTAAGAAAACTTTTACTTGGCACCAGTCTATCTTCATAACTCGCGTACACATGAGAGCTAATACAATATACAGCATTGTCTCTCACCAATGGCTGGATAATAGTAAACCTAATTGGGGTGAGCAGGTGGACGCTTGAAAAAGATGTCGTGGTATTACTATTGTGAGAAATCAGGAATCAAGGTTAGGTGCTCCGGTCGCCGCGATATGACTGAAATACTATTAAAGTGGGATTCACTGCATTCAAACAATCAATAAATCGATACATTTACGGATTTGATTCATTTATTTACATTTGTTGTACTTTGTCAACGATTGATGGGTCGAGACTGTCAATTAAATAATCTATAAACCAATAAAAACACACATAAACCCATTACCAGACGGCACAATGTCGGACTTGCCAAAATTGAAAGAAGTTGCAGACTACAATTAAAAACTTGTGAAATTTTGGATTTTTTCAGCTATCTCAGTAGAAAACATTGCGGAAAATGAAGACGCCCTTGGGGGCGTCTTAAAGCGTCACTGAAAGGGAATGGGTTAAGACCAAAGTGAACTTTGAACACCTACTTACAGTACACATTTTTGTTGGTTTAACTGCTTAAAAGTGGTACAAACAGCTTTGTCAACGTTTAGGTCTCCAACCATCCATTTTACTTCTTCATTACATATTTCTGGCTTCAAATTTTGAAAAATAACGCTGTTGAATATCCAAGCCGGGCCTTTTAGACTGGTCCAAATTGAAAGGAGTTGCAGAAACGGACCTCCACGTTATTGACAACGGCAAGTTGACGGAGGGTGCAAAGTTTTACATGTAGGTTCACTAGCCGCTGTGATAACTGAAAAAGTGACAATGCGTTAAAATAGCCTAGACAGATTTTTCCATGACACAACTATAACTTTTGAACAGGCGAGAAGGTGATTCCAATATTGATATTCTCAGACCAGTACTTTATCTAACCATGGACGTAATCTTTCGGAGATGTACTTTAATTGAGTGAAAGGGGGGTATCACCGTCTTTTATATAGTTTGATTGCTTTTTAATACTCCAGTAGTTGATCAAAATGCGTATATATATATAAACATATACAGTACCTGACGAAAGAATCGTAATAAAAGCTTTATTTGGGCTTAATTTGCGATATTTTGGTCTTAACCTGACGTAATATATCGTCGGAAGACAACCAAATACTGCAAATAGTTGATGGAATTTGGTCACAAAATGCTAACAAAACGTTCGCAAAAGTAGAAAAAATGGTAATCCGCTTTTCCCGAGCATTTCTGTAAAAAAAGCGAATTTCAAGAGGGAAACGATCGCTACTTTTTGTGTAATAATTGTTACTATTTTTAATCCTTGACGCAACCCTATTTCCTACAGAAACTGTAGGACAGAAATACCGTCTCACTATAAAAACATTGTTTGGTGGAAGCGTCTCTCAAAGTAACTCGACATAGGATATAGAACAGTTTCCGGGGAGAGAAGCAGCTGCTACAATACACACCAAAAATGGATTAATATAGAGGAAATTTTGTGCCTTTTCACTGGTGATCCATTTAATGTTAAGTGTTTAACCATTACAATAATTTAGACTGGCACAAAAGCTTTAAACAAAAATTATTATCTAATGGACTTTTCATAAGTTGTCTATTTATTCCTCCTTTAAGGCAAAAATTGTTTACGACGAAGATATTGTTTGTGAAGAGTTGTTGCTATAATGTCTCCCTTTATTCTTGTAGGGCTTAAAAAGCAGGACTGAGTGGGGACAAGTGAAGTACAAACATTGTTCGGGCTTTGGGGTCAATTGATTCTCTGGTGCCTTTAAGTCTAACCTTATATCCAGTGTTTTGATTACTTTACAAATGTAATATTGCGCTGATTTATTGATATCTAGTTATTCGGTCTATTATCAAGGAAATCACGCTTATTTCTTTTTCATATTGTCTCTCCATGACCATCTTCCTAATTCACAAAAAATGAATAAAAATAATTAACAAAAGTAACAGCTTTTTTTTATACATAAACCAATGCATTTCCAAACGACACAATTTTAAACTGATCCAAAGTTAATGAAGTTTTAGAAGCCAATTCTTGTTGGTGGAGTTTAAAATCTGTAATTTGGGGAAGATAACATAATAAAGAATGTTTGTAACAAGCAATTTCTTCATTTCCACAATGTTTTCCAAGACTTTATCTTCTTCTCCCTGATAAGCGTAAACAATAATCAGACAATCGGCCAATCGCTAGCCTCACTTACTTGGCCCAGTCCATTGACTCCAAAAGGAAGTCTCTGTTCGATTTTAAACTGCATACTTTGCATATTTTATGGCCAAAAACAGGAATTGTTGGTTGGCGACCTAAAGGGCGTAACTACAATTTGAATAAGCTGTAGTTATGACGTTGAAGTACCCAAACCAACAAAAGGCTTAACAAAAAATGGCGGCCAATGTTGAAGTTCAAAACTCAATTCTGGTCTAAACGAATGATGTCATTGGTCGACTGACAATTTGATTAACAGCCTCGATTGGTCAATTGTCATTGTGATGTCATCGAAAGATTTCAATTTCCCAACGTCATAGAAAGGTCATTTAGCTGGGGTTTTCCGGACTAACAGATCATTTCATTTCTCAGTTTCTCTCAAAGACAGACATGTGTGAACTATTCATCACAGTTTACTGTGTTCTTTGGATGACACTTGTATCCAGCAAAGTGACGTTTAAACAATATACCCACCACAGTCCGATCGACGGGTATCGGTGTTCAGGGTCGGACCTGCTGGCTCTAACAACGGAGTTGGAATTGGAAATATGTGCTGCTAGGTGTATGGCGAGCAGTGGTTGTTTAGGTTTCATGTTCGAACAGGCGCGAGGGCTCTGTTCTAGATGTAACAGATCTTACTCGATGGCGGACGAAGCCACTGCCAACTTACAGACCCAGGCGAATACCACGCATTTTATTGACAAAGGTAATAAAGAGACTCCTTGAAGGGGACTTTCTGGTTAGCGCTAAAATTATCGATCCAGGTCAGTCTGTACGAAATGCGCATGCTTACCTTGCTGGACACTTTTCGCTTTTAATAAATTTCCTGAATTTGAAACGGTCATTCTTCGTCGCTGTATAGCTGTATTTCCGAAACAGGCCTTTACTTTCTCTAACTGACCTCGTCTAAATTCTGTATAGTTTTCAAGTTTCTCCGAGCGTTCCCTTTTTTCTTGAGGTCACGTATACGTGTGTAAATGGGTTAAACTTATTATTATGAAATTGTTGTGCAATTGTTTGATTCATTGGGATTTACCACAGCTTTAAACAATCTCCCCATTACATCACGATGAAGTTAACATTATTCGCATGTTTCCTGGATATCACCAGTACAATGTCGGGACTCTGAAATGTTTTGCCCAGGACATACCCATGTGACTAGAGGCGCGGTCGGGAATCCATTCCGCAACCCTATTCTTCTCTCAGATTATCAATATACAAATTTGCCTGTCATTTCTTTATCTTTTGTAATTTGTCGGTGATTTCCTCGGGATCACTTACCGAATTTAACTTTTTATCTATATTTTTATTTTTGGCTGAAACGAGTCGATCTAGAGCGCAGTGGTCTGGTCCGTCCATCGATTTCATAACTTTTGGACCCATGATCGAATCCGCCTGCAGATGTACATATATATTCAAAGTGAGAATTTAACCCTTGTCATGCTGAATAAATTACTTTATAAAAACTGCAGAAAATCAAATGACTGATAGCACAGAAAGCACTAAATGTAGCTCAATAATAGTTGTGAAAATTCATCTTCAAAAGAAATCTAGCTTTAAAGGTATAAGCAGTCTTATCTTTGTCTAGACCTCCTGCAAAAACAAGAATATTCCGGACTCAGCATATCAAGGGTTACGGGTTTGTTTGTTTGTTTGTTTGTTTGTTTGTTTGCTTTTGATTTCAGCGTTTGGTTATTTTTGATGTGTGTGGGATAGTTTGTTGTTGTTGTGGGTGGTATGTTTTCCCCCAATTTTGAAACTCGTAGAACTATAATGGGACAATTAAATATTAATTTTTCTATTATGGCTATAATTTACTTCTCTTTTATACTTTATTCTTTTGATCATTTTCATTCTGATATACTGTCATTTTCACCGGATAATTCAAGAAGTGATCGACAGTAGGAGACCAAAACCCTGCAACTATAGTTTGGATAAGCTGGATTTACGAGGCTATGATCGCTATTCGGGGTTATGTTTCTATAGGAGAGCGGTTGCATGAGTCGAATACCCGTTATTTCGAAATCGACAGTGTCGAATTTCCGGATAAATTGATGTCATATTCGAGTCTCACCCAGATCCCTTCTTTATTTCATAAAAGCTAAATGTTTATCTCGAAACAGTAAAATCTGTCTTTTCTGTTAACCCTTTCCTATTCAATCCCTGGTTTTTACGTCCCTTTGAGTATACTTGAGAAAATATTGTGAGAAAAGAAAAGAAGAAATTGCTTGTAACAAGCAGTTTCTTCTGTTCTTACAATATTTTCTATCCTGTGGGTTAGTTACTTTTCAAATTGCACTCAACTTTAATTTTCATCTGATCTGCAACTTCTTTAAAATGAAAAACAGGTAAAAAAGGGGTTAAGTCATTTTTTTTTATTATTTTAAATATACCTGCTTAACAGATAGTACGACATTTCACTCCTATTTACATATTTTTTACACTTTTTCGATTAAAGTGGTTGTCGATGTAAAAAAAAAACACCTGAATTTAGAGGATGTGATTTCCAACTATCGCTGACCGCCTGCGATGGTTGTAGCGTTTTACGCGAAATCTAGACGTCCGATTAAACTAACGGTTGGAAAGCTTATGTTTTTACCTATAACTTCGATTATCTCGACAGTTTGCCTTGGCCCCAAAAAAACGGGATAACGAGTGTGGATTGTACCTCGAAAATCTTGGGTTGCGTTCTACCCATTTATAGAACATTTCAATTTGAGGACCGAGTCATATTTGATGACGTTTTTAAGTGTGTGAAATTAACAGAATGACTTGAGTTTTGAATCCAAAAAATATTTCGAATTATAGAAAAATAAGCACCAGAAAATAAGGAAGATACTGCGTATCTTTCTGTCGATCCAGTAACCTAATTGACCGATCGCGGCTGTAAATCAAAGAATCAACTGACCAATAAAATTATTTATTCAGCCCGGACCAGAGCTTTTAATTCCAGCATTGGCTGCCATTTTTTAATCTTTTTTGCTGGTTTGGCGACTTAAACGCCGTAGCTATAGCTTATTCAAGCTGTAGTTATGACGTTTAGTTCACCAAACAACTATTTTTATCTTTTGTTGCCACAAGCTTTGCAAAATAACGCCGTTAAAAATCGAAACAGATATTCCTATCGGAGTAAATGGGCGGTGCCTAGAAAGTCAGTTGGCAGGGCTAGCGATTGGTCAATTGTTACAGGGTTCAATTTAACCCATTAGCAGATGGCAAAATTTTAGACTCGTCCAAATTGAAATGAGTTGCAGATGACGATTAAGAATCTATGAAATTTTAGACTATTTCAATTTTCAGGGCAAAAATCATTGTGTAAAATGAAGAAATCGCTTGTAACAAGCAATTTCTTCATTTTACACAATTTTTTCCCAATTGTCTTTCTTGGGGGGCTCCAAAATCGTCACTGTGTTGAAATGAGTTAAAGATATTTGCTAAAAAAAATCGAAATTTGTTAATCGATTTAATGGTTTTGTAACAGCATATCAGTCATATCGCGGCGGATGGAACACCTAACCATGGATTTCTGGTATTTCTCACACCAGTAGTACCAGTACATCCTTTCCGGGCCTCTAGCTACGTGCACTCATCCCACTCAGGTATACGATTGTCCGCCCATTGTTGGGGAACCAAATATCGGCCTATTTACTACTAACAACCAATCAATACTTTAGCTGCTAAATTTACGCTTGTGATTTTTTAATAAACCCATTCAAACACGGCAAAATTTTAGACGAGTCCAAATTGATAGAGGTTGCAGAGGAAAAATGTTTTTATTTAATTGGAAAACTAAGGGCCATGTGAGGAAGAAACCGCTGATAGAAAAGAAGGTATTGTTTTGAAGGCATCTTTCACTTTCACATTTCTTTGTAGCGTAAAAGTGAGGGACTGTTTGGTAATTTGCCTATCGCGGCGGTCAATTTACAGAAACAATAGACCAATCAAATCATTCATTTAGACCGGTAATGAAGTTTGAGCTCCAACATTGGCCGCCATTGATGTGAAGTGTTTTTATTAGTTTGTCGACCTAAACGCGTTTAGGTCGACAACAAACCATTCAACATTTTGTTAGATGCTACTGGAAATATATTTTGCAAAATAATGCCGTTAAATTAAAGAGGAACTTCCTGCTGGAGTCAATGGGCGGGGTTATCGGAGTACGTTGGTGGAGCCAGCGATTGGTCAACAGGTTAAAATCTGGAGAAATGTACCTTAAAATGTGTTTAAACATGAAGATTGACCGGGATCAGTTGTTGATTTTTTTCTCCTGAAAATATGTAAGTCAACGACTAGAAAGCTATAGTACAGTAAGTGCTAGGAAAAGTAGTTTTCAAAATGCTTAATTGGTGTTTGTTTGAGTTCCATATTTCCTTTTTTATGGATATTTCCTTTTCCTTTTCGAATATTGATAAATGTCCATTTCTGCTTTGAACAAGATGCGCGTAATTGAGCTTTTATCTAGAGTTGAATACTTTACCATGACAATCTGTGATTGAATTGCGTTCTTTCGTTCTTTAACTCATCACCAGAAGACAGTTAAAGAATAAATCGACCAATCAAATTATTCATTTAGACCCTAAGAGAACTTTTTGACTCCACATTGGCAAAAGTGTAACTACATCTTGTTCGAAGAGAAGGGCAAAATTTCCACTGTAAAGTCGATTTGTCTTATCATTTAGGTGAAAAATTAATGTACTGGTGTGAAAATCTAGGGAAATATCAAACTTATGACAATATTTGACGCATACGGGTAAAAATAATGAGTAGTCTTTTCAACGTTGACAATCGCGTTTAAATACAGTCCGTAATTGCCATGTTATTGCAGTATTGACAATTGTTTGTTTGTTTGTTTGTTTGTTTGTTGTTTTTAGAAGTTGGGTGTTGTGATTATTGTTATTTTGTTTGTGAGGTCTTTATCAGTTCCCGTTAAGCCCACTGTACGGTTATACACAGCTGCGATATCGTAACCCTCTTTCTGAAAATCTGCTGGCGAGGTTATCAGAGAGGGCTACAATATCGCAGATAATACACAGTGAACCTGGGTGTCGTCATCGTAGTAATGTAAGAAAATTTAAAATTTATGAAAAAAGGAATTGAACTTCGCTGTCTAATTGTAATTGACCAATCGCGGTTGTCAATCAAGGAGTCAACCGACCAATCAAATCAGTTATACGGCCCAGATCTGAACTTACATCTTCGACATTGGCCGCCATTTTCGTTATCCCTTTGTTGATTTGGCGACTTAAACATTGTAACTATAGATTATTCAAGCTGTAGTTACGACGTTTAGGTCGCCAACCAACTATTCTACCATTTTGTTATATGCAGCTGGCCATAAATTTTCTTCAAAATAACGCCCTTGAATATCGAAGCTGGACTTCCTCTTGGAGTCGGTGGGCGTGGCCAACGAAGTAAGTGGGCGGGGCCAGCGATTGGTCAATTTCACCCTGGGCGGAGAGTTTCTGTGGGCGCGCATCCAAACTCTGTGTCTAATGCAAACAGACAATCTATTTCAACTCATTATTTTGTTTCTAGCATGAAACAAAACATAAAATTAAGAGAATGACGACGCTTGCCTAATTAAAAGATAGTAATCACTAAAACGCTTAATCTCACACTTTCCTTATACATGTACATGTATGTTTGAGTCGCCGTTTTTACTGCTTTGTCGTAACTTAAATCAAGAAAATTAAAACAGTTTTAACTTTCATAAAGCTGCTCCGCTTGCGCTGGCTACAAGAAAACCGCCGCCGTCTTAGCTCAGTCGGTAGCGAATCAGATTCCCAATCTTCAATTATGGGATGCCATAGGTTCGATCCCCTGCGGCGGCACGTATCACCAATGGGTTCGTAAACCTATAAGTGGGATAGCAGCTGGGAGAAAAGATGCAGTGGTAGTGCTGGTGTGAGAAATACCAGGAATCCGTTGTAGGTGCTCCAGCCGTCGCGATGTGACTGGTGGCGTTGAAACATTTTCAATCAATCAATAAGGTACCACGCAAATTAAAAGACGGGGTTTTTCTCGGAAGTGCGGAAAAGGTCAACTATGGGAAGAATCCACGTTTTGTCCAGAAAAAAACTAAGCATAAAAATTTCCGCATTCCGAAGTTTTTCTAAAATAAGAAAGATCATTTTTATGTACTTTATCACCGCTATACCCAATCCGATATCTTTTCCAAAGATTGGTTAGATGTCTTCTCGGATTACTTTTCCCTGTTTTTATAATTTCTATCGACAGATTTCGAAATCCTGTTCCGTATTGCAGAGGACAGCAACAAGACAAACGAAGGTCGGGTCGAGGGTATGTAAGTTGTATTTAAATCCCCGTTGGAGGTACGGCTTTTCTTCTTATTTCTTCTGCTCTTTCTTTTCCCCCTTTCTTCTTCTTCCCTCCCTTCTTCTTCTTCTCATCCTTCTTCTTCTCCCCTTGTTTTCTTCTTCTTCTTCATCTTCCTCTTCTCCTCCTCCTTTCCCTTCTTTTTCTTGCCCTTCTTCGTCTTGTACTTCTTCCCCTCCTTCTTCTTCTCTTCCTTCTTCATCTTCACGTACTTCTTCTCCTCCATCTTTTTTTCCTCCTCCTTAATCTTGTTATCCTTCTTCTTCTTCTTCTGCTTCTTCTTTTTCTTCTTCTCTTCCTCCTTCTTACTCTTCTACTTTTCCAAAAGAAATGATTTTTGTGAAAAGTGAAATCTTCAGCATGGGACGTGTAAATAGTAATTAGGGGACCTGCCTGGCTCAGTTGTTAGGGCGGCGTACTTGTTGCTTGGCAGGAGTCAAGGTTTATGGGTTCGATTCCAGGTCTTGGTACTGGTCACGTGGACAAATTTAGGTCAAGGCATTCAGATCCTCGATCCTGGATGACAGATATCGTTAGTGTTGAAAGGAATGTGCCCCGGTTCACACGCGCAGTGTCATGAAAAACGCATTCGCTCGCAAGTGTTTTGTCATCCTAAACGCACGGCAGTGTATAATGCTGGTCATTGTCCGTCTATGATTGAATATACAGTCAATTTGACTCGAACAACCAGTTCTATTAAGCAACCACGTCTATTAAGCAACCATAAATCGAAATCCCTTTTTAAAAGCAAAGGAACTTAAGAAGTGAAGGCATTTTGATAAAAAGTAAAACATAACTAAATCCAAAGTTGGTTGCACTCAATGAATTCTCGGATAAATCGACATGTTGGGAGTCTTTATGTTTTATTTTAAGTCTTATCTTTTGTGCTAGGTTGAAAGTCGTGATTTTATTGACAATTGTCAAGTGAAACCTTCCATTTTACTTCTCTTCGACCTGAAAGGTAATTGCGAAAAGTCGATGTTAGAAGTTCCCAATTTCCCCTTCTCTAGTCAAACGTGAATTCGAAAAGTCGAAAGTTTTATGACAATTGTCCACTTTTAGACTTTTCGGTTATATAAGGTTTTATTGCACATATAATGTATCTTGAATTATATTTTTATGCCCTAAACGTTTTATTTCTCTCGAAAAACGAATAAATGATAAATATATGTATATCATCATTCCTTAGTTTGACAAAAATTTTGTCATTTAGACTATCGCAAAAATATATGGGTGAGAGTAACGAACGACAAATCTGCTTGGAGATTGGAGCGACGAATATAGATCGTGTAATAAATGCAATGCATCAAGCGAGTAGGGGCTTCCCAGAGACCGCTTAAAACAAAATAATTGAAAAGATATTGGATCCAGCATAGGTCGATCAGAAGTTGTTGCTGTCGCTGTTGTTCATTTTGTTGTTATCTTTTTTTTTAAATCTACACAGTGCGAAAGTCTCGACTATGCTCAGATTGCCTAATCCCCGCAGTTTTGACTTCTTGTCAGGCCAGAGCAATCTAACCAGGATCAGAAAATCTGCCAACATCGAAAAGTTTCCTGCATTCCGCATAGTCTTACGATCGCCGATACTCTTTGCGATTCTCAGAATGCCATATTTTGGTGTGAAGGGTCCCATTGTTTAAACTGTGGGCCATGTTAAGTGGGTCTTAACCTTCATTTTTGATTCGAATCAATTAAGCTGAGTGCTTGTAGACGCGTCATTACAGAAATGGTCTTTAGGGCCGTCGCAACCTAGAAATAACGAGTAAGACAAAGGCACTGCAACTAAACCAATTCCACACGACAAATGTTATACTTGGCCAAATGAAACCGGAATTTTTCAGTCTAACCGAGGGAGATAATTAAAGGACAAATCCCGCGACAACTCCGTATAACGACAGGGGCTACTTTAAAGAAGTTGAAGACAAAAATTTCAAGTTGCTACAAAATTGAATACTTCTGTCTAACTGGAAGAAATAAATGAGGAAAATGAAGAATATGCTTATTATAAGTAATTTCTTCATATTCACAGTGCTTAACAAAGACTCTTTTGAGAGGTTTAAAAGGAGGAATTATGCGTAGATGAGTTATAAACACTTACTAACCAAAAGGAACAGTTTACAGGCTTACTAAATAGATCTCGTCCATGTGAGAGTAAACAGATATGGAATATATGAACGAATGAAAAAATGAATGGGTGAATTAAATAATGAATGATGAGTTAATGAATGAAAATTGAATGAATACGCGAATGAAGGAATGATGAATGAATGAAATGATAAATTATGAACGAATGAATTAATGAAAAAAATGGATGAAAGAAAGAATCAATGAATGTAGAAATTGTAAGAAATAATGAATGAAAAATGAATGAAAGAAAAAAATGAATGAATGAATGAGTGAATGGAAAAATTAACTGAATGAAAGAATCTCTCTCTCTTTTTTTCTCCCTCTCTCTCTCTCTCTCTCTCTTCTCTCTCCCCCTCTCTTTCTCTCTCTCTCTTCTCTCTTGTCCCAAATCAACGTTACATAAATTTCTTATTTGAAGTCCCCGTGAAAAGAGAGCAGAAAAGATATTATTTTATGGGTATAGTTTTTTGTCACTTTCGATTTATTTCACTGTACAGTTATACACAGCGGCTTAATTTCCATGGTCATAAGATTAGCTACACCAGCGAGGCTTTCAGTTTCGTGCTGTTATTTCTATATTTTGAGTTTTTAATAGCAATATGGTTTTATGACGTTAAGATAGAGCAAAACATGGAGAGGAAGTGATAAAAGAGAAACAGAGACAAGGAGAGAGACAAAGACAGATAGAGAAGCGCAGACGGACAGACAAAGATAGAAAGAGATAGACATAGAAAGAGAGAAAGAATAGATTAAAATAGGGACATACATACAGTCAGACGGAGAAAAACAAGACGTACCAAAATTTTGTAAGTCTATGGCTTAACCCTTTCCTGTTTTGCAAATGTTAGACCAGTCCAAATTAAAAGGGTTTGCAGACGAAAATTTAAAGTGGATTTTGATTAAAAAACAACCATTTAGTAGGGTAAAAACTTAATTGTAACAAGCAATCTCTTCTTTTTCCACAATATTTTCTGCAGTATAAAAACACAGGGACGTAAAAACCAGGGATTTAACAGGAAAGGGGTTAAGTCTTAGTCTATCATTCTTTACATCTTAATTTTGCGCGTAAACCTTACAAAATATTTGGTAAACGTTTAACGTTATTTTTGTCATTGGCGTGATGTATTCTAAAGATATTCTATTCACTATGTTCGTAGAATTGATACTAATGTTATAAGGCATTGTGAATTGAACTGATTTGGTTCGTGTCTTGAATCAAGTTGGGAAGAAAGTGGTAGTGTGTGTAAGTTAAAAGCTCCTTATTTCTTTTGTTTCCCTTTCCCGCATTAAGATATAATGATGTGTATTAATTTTATTGAATTTGAATAATGTCATTAGTTTTATGCGTGACATACCTATTATGAAGAAATCGTGTATGGACGTTTTTATGTGATTCTAGATTTGACGTATGGAACAAGTGAAATTTTGAAGATATCTTCGAATTGGGCTTGTTTGTTTAAGTGGGGTTTAAATTCGCTTTGAACAATATTTCAAGCATATCCACATGATAATTGACGTATGATAATTGACGTTTGGGGCATGTTATGACACGCCGATGGCGGAATCAACTTTCAGGCAAAGCAATGCACAATGTAAAAATTGTCCAAGAACATTCAATTTCTTCCATGATCGAGAATTCGTGGAAGATTTCATTCGAAAGTTTCGCCTATTTAGCCATGGCTTCATTTACATTGTATTTCGATGAACGTCGTTTACGCGGGATCAAAAATACCAGTGACGTCATTAGGTTGTCATGAAATTCACATGTGAAATACACGCTTTCCGAGAAAAGATCTTATTTCATCTATTTTTGCATTAAAGAAATAGAATAATTGTTTGTTTTTCGTGCAAGATCGGCTAACCTTTCATTTCGTGAAGAACTAAAGCATATTTTCAGGAATGATCTCGCCACTCGAGAAAATTTAGCTTTTGTTGTTCTCTCAATGAAAGATATGTTTATTCCAGTACGTATAAATGGTATTTGGGGAACAATATGTGACGATAGATGCTGGAATCATCTTACTGGCCACGAGATCAACAACGTTAACGTATTGTGTTCAACACTAGGATTTCTCGGGTAAATATCTTTCTCTCTTTCTTTCTTTCTTTTTTTCCTTTCTATTTTTTACTAACCTACTGTGACAGTTTTCTAATCGTTTGAAAATATACGTTTATTTGAAATAGATTGCACCTGTATATGAGATCCTTCCCTGGAACTTACCCGAAGTGGCTCCTTAACACTAGTGGCTGTACTATCAAGGTTCAAGTCTTACATAGATCACTTTTTCTTTAGATACAGACAAAATTGGTGGATTACTGGCCCCGCCCACTGACTCCGCTGGCTCCATCCATTGACTCCATCAGAATGTTCCACTATGATTTCAAATGGCGCTATTTTGCAAAATTTATGGCCAGTAACTTGTAACTAAAAGGAAAATAGTCGGTTGGCGTTCTGAACGTCGTAATTTCATCTTGATAAAGCTGTAGTTACGACGTTTAAGTCGGTAAACAATCAAAAATACTTTGCATTGATTGATCGATTGATTCTTTGAGTGACATACGCGTTCGGTCAATTGTCCTTCAAATACAAGAATCGTGAAAATATAGCCATAACAGGGTAGAAGATTACTAAAATGTTTTCACGTCCCTGAAAGAGAGGCAGTGGTTTTAACCCACAGCTACCCAATGTTGCAGCTGGATAGACAGTGATGGTGGGACTCGAACCTGTGACCTTTAGATCGTGAGTCAAGCACCCATACAACTCGGGCCATCGAGGCTTGTTTTGATATGTGGCAGTTCATTGAATGGTATTTGTGACTTTTGAATCATTTTTGTTTACTCTTTTTGGTAAATGGAACTCTTATACCGGTAAACGACCAAGCAGATATGGGCGTACAGTCAATCGTGTTCGAGCGACCATGTCTATTAAGCGACCACGTCCATAGGGGCGACCACAGTCGAAATCCCTTTTATAAAAGCAATATCTCTTAAGAAGTGAAAGCATTTCTCCAAAAAGTAAAATCATGACTAATTCCTATGTTTAGGGACTCATTAGAATCGTCTCAATGAGTTCCAACAACACAGGATTAAGCAATAGTTTATGTATGTAATCGAACCAGTCCCTCAAATCTTCCGCCAAAAAGTGCATAAAGCGACCATTCTTTTACGAGACCACGATTGGTCTTCCCTTAGTGGTCGTTTAATACAAGATTGACTTATCTTATTTACTCAGTGATCTCTACAGTGAACAACCGAGGGGAGTTTCTCTACCGTCGAGGACTGTTTTTTATCTCTCAGCGCAGCCTTTATACTAGTATTGGCTAGGAGCCTTTTTAAGCCTCTTAACCAATTACCAAACGACAAAAACTTTTGACTGGTCCAAATTCAAAGAAGTTGTATACCCTTTTCTGTTTTGCAAAATTTTAGACCTTTCCAAATTCGAAGGTTTTGCAGACAAAAATATAAAGTGAATCTATTGTAATTTGATTAAAAAAAACATTCAGCAGGGTAGAAAAAAGGTGGAAAAAGTAGACATTTTTTTCTTTTTCCATGTTTTCTCAAGTATTAAATCACAGGGACTTAAAAACCAGGATTGAACAGGAAAGGGTTAAGTTGCTGAAAACTTTAATATCTTTGTCTTTTGGGATAGAATACATTTTGGTAGTAAAAAAAGTTGCTTGTAGCAAGCAATTTCTTCATATTTCACTATGTTTTTCAAAACGTTTTTTCCTTGGGTCGTTTATTAGCGTCACTGAGTGGAAATAGGTTAAACTTGTTTATCGTTACAGCGGTGGTGAAATACTGGATAAGGCTTCCTATCTCATGGCTTACAGTACGAGTGTACCCATTTGGTTTGATGACGTTGAGTGTAACGGCACGGAAAAGACTTTATTGCAATGTCCCTTTTCTGGCTTTGAAATACATGACTGTGACCATACTGAAGATCTTAGTGTTAAATGTTACGGCTAAATATGAATAAAGCTAGTTTATATAGCACATCTCTTGGTAGCCTCCTTTACCCGACCCCTCTTCCTTCCTCCAAACATTAATGTTATTTGGGGGTTTAAAAATTTTGGTGGGATTTTCGTTGTTGTTATTGTTTCGTTGTTTTTATAGGTTTCGTGTAAATGTGGTATAATGGCAATACTTGCTATTAAAACTCGAATCCATAAAATCTTTGTGCATGGTCTAACATGTGACAGGCTCGTATACCCCCCCCCCCTTCCACACACACCAATTAATGTTGGCAAAAATGGGAAACGACACATTATTATGTACTGATTTGCATATACGCATATACTAAGAAAATCATCCGATCCTTAACTTAGCCCCTTCCCTATCTTGAAAGGATTCAAAGTTGGCCATCCCAATTCTTGAAATTCTGTGTGAAAGGGGGACTGTTTTCATAGAACGAACAGAACTCGATACAAGTTAGTCATCGACGGCTGAACCATCGTATGCCAACGACCAACCGACTGGATTAGTAAACCAGAGGATCGAGTAAGTGTCAAAATAAACTGATTTATGGCTCATTATGGAAAGCCGATTAAAGAAAAGTTCGTTGCAGGGAACAATGATATGACTGAGAAGTAAATATTTTATTGAAATGTGTCGTAAACATAAGAAAAAGACGTAAAACCTATTACCTAGGAAATAAGAGGAATGGCTCTTCAATGCACAACTATCTACCATTTGCATGTTGTATTTCCATTTTCTTGATACTTTTATCAAACTAATAAGTAAAACTTAACCTGAAGCATTAAAATTTCATCAAAGATATGATTTGTAACAAAGTTATTAGCGGTTGTAAATATGCCAATGTGTACGGATTTTAGCTGTTTATGAGTAAGGACTGTTGATAAAAGCGTGATTTAGAATGTACGGCCAGAATGCTTTTCTTTTACATAGATAAGTTCTATTGTTTGACAAATAAAAATTCCTCTCCTAAATGAAGTTTTCGCATACTTGGTAGTAGTCCATGCTTTCGATATATTGTTGATAATTCCAAGAAAAGGAATAGGTATCCTTCGCAATATTGGAAAAGATCGTGTAAAATAAAGAAATTGCTTGAACTAAGCAATTTCTTCATTTTACACAATGTTTCAACCCAGAAAGTTGAAAAAATCTAAAATTTCATAAACTTTAAATCGTCGTATGCAACTCCTTTCAATTTTGATCAGTCTAAAATTTATCGTAATGGGTTAATATTTGTATATCCCATTTCCAAAAATTACTGTTACCGGGGTCAACCAAAATGAAGTACTCGGTTGTGTTTTATGAGTTTAATGAGACATCGATGAAAACAGCCTGGAAAAAGGAGAAAAACAATAAATTCAGGCCTACAATATACATAGAAACACAAAAGATATATGGACAAGGAGATGAAGAATAAGACTTACCAAGGAGAGAATCAGAAGCGACATCAAGAATCTTGTGAAAGATGATGATGACTGACAATACGTGTACTTTCTGTGAAGAAAGACAGAGTGAAAATGCGCCAAAATCAACACAACAAAGCGCGCGAATCTAGTATTCTCACAAGCTGCACGGGTATAATTGGTTTCCGTATACTGTCGGACCTTTCTGTACCCGCCTTACATATAAAGAATGCGAAGTGCGGCAAAAGAGACACATCCTTGTCTCGACCATACCGTATAGAACTTTATAAGTTACACAACTCAAATAGAAAACCTATGTCTATACTTTTTCCGGAAACTTTAAACACGATTTCTTTACATTTTTCTCGACACATCCTTGTCTCGACCATACTGTATAGAACTTTATAAGTTACACAACTCAAATAGAAAACCTATGTCTATACTTTTTCCTGAAACTTTAAACACGATTTCTTTACATTTTTCTTGTTACTTACTACCCAAAACAGTATTTATTTAATATTTAGTGGAAGAATATGACTGGTCCACAAATGACAGACTACTGTTGACGCCCACTGAGTTCCGACAGAAAGTTCCACTTCAAAATTAAGTTGAGTTATTTTGCAAAATTTATGGCTAGTAACATGTAACAAAAAAGTAAACTGGTTTGATGGGATTCAAGCTATAGTCACGACGTTTAACCAAAGAAATATACTTCACATAAGTGCCGGCCAATTCCGGGTTGAATGTTCACCTCTAAATATATGATTTAATTGGTCTAATGGTTCTTTGTTTGACAGCCGCGATCCGTCAATTTTTACATATGTTTATTTATTTATTTCTAAGAAATATCACACAAGCCTGTCAAATATTGATAGTTCAAAAGAATTTGAAATTTTACCAACTACAAATTGTTGTCTGCAACTTCTTTGACTTTGGGCCGGTCTCAAAGTTTGTCGTATTGTAATGGGTCAAAAATGGTACCATTTTTAATCGAGTACCCTACAACACTTATTTCTTCTCTTCTAATTGCATGGTATGAATAATTCGTGTTTTTCTTTCGATGAAGCGAAAAGGGTTTATATAGAATAAGTTGCTCTTTAGAAAGATTTTAGATGCAGAAAAGGTTTCTATTTGTGTTAGGTTGATCCTTTAGCGGGCAATGGGGTATTCCACGGAGTCGTGAACCGTGTTTTTTCCGAGTATACTTAGACGGTCAGCTCGGCTTTTGGCCGGCTGTTTTCTGCAGATTTCTTAGATTCTATGATTAGGCTGAAATTTTAACCCTTTCCTGTTCAATCCCTAATGTTGACGGGCCAGTGATTTTATAATTGATAAGCAATTTCTTCTTTTCCGTAATATTTTATTCGCCACTGAGTGGTTATCTTCATTTTTTAAATTAAACCTACTTTAAGACTTCGCCTGTAAAACCTTTGAATTTTGACAGGTCTAGAATTTTGTAAAACGTTTAGCATCACCAGAGGAGGGATAAGAGAAGCGGGTTATTGAGTGAGACCTGTGGTATTTCTGGAAACAAATAAAAACAAACACACCAAAGAACCAGCCGATGTTTCTATGTTCCATCAAAGGTCGTGCTGCCAATATTATCCAGACCTTATTCTTTGTCATCAAGTGTTCAAACAAGTTTTATGCGTCTAATAAGATTACGAACTACCTCCTTTTTATTTCTGATCTTTCTAGCGAGATGGGTCATAATGGATGATCCGCGTAAAACTGTCTAAAATGGAAATAGCAGGGGTGAAGCAAAGGCATTCTTCGGTTTAATTTGATATAAGTGGATTGACTATTCTATATTTAAATACATGTGACAAAAACAGGGAAGTTTCGACCCCGGTCTACAGTCTAAAGTTTAACTCGCAATCTGATCAGAGTCCGGCTACTTTGCTTATATATATATCATACATATACATGTATGTGACACTTACGACAGTGTTGGGCTAAGCCGATTTCACGTTGTCATTTTTCGCTTGACGGCACACTTTTTACTAGTTTTTATGCATGGATCCAGAGGGGAACTCCAATCCAGACCTCGCTCCCTTTGAATTTCGGCAGTTATAAACTCGGGAAATCTGGACATCAAAGTATCACGTTGTCATTAAGCAACCAAAATGACGTAACTATGTCGTAACTGAGTACATTTTCTGCTGGACCCCTTTCCACAAGGGAAAAAATCCCGGATCCCCGCATTCAGTGCCATGGTACAGTAAATCTTGTATTAAGGTAACACACCTGGGACAACGAAAAATGGTCGCTTCAGAGAATTGTCCCATTTTTGTCAGTTATATGAAAGAATGATTGAAGGATAGATTATTGCAGAATTCTTGCTAAATCCCATGATGTTAGGACTCATTAGAGTATCTAAATGAGACGATTTTAATAAGATCTCGGACAACTTGACATTGGATTTAGGTACACGATATGTTTTGCAATGAATACCGTGAACCATTTCTTTATGAGATATTTGGAAAGGCGGTTTCGATTGTGGTCGCTTAATAATGGTGGTCGATCGAGAAAGATCGACTTACATTATTCCGTCTACGGCATATTCTGTCGCATCTTGGCGTACCAGGGGCGGCGAACGTTAGATACTTATCGAACTCCCGGATATCCCTTGACTCGTGAGCCTGATGATTCTGTGTTGTAGATAACTATACTTGCCAAGATTTCGGCCTATTTATGTCCTTTGGTTTCTCACCGTCGATATGAATCTACCCATCAAACAACAAAAATTAGACGTGTCCAAACTTAAGGAAGATGCAGACGACATTTCGAAGTGTCTTCACTGAGTAGGCCCTAGACGTGATACTCGGAGATACCAAATAATGTAGAAGACGTAATGATAAAAGTAGAAATTTCATGTTACAGGAGATTTTTCCTTTTTTTTTCAAAATTTTTCAAAATTATGTTGTGTCAAAAAGATGGACTGCGGGGTAAATGTATAAATCTAGATACAGATTCACACGCGCGCCCATAAAGTTCCAGTCTATAAAGACACTGGTTTGTTTCAGCGTGATTGATTGGATGAAAGCTTAGAAATCTGACCAATATACAAATCTCATGCAAAGCAACGTATATCCTGATTCCGGAAGTGAACGTGATCGATCAAAATGGTAACAAACTCCTTTTCACGTAAAGTTTGCCCAACAAATGATTTTTTTCACACTGAAAATGACATAAGTAACTGATTAATATTTTGCAGATATTTCAGCCACAGCGGTTTACTCTGCTGTCTTTAATATACGTTCTGGGGGTGTGATAGCTGCGATATCCCCTCTTTCTGATAATCCCAGATACAGGGGCTAGCCTACGATATCGCTGCTATCTATCTATCTATATATACTGCCCAACTCCCCTTTCGGGTATTACTGGCAGGCTAGGGCGTGTCGACCTTTATCTTCTTCGGGCCGTAACACTGACGTTAGTCCATAAAGGTTTTTCTTTACTTCTTTAGGTTTCATACATGGTGGTTGTTTGAGCTAACGTGATGGCTTAAAGTTTTGATGGTTTATGAAATTTAGATTTTTTAACTCTCTTAGCAGAAAACATTGACTGCCTGAAGGTGCTTGACTCATGATCTGAACGTCACAGGTTCGAGCCCCAACGTCACTGGGGTGTGTTCATGGGCAAGACACTTAATAGCCAGCCCCAGTCTACCCAGCAGTAAAGGTGGGTAGCAGTGGGATTCAGCCACTGCCTCTCTTTCAGGGACGTGAAAATCTATATATACTCCCCTTTCGGGTAAAGCATCTGGATTGTGAGTGTATCACCTGCCAGTAATACCTGAAAGGGGAGTTAGGCAGTATATATAGATAGAAAACATTGTTACAAGCCATTTCTTCATTTTCCACAATGTTTTCCAAAGCGTTTTTCCTTGATGGCGTCTTGAAGCATCACTGATTGGGAATGGGTTAGAGTTTAGCTGCGATTTAAAAATCTTCACTGAGTTTGCATATCCTCTTCACCTCAATTATCTTGCACGTTTGGAAACTGGGGTTCAGTACAAAGCAAACATTGTTTTTTATCTGACAAAATGGGTCTTATTTATCTGACAGACTCTTGATTGTTCTTTCAATAAAATTCTATCCAGTTCTATTCTTAATTTCTACAAGAAATTCATCTTGAAAGCTGCCTTTTTGGCCCTTGAAAAATTTTGGATTGCTACTGCAATTATAGGGCATTGAACTAAAAAAATAATAGATTGTCCTTGACAACAACAAAAAGAAGCTAAATTGTAGGTTTCAATTTTCGTCATCTATTTTTGCTTAAAACAGCTATGTATTTGATGTAAAGTCCAATATAGAGTTTAGGAATTTTAAACTTAGTCTCTATCATGGCTCCAAATTTTATGAAATATTTTTTCTAGAGGTCAATTTCGCATCTAGTTAGGTTTTAGTTAAATGTGCTTTATGGTATAGGTGGATCTCAAAGCACCGCAAAGGGGGTGCTGAAAGTAAACATCCTGTGAAAAAATTAAGTCAATAAAGCTCAATGAGGCTCCAGGGGGGGGGGGGGGGCACTCATGATAACATAGGTAGGCACATTTACTGAGTTTTGGCAATCTAGACAATCCTCAGACAATTTTTTCCAAATACCAATAGTCAACTAAATAACATTTTGCTTTTAAATTTTTCTCTCATTAAGCCAGTTTCATGGCAGATAAATGAGAATCTCTCAGTATCTCATCCCAAAATGATCCCTGCAGCAAGGAATTATAAAGAATTAAAAACATGGGATTCTCGAGGTATTCTAAGGATCTTTAATAATGCCAAGATTTCTCTGTGCCTTACGATGATGTGGTTGTCAAAATTTAGTTAGAATTAAAAATGATTCCAAGATCTTTTCAGTTGTGATGTTTTCAAAAGTGATTCCAAGATCTTTTTCAGTTGTGATGTTTTCAATGGCTGTATAGGTTCTGTTAGAATCTTCCAAACAGTATCTGAAAATGTTCACTTTTTGCTCCAGTGTAAAATGACTTATGTTTAGATATTTTAGACTGTTTTTCTTCATGTTAATGCAGGGGTATTGAAATATTGTTTTCTCCACTTGTCTTTTAACTGACAATTAAGAGATGGTTTTCTACTTGTTCAGAAACAAAATTAACTTGTCAGCAAAAAATTGAATAAATTTATTTTAAATTTCATGAAAACACCTGTGTTTAATGAAGAAAATGATGGAACCCAGCATTTTCTTCAGTGACATTATTTTCTATCTTTCTAAAATCTAGAATAATAAATCTTTGATATCTACGTTGCAGAATTCCAAGATTTGCCCTGGTATTTACTTGTCCTCAGACAAGTGACCTTAAAAAGTATTCTTGTCCGCAAGTAGCAAAACCCATGTCTGATAAGTCAGGCTTGTGAATTCCACAACCCTGGGTCTTGGATGTTGGATCTGTTATGGACTCACAATCAGTACAGGGACACTCATAGCTGAAGGAAGCAGAATCAGAGATAAACCTAGGTTAAAAGACAAAAAAAGATCTTCATTATCCACAATATTTTTTACCCCAAAAGATGATTAAAATTTCATCTACTAAATTTCATCTACTAAAAATCAACTGTTATTTGCAAGTTCGTTCAATTAGGACCAGTTTAAAATTTATTCATGTGGTAGTGGGTTAAAATCAAAAGGGTGCCCCTGTTTGCTAAGAACACCATATTTTTGCTGAAACCATTTCATAAACAAATTGAACCTGGTGTTGCTGTGGCTTTTTATAGACCCGGCATCAATATATCGGGGGCATATTGTTTTACCGTCTGTCTGTCTGTCTGTCAGTCTGCAAAACTTAACTTGCCAAGTAAACATTTTCTTATAACTTCAACCCTGATTAAGTTACAATGCTAATATTTGATATGTAGATAGGTCTCAACAAAGTGCAACTGGGGAAGATCATTTCATCAAGGTCAAGGTCAAATTTTAACCCTTTTCCCTAAAACATTACTCAAAAACTTTTCCTGCCAACTAAACATTTTCCTTTAACTTCAACCCCAATTAAGTTACAATGCTAATACTTGGTATGTAGAAAGGTTTCAACAAGGCGCAACTTGGGAAGGTCATTTCATCAAGGTCAAGATCAAAATTTTAACCCTTTTTCCTAAAACAAAGAAAAAAAAAAGCCCGTTTCTGAAGAATTCCTGTTTCAGGGGCATAGTGTTTCACAAACACATCTTGTTTTCATTTTAATTTAAGATAATATCCACTTTGGGCATTTTTTGCAAGTGTGAATACATTATATGATTTCATTTGGTCCAATCCATGTAAAGACTTGGATATTTAAATCATAACTGGCTACAGCATTTTCTCTTCTACACGAAAGAGTCACTTAACCAAGCTGTTTGAATCTGCTGCTAGACAGTAATTTTGAAACTCTGGACCAAATGGGAAGCTCTTCTCTGTACATCTTCCAACATTTTAATGTCTTTGGTGGTCTTAATGATGTCATTCACCATTAACTTATATTCCCCTATAGGGTTTGGGATCATGAATTATTTCTTTCTTGCCTACTCAAGTGCAAAAGTGAAATTTCAAAAATAGTCATTTTTTAATAATTTATTCACCTATTTAAATTTTTGAATGGGGGACTTGTCCATTGGTGGCTCCTGGTTTGGGGAAATCCCATGCACCTTCATGCTCTCATTGGATCATTTCAGTCCTCTACAAAATATTCATAACAAACATTTCACACTTCATGTGATCCAATCATTTAAACCTATATAAACATATATAAATACTCTTGTACAGTTACTTTTTATCTTTAACATAATATTACTATCCAATATACTTTTATCACTTCAAGTATTACGTTACATAAACTAAAAATTCTTTATTTGCTTATAGCATGCTAAATGTCCTCAGCTGTCAATGCGTCATGAAACACCATTCATTCCTTTCAAAGGTTCTCTAAATGGAAAATATTATGTGGAATTTCTGAAACTTTGGTGACGCCTTGTTGGGGGTAAATAGCTTCAGATATCATGCTATTCAATACTGAAACTGCTAGAGACAGACTCCTCTGGCCAATCAATTGAGTGCTGTTTAACTTATTTCCTCCAATCAATGGCTAAATAACTACAAACCTTGGTGCAGGGGTCATACTACACATTTTCAACAGGGGCTTTGGAGCTAGGAGAATTGGGAAATTTCATGAAATTATTTTAATTTTGGGAAAATGAGATTGGTAACGTATTTAATTAATTTGAATACAATAAATAACCTCCAAGTAAGGCTTTATAAAGCTTTACTCTAATTGCAACTCCATGCTTTTGTTGGGTAATTGAAATGAACCAATCAGAAGAGAGCTTGGAATTTTTGGGAATCACAGGAATTAATGAAATCTTTTTGTGTGGTTCTCTATTAAATCTGTTTGTATGTATTTCTTTATTTCCACTGTTGGATGCCAGGCATTTTTCCAGAATTCCAGAATAGTACCCACGGCCTTTCCACTGTGGCCAGTCACAGGAGGGGACTAAAATCAGAGACTATTTACTGTTTTCCTTGTAATTTCTGGAATACAGCAAGTTGTTGGTTCTTATTCAAAGTGTATTTTTGTTATCTTGATGTAAATAATCTTTGGAATGAAAAGCACTAGCCTGTAACAGTGTGAGACCCTGTGTGATTATACAGAGTATAAGAATAAACCACTGTGGGCCTACCCCTGTACATCTGCCATTTCAGCAGGTGGAACAAACTTGACAACTTGCATAAATGAGACTAAAGGGTTTTCTTTTTTTGACCCCTCAATTTGGTCTCAAGAGTGCACACAAAGATTTTAAAATATTTGACCTAGTTTTTGGTCCTATGTGACCCAATATCTTGACTAAGATATTTTAAAGACAAACATTCCAAAATATCAAGGCAAATCAGCCAATAATGGCCTCTAGAGAGCACAAAAGATTTTTGAAAGATATGACCTTGTGACCTAGTTTTTGACCCAACGTGACCCAATATTAATCTTGACTGAGAATTCATGGAGACAAACATTCTGAATGACCAAATACTTGGTCAGAATGTTTTTCTTCATAAAATCTTGGTCAAGTCTGATATTGGATCAAATTGGGTAAAAAAGTAGGTCACTAGGTGATATCTTAGAAAAACTTTTTGTGCACTTTAGATTTTATTTTTGATCTCAAATGTCTTAATATGTGTTCAGAATGATTGTGTACATTAATTCTTTGCTAGAATTTATACTTGATCATATGGGGTCAATAACTAGGTCATTTGGTCGAACATCAAGAAATGACTGTGTGCTCTCTAGATGCCACATGATTGGCTTGATTGCCTTCATATTGGGTCTATATGTTTGTCTCCATACCTTAGCCAGGAGCACAAAAATTCTGTATCTTTGTAAGAATTTATTTAGTTTCTGATTTCTTATACAAGATATTCATCACAAGACAGTGAGTTATGACTGAAACTAGGTCACTAGTGCTTTGATTACTTTTGCATTCATTGGCTCAGGTAAACGCTTTAGAGCCAATTCCTCATTTTTCATTTCACATGTCTTGTGGTTGTCTTTGTATTCTTCTGTAAGCTTTATGATATACTATCCTTACATTCACACTAAATAACCACAGCTGTTGATTCACCATAAGACACCAATCAATCAATTATTTTTTTTCATTTCATAGTTGGTTTTGGTTCTTGGAGATATGCATATTCCCCACCGCTGTGCTGGTGTACCATCCAAGTTCAAGAAATTGCTGGTACCAGGAAAGATTCAGCATATTCTATGTACTGGAAACCTGTGTACAAAAGAAACATTTGATTACCTGAAGACTCTAGCTAGTGATGTTCATATTGTTAGAGGAGATTTTGATGAGGTAGGTTATCTCTGTCAACATGGAATAATTTCATTTTATAAAATTCCAACACTCTCCAGCTTATTTAGGCCCCTAAAGAAAAAAGCTTCAGAAAATATTATTGAAAATAAAAAAATTACTAGTCACAAGCAATTTCTTCATATTCAGTAATGTTTTCTTCTCTAAAAGTCAAAATATTCTTAGAATTTCATCGTCTATAAATTGTCATCTGCAACATTTTTAAACATTGGATCCTCTTAAATTTTGTCATTTGGTAATGGAAAATTTTGTCATTTTCCACAATGTGTTTTCAAATCTGTTTTCTTAACTTATTACCAGATGGCAAAAATTTAGACTTTTCCAAATTCAAAGGAAGTGCACATGAAAATTTTAAGATGCTGAAATTTTGAAAATCTTTCTCTAACATTGTAGGAAGCATGATGGATAATGGAAAATCTGCTTGTTACAAGGAATTTCTTCATTTTCCACAATGTTTTCCAATACGTTTTTTCTATTTGGAATCAAAAAGTGGAATAGATTTAGGGTTGTAAAAAGCTGGATAGATATGGAATGGATAAAATTCTGACCATATTTGTTCAATTTCTGTTTAACCCATTCCTACTCAATTCCTCCTTTTACTCCCCTCAATAAAATGGTTTTGGAAAACATTGTGGAAAATGAAGAAATGCTTGTAACAAGCAATTTCTTCATAATCCACAATGTTTTCTATCCCACAAGACAAAGATTTTTATTATTTCAACATTTTTGAATTGTCATCTGCAGCTTCTTCCATTTTTTACTTTGTTGTGTGGGAATGGGTTAAAACACATGACTAAATGAGCCAATGCATATTATTTCAAATGAAAATCCCTTTCCCTGACAACAAATTTAGACTGGTCAAAATGGAAAGAGGTTTTAAATAAAAAACAGAATGGGTTTAAAATTTTAAATATGGGCCATATAGGAAGAAAATATTTTGTTACAAGCAATTTCTTATTTTCCAAAAATGTAAAACACTACATTTTCAACCATTACACATGTAGGTGAATCCAACAATCCCTTGCCTAGATCAAACACTACATTTTCAACCATTACACTAGTAGGTGAATACCACAATACTCCTGCCCAATCAAACACTACATTTTAACCATTACACATGTAGGTGAATCCCTTAATCCCCCTGCCTAGGACAAACACTACATTTTCAACCATTACACATGTAGGTGAATCCCCCCCACCTTCCTATTCAAACACTACATTTTCAACCATAACACATGTAGGTGAATCCACAAGCCCCCTGCCTAGATCAACCACTACATTTTCAACCATTACACAAGTAGGTGAATCCCACAATCCTCCTGCCTAGATCAAACACTACATTTTCAATCATTACACATGTAGGTGATTCCACAATCCTTCTGCCTAGAACAAACACTACATTTTCAATCATTACACATTAAGGATAATCCACCAATCCCCCTGCCCAGATCAAACACTACATATTTCCAACCATTACCCATGTAGGTGAATCCCACAATTCTCTTGCCCAGATCAAACACCATATTTCCAACCATAACAAATGAAGGAGAATCCACAAATCCCCCAGCCTAGAACAAACACTACATTTTCAACCATAACACATGTAGGTGAATCCCACAATCCCCCTGCCTAGATCTAACACTACATTTTCAACCATTACACATGTAGGTGAATCCCACAATCCTCCTGCCTAGATAAAACACCATATTTCCAACCATTACAAATTAAGGATAATCCACCAATTCCCATGCCTAGATCAAGCACTACTTTTTCAACCATTACACATGTAGGTGAATCCCACAATCCCCCTGCCTAGATCAAACACTACATTTTCAACCATTACCCATGTAGGTGAATCCTACAATTCTCCTGCTTAGATCAAACACCATATTTCCAGCCATTACAAATGAAGGAGAACCCACCAATCCCCATGCCTTGAATTAACACCATATTTCCAACCATTACACATGAGGATGAATCCCACAACCTCCTGCTTAGATTAAACACTAAATTTCCGTCCATTACACATGAGAATGAATCCCCCAAACCCTGCCTAGATTAAAAACTACATTTCCATCAATAACAGATGAGGATAAATCCCGTCCACCCCCAACCCTGCCTAGATCAAACACTACATTTCCATCTATTACACATGTCGGTGAACCCCACAAACCCCATGCCTTGAATAAACTCTACATTTCCATCCATTACACATGTGGGTGAACCCCTCAAACCCCATGCCTTGAATGAACACTACATTTCCATCCATTACACATGTGGGTGAATCCCCCCACCCCTGCCTAGATCAAAAACTACATTTCCATCCATTACACATGTGGGTTAAACCCCTCAAACCCCATGCCTTGAATGAATACTACATTTCCATCCATTACACATGTGGGTGAACCCCTCAAACCCCATGCCTTGAATGAACACTACATTTCCATCCATTACACATGTGGGTGAATCCCCCCACCCCTGCCTAGATCAAAAACTACATTTCCATCCATTACACATGTGGGTGAACCCCTCAAACCCCATGCCTTGAATGAACACTACATTTCCATCCATTACACATGTGGGTGAACCCCTCAAACCCCATGCCTTGAATAAACACTACATTTCCAACCATTACACATGTGGGTGATTCCCCCACCCCTGCCTTGATCAAACACTACATTTCCAACCATTACACATGAGGGTGAATCCCTCAATCCCCTTGCCTTGAATAAACACTACATTTTTGTCCATTACACATGAGAATGAACCCCCCACCCCTGCCTAGATCAAACACTACATTTCCATCCATTACACAAGAGGATGAATCCCGTCCACCCCCCACCCCTGCCTAGATTAAAACTACATTTCCATCCATCAAACATGTGAGTGAATCCCTCAATCCTCATGCCTTGAATAATACTACATTTCCAACCATTACACATGTGGGTGAATCCCCCCACCCCTGCCTAGATCAAAAACTACATTTCCAACCATTACACATGTGGGTGAATCCCTTAATCCCCATGCCTTGAATGAACACTACATTTCCAACCATTACACATATAGGTGAATCCCTCAATCCCTATGCTTTGAATACACCACATTTCCAACCATTCACATTAGGATGAATCCCTCAATTTCCCCTGCATAGAATAAACATTACATTTAAACCATAACACAGATGTGCAATGTAATGACTTTGATCAGTATTTACATTTGTACAGTCTGATCAGAGTTTCACTATGTACTCTTCTGGCTTGAAACTTGTCTATGCCATTGGTGGATTGTCCTAAATGCCCTGAGTTGCTGTCCAGGCTGCTCTGTGTTTTCACTTCACACATATGTGATTTCATGGCAAGAAACAGGGCACATTATTAAACAGTTTCAAGTCTGAATCTTACTTGTGTCAGATAAGGTTTAAGCATTTAAGATATTATGATAAATTGCTTTCAACATGATAAGAATTCAGGAAATTCAGTAGTACAAGGAATGTTTCTTTTCCTTACAATGCCTTCCAGTTCTGAAATAAATTCATAGTCAAACTGCTCTGGTAATTTATTAAGGGGATAAAGCCTGATCTTATTTATTTTGTTTACAGAACATGAACTACCCAGAGCAGAAGGTGGTCACAGTTGGACAGTTCAGAATTGGGATGTGTCACGGTCACCAGGTCGTCCCATGGGGAGATACGGAAAGTCTTTCCATGTTACAGAGACAACTAGATGTGGATATCCTTATATCAGGACATACGCATAAATTTGAGGCTTTTGAGCATGAGCATAAGTTCTTTATCAACCCGGGTTCTGCAACAGGTGCTTACAATCCTTTAACATGGTATGTTAAATTGTTTATTATCTTCTAGCACTGTATAAAAAGACTCAAGTTTGCTTGACTGTTTTAGTAGAGCAATGTTGCTGTTGTCCAAAAACTTTGACATTTTAAATATCTCTACCATTACTGTACTTAGGGGCCGCATATTTTACATGTCTAATACTTTTGACAAGACCTTTCTGCTGTTTTAACCAATTCCTGTTTTTCAAAATTTTAGACTGGTCCAAATTGAAAGAGGATGCAGACAACAATGAAAATCGGATGCAATTTGAAATGAAATCATCCTATATGGTAGAAAATATTGTGGAAAAAGAAGAAATTGCTTGTTACAAGCAATTTTTAGCTCACCTGAGCACGTAAGTGCGAGGTGAGCTATTGTGATCGGTCATTGTCCGTCGTTTGTCTGTCTGTCCGTCCGTCCACAATTTCTTTAGAAATCTTCTCCTCCTAAACCAGTAGGCCAAACAAGCGGAAACTTTGCAGGGATGTTCCTTGGGTGAAGTTCTACAAAAGTTGTTAAAAGATTTTAATTCTGTCATAAACTCTGGTTGCCACGGCATGTGAAAATGGGAATCTTAAGTAAATCTTTAAAAATCTTCTCCTCCTAAAGCAGTAGGCCAATCAAGCTGAAACTTTGCAGGGATGTTCCTTGGGTGAAGTTCTACAAAAGTTGTTAAAAGAATTTAATTCCGTCAAAAACTCTAGTTGCCGCGCCATGAGAAAATGGGAATCTTACGTAAAACCTTCAAAAATCTTTAAAAATCTTCTCCTCCTAAAGCAGTAGGCCAATCAAGCTGAAATTTTGCAGGGACTTCCCTTGGGTGAAGTTCTAAAAAGTTGTTAAAAGAATTTAATTCCGTCAAAAACTTTTGTAACCGCGGCATGTGAAAATGGGAATCTTAAGTAAACCTTCAAAAATCTTTAAAAATCTTCTCTTCCTAAAGCAGTAGGCCAATCAAGATGAAATTTTGCAGGGATGTTCCTTTGGTGAAGTTCTACTAAAGTTGTTAAAAGAATTAAATTCTGTCTAAAACTCTGGTTGCCACGGCATGTGAAAATGGGAATCTTAAGTAAATCTTTAAAAATCTTCTCCTCCTAAACCAGTAGGCCAATCAAGCTGAAACTTTGCAGGGATGTTCCTTGGGTGAAGTTCTACTAAAGTTGTTAAAAGAATATAATTTCGTCAAAAACTTTTGTAACCCCGGCATATGAAAATGGGAAATTTTAGAAAATCTTTGTTGTACTTTTTTTCACAGACTACAAGGCCAAAGGCATTTATATTTTACATAGAGCTTAATCATATGGTTCTCTACCAAGTTTCTAAATAGTTAATCTCTGGGGTCAAAAATTGCCCCACCCCTGAGATCTGAAGTTTGGAAAAATGCTTAATTAGAGCAATTTCAAAAGACTTCTCCTCTTAAACTATAAGGCTTAGGATATCCATATTTGGTTCGGAGCATAACTAGATGGTTTTGTACTATATCACTAAAAGTTGTCTTCCTCGGGTCAAAAACGGCCCAGCACTAGGGGTCAAACATTGGGAAAAACGCAAAATTTGAGTATGCTAAAAAAATATTCTTCATTTAAAGGAGGAGGGCATTTATATTTTGAGTGTAGCATAGGCTTTCTCACTATGTATTTTTCAAACCTATTTTCCCTGAGGGTGACAAATTGTTGGAAAGTTTGGTAATGGATTAAACTATAAAGCCAAAGGCATTCATTCTCATTGTAAAGCATTACTGGATTGTTTTGTTCAAAGCCCAAAATCTTTTATTTGTTTTATTTATTTTGCTCAAGTTGGGTCTTTTATATACTAAAAAGTACTGTTATTTGCAGATGCCTCAGGTGAGCGATTTAGGACCATCATGGTCCTCTTGTTTTCTTTTTCAACAATGTTTTCTCAAGTATAAAATCACATCACCATGAAATCCCAAATTTGTACAGGAAAGGGTTAAGGTCATTGCTCAAGGAAAAGGACATGTTCAAAGGTCATCTTTTTAAAAAAAACTTGACAGTTTCCTACATCTCAACTTAAGTTATAAAGCACCTGCAGCTGAACATTGGTATTTCTATGTGATGTTCTTGTTTTAAATATTACAGCAAACTCAGTTCCACAAAATATTGTAAATGAGGGTGTTTGTATACAGTGTTTTTAGCTCACCTAAGCACAAAGGACTGGAGGTGAGCTATTGTGAGCGGTAAATGTTTGGCACCCATCTGTCAGTCTATCCATCAGTCCATCTGTCCCTCCGTAAACAATTATTAAAAAATCTTCTCCTCCAAAACCATAAGGTTGAGAACTGAGATGTTTGGTACACATCATCACCTATTGACCCTCTAATAAAATACTTCAAAGAATTACTGCACTCTGAAAATTAGCCCTTTTCTGTGCAATCCCTGATTTTACAAAGGAAATCTTTGAAAATCATCTTTTCCCAAACCATAAGGCCTAGAGCTTGAATATTTTGTGTGTATCATCACCTATTAACCCTCTACCAAAATACTGCAAAGAATTACCGTATTCTGAAATTTTGCCTTTTTCTGTGTGATCCCTGATTTTAGGAAAGAATAAAGAAGGAAATCTTCTTCTCCCAAACCATTAGGCCCAGAGCTTTTATATTGGGTCTGATCATCACCTTTTGAACCTCGATCAATTTACTTCAAAGAATTTTGATATTCTGAAAATTAGCCCTTTTCTGCACAATCCCTGATTTTACAAAGAAATGAAGAAGGAAACCTTTGAAAATCTTCTTCTCCAAAACCATCAGGCGTAGAGTTTCCATATTTGGTATATATCATCACCTGTTGACCCTTTACCAAAATGCTTCAAAGAATTACAGTGTTCTGAAAATTAGCCCTTTTCTGTGCAATCCCTGATTTTACGAAGGAATAAAGAAGGAAACCTTTGAAAATCTTCTGCTCCAAAACCATAAGGCCTAGAGCCTTGATAATTGGTTTGTATCGGTGTTTAATGACCTGCCAAAATTACTTTAAAGAATTTTGATATTCTGAAAATTAGCCCTTTTCTGTGTGATCCTTGATTTCACAAAGGAATAAAGAAGGAAATCTTTGAAAATCTTCTACTCCCAAACCATTTGTCCTGGAGCCTTGATATTTGGTATGTATCAGTGTTGACATTTTACCAAAATACTTCAAAGAATTACCGTATTCTAAAAATTAGCCCATTTCTGTGTGATCCCTGATTTTACAAAAGAAAAAAGAAGGAAATATTAGAAATCTTTTTCTTCCAAACCATATGGCCTAGAGCTTTGATGTTGGGAATGAATATCATCTTTTGACTCTTTACATTAATACTTCATAGAATTATCATACTCTGAAAATTAACCATTTTCTGTGCATTTCCTGATCTTAGATTAGAATAAAGAAGGATGTCTTTGAAAATCTTTTCCTCTTAAACCATTAGGCCTAGACCTTTGATATTTTGTACTATGGCCTAGAGCTTTCAAATTTTGTACGTAAAACTGGGAAGATACTGACATAGGTTCTTTAAGAAAGATTTTAGTTGACAACTTAAGAGAGATCATAGAATTCAGAAGGAAGTAAAGTTGAATAAAAAGATAACAATAAGTGGGAAAACAGTTTGAAAAAAAGTTTGAACATGCAAATATATTGATTCTTGCAGTATCTCAGGTGAGCAATGCATGGCCATCATGGCCCTCTTGCTATTTTAAGCTTGGTTGTTTTTAGAGAAGACCTGAGGTATTGCTAAAGCAAGGTTGGCATAAGCATTGTAGTCATCGTCCTGAAACTTTGTTAATTTGTAATTTCTCTGGTATTATAGAAGACATTGAAACTATCAAAAGAACAATCTATATTAAGAAGGGGGATAACTTAAAATTCATTTTTAAATGAGTTATGCTGTTTACTCAAATTAGAAGTTTATACACTATCAAGCACAAGCATTGGCATTTGCCTGCATTTTTCTTGTTTTCCTTTTGATCCAAATGTTTAATTTATAATTTTTGCAGTTAATCATAGTTACACTTATCAACTCCCCGGTTTCTATTTCAGCGAAATAGAGTCCTCGTTTGTTATACTAGACATTCAACAATCAACAGTCGTAGCCTATGTTTACACATTAAAGGATGGGGCGGAGGTCAAAGTCGAAAGAATAGAGTTTAAGAAGGATTAATTGATCAAATTATTTATGAAGCTTTTTGTGTATTATATTCAATTAGCCTGTTACGACACAATCCTGATTTTTGAGGCCCTGTAGAAATATGTAGTATGGATAACTTTGTGGGAATAAGAGAAATTGCTTGTAACATCAACATTCTCCTTTTCTTATTGTGATTTCTACCTTATTTGGCATGATTTTTTTCCAAAATTGTATTTTGAAGAGTTGTCTGCAGGTTCTTTCAGTTTTGACAAGTCTGAAATTTTATCGTCTTGTAATAGGTTAATTATGTCATGTCCTCAATTTCATGATTCAGGAAAAGCTAATGATACAGACTGTCATGCACTCCTGTGACAGTTTATTGAGTTGCAGTTTTATTGATTTAGAATTCACCAACAGTGTCATGATGTCATAATTAATAATCATAATAATTCACATCAATTGATGGATGGTAGGCCACACCCACTGAGCTTCAGCAGCAAGTTAGACAATAACAAACAGCGATATTTTGTAAAATTTATGGCTAACTTATATTTATGGTAACATGTTACGAAAAAGCAGAATAGTTGTTTGGTATCCTAAACATCATAACTACAGCTTGAAAAAATTCTAGTTATAACATTACATTGCCAACCCAACACAAAATTTCTGGTATAGATGAATGATTTGATTGATCGATCAATTCTTCCATTGACAGCTATGGTCTGTCAATTAACAAAATGAAGCAATGATAAACTGATTAACAGTTACTTTGAAAGAAAATTGCAGAAAATATTTGACAAAGAAAATATCCATTATGCCACCTTTGTGTGATACATTAGCCTAAAACTTGTGTGGCAGTCTGAATTGATGTAGTCTATAAAATTTAAGGTATGCACTTGCAAAATGTTTAGGGGCCAAACTTAGTCGTCTGAGAGGGGTTAAATATGCCATCCCATTTTTGAGTTAGTTTAGCTCATCTCTCTTAAAAAATGTTATGCAAGCTATTGTACCCACCCAAGTGTTTTTGTTCACATTATTTTTACATGCAACAACAAGACCAATCGCTGGCCCCACCCACTTACTTTGTAGGCCCCACCCATTGACTCTGACAGGAAAATCCACTTAGATTTTAAATGGCCTTATACTGCAAAAGCTATGACCAGCAGCATGTAACAAACATGTAGAGTGGTTGTTTGGCAACGTAACGCGTAACTTATAGCTTGAATAAGCTGTTGTTTCAATGTTTAAGTCGCAAATCCAACAAAAAACCTTCACTTAAAAGGAGCCAATGTCAGAGTTCTAAACTCACTTCTGATCTAAATAAATAATTCATTTGTCGACTGATTATTTGATTGATAGCTGCAGTTGGTTAATTTCTGTATCTACTCGAGTCATTTCTTTTAACCCCTTCCTGTTCAATCCCTGGGTTTTACATCCCTGTGATTTTATAATTAAGAAAACATTGTGGAAAAAGAAGAAATTGCTTGTCACAAGCAATTTCCTATTTTTCCACAATGTTTTCTACCCTACTGCATGGTTATTTTTCAAATTAAATCCACTTTAAATTTTTGATTGCAAAACCTTTGAACTTGGACAGGTCTAAAATTTTGTAAAGCAGAAAAGTGTTTATGTAGACGCAAAGGTGTTGAACCAAACCATGGTGTGGTAAGCTTAATTCTACAACTTGCAAAATAATTTATAACAGAATTATGTCTATTGTCAATTATGGTTGTAACAGTCAACCTTGTCTATTGACAGCTCTTGATAAAATGTCGGGGTAAACATTCCATCATCGGACGAGTATTGTATAATTGTATTTGTCAAGGACAATTTGTGCAATAAAGAAAAAAAAATGTGATTTGTTTTTAGGTGAATAACAACGCAGGTTAGACAATAACAGTAAACCCAATAGTTATTTACAATTTTAAGCTCCACTGACTGAAAACCAGAGGGCTATTGTCATGGCGTGGTGTCCGTCATGCATGCGTCCGATCGTCCGTCCGTAAACTCTTTCTTTAGAAATCTTTTTAGAAACCAGTGGATGGATTTCAAACAAATATCGCAGAAGTAAACCTTATGCGACACTTTATCAGATTCCATCAAAGAATTTCGATCGGAAGAAAAACAGGGCTTTAACCCTTTCATGCTGAATATAATCGTTTTCAAAATTGCATGACAATCAAATGGCTGAAAGTAATAGTTGTTGATCAATGTTAATTTTGAAATTCTAAGATCGGCTAGGTGGTGTAGACTAAGATCAGACTGTACTTATCAGCAGAATATCTTTGTCTATACATCCTGCCACACCAGGAATATTCCTGGTTCAAGCATGATGATGATTTTTGGCGGGGTAATCTTTACATATGGTGAACGTTTTGAAAATCTTCGTTTCAGAAACCAATTGGTAGATTTTAACCAAATTTTCAGAAATGATCAGTGGAGGATTCTTATCAGATTTCTTCAAAGAATTTTATTCGGATGAAAACATGGCTTTAATTGGCGGGCTAATTTCCATATACGGTGAAAACTTTGATGATCTTCTTCTCGGAAACCAGTGGATGTATTTCAACCAAAATTCACTGAAATTATCCTTTGTTGGCTCTTTGTCGGATTCCTTCATATAATTTTGATTGTTTGAAAAACATGACTTTTATGGTGGTGGCTGGTGTTCATTGAAATATTTGTAGATTTTATTAATATCCTTTCGTCTGGCTTAGTAGAAGAATTTACATAACTTTACATGACTTTTGTAAAAATAATCAAAATTTTGAAATCTTTTCCAGAACTATTTTAAAGATTTCAGTTACTAGATATGGCAAAAATGGTTTAGTTTATATTGGATTCCTGAAAACATTTGCTCAATCGGCATATCATGCCCTCAGGCGCTAAAGCTCAACTTCATGACAAGTTCCCGGCAAGGTGGACCTTGTTCACCCCTTTTCTATTTATACTTCATTAATGGTCTGCTTTGTGATCTTGAAAAGTCAGGGAGTGGGCTTTCTTTTTTTTTGGGGGGGGGGGCTCGCATATACCTTGTATTACGTCAGCAGACGACATGGTTCTTTTGAGTCTAACTAAAACCGGAAGTGATTGAATGTGGAACATTGGCAGCGATTATTCTAAGAAGTGTTTATTCATTTAATTTAATGCCGAGACACAATACTATCGTGTAACCACGGGGATTGTTTGGATGCGAAATATTCTTTTTTTTCCCCGAAACAAATTTTAGATTTGGACAAATGTCTTCGGTTTTGCGTTAAATCTATTAAAGGCTTCGATAAATATACTATGACTGGCGTAGAAAGTGTTGAGTATTGAATCAATTGACCAGTCGCGGCTATTAATCATGGGACCAATCGACCAGTCAAATTATTCGTTCAGTCCAGAATTTAGATTTGAACTCCAACATTGGCCACCATTTATGTGAAACATTTTTGTTATTTTGGCGACCTAAACGTCGTAACAATAGCTTTTTCAAGCTGTAGTTAAGACATTTAGGTCGCCATCCATCTGATTCATTTTCTTGTTACTTGCTTCTGGCTATGCAATTTACAAAATAACGCAGTCATAATTCGAAGCGGGACTTCCATGTTGGAGCCAGTGGGCGGGGCCAGCGATTGGTCAATTATTGACACACGCAAGTTAAATTCATTTGGTCAAGTCACCACCAAATATCATCAAACAAGGTTTTTTATATCATCGGTGCAGTTTGTTTGTCGGGTAAAAATGAAGGTTATTTTATAGATATTTGTGCAGTACTGAAAAAATACCATTTAAACCACATTTTACAAGACTTATATCGCAATACAAATTTTCCAACTTAAACTAATTGAGAGATAATTGTTAAGACTATAGTTTAAAAAACATACACACGAAAACTGGTTAAATAACACGACAGCGAATCCTTGTCTGCATCTTTTTGACACGCTCCATCCAGCTTTATGTGAGAGTATTTTGTAAATGTTAATTTTAAATATCGTCTTTATTGCAATACTGTCATGAAAATGATTTCACATCTAGCCAGAGTGAATTCTCCGATTTTATGCAACAATCGTGGTATCTTCTATAATAAATAAAGATTTACATTGTTTAACTGAGTGCTGGTATGTTGAAGAAATAAGAAATCATCTTGATAATAAAATATAACACTTACACGGAGAATCTATTTATGATAACATTATAAAAGATATAATTTTTATATAAACTAAGCCGACGTAGTCGAGGTCGCCATTCTATTGGGATCACATCTACCAGGAATTTCTACAATTGACTTTTTAGCATCAAATCTGCCTTGTGTTCACCAGTTCTGGCATACCTTTAATCAATGAATCCCGTGATTTTTGATATTTCAGCGACAGAGGCTATGCAAAGTAACAGATGACTAAGCGCACTCTCCTAAAGTATTCTTCTCTTCTCCTATTTCTGTCCCCCTCGGTAGCGCGTCAGACTCCTAATCTTCAATCCTGGGGCGTCATGGGTTCGATCCTCGGCGGCGGCACTTATTCTTTCCGACATTTGTCTCTCACCAATGGTTGGATAATCGTAAACCTAAGTGGGATAGCAGCTGGAGGCTGAGAAAGGATGTAGTGGTAGTTCTGGTGTGAGAAATACCAGGAATCCATTGCAAGGTGCTCCAGCTGACGCGATATGACTGAAATACTGTTAAAAGCGGCGGTAAACCCCATTCAATCAATCAATCTTGTCTTCAGATGCCAACTTTATCTTTGTATTAATTTTTCTCTGTCTGTTCTCCTTTATTGTGTATGTGTTTATCTATTATTTTGTAACTATATGAATGAAATCTATATCATTCATATTTGAGCCTATGCGTGACATTTCCAACCATTGCGCATGTGCGTGACTCGCACACATTGAGCACCCTGGACAGCCATTCGGGGCAATTAGAACATTCTTTGATTGTCTAAAGAAGCTTTGGGTCAGTATCTATCTACAGAGCGCAGAGTGAAGACTCTGATCAGACTGTGCGGATGCACAGGCTGATCTGAGTCTTTACATGGCGCACATGTGTAATGTCACGCATGCGCTCATTTTTTTTATACAATAAACAGATACATGTAGTTCTGTACTAACTCTCTAAAGATTATTCCAATGGGGTCAAAAACAGTTCAAGTCATACTCTTAAAAATTATGAAATTTTAAATAATCATTGTCTTTTAAGGTATAAAACATTGCGGATAGTGAAGAAATAGCTTTTTTTCTGTTTTACACAATGTTTTTCAGAGGCCTTTTTTCCTCTGGGATCTCAAGAAACAGGTCTGTGTGGGAAAGGGTTAACAGGTGCATGAAACGAACTTTAAGGAAATCAGTTTGTAAGACTTCGATAGAACAAACTAAAATAACATCAGGGCAGATTAGTGAAAAATAGTTCAAGTCAAAGCTGTCATATATTTGTCCAATAATAAGCCAGGATTAGGCAACACATTGCTTTCTCTTACCTTAACCCATTACCACACAGAAAGAATTTAGACTGGTCCAAACTAAAAGAAGTTGCAGACAACAATTTAAAGTTTATGGAATTTTGAATTGTTGCATCTTTTTGATCAGAAAACATTGTGGATAATGAAGAAATTGCTTGTGACAAGCAATTTCTTCAGGTTCTACAATGTTTTCCAAAGCTTTATTCCTTGGTGAGTCTAAAAGCGTCTCTGAGTGGGAGTGGGTTAACCCATTACAAGGCGACACAATTTTAGACTGGTTCAAATTTAAAGAAGTTGCAGCCGATTATTAGATGTTGATTCTTTGTCTTCCAGGGAAGAAAACATTGTGCATACAGAAGAAATTTATTTTTTCAAGCTATTTCCTCCTTATCTATAATGTTTCCAAAGCTGTTCTCACGAGGGATGTAAAAAAGCGGGATTGTGTGAGTATGGATTAACCCATTTAATTATTATTTGCTGCGTCTAGGAAAATAACCTTTACAAATCATTGGGACAGAAGTAATTGCTTGTAAAAAGTCATTTGCCTCTTTTCATTGGTATTTTCTTTCCTAATTGGCGTTTACGCCCCCTCCCTTTTGTTGTTGTTGGTGGTGTTTTCTTAAAGAACTTGGGGCTCAGATTGATGTCTACTACTTCTTCCATATTTGTACCAGTCTAATTTTTTCATCTGGTAATGGGTCGAAAATACAAAGCTATTCTAAAGATATCACTTTCTAATTCGGTTAATTAAACACATTGACCTCCTCCATAACTCCATAACTGAGGTTATAAACGTCATTATTTTGTAAAATATGTGGTCAGAGAAATTGGCTCCAACAGGAAGCTCCACATCGATATTGATTTTTTGCAGAACTTGTGGTCAGTAACTTGCAACAAATAACTAAATCGGTGTTTGGCGATCTGAATTTTTATGTTTCCAAACCAACAAAAGGGCTTCACATAAATGACGTTTTTTTAAAGTTCACTTCCGGTATAAATAAATCATTTGGTTGGATAACCGATACACTGGCTACCCGTCAGTTATTACTGATTCCCGATGACTGAAATATTCCTTGACTTTTTTCTTTTCGGACGTCTGCGCTAAGAGATTTATTATTTATTATTGTTATTATTATTTTATTTCCGTAGAGTTATTGTAAGCAGTGCTCTAGAAATTTTCGAATTTCGTTCAAAGACAAAAACTAATGCACAAACATTTTTTTACCCAGTTGTCATTAATATTCTGATGGTATCAATCCGTTTCTATACAATCACGCCTTTTGACGTCTTCAATTATAAAGCCTTGGGAAACATTGTGGAAAATGAAGAAACTGCTTGTCACAAGTAATTTCTTCATTATCCACATTTTCTTCAATTCATTGGGAAAGGATTTTTCAAATTCGCCAACTTAAATTTTCGCCTGCAACTTCCTTCAATTAGGACCAGTCTAAATTGGGGGCTGTAAAGGGTTAAAGGTCGGTTAGTTACATTGCAAAACATCTGTCACAGTATTATGTTAATTTCAGATCAGCCACCTATGAATTGGAGTTTCAATGATGTAGGTGATTTTTTTGATTGTTATTGTTTAGTGGAATTTTTATTTCTTCGGGTATTATAATATAATTGATCCCGCGAATGTAAAAAGAAAAAAAAACGGAATTTTGTAGAATTATTGTGAGCAGTGCTAGAGAAATTTTCGAATTTCGTTCACAGAACAGTTTTTTTTTTTTTTTGCCAAGTTGTCATTAATATTCTGATGGTATCAAACCATTCCATCACAATCGCGCTTTTTGACACCCCTGGAGTGTAAAGCTTTTGGGAAACATTTTGGAATAAAAAATTGCTTCTTACAATCCACAATGTTTTCAAAACCAAAAGACAAAGATTTTTCAAATTTAATCGGCTAAAATTGTCTTTTAGTTTGAACCAGTCCACACTGTTGAAAAACGATAATTTCGCATAGTTCTGAAATACATGTTCTTTAGTTTCATTGAGCTAAATTCACATTTACTGTTTGTCGACTGAAAAAGGATTGTCTTATCATGGCAAATTGCATTTAATGCGATCCCCATGTAAACGCAATTGATTTGGACAAGTCTAAATTTTGAAAATCAGTAAAGGTTTAAATATGATACAGATTGTAAGTACATAAACCTATATTTAAAATGTTTGATTTTTGAAGGATGCATCGGCTAGTTGTGACCGTGGTGTTGCTGGCTTCGATGGGTCTTGGAACTCTGGCGATCTATTCCAGCGGTATGACTTGCGAGTATGATGGGAAGATCTATGAAAATGGTAAACACAAATTTCTTATAGAAGACGAACATTTTGCTTATTTACGATCCCTTGATGAAAACATACGAGAACCTCGATTTTTTAATCTCCTAGTTACCCTTGGATGAGACATTAACCCTTTACCAGACGACAAATTTTAGACTGGTATGCAAAGTGTGCTAAATTTGAAAATAAGTACCGAAATAAGGTACAACAAAATGTGACAAAGTGGGAAATTGCTTGTTGCAAAGTTTTATATCATCCACATTACTTTCAGGGTGTCAGGTCGATTGTGTTAAAATAGGTTGTATTATCGCTTGAAAGTTCCTGCAAAGTTAAAGACAAATATACTTACAAAATTATACGATTGGCATCAACAATGTTTTGATAGAAAAATATACTATAAGGGTTTTCTTTCCCTAAAATCAGCGGAAGTGTGTCGAGAATGTCATGAATAACAATAAGCTCCGAAAATATTTGTAATGAGAAAACGCCTCTTGCATGACCAGTATGGAGATAAAAGGGCACTATTGACAATTTTCTTATTATCACGCTAACGGTCACCTTTTCTCCATTTTACTGAAAATGTGTCTTGTCCTAAGGAAGACCTTTTTGAATATCCTGATATTTTGACTAATATCAAGGGAAAAAGAGACCTTATTGACAATTTCTTTGTTACAACTCTGGATCCCCTCGTTTTGGCTCAAGCTTTTTCATACTTGCAGAAATTAGCCCGGGAAAGGAGACATATTGCCAATTATCTTGTTACCTCTAGAAAGGTAACAGTTTTGGCTCCATGTGTCTCAAACTTGCTAAAAAATTGTACAGTCATCTTCAGTAAAGTCTAAAATGTTCTGAATATGTGCGAGGCCACAAATGTGTCTTACAGTGTACCACACACACACACCCAAGAAATATTATCTCAAAATTTCGGGAGTGTCCGAACACGCGGTCCCCTCTCTGGATCATATTCAAATACATACGGTAGTGCATATAGATATCGTCCTTGTGTGACCATAACTTCGTAACTATAGCTTAATCAATTTAAAGCTGTAACTACGATATTTGATCGCCAACAGAAGAAATTTACAGTTAACTACTAAATCGATTATCTATAGGTGAAGAGATCGAACGAGATCCCGACAACTGTTACGGGATGTATTGTGACTATGGCGGGGTAGTGGCCTGGGATGCTGCTTGTTTCTTCTCCACCCCGGCCTGCCCGGGTCAACAGATCAAGGTGCCCGGCCAGTGCTGTCCGGAATGTATAGAAACTACCACCCCTCTTAGAACTACGACACCATCTGGATGTAATGTGAACGGTACTTTCTACGAAATAGGTAGGTTACCCTAGTCATTTGTGACTTGTCAGGCGAATGTGGGCTATATCAAACTTGAAGTGCGAAAATAACCGGTCGATCAATGAGATTATTAATTTAGACCAAAAATAAGTTTTGAACTCCGCGTTGGCTGCCATACGTGTCAACTGTTTTGTTGTTTCGGCGACTTAAACGTCGTAATTACAGACTTTTTAAACTGTAGTTACGCCGTTTGGGTCGTCAACTAACAATTCTTTCGTTTGGTGCCATGCTATACTTGCCATATAAATCGCAGAATTACGCCCTTTTAAATCGAAGCGGGGATTCCTTTTGAAGTCAATGGGCGGGGCTAACGTAGTAAGTGGGCGGGGCTAGGGATTCGCTAATTATTGATATTGATAAATTTTGCTCTTGGTAGAATTCTAGAAACTAAAATGGTCACTTTACTTTAATAGAGGTTTATTTTCGAAATAATGATCTCTGTTTGACCTCTGCTTGATCAGTGAAGCCCCTTTATACCTTACGGGTCACATTCATTTTATTTAAGAGATTAAGAGAATATTTTTTTGTTTTCATGGAGGTATGAACCGAAAAACCTAATCACACACTGTATGAATAGGCGAAGCGGATTCATACATTGTGTGATTAGGTTTTTCGGTTCATACCTCCATGAAAACAAAAAATATTCTCTTGGTTTCTTATAATTTAATAGCATCGAGCGAAAAAACAAAAAAAAACTTTACAAATTTTGATACCTTTTTGTATGGGACTATTTTGTTCTGAAGCATACAAAATCGCTGCGTGCTCAAAACTTTGTTCATGGAGTTATGAAGAAATTTTTTCGACCAATCAGAACGCTCATTTTGATAGACGAAACTATCCAGCAAATCTTAGATAATATAGAACGACAGGCAAGAGTGTTTCTCGATAAACCGTAATACCTGTCATTTCCGATTTATAATTAACGTATAGTTAACGACGTTGGTCTACGCCCTCATATGTGAAGGGAAAATAACAAACGGCGTTATTTTGCAAATTGGTGGTCTGTAACATGAAGCGCAAAGACAAAATGGTTGGTTCGCGATATAAGCATCGTTACTACCGGTTGTGGTCGCAAAACCAACAAAAATTGCTTAACGGCGATCTTTCAATTTATGTTGCTTTTCCTAATACCTGTTATAAGACTGTACATATATCTAAATTATAAGGACGGCTGTCAACGTCAAATATCAAGAGCAACATGTAAGTTTAGTGACATTCGAGATTTACAACCACGTCTTGTTACTTTTGTTCTCTAGGCGCCAACATACCTCAAACTGATCCTTGTAAATCCTGTCAGTGTTCCAGAGAAAATGGAGTTATTTGTGCTCTGGCATCTTGTGCTCCTGTACAGTGTGTGAATCCCGTAAAGAGAAAGAATGAGTGTTGTCCAATATGTCCTGGCGGTAGGTACCTCATAAATTGTTTAGGGCATAAGAATATATCTAGGGCTTAGAGCAAAAACAGTATGGCTCTATACAATGTATAGAGTCATGCTATGATTTTGGTCTAAGCCATCGATATACTGTGTACATAAACAATTATCTTTGGTGGGCAATTAAAATATCGCAGATACAGTTTACCTTGTTCAAGCGACCACTTTTTACGCGACCACTTCCAATTAGCGGACGTAATCGAAATTCCATTTCCACAAGGAAAACAATCTCTAGAAGTAGACGTATTTGAATGAGTTCGAACAATATAGGATTAAGAGAGACTTCTGCGTTACTGTGCGTATGCAACCGAACCTATCCTTCAAATATGTCATCAAAAGTCTATTAAGCGACCACTCTCTTAAGCGACCATGTTGGTAGTTCCTTGAGCGGTTGCTTAAAACAATTATTACTATGGAGCTGTATTCAGGCTGTATCCACTCTATTTTGATTCGCCTGCGACGATATGATAATCGATAAATACTCCTCTGCACATATGCCTTATTCCTATATAAAGACAAAACAAGCATCCATTTACCGGTATGAAGCGGGAGGCATTCACCTCGCTCTCCTGGGCGTACGGCTAGTTTTAGTTCTTTATTAGTTAATTTAATAGGAGATGTGTGAACAAAGCAACACTTTTCATCTACATGTAATTCGTTATGCTTGAAAAGATGTGGTTACAGCGTTTACGTCACCAAACTAACAAAAATGTTTGGCCGTTTAAATGTTGGGGGTCAATAACCACTTTCTATCTAACAGAATGATTTGATTTGTCAATCGATTTTGTATTGACCTCGCGATACTTCAATTCTCTACTTGATTGCATTTTGTCATTTTCGCAGTGTGAAATAACCGAATCATTAATATGTGACCAAAACGTTGTAATGCGAAAACCACAAAATGAAATCACTATAATTTCATTCCGGGTTTCCGAATAACACATATCACATGAACAGGGCGTGAATACATTCATATCCCGACTTGATAGGACAAACCGTTTATTGCAACAGAAGATAGTGATGATGTACAATTCTATAACTATCACTTGAAATATGCATTACTCGCCATCTAATCTCTGCTGTAAAGGATTTTAAACGAAATTAAAATTGTGCGTGTCACGGGTTTACGTTTCTTTATCTGGTCATTACGTGATAAGTCTGGTACCACACGTATCTTGTATAGCTGGAAAAAGTACTAGTCAATCAGGTGATCTGATTAATTCGTATCGTGTGATCTTATTTTGACAGAATTTCGGAATGTTTTCTCGGAAGTCTAGTTTTACTCTCTTAACGATCTTATGACACACTTCAGCAAAATGGTTCGAACATTTTGTTTCTAGTTCTACCATAAACCGCCATTAGAAGGATGCAACATCTAACGAGATTTATCAATATGAAAACTTCGTTTCATTGCAGACTTCATAATTTATTTGTTCTCTAAAATCACCGGAACCAAAATTTTGAATCGCGCAATATTTTCACAAAACCTTTTGGTGGTAAACAAAATCGAGTATGTTCAAGGTCTCTTAATAACTTCATAACTTTTAAATGTGAGTATTTCTTGTGACAAGACCTTTCGGGTTGTAACGACTTCAATGTTGTCCTTCAGATCAAGGTAAACTACTGTGTTTTTGCCCTGCATTCAAAATCAAATATGTGTTTCTTGTGGCAGTTTACACTACATGACTTGTTCTATTTTTCATTATATGCAGATGTACACACTAAAGAATATCATGAAATTACGTAAATGATTTCGGGCTGAACTTGAATGGATTGTATGAACTGGTTTTGAATGGAATTTAAGGGAAATAGTATAAAATTGCTGATTTTGTTTACAATGAACGATATTAGCTATGAACCATTACCTCCTTTTGATAGAATTTAGGCACAGTTCTAATCTTTTGTGTGTCTTCACAGACCAATCAAACATATCAAAATCCACTACGACCAATAAAATCATGGAAAAAATCATTGACTTAAATAAAGTTGTGGATTATTTTGAACGATTAGTGTTTTTAGCTGCACTGGCCGAAGGCCACTGGGGCTACTGTCATGAGTCCGTACTTTAAAAAGCTTCTCTTCGAAACCACTGGATGGATTTCAACCAAATTTTACATTAATGGTCCTTAGGTAACTCTCTTAGATTTGTTTAGAAATCTTGATTGGATGAAAACATGGCTCATACTGTAAAAAATGCCTTAAATTTTGCGGAGGTCATTTTCATATAATGTATATAGCGAAAACTTTAAATAACGTTTTCTCGGAAAGTAATTGATGAATTTGAACCAAATTCCACAGGAATGGTCCTTTCAGTGCATTCCAACTTCTCAGCACTTTCAGTTCTTTGATTTATTTTACTAAGGGTTTTTCTTGTTTTTAATAGGTCCTAATTGCTGGTACGGTAGACGGAAAATTAAGGTGGACGAGATATACCGACCACAACCAAACGTGGAGTGCGCATGTCCAGACCCATATGAACCTCTGGCTTGTTGCAGAAAACTACCAAAATCTTCCTCATTCTTGAAGACGAAGTTGAGAAAACAGAAAGCCTACATGAATCCCGCCTTGAAAGCTTTCATTGAAAAATATCTGGGAAATAAATAACACAAAGATTTCAATTAACCCATTCCAACTCAATCCCTCCTTTTTACGCCCCTCGAGAAAAAAGCTTTGGAAAAAATTGTGGAAAATGAAGAAATTGTTTGTATCATTAACGTCCTTATTATGCAAAATTTATAGCCAGTGGCATGTAACCAAACAGTAGAATGATTGGTATTCGACGTAAACATCGTAACTACAGCTTGAATAAGTTGCAATTACGAACTTTAAGTCGACAGACCAACAACAACAGCAAATAAATGCTTCACATATATGTCGGCCAATATCGGATTCAAAGTTAACTTTCAGTCAAAATAAATGGTTTCATCGGTCGACCAATTATTCGATTGACAGTCGAAATTGGTCAACGGTATCGTCAGAATACAAATATAGACCCAGGAAAGCCTGACCTAATGTTAACCCTTTTCAAAAGGGTTAATCCTTGTGACCTTATATAATACCGAACAAGTTTCATCAAGATGGGCCCAAACTGTGGGTCCTATAGGGTAAGCAATAAATGCCATTACGGCCCCCTTTTCCTATGTTTCCCAAGATAATTTTCTCACTCTTACGGTCTATATAAAGACCACGTTCAACCGAAATTGAATCCGATATCTAGCATATTTCGCTTCTACTGCGGACAGTGACACTACTGGCCCCTTTTTTACAAGGCTCTGAATTCGGGCACGAGATTGTAACTTTTGAGTCGGTGACAGTGTTGACATTAATGACGATTTGATACGTGATCGAATAGTTTTTGGCCGCTATGACAAAAAAAATCTAGAAAACTAATCAACGAAGGCGAAACGTTTACTATGGATAGGGCTGATTAAATTGTACAAAACCACGATCTGGGCCTGAACCGATACGAGAAAGGAAACCAGGGCTACAATCGACCTCGAGGCAGTGCGATCGATGTGGTTACAATCATGACAATGACACCGTTTGTCCTGCAAAGGGTAAGCCTTGTGGGAATTGTAGAAAGATACGTTTGTGAACGATGTGAATGAGAATGGAAGTGAATGATGTGAGGATACGGAATATCTATAGAGTAATTAAGCACTTCTTCTTCTACAACTTCACCAGACCAGTGTGACTCCTTATTTATGATTCTTCAGATTGGTCCTAACTCCACCGAAATCAATTTTCAGGTTGATATGGGTAGTAGTTCAATTATAATTCCATTTACAAACTTTAAATCACTAGGTATTCAGAATACGTTAGAAAAGCCAGACTGCAAGTTGATTGCTTACTCGGGAGACATAATTGAAACCTAAGGGTATCTTAAATCTTAATGGTTCATACCGAGTTTTAAGGGCGGATTCAGGATTTTATGTGATAGGTACCAAAGCTCCTCCTTTGATCAGTACCTAACTTAAGTTAATCTCGGCTAGATACAAACTATCTTTGCAATCCAAAATCAGCCACTGACAAAAGAATTTTATGAAGAAATATGATTACTTTACTCCAGGGCATAGCATAACTCCGGGGAAAATGTCATCTGCATTAAAGGGATGATATAACTCCTACTATAATTACTCCTCGCCGAATTCCAGAAGCTTTAACGTATAGACCTAAGGCAGATTTGGATCAAATGGTCAAAGACAAACTATTAGACAGATCACAGAACCCACCGATTGGGTAAATTAGATCGTCATGGTAGAAAAATCCGAAGCGGCAAACTAAGATATGTTTTAATCCAAAAGAACTGAATAAGCCAATACGCAGGCCATATTTTCAAATGCCGATATTAGAGGATAATGCTTCTCAGTTGTCAGAAATATTTCAGTATCCTTGAAATAAGATATGTGTATTGGAGTGTAGAGCTCGACCGAAAATTTTCATTCAATACTACTTTTGGTAGATTTTACCACCTTAAACTCCACTTTGGTATAAATGCTTTAAGTGACGTCTTTTAGTCAGGCATGCAGGCTAAAGTTGACGATATTCTGGTATATGACAAAACAACGGCAGAAAACTATCAACATCTCAACAAGAGCTTCGCAGAACGACGCATATACGCCCGAAGGGGCTTGTCAGTAACCTGAGCTTGAATGATAGCTAATGATTTTTGCCAATAGAAAGATTTTATCACCTGAATAATATTGTTTTACACTTGAGAAATAAAACAGCTTTATAATAACTTATCACTCAACGTTATGTACAATGGTTAAATTCTATGATTTGAATACAAATGACATAAAAAATGACCTTGACAAATGACCTTGAAACAAGTTTCAACAGAAATAACTCACCACAAGCAATAAAAATATGACCTTGAAAAACTGATTCTGACAAATAAACTTTTACAATGGTTCAGTTTAGGTTTTTCAGAGCTCAAAATGACCTTGACATTTGAATGCAATCAATTCAAGGGCAGATAATTCAAGAAAGACCCGAGCTTTTTGAATTTCTGAAGTCTTATGCTCAACTAAATATCAGAGATACATTGTGGCAAGATTCAGTTCAATCCAATAGAGTTTGTAGGAAGAGTTGTGCACACACCCCAAAAAAACTGTAATTTTACGCTATATTGTTAAGTAAAGGGCAGATTTTTCAGGAACAACTTGACATACCAAACACATTTTAGTCCTAAGAACAACTAGACATCATACAGAGTCATTGAGGCAAGTTTCGGTTCATTCCCATTCAAAATGTAGGAGGAAGAGTGCTCAAAAGAAATAAAGTTTTTTTTTCTTTCAATTCGGGGGCATATCATTCAAGATAACTCAAGAATGACTGGAGCGATTTGAATTTCAAGGATTTTATTCACAACTAGACATCATAGGGAGTAATTGTGCCAAGTTTCAGCTCGTTCCCATTGATAGTTTAGGAGGAGATGCGCACACAAAACATAGTGATTTTAGTTCAATTCTATGGCAGATAATTCAAGATAACTCAAGCATGACAGGAGCGATTTGAATTTCAAAGGTCTTATGAACAACTAGGCATCATAGGGAGTAATTGTACCAAGTTTCAGCTCATTCCCTTTAATAGTTAAGGAGGAGTTGCACGCATAAACCATAGTGACAATCGTTCAATTCAAGGGCAGATAAATCAAGATAACTCAAGAATGACGGGAGCGATTTGAATTTCAAAGGTCTTATGAACAACTAGGCATCATAGGGAGTAATTGTACAAAGTTTCAGCTCATTTCCATTGATAGTTAAGGAGGAGTTGCACGCACAAAACATAGTGACAATCGTTCAATTCAAGGGCAGATAAATCAAGATAACTCAAGAAAGAGGAGAGCGATTTGAATTTTAAAGGTCCAATGCACAGCTAGATATCATAGGGAGTAATTGTGGGGAACTTCAGCTCATTGCCATAAATAATGTAGGATAATATGTGCACATAATAAACATAGTGATTTTTGTTCAATTCAAGGGCAGATAATTCAAGATTGACTGGAGCGATTGAATTTCAAAGGTCTTATGCAGAAGTAAACATCATAGAGAGTAATTGTGGCAAGTTTCACCTCATTCCCATGGATAGTTTAGGAGGAGATGCGCACACAAAACAGTGAATTTCGTTCAGTTCAAGGGCAGTCAAGAATGACTGGAGCGAATTGGATTTCAAGTTTCAGCTCATTCCCGTGGATAGTTTAGGAGGAGTTGCGCACACAAAAAATTGCTAACGGACGGACGGACAGACAGACAGACGGACGGACAGACGGACGGACGGACGACCGGGGCCATAACATGATACGACCCTTTGGGCGTATGAAAATGCGATCGCTTGAGGGTGCGAGAAGACTTTTCGCTTTAACTCAGAAAAGTTCATCATAGGTGTGAACGATGTTTCATTCTTTTGGCCATATAGTTAGTAGTTCGGGGCTTAAATCAGATCCGATTAAGATAAAGGCCCTAACGCGGATTCCCAATCCATACAAATCTTGAGAAATTTAGACCTTTATAGGAATGTTTAATTATCTTGCGAAATTTGCACCTAATCTAGCTGAGATCACCGCTCCACTTAGGATATTGCACAAGAAAGAATCAGATTTCATATGGGACGATTTCCAGACAAAAGCGTTCTATCGGATCAAAAAGCTAAACACAAATGCTCCGGTTCTTTGTTATTTCGGCCCAGAAATAAACTAATTCTTGAAACTAAATATGGCAAAGATATACTCGTTTTCTCGAATCATCCCGACGAATCATCATACGAGGATGACATGATATGTCGAGGTCATACTATTTTTATTCCCAGGGCACTGGGGCAAGAATAAATAGTTTTGATACATATAGGTCATTTGGGCGCAATTAAGACTCTAGAACGGACACAAGATTTTTTTTTCCAGAAATGACAAAACGCATAACCGAATTTGTTTTGAAATTGTCTGTTTGTCTAACCCTTCGTGACTCGAATGCACATGAACCGATGATTGCAAGAGAATTTCCAAATAGGCTTTTTGAGAAGATAAATGTTGATCTTCTACTCGTTGATATATATTATTACAGATGATCTTTCAAAAGAGATGATAATCAAGACACAGAATCCATCTCTGTAATACAGAAACAAAGAGCGCACGTGCCTCGATATGGTATGTGTGATAATCTAATACCTGGTAACGGACTGCAGTTCATATGTGATGAGTTAAAACAGTTCCCTAGATCTTGGCAATTTACACTTTTTTCTTCTCCGTATTATCCGAAAGGTAATGGTTTGGCTGAGAAGCATGTAGGTGTTATAAAGAAACCTATTGGGGAAAACTTTTTATGAAAAACAAAGTCCATTCTATATCTTGAATATTAGAATACTCCTCTAGAATGTGCATACTCACCAGAACAACTATTGTTAGGTCGCAGAACGAACTCTTTCATCCCGATTACAGGTATATTACTCTTACCTCAGCAGGTTGATTTACAAAAAGTTCAAAGATTAAAGTAAAAATCGATAAACAAACAAAAGTCTAATATGATAAGTCAACCAGAAAACTAAAGCCTTTAAATGTTAATGACTCTGTTCGCATACAATTGAACAATAATTGGAAACCTGCACAAGTCGTTAAAATGTTGAACAATAATTCATGTTCAACCTAGAGATGGGTTTACATATAGCATGATATAAGGCAATCGCTCGGTCATTCTTACATAGCAAATAGATGTAGTTTTAGTTTGTATACTGTTGATGCATATACGTACATTAGAATATATTCCTGTATACAGAATATAATTGTGTTGGTACTTTAATTCGATATATACAAGAAATACGACACTTATTACCGAACTATCGTTCTGACCAAGTTTCGTCAAGATTAAGCCATTATTGTGGCCCCTAGCCTGTACACAAACAAATTGACATTAAGGCAACTTTTCATGTGTTTTTCACCCGCAATATTTTTCGTTTTATGCCCTTGCAAACATTCTGACGAGGTTTCATAAAAAGGTAGATAGATTTGTGGCCCTTAGAGGGTATACAAAGAAATTGCAACTTTTCCCGAGTTTTAATAAGGAATACTACGTTTTCGATAGGGTCAGCTTTTGACCTGACAAAAGCTTCGATGAAGTTTCAACACTATTGGGCAAATAGTGTAACCACTACAGTGGATTTATTTGTTTGAATGGGGTTTAACGCCACTTTTAACAATTTTTTCAGACATATCGCGGCGGCTGGAGCACCTAACAATGGATTTCTCGTATATCGCGCACCAGTACCACCATTCAATCCTTTCCTAGCCTCCGACTGCTATCCCACTTAGGCTTATGATTATCCACCCAGTGTTGAGAGGCAAATGTCCGAAGGGAAAGGTGAGGCCGCCGGCAATCGAATTAATGATACGCCAATATTTGAAGATTATGAGTCTGATGTGCTACCAAGTGCGCTGTGACAGCGGCTGCCACTATAGTGGAAACAAAGATTTTGTTACTAAAACACCCTTCTCGTCTTTTCTTTAGCATCTGCTCTTTTTTCAGTTACAGTCATTTTATGCCTTTACGAGTTATTCTGACCAAGTAAAATTAGAAATGATCCATCTTGAAGCCCAAAGAGGATGTACAAAAGAATTGTAGTTTAGACCCTTTTGACCGTGTTTTCATATAGAATGTTCGCTTTTTTGACAGGGTTCATCCTTATGACCTGTAAAAATTTCTGACCAAATTTCACAAAAAATTGAGCCAAATATGTGTCGCTAGAGTGAAACAAACAAGTTCTCATTCGGGCCCTTTTTTTTCCTTTCTTTCCCCGTGGAGTGTTCCATTGGGACCACAACGCTCATCTTGATTACCTGACAAACATTCTGACCAATTTTCAGATAAAGCCAACATTGTCGCCCTATATATTTTACACCAAACATTGTTGACGCCGCAAGACGCACGACGGATATTTAACGCACAAATAGCTCACCATGAGCATGACGTGCTCAGGTGAGCTGAAATACATAGGCACGTTTTGCAATATTCCTGAAATACACAAAACTACTTTTTATGGCTTAAGTATTCGTTTGATTGAGTAGTTTAGTAGTTAAGGGATCAATATGGGCTAAATTTCACATAAAGGTCTTACACAAAGGTCCCATATCGGCATTTAACCAGCGTCTGCTCATATTGGACCCTAATTATCATGCTTGGTGGGTTGCTTTACTTACGCTGTATGTATTATAAATGTGAAAAATGTAAAATTCTCAGGTTGAGAACTTTTTGCAACAAGTAAGTTTTATATGTAACATTTTTGGCAACCCCTTAAGTTACGTCTCTGTCAATTCATTTCTACGGCGTAAAAGGGCACTATGTGAAAAATTAAGAAATTCATAGAATGCAGTTTTCAATATTAGATTCGTTGAAAAAGCAGTTTTCTGCACTTGAAGAACGAATGATAGTAGACCTTTATTCTAGTATTCGAGGACCTCATCGACAATTTGTCAACACCTTTCCTAGCCTCCAGCTGCTATCCCATCTAGGTTTGCGATTATCCACCCATTGGTGAGAGACAAATGTCGGAATGAATATGTGCCGTCGCCGGGGATCGAACCCGTGACATCCCATGATTGAAGATTGGGAGTCTGATGCACTACCGACTGTGCTATGACGGCGGCAGTTATTAAGGTGAATTGATCGAGCGACATCCTGAAAATTTGACATAGGAAAATTATTTGCTTTTCCAATACCTTTTAATGTCATTTTCACGATAAATATTCTTTCTACTAAATTCACTACCAATTTAGTTTCCCTTTGCCCTTCTTGAAACATCGTGATTTATCGGGTTGAGTTCGTTAGTCTTTTGATGATTTTATAACGGCTGTATCGCTAGCGGAAGCTAATGACGTAATCAATACAACATGGAACCCAAAATTAGGCAGTTTCCGGTGCAATCGATGTTATTAACCCGGTTAATTTCTGTTCCTTTTGTACTTCGCATGCTTATTTTGCGTCACGTAACGCGAAATAGCAAAACACTCTGACGCTTATAATGAACTTGAATGCGAAGAGCATTCGTTGTTAATTACAAATGTATTTGTAAATGCACTTTAACGCATCTATAGAAATGATTAGCTTAAGCATATGTGAAACCTAATCGAATTAATTGGATACTTTATATCAATAGCAACATTGGTGCATACTCAAACGATTTTCTAGAAACTGACAAGTAGTGTGCAAAGAGCACGCAAAACAGGTTAAGCATAATGCATAAAGGAAAAGCATAATGAATGAATGAATGAATGAATGAATGAATGAATGAATGAATGAATGAATGAATGAATGAATGAATGAATGAATGGATGAATGAATAAATGAATGAATGAATGAATGAATGAATGAATGAATGAATGAATGAATGAATGAACGAAAGAATGAATGAATGAATGATTGAATGGGGTTGAACGGCGCATCGACAGCTGGGATCATTTAGCGCTAAAAACGAATAGAGAATTTCTAGTTCATGTAAAATTGAGCTAAAAATGATAAAAATGTATAGGTAAGCAATATTGTGTCGAAGATAAAAGGAAACTGTAAAAGATTGCTACATGTCTTGAGCCGCCGTCATAGCGCAGTTGGTAGCGCGTCGGACTTTCAATCTAGAGGTCCCGGGTTCGATTCCCGACGGCGGCACTCATCCTTTCCGACTATTTGTCTCTCACCAATGGGTCGATAATCGTAGACCTATGTGGGATAGCAGCTGGAGGCTAGGAAAGGATGTAATGGTAGTACTGGTGTGAGAAATACCAGGATTCCATTGTTAGGTGCTCCAGCCGCCGCGATATAACTGAAAGATTGTTGAAAGCGGCGTAAAACCCAATTCAAACAAATCAAAAGCTACATGTCATTGGATCAAAAATGAAGAATAAAATGATTATAAGGAATACTTTTAGAGGCCTGAAATAATCTAATGTGAGCACTATTCCAGACCAGGAGCCACCCATGGACAAGCCCCCGCCCCATCGGAAATTTAACTATATAATTTTTCAATGGTGATGAAGGGTGGCTAAAGACTAAAACGGTATATAAAAAGACCACTGTATTAATGGTAAATGAAGCATGAAATTATTTTATGAATAGATGTGAAGATCTGAAATAATCCAATGTGAGCAGGGAGGTACATCGGCTTTCCCCAGTTTAGGAGCCACCAATAGACAAGTCACATCATAAATTGATCTTGCCATGTGACAAATAGCTGTGTAGTGATCATTACATTTTCAATTGTTTTACACCTATTCCTTATGTGTGATCAGTGTACATTTTACTGTCTTTTTTTCGCTTCACTAGATGCTTGCATTCCCCATACCGATCCTTGTAAGACCTGCCGATGTACCAGAGAGCATGGAGTTCTATGCAATGTTGCATTTTGTCATCAGGTACCTTGTGCTTAAGGAGGAAAGATGAGTGTTATCCGTTATGACCTATGGTGGTAGGTACGGTAGGAAATGACGGCTAGTTGGCCCCGTCCACTGACTTTTTTGACCAAATGACTCTGATAGGAAGTTTCACTTTTTGTTACTGCATCATTTTGCAAAATAGGCAATGCAAAATTTAGAAGCGATTAGTATTAAAAATGTGGTATTTCGTTAAGGAGCATATGCAAATTTTCTTGATACAAACATTTCTGATAACCCAGACCACTGTTTACTTGTTTTATGAGATCTTAACTAATAAATGTAATTATCCTGACTATTCTTCAATCGTCTTAACCCTTTATTTCAACAAAATTGACAAAGATTATCACGTCACAATTTCACATGCTTCTTTTGCAATTGGCATATAGATGAAAATTAGTTAAAATGCCAGAACGCATGGAGTATCTCTCATTAAATCATCCATTAAGATGCAGCTAAACAACGAGTTTGATATTTGATTCGATATTCAGCTCAAGTTGACCTTCAAAAACGGTAATGACCGTCACCCTTCGGCATTATCTACTTCATTCTTTTAGTTGAAGATCTGTGTCAAATTATTTTGAAATCCACACTGTAATGTAGAAGTTATGATCCAGAAAAACAACAACAACATAACTTTGACTGTGACCTTGAACTTTGAGATACAGAAACGAAACCCTCAAATAGCACATCTACTCATTGAAGGCAACAGTGGTGTTAAATTATTCTGAAATCCATAACTAAATGTTAGAGTGGTGGTACGGATAAAATTGGACGGGTTGAAGGACAAACAGAATGATGAATTACATTTTACATTTCCCTGTGTTACAAAATTTTCAGTTTCATAGGTTTTTAGCTGAATGTAAATTATAATCACCTTATAAATTTCAGACTTTATATTGTACTATATCAAAAATATTTATGTGCCCTATGCTTCCGTTTTCGGTTTTTAGTTTTATTGTGTTTAAGAATAACAAAGGCACAAGTGAATTTACTACTTTGTACATTTCATTCTCAAAAAAGTGAAAAAAAAAAATTATGGATATACAAATGTACCTATGTTCCATAAGCGGGAGGATTGTTGTGGACGGTGTTTTTAGTAGACGCAATGAGGTATTCAAGGTCAAACAATACTGTTTTCTTGATTAAAAGAAACATATTTGAACACTTTTACGTGCGATGGCATAAAATTCCTATTGTCTTTTGACAAATTTACTGTTTTTTTCCTATTACCCTTGACTTGTAACATAAATAGAAAATAGTAATAATACATGCGCATATGTCTACGTCATTTTTTCGACCGACTGAGTCGGTAAACCTGTAAGTGTCTTGACAAGTAAGTTAAAATACGCATGCTGCATATCGTACTCCATCCTCGCGAGTAAAGGATATCAAGATAATCTTTTTCTCTTACATCCTGTTACATAAATCAGAACGTTCGGTTGCCCTTGGTACGACTAGATGATCGTACCCCGGCTGTGCGACATGGGATATTGGGGGGGGGCGGTTTATTTCCGAGATGTTTCCTGTCAAATGATAGGATAAATTCACGGCAACGGTATCAGTTTATGTTATTATGAAGCTTAAAGGCCTAGTTTATCCTTCTTTCTTTGATCCCCCCCATGAGATATACAATTAACCAGCCGCTGAGTCTGATAAGGAAGCTGTATACAGTATACAAGGGATTAAATCTGCTATATTAACATGGATAAGTGTGGCATACATTTGCACTTTCTTTGTAGCTAATTTGTCTCTTGAAATAAATTTTGAATTTATTTTGTTATGATTGTTAATGAACAATAAGTCCCCATTTTAAAGACCTTTTCAAAGTGCAGAAGACAGTAAAAATACATAATATCAAGCTATTGTTATCATAACAGATCATAACAGATCACGAATAGCAACTGGAATAACTTGTATAAACAACGTTGAGAAAACATTGAGCAATAAGCTAATATCAATAGGGGTCCAATATAAACAACGTTTCTTAACCCTTTTCAGTACAAACACGGAATTTTGCGTTGCTGTAATTTTATACTTGAGAAAATATTGTGGAAAAAGAAGAAATTGCTTGTAACAAGCAATTTCTCCTTTTTATACGCCCGTCGAAGACGGGACGTATTAAGGGATCACCCGTGGTGTCCGAGCGTCCGGTCGTCTGGTTGTCCGGGCATCCCGTCGTCCAGGCGGTGCCCACTTCTTTGTCCAGAGCATAACTCTGTCACCGTAAGTCCGATTGACTTTAAACTTGGCAGTTATATTCTTCTCATCAATACGGAGTGCAGTGCACAAAAACCATAACTCTACCAGGCCTATTTTTTGAGTTATTGCCCTTTGTTGTTTTTCATACTTGAATCTTGTCCGGAGTATATCTCTAAAAGTATTATAGCTAGAATCATGAAACTTCTTAGGTGTATAGATCTCACCAAGGGGGAGTGCAGTGCACAAAAACCATAACTCTACCTGGCCTATTTTTTGAGTTATTGCCCTTTGTTGTTTTTCATACTTGAATCTTGTCCGGAGTATATCTCTAAAAGTATTATAGCTAGGATCACGAAACTTCATGGGTGTATAGATCTCACCAAGGGGAGTGCAGTGTACAAGAACCATAACTCTACCGGGCCTATTTTTTGAGTTATTACCCTTTGTTGTTTTTCATACTTCAATCTTGTCCGAAGTATATCTCTAAAAGTATAAAAGCTAGAATCATGAAATTTCATGGATGTATAGAGCTCACCAAGTAGGAGTGCAGTGTACAAGAACCATAACTCTACCTGGCCTATTTTTGAGTTATTGCCCTTTGTTGTTTTTCATACTTGAATCTTGTCCGGAGTATATCTCTAAAAGTATAATTGCTAGGATTATGAAACTTCATGTCTGTATAGATCTCACCAAGGGGGAGTTCAGTGCACAAGAACCATAACTCTACCAGGCCTATTTTTTGAGTTATTGCCCTTTGTTGTTTTTCATTCTTCAATCTTGTCCGGAGTATATCTCTAAAAGTATTTTAGCTAGAATCATGAAATTTCATGGATGGATATATCTCACTAAGTGGGGGTGCAGTGTACAAGAACCATAACTCTACCTAGCCTATTTTTTTTAGTTATTTCCCTTTGTTGTTTTTCATACTTGAATCTTGTCCGGAGTATATCTCTAAAAGTATTATAGCTAGGATCATGAAACTTCATGGGTTAATAGATCTCACCAAGGAGGAGTGCAGTGCACAAGAACAATAACTTTACCTGGCCTATTTTTTGAGTTATTGCCCTTTGTTGTTTATCATACTTGAATCTTGTCCGGAGTATATCTCTAAAAGTATAATAGCTAGAATCATGAAATTTCATGGATGGATAGAGCTCACCAAGTGGGAGTGCAGTGTACAAGAACCATAACTCTACTTAGTGTTTATTATGAGTTATTGCCCTTTGTTGTTTTTCATACTTGAATCTTGTCCGGAGTATATCTCTAAAAGTATAATAGCTAGAATCATGAAATTTCATGGATGGATAGAGCTCACCAAGTGGGAGTGCAGTGTACAAGAACCATAACTCTACTTAGTGTTTATTTTGAGTTATTGCCCTTTGTTGTTTTTCATACTTGAATCTTGACCGGAGTACATCTCTAAAAGTATAATAGCTAGAATCATGAAATTACATGGATGGATAGAGCTCACCAAGTGGGAGTGCAGTGCACAAGAACCATAACTCTACCTAGCGTATATTTTGAGTTATTGCCTTTTGTTGTTTTTCATACTTTGTTTGACAAAAAATATTCATTCAAAATAACCTCAGTTCTATTCAAACCCCCAGTTAATATTAAGCAGTGTGACGGGCGTATCTTGTAACAATTTGGCACCTTTTTCCACAATATTTTCTACCACATCGGATGGTTTCATTTCAAATTGTATGCAATATTCATTGTCGTCTCTAACCTTTTTCAGTTTGGACAAGTCTAAAAAAAAAAAAAAAAAAAAAAAAAACAGGAAAGGGTTAAACTTGGTCTTTAATGCAAATATGCCAGCGACATATGTATTCAAAATGGCTCAATATCCGGACAATAGCTCGGAAAAGCGACGCGCGGATTCCGGCGACGTTCTGAGTGGATAAACAATATTATGAAAGCATCCGAGTTGCGTGACGACTGTTTCAAAAACATCCATAGAAAACACAACTTTTGATCAATTTGTTTTAAACTTTGCACATATATCCATTCAATATAAGTCTCATTTCCTTGCGTGGAAATTTGAAAAGAATCGCATATACCAGTGCTTTCTGCTGACCTTATTCACGATTTTCAATGCTGCGCAAAACGGTGAATGCGTGAAACGTAAATCACGGAATCGCCATTAACAAAAAGCTGTCGTCCCCTAAATGGTTATTGAAAAATGGTTACATGATTATATAGTCAATTTAAACCCTTGTCATGCTGTATACATTACCCCACTGAATTGCCGTAAGATCAAAAGGCCGAAAGCACTTATAGAACTCGTTGTTCAAAAATCAATATTTCTTTTAAAAATCAATTTCATAAACGATTCTGGCAGGAAAATTACAAGCAGGAGGTGTAGACCAAGATTAGACTGCACTTATGAGCAAACTGATCTTGGTCTACATCTCCTGCCGAAACCGGAATATTCCGGGTTCAGCATGACAAGGGTTAAGTTTGTTTAGCCATTTTCTGTAATCCCTTGTTTTACGTTTCTTCGATTTAATACTACATATACAAATATTTTATTGGCTCTAACTCTTTTATACATTAGAAAATATTGTTGGATATGTGAAAAATGCTTGTAACATGAAATTCTTTTCTTTTCCCAAAACATTTTCTATCCCGCTGTATGTCACGCCCGGTAATCTCGGGCTCCATCTCTTTTTGGAGAACAGTACAAAAAGGAGACAATGATACTTCCGATATGGAGCTAAGGACCGGAACTGAACAGAAAAGGTAAATAAAGAGTGCACCTCGCGTACAATTTGATCTCCTATTAATCTATCATACATTTTCCCAAAACGTCCAGTGTTTCATACCACATAGAAATGATTATATTATCCGTTGGCGGTGATAGATTTCAAAAATAATTCCGTTTGTGAATAGAAACTTGAATCAAAGTTTGCACATCGGACCCGATCAAACACGAAAATGCATGTTGAAATCGTTCAAATCCATGTAATCAACTGTTCTGAAAGATTTAAGTGACAATGACTGTGAAATAAATGATAACGTGTTGATATAAAATAATGTTACCACAAAGAACTGCGTTTTCCTACCCCTTTTACTGATTTTTTTAGATGAGAAGGAGACCAGGATGCGGTGCGGGAGACAAGATTCAGAGGGAGAGGCGATGCATATAAAAGAATACAGCTAATGATTTTCTAGGACTGTAACTTTATGAATATTACAGGACACTTTTTCTTTCCCTTTTCACACAGTAAATTTGTCTCTAGAACAGCCATATTAAAATCTGGTCTATATTTTTCTCCTTTGTCCAAACTGACGTACCGGGCCACAATGGTGAATATAAAGTAAACGTGTAATAATTCTTGTTAATCTATTCTAACGAAACATTTTCAAAGAAAAACAAATAGCTAATTGAGAATTCAGGTCATCACAAAATTTGAAAAAATACGCTAGGTTCTTAGAAATATGTTACGAGGAAGGAGTTCAGATCTGCAATAAACGGACGTTCTGTGCCTTATACACGGCAAAAGCTCTATAACAACACCGGTGGTTTATTAGAATTTTCACACTTCTTTAAAAAGGGGTGGGCGCTAATGGCAGGCTACAGATGTAAGACGGAAAAAGGGGGGCGAAGATTTACTTCGACTGAAAACAGCAGATCAAAACCAAAGGTGGTGCATGAATGGAATGAATTTACAGTAAACATAGTATACAGTTAGTAACATCGTGAAATTGACATTTACATCGATCAAAACCATTCAAAATCACTCCATGCCAAGAAAAGTAAGTACCAAAAGTCCACTTTAAGAAACCGCAGCAATAAGATCCTATCTAGCTATTTGTCCGTTAACATCTCATTAAAAGTCGGCAGCGAATAGCTAGATGCTCCCTCAAAATAATGGATTCAATTCTAATTACCTGCAGGCTCATAAAGGGGCCGTTAACCCAAGTCTGGTTCTAAGTCAGGTATGTAGCACTTCCGACTGAGATAATTTTTCTACCATAACCCGTCTCAATCCAGATCTAGCGCGATGAATATTATTATAACAACATTTGCCTTATTCATGTATTATTACTATTATTATTATTTTATTTTTATTATCGATGTGGTCTGTCACTAAGCTCAAACAAAAACTATGATAGAAACGGAGAGACAGAGATTAGAACTGAGACAAGTTTATTATCAGGCTGCGCTAATTACGAACCAAATTGACCTCTGCTGAATATGATATCTTTTTAATATTTTTTTCATATGGCTTTTGGATGGTCCTTTTGATTCTGATCACCCTGCACATTCAGTGTCGCACCAAGGGCAGCGAAGGTTCTACTTATCTGTATTAGAGAAAAACTTGGTCTCGATATCCCTTCACTCGTAAGGATGATAACCAACCAACAATATTTTTATTGACCGTTTTATTGATCTGAACATAGAAAATTCATTTACAGTTACTTTCTTCGGGAAATTTCTGGTTAGGTGTGACTAATATGAAAATATTCGAACTATTTTCTTTTGACGAGTATACCTAAAAGAAAAACATTTCTCCTTTTTAATACGATTCAATTTACAAGGGTGGGTTAATGAGAAATAGTCAGAAAACAGAGATTTGTGAAAACTGAAAATAGAAAATTCATTTACAGTTACTTTCTTCGGAAAATATCTGGTTCGAAGTGACTGGTATAAAAATAGCCGAAATATTTTCTTTTTACGATGATCCTTTAAAGAAAAACATTTCCCGTTTTTTTTTTGTTTTTTTTTAATTACTATTTATTTTTAATACGATTCAATAAACAAAGGTAAGTTAATGAGAAATAGCCAGAAAACAGAGTTTGGTCTATCGCATAAATCAGTTTTGAGAAAATGTATATAGTTTTCGTCATGTTGGTCAAAGAGGATATGTGCTAGCTACAATCGTTCATCATCATTTCTATGTATTGACTAATCCCAAAATAAAAGCAAACCTGCTTATAAATCCTATGTTGTCACTTCCATTTCATAAATCACTTAAAATGGTAAAACAAAGTATTGTAATATTGTAATTGTCGTTTTATCTTATTTTATTACGCTTTGTTATGTATTACATGTTATTGTACTATTTGTACAGTTGTTAGTGAGCAGATCAATTCTAAAGTGTTTAGAACGCAATTTCGTCCTATAGAAAGCAAAGGTGGATGGCAAGTCATGATATTGAACACTTAAATCCGATTTGCCATGAGTACCCAAATGCGCCATCTGTGACGACACGACTAAAAAGATTGCTATTTACTTAATTTTATACATCTATTACATGTTCAAATAGAGATAATCTTTGTAGAACTTATGGAAAGAAAGCAACAAAAGAAACATGTTACTCTTCACTATCCAAGTTATTCGTTCCCACGAGAGAGAGAGAGAGAGAGAGAGAGAGAGAGAGAGACAGAGACAGACAGAGACAGAGAGACAGAGAGATAGACAGAGAGAGAGAGACAGATAGACAGAGAGAGAGAGACAGAGAGAGAGAGAGACAGAGACAGAGAGCGAGAGAGACAGAGACAGAGAGCGAGAGCGAGAGTGTGTTTTTAGCATTTATTTAAGTGGTATGTAGTGTTTCTATTAAGAATGTATTATTGAATGGCAATAATCTTGATTTTTCTTTTAAGACAGATATACATACAGATAGACAGACTGGAAAGGTTAATATCTTAGAGAAAACGAGAAAATTTAGTTTAGCGATCAAGGAATGTTACCATAGAAACTCATCTTGGACTGGCACTTTGCACTGATATACACAAAAATAATGACCATTAATTACCAATTTACCAGGCAGCTGGAAGTTGGAGCATTCACAGAGAATGACTGGGGTTTGGGGATATAGTGGAACCTAGAGAAAATGTGTTTGGATTTCAAGCTCTTATTTCAGTCATGAACGAGTATGACAAATATTGCGAGAAAATGTATCATCCATGAATATAGCACTTCAAACTATAACCATCCGGGGTGCCGTTCTTTTACTAAATAGCTCTCATGATGAGGGGAAATATGATAAATCAGAGATAAAGAAGACAACCACCAGCCTTCATAGTTCGCTCAGTCTGATCAGATCGTAAAATTTCGCAACTATTTTTTTCCGTGAAGATTCACACATCTCTATGTTTTCAAATAATGTTGTCCAAATGTAAAATAAGTTCGTGTAGAAAACAACAACAGCAACAACAATTAAAGAAAACACGGCGAAAGTTGACTCCGGTCAGTCTGCGCAGTGTGACCATACACGCCGTAAGTCCTTTAGATCCGCCGCCGGCCAATTTATGTTGGCTCTTTGAAGACAAAACTAGATAAACTCGAAAAAAGTTTCCATCGCATTAAGAGGTACTCTTGGGAGTGCGCAGGCTTACTAGGATCGAGACTTTCCCTATCGCCTAATTACAATTGTAGAATGGTTATTCTACCTTGATATATACTCATTTCTGAAATACCACCTATGTGATTGGTTTGTGCTGGGTTCGATCTATTTCCTAACCCATCTGTATGTCTGTCTCTCTATCTCTGTCTTTGTCTCAGATTGTTTGTTTGTTTGAATGGGGTTTAACGCAGCATTCAACAATCTTTCAGTTATAACGCGGCGGCTGAAGCACCTAACAATGGATTCCTGGTATTTCTCACACCAGTACCGCTATCACATCCCTTCCTAGCCTCCAGCTGCTATCCCACATAGGTCTACGATTATCGACCCATTGGTGGGAGACAAATAGTCGGAAAGGATGAGTGCCGCCGTCGGGGATCGAACCCGGGACCTCTAGATTGACAGTCCGACGCGCTACCAACTGCGCTATGACGGCGGCGTCTTTGTCTCAGAGCAACTGTAGTTACGATGTTAATTTGGCTGAAGAGGATATATGCTAGTTACGATGTTAAGTTGGTCAAAGAACATACATGCTAGTTTAATGTAGATCAAACAGACTCACAGACATACATGCGGGAAAAGTTATGATTTTACATGGTTAGGAAAAATGTGTAAATATCTCTATTGGTTTGGTTATCAAAGAATGTTACCATAGAGCCCCGTTACCATGGAAACACCTCTAAGACTGTCCCATTGCAATGGTATACGCTAAAATAATGAGTGTCTGACCATTGAATACCCATTTTCTAGGCAGCTGGAAGTTGGGGCAATGTACATTGAGAATCAAACCGAGCAATATTTGAAAAAATATGTTTCGTTTTCACGCTCTTATATACGTGAACGAGTATGACATTAATTACTTCCAATCATAACCATCCTTTTAGTATAAAGTCCGAGTACTTTTTAGACAAGGGTTCGGCCCGAAGATTTAATGTTTATTTGCCATTCGGTAGATTTCATGTTATATTTTAAAAAAATTGAATTCAATTATTAAACTTTTTGATACTTATTTATCAAATATTGGGATAAGACGTAAAAATATGAAGCATTTTCCAAATTATTCCATCCGAGCCAAAATGTCACCGGGGCTTTAAAGATTGAGGGACGGAAAATAAATCAAGGATAAGAAAGACAACTTTATTTCTTAGATAAAACTTACACTGCTTCAAAAAATTTCCCGCTGCATCTATGATCGAACCACAACAAAGATTAATATTATAAGTTTATTTCTTTGCTTTTTTCTATATCAGCCTGTCTACCCCTCTCTTTCCCTCTCTCTATCTCTGATTTGCAAGTGAGCTTCTCTACGATTGTTCAAAGCTATATTAAACCCGATACATACGCTCAGCCTGCTCTCTCTTACACCATATCCTCTTCTTCTTTTGTGATCAAATCCATAGGGCAGTGGTAGCGCGTATGACTCCTAGTCAAGGGGCCCCGGATTCGATCCCTGGTCGCGGCGAATATCCTTTCCGACATTAGTCTCCCACCAACGGCTGGATGATCGTAAACCTAAACTGGATGAGCAGCTGGAGGCTCGAAAAGGATGTAGTATTAGTACTGATGTGATAAAAATACCAGGAATCTATGGTTAGGTGCTTCAGCCGCCTCGATATGACTGAAATACTATCAAAAATGGCGTTAAACCCGATCCGCCAAACAACAACAATTTTATTAACTTTCTTTGGGGCATTTCATCTCTCATGGCCGATATCTATCACTAAATAATTTAATTTTTAGTTTTGTCTATCAAAAACGAGCGTTCTGATTGGTCGAAAATATCATTCAGAACTCAATGAACAAAATTTTGATCACGCAGTGATTTTGTATGCTTCCGCACAAAATAGTCCCATACAAAAAGGTATCAACATTTGTAAAGCTTTTGTTGTTTTTTTCGCTCGATGCTATTAAATTATAAGAAATGAAGAGAATATTTTTGTTTTCATGGAGGTATGAACCGAAAAACCTAATCACACATTGTATGAATCCGCTTCGCGTATTCATACAGTGTGATTAGCGGTTCATACCTCTATGAAAACAAAAATGTTCTCTTCATCTCTTAACCCATTCCAACACAGCAAAATTTTAGACTGGTCCAAATTGAAAGAAGCTGCAGACGACAATTTCAAGTTGATGGAATTTTGAATTTTTTCGTCTTTTTGGAAAGAAAACATAGTGGATAATGAATAAATTGCTTGGTACAAGCAATTTCTTCATTATCCACAATGTTTTCCAAAGCTTTTTTCTTGAGGGGCGTAAAAAGGAGGGATTGAGTTGAAATGGGTTAAATGATTTGACGATTACATAACAGAACTACAGCCGGAAATCGTTTGAAAAAGTTGTGTGTGTGTGTGTGTGGGGGGGGTTCAATTCAAATGATTTTAGTCTGAGATTAAAATAAGAACCCGAAATGAACGACTTTTGCTAAGTAACATGCATTAGAACTATCTCTAGACTCGGTGCATACAAAACCAGATGCTTTAGACATTAGAATTTAATGATCTTACAAACATACATCACTATCAAAATGACAGTCGTATTTGAGTTACCATGGGGACCAACTATGATGTCCGAAATAATTAGGTCCATTCTCAATGTTTAACATCTTCATATGTCCGCCTGTCTTAGTCGATCTATCGGGATGATTATTCTTACATGATATATTCTTAGTACAAGGAGGGGTGTAAAGTGACGGACCGCGTCTGTCAATCAAAAATGGATTACCAATGAAATCGTCCAATTATGCCGGGAGGGAACTTTGCATTTTTGTTGGTTTGACAACCTAAACGTCTTAACTATAGTACATTCAACCTGCAGATACGACATTTAGATCGTCATCCAAAGGATCGCCTGTTCATAATTCATGTTCAAGACAACATATTTTACAAAGTAACGCACTTAGAATAACCTTTCTTTCATTATGGCTACGATTTAAATTATATGTAGGCCTTACATGTGCACAGACTATTATTCTTTAGATATTATCTCTCTGTTTTGTCTGATTCTTTCAATTCGCTCATCTACCAAACTGCGAAGACAATCAAACAAAAATGATTTTTTAGTTAAAAGTGAGGAATCACAATTATGAAGAAGGTATAGTTAATCATGTTTCACTAGAAAGAAGCATTGACTAGGCATCAAAAATTAAAAATGATTATTGTCGAAATATACATATATAGCTTGTCAATGAGCTATATCTAGGCCTCGGAACCTTCAACAAGCCAATCATAATTGTTTCCTTTTCAAAATTGAATGTATATCAAGGAAGAATGCCCTTTCTATGACTGAAATATTGAAAGAGAAAAGTCTACACTATGGTCAGTCTGCGTACCCAGAATAGTAGGTCAGAAAACGATAGAAACTTTTTGCATTTCCGAGATGATCCGATTTGTGATCCGCCAAACCGACATATCGGGACTTTGAGCTTTAAAAATCGTCCATGGTCACTCTGCGCGGACTTACCGGTATCAAAAATTATAATTTTTACCGAGTTTTTCCACCTACCTGACTCTGTTTTCAATTTTGGATTGCATTTCCTTTTTCACGTGCGCAAAACCAAACTTTTCCTACTTATTAGTATTATCTTTATTTTCAAAATAGAATAAATAAAATAAAGTGTAAAGTGTTCAGTTGCCCCGTGGATATGGAGAAATGTGAATCGTCCGGAAAAAAGATGCAAGATATGAGTTGCTAAATGTTCTGATCAGATCAGACTGCGCAAAATATAAAGGTTGACGGTGGTCGAATCTTTGTTCCTTTTTCAGTTTCTAGGTTGATCGATAATCCTACCTCTATTCAAGTTTAGGATCTCAGAGCTTATGGATCTCATTTCACCTCTAATGTGTTCTTTTCTTTATGCACAAGTAGTTACTTTTTGTCGGAGTGAATATGATATTATCAGTATGCGACCAAAATGTAGTAAACACAAGTTGAATAAAGCTGTATTTGCGATATTTTGGATCTCATTTCACCTCTTATGTGTTCTTTTCTTTATGCACAAGTAGTTACTTTTTTGTCAGATCGAATATGATATTATCAGTATGCGACCAAAATGTAGTACACACAGGTTGAATAAAGCTGTATTTGCGACATTTTGGTTGCACAACTACGATATTTGATACACTTCTGAACAGATTCAATAAGATCCACCCTTTCTATAAAATAAACAAAGACCAAAGACTATGAACTACAATTTGTATTTGACTATTTGAGTGTTACGGGGCACCAGTTAATTAGCAACTCACACTTCTCCAATCCCTTTGGGACTCATTTAAAACATCCTTTTAACTAAAGCTACTATATACACAGAACTATCGAATTGTCAAATATCCCGCCGAGTTTTCAAGTACAAACACTAATTAATTTACAATCCATTCAATATAAATAAATATTTTACATTTTTATTTATTCATTTTCCCCATGAATTTCAGACGATATGTTTTATTATTATTATTATTTCACATTGGTTCAAAATCGGCGATTAAGCCATTGTCATTTTCCAGATAGAATTAAACTCGTTTTTATTTAACAGTCATTTCATATCCATTTGGTGGGCTAATGAAACCACGTAACTACAGCTGAGCAGAAATTGGATAAGATTTAAACCTATTTATTTTACATCTATTGGGAAACAAGCTTTTCAAGCCTCGATTCTGCTTCCTGGAGAACATACCAGTATACCCGCACCATTTATGTAGGCCAATGACAAATTCAGTATCGATAGATGCTAAAAGGAATCGAACTCTGGATCTTTTGATCGTGAAGCCAATGCTCTACATCTTAACCCCGCGTTAAAATTCGCTGTAGTTAAAACGTTTCGGAGGCTCATAGACCGTTGGTTTAACTAAATAATTCCTTTTCTGATCATGTTTATGTTTTAACATTAGTCCGAGTTTGAAAAAGTATGCTAATTAAGTAATGTCGGCATACATATTCCAATCACTAGCTCAAAATAATTCTGATAAAAAAAGCATAAAATGTGCGTTGTGATGTCGTTAATTATTTTGTAAAACATTCAGAGTTCTGCGAGACTTAAGTCACTCCCACACAATCCCGCCTTTTTTTTACACCCGTGAAGAATTATTTCAAGGAAAAATTGTGAAAAGGGAGAACTTGCTGTAATCAGGCGATTTCTCCTTCCTTCACAATGTTCTTACGGTGTTTAGCCCTTTCTTTTCAGCTCCAAAGCAATTTGTATTTATATCTGCTACTTCTTTCAATTTCTATCAGTTCTTTTTGTCGTCTGGTGATGGGTTAACCCGGGTCATAATTGTTTTAGAATTACAGAAGAATGAAAACGGAATCATCCATCGATTAAAACTACATACAGACGGCATATTTCTATCCCTTTAACGAGGTGGTCGTCTACTGACCGTTAATTAAAAATTAATTTGTGTCTGGTTTATTTCACACTGACTGGCTGCTGCAAGAAAGGTGTATCGATAACGCTTAGTCCGTTAGCCAATGCAAACTTAAAGTGGAGGAGATTTCTTGGCATGCACACAGCGGTCCAATCATTCATTCCAAACACTCACTCAAACCATTAAAAAACGCTCAAAATAGTTCAAAAACATTCAAAAACCGTCCAAAATGTGCAGCATTTCATTCAAATCGATAACAATTTTATACAATTTTTATTGGCTGCTGTGGGTTTTAAAGCATCTGGTTGGTCCGTGTAGACACACGAACACAAAATCACGTATATTTTAATAAAGGTAAGTAATAATATTAGCGATCTTTGATTACATACTTTTAATTTCATTCAGAACTCGCTCCTCCCTCTCATTCAATTTCATTCCGAAATCATTCCCAAATCATCCAAAAATTGTCAATTTCACGGTGTTATTAACTGTAGCAGTGAAGTTTTTGACCTTTTGACATAATCTAGGATACAGCGCCTTCTAAATATAAAGAAAAAAACTTTAAGCAAATCAAATATCTAAGCATTGAACCATCACAAAAGGGAGACATTTGGTTGAGAACAGTTACATTCGCCCTTTATTGAATTCATTGTGGCATTGATTTGTTTGGGATTGTGGCTTATTACAGGCTATAAGTTTTCCAAAAAGGGTCGGTTTTGACGTCCGAAAAGGGGGCTGGGGTTACATAAGAGCATGGGGTTCTATTAGAAGTTATACAGTACATTTATATGTGCATCGCCTCTCCCTCTGAATCTTGTCTCCCGCACCGCATCCTGGTCTCCTTCTCATTTAAGAAAATCAGTAAAAGGGGTAGGAACACGCAGTTCTTTGTGGTAACATAATTTTATATCAACACGTTACCATTCATTTCATAGTCATCGCCACTTAAATCTTTCAGAAGTGTTGATAACATGGATTTGAACGATTTCAACATGCATTTTCGTGTTTGATCGGGTCCGATGTGCAAACTTTGATTCAAGTTTCTATTCACAAACGGAATTATTTTTGAAATCTATCACCGCCAACGGATAATATAATCATTTCTACGTGGTATGAAACTCTGGGCGTTTTGGGAAAATGCATGATAGGTTAATAGGAGATCAAATTGTACGCGAGGTGCACTGTGTTTCTTACCTTTTCTGTCCAGTTCCGGTCCTTGGCTCCATATCGGAAGTATCATTGTCTCCTTTTTGCACTGTTCTCCAAAAAGAGATGGAGCCCGAGATTACCGGGCGTGTATGTTGATTACCTTATATTTGTTGGTTACCATACATGAACTCATTTTCAATGTCGTCTGCATTTTCTTTCAAATTTGACAAGTCAGAAATTTCAAAAAATGAGAGGGTTTAAAACAAAAGAAAGTTAAAAAAAAGTCATAGTCAAAATTGATGACTGGGCCTTTTTGGTCATATTTGGTGCGCCTTTCTGGTCTGGTGCTTTTTGGACGGGGCCTTTTTGCCCTCTTTGGACCTATCTAAAACTACACCTTTTGAACCGACACCTAAAAAGTTAGCTTTCTGTCACATAAGACAAAGCTTTTTTTAAAATTTCACAAATGTGCATTGTCGCCAACTTCTTTGATCATGGACCAGTTTAAAATGTTGTTGTCTGCAAGCCAAAATAGATGCTATGCCAATCGCCGAGTTTCGGAAATCTCCGGGAATGTTTCCGTATGTATTTCCGCTTTACCACGCATGCGCAGTATAAATAATTTTCGAGACGTTTACTTCGTGTGGCTAAAAGACGGATTTTACTCCAATTTCTCTGCAACTCAACGACCCTATCTCTGTTGAATGTTACCAGAAGGTTAGATAAAATATGTCTCACTGCATCAGCGTGTAACTGCCATGCTTTTAGATTGACAATTCTCTGGTCATTTTATGAATGACATCAAACGCCTGAGTAACATGGCGGTCTTAATAATGATCTCATTGAATAATTAACATTCATTATAATTTTTGTGTCTTTAATGATCACAAATATTTTATGGAGATAAGGGTTCATCACAAATTTCTAGAATTCGAAAATGGGGATTGTCAAGGGTTTCATTACTTGAAGTTCAACCATTTGTTTTTCATTTTTGTGGAAGGAATTCAAAATATTTCCTGTCCCACAATCTGACAGCTGTAACATGCACCGTTACTGCCGTGTTATGTCATAACTTTTGAGGCATGATAAACAAAATTAAACAGTAGTCATGCAAAGAAGGTTTTTGCCACTCTTAAACACATTGTTGGATTGTCTCCTAAAACCTATTTTCTGGTTGGTAATATATTTGGCTTCAAACCTGGAGATTGCAGGTTAGAGCCCAGGGCTATCTATCTATTTATACTGCCTAACTCCCCTTTCGGGTATTACTGGCAGGTGATACACTCACAATCCAGATGTTTTCAGGTCCCTTAAAGCTGAATCCCACTGCTACCCACTTTTACAGCTGGGTAAACTGGCTATTAAGTGTCTTGCCCGTGAACACACCCTGGTGACGTTGGGGCTCGAACCCGTGATCTTCAGATCACTAGTCAAGCACCTATACCACTCGGCCATCAAGGCAGTCAATGCTGTTGGATCTGACAACTAATTGTATTTTATTATTTGTTGTATAATGTTGCAGGGTTTTCGTTTTGACCCGAGACCTCGGGTTTTGATGCACAGAAATTAAAAAAAAATGCAATTTTGACACTCGAAAATTTGTCACTGTGCATCATTTTGACTCTCTAAAATTAGCAGCCATGTGTCAAGGGTCATCTTGTCATCTTAAGTGTGCCAAAAATGTTGGAAAATGGTAAATTGATTTTGAAAATTATCCCCCTCTATCAAGAATAACACCAAGCTTGATTGATAATTAACACTCTCGAGTGATGGACATGCATTGGCCATCGTAATTGAAAGTTACTTGACACCTGTGAAATTAATGATGAACTCATTTTCAGAGTTATAATCCTACTGAAATTTACTTATTTGCTATTACTTTTATTAAAAAAGCTCACAAATTATAATGAAGAAATAAAATTAACCCAAAGAAAATATTGCCCAAGAAATGCCATTGGTTTTTTGTGCATAAAATCGGCACTTTTTTTATGAACAATAAGAATAATTTGACCCTCGTAGCACTCTTGAAATTTCCTAAAACTGAGCCTCGCCAGCAGATAATCAGAAAGAGGGCTATAATATCGCAGCTAACAGAGTCTATTCTAAGGCACCATTGCAAAAAAAAAGAATATTTTTTTAAGGCACCATTGCTAAAAAAGTTATAAACATTTTTTTTTTTTCTTAAATGCTCTCAGGGGGGGGGGGGCATATCCCATTTTGACGCTTGGAATTTCATATTTGACTCTTCTTACTAGTCGGGAAACGAAAAACGACAACTGTAGTTACGAGATATTAGCAGAAACGGACAAAATTCAGTGTGTGGAGAATCATTAAATTTTACGATTACCTTCCCGGTCTATCGAATTGAATAATCCATAGACCTAAATATCTACAGGTCTACAAATTGTGGTTCCCTTTGGTCCCCCAATATTAAGAAGCTAGAATTTTAACCTGAGACATGTTAAGATAGGCGTCGGCATTAATCTAATTGAATTTAGTTTTACACGGACGTAAATATTTCCTTCCTTAGACAAAAGGGATAAAATCTAAGTATCCCGCATAGCGACGTCTCCTTGGAGACGATGATTGCTGAACATTGAGAAAATGTAAAGTGGATCGACCTTCGAACTTCTTTCGCGGTAATGGACTTGGTCTAATTTCTTCACCGTTGTTTAAAATAGGGTAACAATAAATCCAGTGCTCCAGATAAGGTCCGTTTTTCCGTAATTTAAGGACGTAAATTGGCTGGTTACACATATTTTTCAGCGAATTGCCATACAAGTTACGGTCCGTAAATCATGTGTACGGGAACTTACTCTTGTAGCATTTCATATAATCACTCTGCTATCTCCGACATTGCCGAAAATCCCTGTTACTTTGTTATTGCCTACCCAAATTACCGATCGATTTTCCGTCTCTTTCTGTGACATTGGAATGCAGACCGTGGGAAAATTCTTGTCAACAAGGACGGTAACTGGCATTGAATCTATTTCTTATAAAATGTCGTGAGCGATGTGAAACCAGGCGTTCCACTGACTAAATCGCAAAATGTCGAGACAGGAAACTTTGACAAGTTTTTTTCAGTTGTCTACGGACAAATCTCTCCCAAAGCCAGAAGAAATCATAAGACCAATTATAGAGGAAAGTGTTTGCTCCATCGTGGAGAAACATTTTCTAAGGCATGGTAAGTCTAGGGCGTAATAAGCATATATTGATTCACTCACAGCAATTTCGTTCTCGCCGGTTTGGACATCTGTTTGAGACGAGAAATCAGTGATGATTCTGAATAGAAATGGTTTCTTGTTTAATTCAATAGAATTTGTCATAAAAATAAATTAAAAGTTTTGTTGCTGAGTAGAATGTAAAATCGATTTTAGACGATTCATAGAAGTTAAGGAAGAGTTCGGGTGTCTACTACGGTAGATACTCCTATTTATAAAATGTCATATTGTCTAATTTTCTTCAAACAGAGCTATAGCTGGTACTGATCCTCATATCAAGTACGGATTTAAAATTATTTGGAACAGAACAGTACTGTAACTGATGCCTCTTGAAATTATCTGGAGCACTGAAATCAACAAAGATCTCTATCTAAACTTAGTCATTTACAAATCGTGAATTTACACCAACCAGCTGCACATGTACAAAATGGATTAAAAGTTGTAGTGGATAAATTTTAATTGTTAAGTTGAAGGTCATAATAATTGAAAAAAATCCGAGACGAGAGTAAAAAATTTGGTCCCAAGAATTCTCAAGTGGGAACTTGTCTGGCATGTGTCAACTCCGGAAAATCTCCCATAAATCAGGGCTCTGCAGAGTGGGCGACTCAGGCGAAAAAGTCGCCTGGTTTCATAAAACTTCGCCTGATTTGCTGATCAAAGCGAAGTCGAAGTCGCCTGGAATTTTCGGGAAGTCGCCTGGATACGATAGGTGATAACCAAATCTGGCCCAGTGGCTATAAAAGTAGGGGACAGTGTGCAATTATACAATTGTCCGTCGGAAGCCCTTTGATCGTAAATCAAGCGTGTATCTATACTGTAGTCGCGAGGCCAGCAGATTATAAGAAATAGGGGTATGTTCTGGCAGCTAATAGTGAAAATGCTTGCTTCATTCACACCTACACTGATTGATTTCGGCAATGCTGTGTATACTCTCGGCACTAGAAATCTTTATTTAAAATCCTTTCCCTTCTTAAGTTTAATTATTTCTGTAAATTAGGTTATCATCAGTCTACGAGATTTGTTGCTTACTTTCACATAATGAGAATAATGGCCGACATTTACGGACGCCGTGTCATTTACCAGAAGTCAAAATATTTTTAAAAATTTGAAACCTTAATGAAAAATAATTCTGCCGAAAATCTACGTAGAGTAAATTTATTTTTCATTAGAATCCTTCAATTTGAGTTATCTGCTTTAATTGTAACAAGTGAAGAAAATTATGGCAAACAATTTAAAGGCTTCTACAGTCTTTTCCTGAGATTTTTGTTATGATACATTCTATCCAAAAACTAAATTTCACCTACTTGTGTTGGTAATAATTCCTTTAAATAACATGTAATCCTATAAAATGGAGCAAATTATCCTGTGTTAACTTTAAACCTCTGCATGTACAGAGTCTGGTTTTGTGTACTGAGCAGTAACCCTTACCCTTTACACACTATAACTGACTTAATCACAGAGGACCTTTTTTGACCAATTAATGACAATTTTTATCCATTTATATGTTATTAGGTAAAGTGCACAGACTTTAACTCATTACCAGACAATCCCCCATTTTGACATCTTGAAAATGTTTTTATGGGAAACTGTGGGAAAAGGAGGAAATGTTTGCAGCAAGCAATTTATCCTTTCCCACATGTTTCTACCCTCTTTGGCACCATCATTCTTATTTAAGCTCACTGTGAAATGTCTTAATTAGCTTCTTTAAATTTGTACCAGTCTGAATTTTTTCTTCTGGTAATAGTTTGATTAGATACATGTTGTTACAATAAAATCTTTTCTCATTTTCTGCTTCAAATAGGAACACTACTCATTTCATTCAGACCACCTACTTTCACTTTTTTTATCATATATGAATCTATTATGAAATATTAAAAAAAAATAAATTCAGAATCAAACTCTTGAATTCTAAAACAAAAATTCACAGGAATAAGATATTTATTGAGGACTGAAAGGATAAGCAGTATTTTCTATGTTTATTGCATGATACATAATATAAAATGCAACTGCTTGGTTGTAAAGCTATTTTATTTTCTGATAGAAATGAGGAATACGCGCAAAAAGTTAATTTTTAACACGATCCACTTCTCCTGAAAGTCTCACCACTTCTCCCCATTTTGAAAAACTTCTCCCAATTCTCAGACTAGTGAGAAGTGACTTCTCCCCAAATTCTGGGAGTCTGCAGAGCCCTGATAACACCTAGCTTGATTGGTAATCAACACTCTCGAGTGATGGGTATTTATCCATATAATTCACAGGTACTTAATAACTTTGAAATTAAGGTTGAAACTGTTTTTCAGATATCTAATCCTACTTGAATTTTCCTAATTGCAGATACTTTTATAAAAAATCTCACAACATATAATCAAAGATGTAAAATGAAATCAAAGAAAATTTTGCTCAAGAAATGTCATGAGTTTCGTCACTTCTTTTTAAGAATGATTTGATCCTTTTAGTACTCTTTAGATTTTCTAAAAATGAACCAAACTAATAATATGTGCAGGAATACTAAACTTTCCATAAAATTTATCTTGTATTGAAAAAAGAATACTGTCGGATTAGAGAAATGTTCCAATCTGAGACAGAGGCATCATCCCCCCCCCCAAAAAGGTAAACATTTGAAAACATGTTTTTTTGTCCACAATTATTTTTTTTCTAAATAACAATGGGGCATATTGCATTTTGACTCTTGGGATTTCAATTTTGACTCTTGAAAATTTTGGCCTAAGGGTCAATGACTCTTGACTATTGGGTACTAATGAAAACCCTGACCATACTTTGAATGAATGAAGTCGCCATTCTGATGTCAAATTTGGAGGTGTAATGCTAAACTATACACAAATGTAAATGTAAATGAATAATCTACATGGGAAAACTACGATTTTGAGCAAAAGTGATATCAAACTGAGCAAAAGTTTTATCAAACATGAATTACAGACAGGATTTTCGATCAAATCGATGTTATTTTTTAGTCAGACAAATCTATGCACATTGACCTTAACCTTTGTCTAATAGCCAGTTTCATTGGTCATTTATGGTGGCACTGTTTCGCGGGTTCATGTTAAATTGATTTCCATCAATCAAATGTCTTCTTTCACATGAAACGAAAGTATGACATAATTGTGACTTATGATTCGTACCTTTCAACAATCTTTATAATATTCAGCTGTGTGCCCTAGATCATTGATATTTTATGAATTATTTGTTATAATTCATTCATTCATTCTTTATTGCATAAACACAAATGGTTACAGCAACAAATTACAAAATAACACAAGATCATAATAAAATGAATAGTCTAAATGCAAGTTGTATGAAACAGGTCGATATTAGATTTGACGGTGATATTTAGCCTTGTAAGGTGAGTGAAACCCCATAAGCAGCTGTGCTCAGTTTTGTCCGACTAACAAAACTATGATTGATTTTTCCGATAATCCAGATAGTATTTCAATTTTATATCACCGTAGTTCTAAAATGTTAAATTATCCGTAGATTATTCATTGTCCTTTACATTAATGCATCATTCAACACAAAATGACAGAAATCGATGTCAGAACGGGACTTCATACACACCAGGTATTTTCGTATTTTTTGTCAAATTCAAATTTTGTCTATATTTATGTATATAGTATTAAAGGGAGGTATCGATGTTTCTGATCCTAGACAAGAAAAAAATGTCAATCGCCAAAGGATAAGCTAAAACGGACGCATAATACTTAAATTTGAGTCAGATATTGTCTTTGCGGTAATCTGATAGGCTTAAAGTAGCCTTTTCTGGTTATTTCGGAAAGGTTCAGCGGCATTCCATGTTATTTTTAGATATCATGGAATTTGGTTGTCGACACCGCATGACTTCATTTGCATATGACCCAAGGTCATCGGAAGGTAACTAATTGACAAGTGAAACAATCAATGACCTAAATTATGTCGCATCATATTGTCAGCGCAAAACAGTGGCAAGTGTCTATATTCGTTTTAATGCTTTTGACAGTTTTGTACTGATCTCTACAGAATTGAAGAACGGCTAGCGAACATAACTTCTGGCCGCCGTCATAGCGCAGTTGGTAGCGCGTGGGACTGTCAATCTAGAGGTCCCGGGTTGGATCCCCGACGGCGACACTCATCCTTCTCGACTAATTGTCTCTCACCAATGGGTCGATAATCGTAGACCTATGTGGGATAGCAGCTGGAGGCTAGGAAAGGATGTAATGGTAGTACTGGTGTGAGATATACCAGGATTCCATTGTTAGGTGCTCCAGTCGCCGCGATATAACTGAAAGATTGTTGAAAACGGCGTAAAACTCCATTCAAACAAACAAAAAACATAACTTCCGATGACGTGTTGATGATGTTGTTTAGTGAATTCAAATTGAATACGGGATTCCAACGGTTATACGCACTGCGTGTATGACCCAATATTCTTCGCAACTGTCTCTGCTAAATTTAAAAATAGATTAATAGCCTACGTAGGCTATTAGGGAAATACCGTTGTTTATTCAGATAAACGACCTCTGATTAAAGCAAAACTACTTTTCAAAATATTGTATTGAAGTAGTACACGAGTGGGAATAAGAATAATCAAAATCTGTGACATGAAAGAAACATCTATACCTACCTTTAAAAAATCAATTGTGACAAGTCCCTGTGTTTGAATGTGGACCAACATATTGATGTCTGAAAAGCTTAAAATGTTCCATTCCAGATGGCTTTATCTTGAGCAGTATTTGTTGATCTGAACATAGACACAGTACAAAGATGGTTTTGTCACAGAGGCAAAAGGATGAACTGTAAGTTTTTGTTGTTCTTAATGATAGGAATTTGAAAAAAATCTCATTCATTTCAATCCTCTTTACCAGACATTCCATAATGTTTTCAAGCAATTGAGGACATTGGACTAAAATTTCGGGACCTACCCACACACACATACCATACCCCCCCCAAAAAAAAGAACTCCAGTACACATGAAGATACACACTAACAAGTTTTTAGCTCTACTGGCCAAAGGCCACTAGAGCTATAGCGATGGCTTTTTCCCATCCGGTGTCCGTCTGTCCTTCCGTCCGTTAAACTTTTCCTTGTTTACACGATAAAGTCCACAGTTTTCATTGGATTCCCTTCAAACTTTCACAGAATGATTGTACCAACATAAGGATCATTCCTTTCGAAATTGGGTATGATCTGTCAAGAGACATGGGTAAAGGGGCCTAATTAAAATTTAATTAAAAAATCCTCGTTTACGCGATAGAGTCCACAGTTTTCATCGGATTCTCTTCAAACTTTCTCAGAATGATTGTACAATCATCAAGGCTCTGCAGAGTGGGCGACTCAGGCGAAAAAGTCCCCTGATTTCATAAAACTTCGCCTGATTTGCTGATCAAAGCAAAGTCGAAGTTGTCTGGAATTTTCGGGAAGTTGCCTGGATACGATAGGTGATAGCCAAGTCTGGCCAAGTGGCTGTAAAAGTAAGGGGACAGTGTGCAATTATACAAATGCCGGTCAGAAGCCTTTTGATCGTAATTCAAGCGTGTATCGATAGTCGCGAGGCCAATAGATTATCAGAAAGAGGGTATGTTCCGGCAGCTAATAGTCAACATGCTTGCTTCATTCACACCTACGCTGATTGGTTTCGGCAATGCTTTGTAAACTATCGGCACCAGAAATCTTTATTTAAATTCCTTTCCCTTCTTAAGTATTAATTATTTCTGTTAGTAATAATTATTTCTGTAAATTAAGTTATCATCAGTCTACGAGATTTGTTGCTTACTTTCACATAATGAGAATAATGGCCAACATTTACCGAGGCCGTGTCATTTACCAGAAGTCAAAACTTTGTTAAAAATTTAAAATCTTGATGAAAAATAATTCTGCCGTAAATCTACGTAGAGTAAATTCATTTTTCATTAGAATCCTTCAATTTGAATTATCTGCTTTAATTGTAACAAGTGAAGAAAATTATGGCAAACAATTTAAAGCCTGCTACGATCTTTTCCTGAGTTTCTTGTTATGGTACATCCTTTCCAAAAACTAAATTTCACTTACTTGTGTTGGTAATAATTTCTTTAAATAACATGTAATCCCATAAAATGGAGCAAATTATCCTGTGTTAACTTTAACCCATTCCAACTCAACAAAATTTTAGACCAGTCCAAATTGAAAGGAGCTGCAGACGACAATTTCAAGTTGATGTAATTTTAAATTTTTTCGTCTTTTGGGGTAGGAAACATTGTGGATAATGAAGAAATTGCTTGATACAAGCAATTTCTTCATTATCCACAATGATTTCCAAAGCTCTTTAATTGCGGGGTGTAAAAAGGAGGGCTTGAGTTGGAATGGGTTAAACCTCTGCATGTACAGAGTCTGGTTTTGTGTACTGAGCAGTAACCCTTACCCTTTACACACTATAATTGACTTAATCACAGAGGACCTTTTTTGACCAATTAATGAAATTTTTATCCATTTATATGTTATCAGGTAAAGTGGACAGACTTTAACTCATTACCACACAATCCCCCATTTTGACATCTTGAAAATGTTTTTATGGGAAACTGTGGGAAAAGGAGGAAATGATTGCAGCAAGCAATTTATCCTTTCCACACATGTTTCTACCCTCTTTGGCACCTTCTTTCTTATTTATGCTCACGTTGAAATGTCTTATTTAGCTTCTTTAAATTTGTATCAGTCTGAATTTTTTCTTCTGGTAATGGTTTGATTAAATACATGTTATTACAATAAAATCTTCTCTCATTTTCTGCTTCAAATAGGAACACTTCTAATTTCATTCAGACCACCTATACACTATTTGCATTTTTTTATTAGTTGACTTTTTTATCATATATGAATCTATTATGAAATATTGAGAAAAAAAAATCAGAATCAAACTCTTGAATTCTCAAACCTAAATAAAAGAAAAATACAAAAGTATTTGTTCACAGGAATAAGATCTTTATTGAGGATTGAAAGGATAAGCAGTATTTTCTATGTTAATTGCATAATACATAATATAAAATGCAACTACTTGGTTGTAAAGCTATTTTATTATCTGATAGAAATGAGGAATATGCGCAAAAACTTAATTTTCAACGCGATCCACTTCTCCTGAAAGTCTCACCACTTCTCCCCATTTTGAAAAACTTCTCCCAATTCTCAGACTAGTGAGAAGTGACTTCTCCCAAAATTCTGGGAGTCTGCAGAGCCCTGATCATAAGGATCGTTCCTTTCAAAAATGGGATTGATCCGTCAAGAATCGGGGGAAAAGGGGCCTTATAAAAATTAATTAAAAAATCCATAAAAAATCTTTGTTTACACGATAGAGTCCACTGTTTTCACCTGATTCTCTTCAAACTTTCTCAGAATGATTGTACCATCATAAGGATAGTTCCTTTCGAAAATAAGTATGATCCATCAAGAAACACAGGAAAAGGGGCCTTTTGAAAATTTAATAAAAAAATACTCGTTAACACTCTAGAGTCCATAGTTTTCATCAGATTGTATTTAAACTTTCACATAATGATTGTACCAATATAAGGATTGTTCCTTTCCAAATTTGGTTTGATCCGTCAAGAAACATGGGAAAAGGGGCCTTATGAAAATTTAATTTAAAATTCCATTAAAAATCCACGTTTACACAAAGAGTCTATAGTTCTCATCGGTTCCTTTTCAAACTTTCTCAGAATGATTGTACCATCATAAGGATCGTACCTTTCGAAAATGGGTATGATCCGTCAAGAAATGGGAAAAGGGGCCTTATTAAAATTTAATAAAAAAATCCTCGTTAACACTCTAGAATCCACAGTTTACATCAGATTCAATTCAAACTTTCACAGAATGATTGTACCAACATAAGGATCATTCCTTTTGAAAATGGGGTATGATCCATCAAGAGACATGGGAAAAGGGGCCTTATTAAAACTTTATTAAAAAATCCTCGTTTACGCGATAAAGTCCACAGTTTTCATCAGATTCTCTTCAAACTTTCATAGAATGATTGTACCATCATAAGGATTGTTCCTTTCGAAAATGGGTATGATCTGTCAAAAAAAAATCCATTAAAAATCCTCGTTTACACGATAGAGTCCACAGTTTTCATTTGATTCTCTTCAAACTTTCTCAGAATGATTGTACCATTATAAGGATTGTTCCTTTTGAAAATGGATATGATCTGTCAAGAAACACGGGAAAAGGGGCCTTTTAAAAAATTCCATGAAAAATCCTTTGTTAACACTCTAGAGTCCACAGTTTTCATCTTTCACAGGATGATTGTACCATCATAAGGATTGTTCCTTTGGGAATATGGTCAGATCCATTAGGAAACACGGGAAAAGGGGCCTTTTGAAAATTTAATCAAAAAATCTTTTAAGAAATCCTCTTTAACACCCTGGAGTCAACAGTTGTCATTGGATTCCTTTCAAACTTTCACAGAATGATTGTACTATCATCAGGATTGTTCCTTTCTAAATTGGGTATGATCGGTCAAGAAACACAGGAAAAAGGGGCCCAATGAAAATTTTAATACAAAATTCTCATAAATTATCTAGAGCCAACAATTTTCAACAGATTCTTTTCAAACTTTCACAGAATGATTGTACCATCATAAGGATTGTTCCTTTCGGTATTGGATATGATTCCTCAAGAAACATAGGAAAAGGGGGTTTATTAAAATTTAATTCAAAGATCTTTGTTAAGACTCTAGAGTCCACAGTTCTCATCTGTTTGACTCAAAACTTTCACAGAATGATTGTACCATCATAAGAATTGTTCCTTTCAAAATTTGGTATGATCAGTCAAGGACCACGGGAAAAAGGGGCCCGATAAAAACTGGATTGAAAAAGTCCTCGTAAACACAATAGAGTCCATAGTTTTCAACAAATTCTCATCAAACATTCCCAGAATGATTATTACGTTAAATGGATTGTTCCTTTCGGAATTAGGTTTGATCCATCAAGTTTCATGGGAAAAGGGGGCCTATGAAAATTTAATAAAAAAATCTTAGTTAACACATCATGGCCCTAGATTTAACCTGATTGACTTCAAACTTCCACATAATGATTGTAGCATCATAAGGATTGTTCCTTTCAAATTGGGTCTGATCCATTGAGAAAAATAGGAAAAGGGGCCTTAGGAAAATTCAATTAAAAAAAACTTAATTAATGCTTGTAAGTCCACAAATGAGATGGGGTTGTCTTTATACTCAAACAGAATAATTATACTTGTGTAAGAAGAGTTCCCTTTGGAATTTGTATAGATCCATCAAGTAACATGGGAAAAGGGGCTAAATGAAAATTCAATTAATAAAACCCTGTTAAGACAATGAAGCCCACAGCTTTGATCAGATTTTGTTGAAACTTTCTCGGATTGATTGGAAGGTCATAACTATCATTCTTTTCATAACAGGGTTCGAACTGTCAAGAAACACAGGAAAAGGGGCCTTATGAAAATTTCATTTATAAATCCTTGTTACCAAGTCCAGAGCTTTCATCAGATTTTCTTCAATCATTCACAGAATAATTGTACAATAATAATGATTGTTGATGTTTGCATTAGACCTGATCCATCAAGCATCACAGGAAAAGGAGCATTATGAAATTTAATTTTAATATCATGGTACCACAATAAAGTCAACAGTTTTCATCAGATTCTGTTAAAACTTTCACAGAATGATTATTCCATCATTAGGATTCTTTCTTTTCAACTTAGGTGTGATCTGTCTAGTATCATGGGAAAAGGGGCCCTTTGAGAATTTTATCTATAATCCTTGTAACCAAGTCCAGAGCTTTAAGGAAAGTTCCTTTTGGAATGAAATTGATCCATCAGAAAACACAGGAAAAGGGGCCTTATTGATTTTCATTCAAAACAATCCTGTTTATGTGATAAAGTCCACAATTACGAGGGTGAGTCAATAAGTTACCAGCCTGACCTACTTTGGGTCGAGATCGATCTCTTCTTTTTCGATGTAGTTGCCCTCCAGAATGAGACATTTAGACCAATGGTGTTCCAGTGCCATCAGTCCAGAATTAAAGAAGTCAGGCTCCTTTCCATTGACCCACTCCTCAACTGCCGCCACGACTTCTTCATCGGACTGGAAATGACTTCCACAGATATCTTTTTCAATTTTGGGAATAGGAAGAAGTCACTAGGAGCTAAGTCTGGAGAATAGGCAGGATGTGGTATTAATTCATACCCTTTTCGCTCAACAGCATCCATTGCAACTTTGCAAGTGTGGACTCTTGCGTTATCCTGTTGGAGCAGAACCCATTTAGAGAGTTTACTTTAGCGTTTTCACAAATTGCAGTTCTCAGTTGGTCGAGCAAGTTAGCATAGTACGCACCAGTTATTTTACTTTTTTTCGGTAGAAAGTCTAACATGATAACGCCTTTTGTGTCCCAAAATACAGTGGCCATCACCTTGCCAGCAGAAGGTTGCGTCTTGAACTTTTTTGGCCTTGGAGACCCAGGCCCTACCCATTGACGACTCTGAGATTTATTCTCTGGTTCATAATAATGGACCCAAGTCTCATCTACAGTTATAAGTTGCAAAAGAAAATCTTCTTCCTTCGACTTAAACCGCTTCAACAGGGCGCTAGATATTGATGCCCTGGTTGCCATTTGCTCGTCGCTAAGGGATTTGGGGACCCAACGAGCTGTTAGCTTGCGCATACCTAAGCGATCGTGCTAGATGGTTGAAATGCTACCATGTGATATGCCTAATGCTTTCGCTATTTCTTCCACCTGAATTCGCCTATCAGAGTATTCTAGGTCCTGCACCTTTTTACTCATTTCTTCATCAGTGGCATCTAGTGGGCGTCCGGACCTGGTATCATCTTCTAAAGACGTTCTACCACGTTTAAATTCACCGACCCAGAATTTAATGCATTCTTCTTTGAGCAATTAACTTCCTTAAATATCAGATTTCTTTAACGGAAAACTTGATAACCAGTAGAGCGTCTCAGGCCCTCATGGGCCTCTTGTTTCATTTCAGCATGTCAGCTGGCCAATTGTAAAGAATTAGAAAGCAAATGAAGTATAGCTTGAGTGGATTTAAAGCTGTAACTTATTTTTCATAAACTACTTATTTTAACTTTAACAAACATCACAGTCATATAGCTCTTCTTTCAACACATGCGTCTATTGATGGAAAAAACCAGCTGACGTTGCAAAATGTCTGGTCTTTCCATTCTACCCTATGGGGTAAGTAGCGTAGTGAATTCATCATAGAGACCAACGAGACAAACTTGTTGCAGTTTTTTCCCTGTGTAGAAATTGTGCACAATACTCAGTTGTTTGTTAATTGTAGGCATTTTACAATTTAACCCTTGTCATGCTGTATAAATCACCTTATTGAAAGCTGTCAAATCAAAGTACTGAAAGCACTGATAGAACTTGTTGTTCAAAAATCAATATTTCTATAAGAAATCAACTTCATAAACAACTCTGGCAGGAAAAGTACAAGCAGGAGGTGTAGACTAAGATCAGCCTGCACATAAGTGCAGTCTGATCTTAGTCTACTTCTCCTGCCAAAACTGGAATATTCCGGGATCAGCATGACAAGGGTTAATATTCGGAACTCTAACTTGGATATATTTTCCACCCTGAAGTCAGGCTTTACGATTCTTTGTTGAATTAAATTAACGAACAATTAATATAATTTAAGCAGCCTTTTTCCATTATTTGATACCATAGATCAATTTATCTGCTTTTTATGGATTTCTTCTGATTATTTGAATGTTATGGTTTTGTTACTTATTGCTAATGAAAACTGTAAGAAAATGACAAACAGGTATTAATGTTAAGTCGTTATTATGCCACCGCATTGATAGATCGGGGGCATATTGTTTGACCTGAGTCCGTCTGTCTGTCCATCTGTCTGTCTGTCTGCAAAACTTAACCTGCCAACTAAACATTTTCCTATAACTTCAACCCTGATTAAGTTAAAGTGCTAATATTTGGTATGTAGATAGGTCTCAACAAGGCACAACTGGGGAAGGTCATTTCATCAAGGTCAAGGTCAAAATTTTAACACTTTTCCCTAAAATAAAGGAAAAAACAACAATAAAAATCACCTGTTTCTAAAGAATTCCTGTTTCAGGGGCATAGTGTTTCACAAACACATCTTGTTTTTTGATAAACTTTACAAATGCGTGATTGTGATAAATTATTTTAAAAAACCAACTGAAAATAGAAGTATATTAAGACTAATTTGCTTCCAAAAGACCTGAACATCGATTCCTTAGAATCTCCCTTGTTCATAGAATAAACTACAAATTACCGCTGGACCTTAGAATTACCAGAACTACAACTAAACTAAGCTATAATTAGGTTTTGGTATCCAAACAATTGTCTGTGTGCGAAACATATGATAGAGAACCAATTATATTCAGGGTTCTCCCCAGGCCATTATGGCGTATCGGCCCTGATACGCCTTCATTAATTAAGAGAGTTTGCCGATACGCCTTCAGATCGCCGATACGCTTAAATTTGGTCACCGATACGTCTTAATTTCCAGCAGAAGAAAGGGTAAAGGAAACCATTAAAATTGGCTGCAGAAGCGCGGACACGACAGGCTCTTTATCTATAGTGTTGTATACCACGTATTACATAACATCTCTATTGATAAGACCCTTACACTCTTACTAATTGGTGATTATCGATTTTTCTCGCGTTTCCCACTGGTACCTAGCTATCATTCACCAAGCATGATAGGTACCAATATGTAAACAATGAATTCAAAATGGCGACCCGGTTCCGGAAAATTGTCACTTCGGCTGAGATTGGTCTAGTTAAAAGTAAAAGATGTGGTTATTTGATGTGACAACTATCAAACTAAAGCCACAGTGGTTTAAAATTTAATTTTTTGAAGGAAAGATTTATTGGGTCAGTTTATTTCATACATTGATTGCTGAAAACATACCCTTTTCGCGATCTTTTTTCCTTACGAGATTTTGCCAAAATAATAAAGACAGATTTGTATAGAAGCCATCCTAGTTATACTAAGCTCTTGTTTTCAACTCAGTTTAATAATTACACACATGAATCTTCTGGAATAAGTCCATTTATTTTTTTATCCAACATGGAGGGCATTATCTCAAACATTCGTACCCTTGTTTGTTCAAACCATTTTTTCAATAAATTTGTTTTAAAAGTTTGATGAAAAAAATTATTATACTTTTAGTTATTATCTAATAATATCTCATCCTCTCAAGTTTTTTACCCAAAAAGAAATAATACCCCATAAAAATCAAAGTGCTGAAAGCACTTCAAGAAAAGAATGCCTTAGACCAATTAGGGATTTCTTTTTATAAAAAGTAATGGTTTAATAATTATTTAGAATCAGGAAAAGATCACTCACGTTATAATATTTGGAAAACAAAATCCTCTTTTGAAAATCAAAGTGCTGAAATCACTTAAAGAAGAGAAGAGTAAAGACACTTGTTTAATAAATTTGATCAACTTTCATGTTATAATTTGAGAAATAAGGTTGGACACTGCTGATATATTATACATTTTTTATTAACTTATTGAAATCAAATAGCTGAAAGTACTGTTAGAAGAATAGTTATAGTGTCAGACAGTCGAAGGCTTCTGAAATGGCAAATAATGAGCATTTCAAATTTTACACAGAGAATCTAATGGAGCTCTTTAAGATGCAAAATTTGAAAATGAAACCAGGTATTTCACACAGGAACCTTATAAATACATTTTTGAAATTACTGATAATAATTTCTATTTCTTTTTTTCTGATGAAGGGCATTTTTCGTCAATCCAATACTCCATGCTTTTTTAAAGAGTCCTCAAGGATATGATTTTTGGACAGAGTTGATAAAATGGCCAAGCATGAAAAGCTAATCCTATCTAATAGACAAGCAGTTGACACTTTTTTTTACTCATGAGACTTTTGGGTATATTCTTCATTATCTTTCCTTTTCGCATCCTTTTTATGAGACAATTTAGTGCCCTTTCCAACAAATAGGATAGAGAGTTGAAGTAAGCTGAGTAATGTCACAATTGGTTGGTATCAAAATAAGCCTCAGAATAGAATAGATAAATCAACTTATAATAATTAAAAAGAATATAAAAAGAAGAATATAATTCAAGAAAAACTCTCAATAAAACAACAAGATGTCAATAATCAAGCTAAGAAGCACTTTTAATGACCTTTATTATGTATAGTCATACCAAGATGTTAACAGACAACACGCCGGGCATTTGCCACTACGCCTTAAAAAATTTCTGGGGAGAACCCTGATATTCATTGATGTCTAGTAATTTGGCAAATGCGAAATGGCTAGTCTAGCTGATATGTATAAAGATAAATAATCACCGCAATAGGTATCGTGTTTAATAAATGCAGACGAAATTTACCACATTAGTCAGTCATACAAAGGACCCCACATGTCCCTATGATAGTCTGATGTTGGTAAAGATGTGAAAGTTGTCATCAAACTGGTGATTGACAGGTGTTGGATTGAATTAATAATCAATAATTACATCATTTTTGGCACTGATACTATAACAGGTTCCTTATCAACACCCTTTAGGGTAATTTTGTCGCTGAAAGTTGATTTCTTTTCTCAAATTCATGGGACAGATTTAAAAAATGCAGGATGCCAGGACAGACTGTGAGATATTTTAAGTTCTATCAATTTGATAATACCACTTGTATCTTCTCTGATTTTGGATCAGTGTCAATTCTTGTTGAGTGGTAATATGTAAAACAACATTTATAATAAGCACATTCTTTAATATTTCAGGAATAAAGCCATCGCTGATTACCTAGCATCTAATGGCTATCTTAGTGCCCTGACAGAATTTCAGAAGGAGGCTAGCATGGTTAGTCATTGTATAGTTTACTCATTTTAGAAAAAAACCCTGATGACCTAAAGCCGTGATCTGCCAAGGCTATGATTTTGCAATGTTTTCTCCAAACATCTCCTCCCAAACCACTTGGCCAATTTAAACAAAATTTGGCAGAAATGTGCCTTAGGTGGCCACATGCAGCAGCACATATTTTTTTCCTACAATTGTCTCTCACCAATGGGTTGATAATTGTAAACCTAAAGTGAATTGTCAAAAATCACCTTTCCAAAAATTTTAGCTACCCTTTACCCTAAATTTATCTGAAAGGTGCATATGACGTGCTGCACTTATTTACAGATTATTTACAAAGTATATAACTAAAACATTATTTGGTAAAGGGTTCAGATTTGTATGGTGTGCCCTTAACTCTGAAAGTAAAGGGTACACTATACCCCCAGATTTTTCTTTGTACCCCCATTTAAAGACCTAAGGGGTATATGTACCCCAAACCCCAGTGGGCATGCTGATTCAATCAAATTATGCAGAAAATTCCTTAGGTTGCCCCTTCCAAAACACTAAAAGAATTGAAAAAACTTGAAAACTCTGGTTGCCATGGCAGCAATAGTGATGATTTAATAAAGTCTTTAAAATCTTCTCTTTAGTAAAAGAGAAGATTTTTAAAGTTTTTTTTTTTTTAAAGTGATAATTTAAAAAAAGACCTTTAAAGATATTCTTGTCTTTAGTAAAGGAGAAGATTTTTAAAGGTCTTCTTTAAATTATCACATTTGTTGCCATGGCAACCAGAGTTTTCAACGTTTTATAATTCTTTTAGCTATTTTTATTGGGGCCATAAGGCCTTGAGCCTTGACAGTTTGCGTGAAACATCAGTTTATTGACCTTTTTCAAAATAGCTAAAATCATCACCATAGGGACCCCGGGGAGGAGCCTTTTGGGGTGTTCTATATAATTGCAACGAAGGATTTTTAAATGATTCTCCTCCCTAACCATTGGACCAATTTGAAGTAAATATGGCAGAAATATTCATTAGGTGGTCCTCTTTCACAAAAGCTAAAAGAAGAGAAATCTGTTGAAAAATCTGTTTGCTATGGGGACAAAATTTAAAAGATCTTGTGAAATTGTAAAAAGATTTTTAGTTACTGTATTTAGTCCATATATTTGGATACTCCAAGAATTTGTACAACATTAATTAATTCATGAATTAATCTTTTTTGTGCCTCTAATTTTGGACAAATTGTGTCTGAAATTTATCTATAATTTTGGACACTGAATTTAAAAATACAAAATATCAGGTAAACAAATACAGCATCCATTATCAGCATTTTGGAATTCTAGCAATCAGAATCTCTAAACTGTCTGGGTTGTCTCCAAAGTGTCAACAGGTGTGCATTGTTAGTAATGGTTACCGAGAATAGGCACATACCTCAATTAAGATATCACACTTTGTTTCTCTCTCAGCGTTGTTAATAGACCTTTTCACGCAAAGCGCCAGATGACTAAAAAGTCTACATCCGTTAGACGCTTTCAAAAAATAACAACAACAACATTTTCCCGTTGCGGGGAGTTTTTACTTCCGGTTTGAAAAACTCAATAGAAAATAAGAAGGCTCGATACGACCCCGAACTTTAAGAGTGTTAAAATGTCAGAAAACAAGTTTCTTTTTGTGAAGTCAATGTTTACAAATCCGACCAATAGATGGGAAAATGGTTTGAAAAATGTTCCGGCCTTTGACATATCAAAATTAAAAAAATATTTAGTGGAATCGCGGGACAAATCGTTTGACAAAGAAAGCGTCCGGGCCTACAAGTCGTTGAAGGCGTTTAAATACTTTGAAGAGGGATTTGTCCAGAGACTCAGTCACATTGAAAAAACTCTGGAAAATGCCAGCTTGTATTTGATCAGTTCCCGTGTCCTTGCTTTATACCAGGGAAAATCCTTCCAAACTTACGTTAGATTTTAATTGAAATCGTACCTTGCAGGGGATTTGGCAATGCAGCATTTCGCATTCTGTCATTTCATCTGACCGCTCATGTGAAATCTGAACTTCGTTCTGCACATTTCTAAGATCAATTTCAGGCAACAAAACGCGTTTCTTTGTTTAACACACGCTACAGTTTTCTTTCACAAGGGTTTCTACTGCTCCGTCATATTTGGACGATTTCATACTGGAAACAGTAGCTCTCCTTTGCCTCAATGTTACTGGCAAAGTCATCGAAAGATTCATTATCGGTATAAAGTCCACAGACGTTGGATCATCACTTCTCTGCCCATTCACAAAATGTCGACCACAAAATAAAGAATTATTCGTTGGTGCAAATTTATTTCTTCCATGGAGGACTCTTCCAGTTGCCTTTATCCATAATTTTCTTCTAGACCCCGGTTTCTTCGGAATTCTATGGAAGGATATATTAGAGTTATGCATTGTAGATCTACAGTCTGCCACGCAACAATTGTCATTTCCACCAATCTTTTTAGGATAATATATATCCCACAGCAAAAAGTATCCACTCAAAGTTGTTAAGCGTATTCAATTTATTTTTATTTTGGTAAAAGATTGAAATGATAATGATAAATAAATAAACACCATGCAATAATATTCAGTGCCGATTGAAAACGACGTCTGGTCGGATTCTTTGATTCGTCGATCAGGGCCCAGTACTTGGCGGCATATCGGTTGAAACATAAAAAGACAAATTTGTTTCATCAATTCCTAAATTTTACTAATATACATAAAGAGTGTGCGGTGTTGTTTATTTGATGCTTGGTGACATGTTGCCGTCTACACATAACACCATATAGATATGTGATATACCAAAGGGAACCCTTTACATCAAGACTGTTTACCGAACAGCACTCCATTATAATCATTACATTTGATTATTTCTATTTTTCATTCTTTTCTTCGCACTATTAACATCGTCATCATAATATTATGATTTCTGTAATAATCCTTTTTTCGTTAATATATAGTGCTCTCAATTTTGAAATTCCATATACACTTTTTAATCGTTATATGGCATATCTAGACGAAAAGCAGATTATATAAATCAAAGAATATATTTTCTCCTTTCCTCCAACACTTCTATTACCAGAACGCTGCGAATGTCAATTTGAGAAGAAGCATATGAAAACATTGTGGAAAATGAAGAAATTGCTTGGATAAAGTAATTTCTTCGGTAACCACAATATTTTTCCTGTCCCATAAGGAAAAAAAGAAAATAAATAAACAATTAAATTCCATTAGCTCTAAAATGTCGTCTGCAGCTTCTTTTGGACCAGTCAAAAAATTCATTCATTGGGAATGGATTAATATTGGAATGTTATTTTAGTCAATATTATATCTGTCAAGATGTTTGACACTTGTCCGTATACTGCAAGGCGGGATTTTCCATACATCAACGTAATCATTCAGTGTTTGCGTCGAGTGTCAAACTATAACTATTTACTTTTCCTTCCTTGTATGTGTGTGAGGGGAGGAGTTAAAAATATATCCAAAATATCTAATTTCGTAGGAGATATTATTGTATGAAAGGGTAATTTTCGCAAAACTCGAATTACGTAATGTTTCATATGGCCTAGACACCAGGTCGTTTTAAACTTAATTTTGTTACTAATACACGATAATATCATCAATATTACTCGCTACAACTAGTCTGCATATATCTGCCCTCATATTGAAACCCTTTTTGCACCAAAATTTTGATTTTTAACCTTTATTTTTGCTCGTTCAAAACAGACAATTTATAAGGGATTATATAGTGATAAATTATCGACTCCCCGCAATCGATCACGTGACAAAGTCTCGGGTAAATATCGCCTTTAACGAGATTCGATTTGACGCATGCGCTGTAAGACCGTGAAAAGGTCTATTCTATTTCCCTTGTAGGACCTACTCTGAAAGGATGCCTATGATAATATGCACAACCGTATGAAATTAGTCAAATTGACTTGAACCCACTTTACTACACTTTCGACAAGTATTTGGAACTCATAGAGTGTATTGCCATTGGTCGTAACGAATATAGGCAAAATACACTTTGATACGCTTTGAAAATATTCAGTCGTAGTTCTGGCTTTTTCAATTAATTTGGAAAATGTGTGAATTTTCGTATCCAAAATGGGACATAGTATATTTGTAGATTGAAAAAATGTACTGGTATTATTGCAGCTTCTTTCAATAATCTGAACATTTATTCCCATGCTTTCTAATGAAACACACAAGCCTTGTTCGACAAATATAAAGTAAAGGTTTTTCGGAAACAGTTTATTTTTCTACGAAGGAGGAAAAGTGAACAAATGCACAGCCGTCAGATGTTCAGCTATTTTTAGAAGAGTTTGTGCCAGATGTGTACCCTGTAAGAATTCTTACCCTCATCATTATAACAAAAGTTTACATGATTTAATCAACTGCCCGCATTACAAATATAATTAAAAAATGGGATTTTTTTCACACAGTAGTAGGCATTAACTTAAAATTTGCAGTTGATAACGTACAGTAATTTATGTTGAGTGGACCATAGAAATACTGTCATAATTGACCAATGTCGTGATTGTAATTATACCCCCCAAAACTATGTTAAAGGGGGTATATAGGTGTCAGCTTGTCAGTCGGTCGGTCAGTCAGAAGCTATTTCGTGTCCGCTCAATTTCTGGGCAACCATTCGATGGATTTGATTCAAACTTCACTGATATAATCAGTATCAAGAAGAGATGTGCATATTCTATTTTGGTTACGGTCCATTGATTTTTGACGAGTTATGGCCCTTTGGTGAAAAATCTTGTTCGCTCCAATTTCTCAGCAACCCTGGGACGGATTTGATTCAAATTTCACAGAAATACTCAGTATAAGTCGGATATATGCATATCCTATTTTAGTTATGGTCCATTGATTTTTGATTTATTAAAAGTCCATTTTTCTTATGGCCCTTTGGTGGATAGCACTTGTATATGGACAAGTGCTGTTGGGGGGGGGTATTAGTCCGCTTTGCAACAATGTCTTGTTGCAATAGTTTCGTTCTAACTGACAAATTACTTCTTATCTCTTGGTGACTTTAACCATTTCCCAGGTGGAAAATTTTTAGACTTGTCAAAATTGAAAGGAGTTGCAGACGACAATATAAAGTTTATGCAATTTCAGCTTTTTTCCACTTATTTAATAGAAAACATTGTTTAAAATGAAGAAATTGCTTGTGCAAACAATTTCTTCATTTTACACTGTGTTTTCCCAAATGTTTTTCTTTAGGGGTGTCCAAAAGTGTCACTGTGTGGGAATGGGTTAATACACAAACAATTAAATTGTATAAGTTTTGTTTAACTTTCCATCTAAATATTCCTTGTGTTTTTGGCTCATTATACAGCTTATCTTTCAACCATATAGTGCAAAGAAACCTAGGATAAAGTCCTAGAAAAACACTGATAGGGACCATTGTATTTCTGGAGAGTATTCAAGAGAGATAACACAGGAATGTCCCTCATTGCAAAGTCCCATCACTATTGTTTGCACATATTCACACCTCTTCAAGACGAACCTTAATCATTGAGGTCGATGTTTGCAGTCAACTAAGTTTTTCACACATTTTGACATGTCAATGCTGTTAACCCTTTACTGTACGATCCCTTGTTTTCACGTCCCTGCGATTTTATACTTTGGAAAAATTTGCGGGAAAAGAAGAAATTACTTGTTACAAGCAATTTCTTCTTTTTCCACAATATTTTCTAACCTGTTGGTTGGTTACTCTTAAAATTGGACAAGTCTAAAATTTTAAAAAAACAGGAAAGGGGTTAAGAGATAGGTGCGTTACAGTATTGCTATCTTGATTTTGTTTGATTGTTTGTCTACGATCTGATAATTTGAAAGATTTAGTGAAGAGGAAATTTACAATGAATAAAGAGACATCTAACACCAATACCATGCAGGACTTGTTTGGTGCCGGACCTGGTCTACCAAGGGGATGGCCACCAACTTCCACCGACAGGACGCGCTAAAGGAACGACCTGGTAACCAATAAAGGAAGACTCTTGGATATTTTGACAGGAAAGAGAAAATAGTCAAACTATGCAATCGACACGAAGAATAAGCAATAATAGAAGAAGAAAAACAAACAAACAAAACAACAACACAAAAAGCGAAGTCTAAATAAAACTTTAGCTACAAGTGACAATAATAAGAATATTGATAAAAGAAATTACGATAAATACAACGTCGTAATATCTTTTGTTTGACTAGATAATCATACTAGTACAAATCATTTGTGGCCTTATTTGCCTACAGTATTTTGCCACCATTTTCGTCGTACATTGAAAATCTTCGACTATCTATGCGTCGAACTATCTCTACGTCGTAGTTTTCTTGTAAGCCCCCTGAACTTCAAGATATAGGTATTTGACTGTATTAAAAACTCTTCTCCTCCTAAACCATAAGGTCTAGAGCTTTGGTATTTGGTACATATCATCACCTATTGACCCTCTACCAAAATACTTAAAAAAATTACTGTACTCTTAAAGTTAACCCTTTTCTGTGAAATCTTTTCTATGAAATCTTTGAAAAACTACTCCTCCTAAACCATAAGGCCAAGAGCTTTGATATTTGGTATATATCATGACTTAATGACCCTTTACAAAATTACTTCAAAGAAATACGGTATTCTGAAAATTAGCCCTTTTCTGTGTGATCCCTGATTTTACAAAGGAATAAAGAAGGAAATCTTTGAAGATCTACTTCTTCCAAACCATAAGGCCTAGAGCTTTGATATTTGGTATATATAATCATCTTTTGACCCTCTACCAAAATACTTTAACAATTGCCGTATTCTAAAAATTAGGTTTTTTCTGTGCTATTCCTTATTTTACAAAGGAATAACGAAGGAAATCTTTTTAAGTCAACTTATCCCAAATGAATAGGCCTAGAGCTTTGTTTTAGGTACATATTATCAGCTATTGACCCTCTACCAAAATCTTCAAAGAAATACGGTAGTCTGAAAATTAGCCTTTTTTTGTGGGATCACTAATTTTAGATAGGAATAAAGAATGATATCTTTGAAAATCTCCTCCTAAACCATTCGGCCTAGAGCTTTGATATTTGGTATGTATTGATGTCCATTGACTCTCAAACAAAATACTTCAAAGAATCACCGTATTCAGGAAATTAGCACGATACGGTGGGATCATCAATATACCTAGGATTAAAAGAGAAAATCCTTAAACATCATCTCCAATATGATTAGACAGAAGGCTTTGCTTATTTGTATATATCATATAGCCATGAACCATCATACTCAGGGGAGCGATTTAGGACAATCATGGTCCTCTTGTTTTGTTTTTATTCAAATTAACCGACAATGACTACATAATGACAGAGAAAGAATTTACCATCTACTCAATATCAGACTTTGACTACTGAAACGTCGTAACAATTTGCCTGAATATGCTGCAGTTACAATCTTCACATATTCTAACGAAGATGTGCGGGTTTCTATAAATGAATAGAAACGAAGGGAAACAACATTTTTGTGAAGTGAATTATTTATTAAGTATTTATTCAGTGAATGATCATTAATTTTGCATTGTCTTCGCAAGTACATGTATCTTGAAACAATCTGAAAAAAAAGGAGAATAAATTAATAAGTATATAAACGCAATGCATATAGCCTTGATATTTTGCTTGAAACATCAGTATATTGACCTCTTTCTAAATTGCTAACATCATTATCGTCAGGTCCCCAGGGGTGGAGTCCCAGGGGGTCGGGGCCTATGTAGAGACAAGACGGATTTTAAAGCAACATCTCCACCCAAACCATTGGGTCAATTTGATTCAAATGTGGCAGAAATGTTCCTTTGGTGGTCCTCTTTCACAAGAGACAAAAAGGATTTTAAAACAACATCTCCTCCCAAACCATTTGGCCGATTTAACCAAGTGTGACAGAAACTTTCCTTAGGTGGTCCTCTTTCAAAATAGCAAAATGAACACTGCTTATATTTGTATTTTGGATTCCCATGTACAAAGCCAATATATGTATAAGATATGGTTATGCCCTATTGTATCATTATCCTAGCCATAACATTGAATTTGACTATTGAAAGAAAAAGAGTGTTATTTTTCTGGTAACTGCAGTCTACAATTGGGAGTTTTCTGCTCTATCTTTGGGGAAAAAAGTATACCTTTTGCCATTTGGAAAAGGACGCAATTTTGGTCCCCGAATTAGGCAAATGAAAATTCTGCACCCTCATTTGATGTTGAATTACAGAAAAGTATTCCACCATTTAGTGGTATGGTATTTGTCTAGGATTACAATTGGATACCTTGTCTCATGTAATGGTTTATAAAATTGAAAATAATGCCTGAAGATCCTGATCATAAATTATGTAAACTATTGCTGTTAGGTCATCTCAGTCTAGGTGATCTACCAAGGCTGCGTTATTGCACCATTGTCCCTAAAAAATAACAAAGTGTCCCCTGTTTTTCTCGACCATGGAGACACAGTCCCCTTGCTCCTAAAACATTGGCAGATAACTGTCAGTGTGTCAACTTTCTAAAATATCCCTACCTTTTCAGGATTAGAGTGACACTGTCCCCTTAGTTGAGAAACCTTTGCAGATCTCTGAAGTCTAATTGCTGTGCCTGAGGTTAGTGGGCTTGGCAAGTGATCTGTCAATTTAAGATACAGTGATCCTGCCCACTGAACAGAATTCAGTTTGACTGAAATGTCAAATAGATATGCTTTTAAAATTATTGTCAGGGGAGAAAAACAAAGCTTATATTGTTGGTGGGTGACTTAAATGGCTGTAGTTACTGTACACGGGCCCCAAAAATCCAACAAAAAACAATGTATATAATGTCTGAGTTCAACAATCACATCTGGTCTAAATGAATGATAAATTGGCTTGGGGCTGTATTAAAGTTGGTAGCGTGTCAGACTCTCAATTATAACGTCCAGGGTTCAATCTCTGCTCACGTCATATTATCCTTTCCGACATTTGTCTCTCACAATGGGTTGATAATCATAAACCTAAGTGGGAAGATCAACTGGAGGCTCAGAAGGATGCAGTGGTGGTACTGGTGTGAGAAATACCAGGATTCCATGGGTAGGTTCTCCAGCAGCGGTGATGTAATTGAAATACTGTTAAAAGTGGTATTAAACCCCATGGTAATCAAATGAATGATTGGTTTGATTGAACAATCAGTTGTCTGATTTGCAGTTGCTCTCTGTCTATTGTCAATGTTTGGGAATTATTGTTTAACTAACACATTTTGTTCCATTTTAGCCTCTGGAAATTGATAAGAAGTATTCAGGAATATTGGAGAAAAAATGGACATCTGTGATAAGACTTCAAAAAAAGGTAAATGAATAACAATAGCTAAATTATTGCACTGCCAGCCTGAAAGAATTTTCTTAGTTGCCTTAGTAAATGTCAATTTAGTTTTATATGTTTCCTGGATTTAAAAAAGCTCCATGTAAAAAGTCCAGTGAGAACCCTAAATATAGGGTTTGATGGAACATAATCAAAATCTTATATTTTGAATAAAAAATCATTCCCTCACTGGACTTTGAAGGTGATTCTTTTCCTTGAGATTCTTAAGACTCTGTTTAGATTTCTAAGAGCAAGTGTCCTTTAGATTTTTATGCCCCTAAATAAGAATCCTAAGAAATCCTATTAAGGATTTTAAGTGTACTCAGCATTAGCTTAAACAGTTATCCTTGACAACATCAAATGTTTCCATTGAAAATAACAGTATTTATTCTTTAAGACATCTTAAAAATCTTATTTAGCGGGTTTTTTCATCTTGAAGAAAAGAACACACCTCTGCTGGTAAACAATGTCAATCATCTGTCTAACATAGCTCTGGCTTTTCAATACATTCTTGGTGTTTTATAACCCCAAAATACGATAGTTATGAAAAGAGGAAAATCAGCAGTGGCTTTCTTCAAGCAGTTTCTTTTTTAAAGAAACATTTTGAATCAAACTTTTTTTTGTTGTATCCATAGGTTATGGACCTTGAAGCAAAACTTTCGGAAGCAGAGAAAGAGTTTAATCAAGGTGGAGGACCCACACGCGACAAACGTAGTCCGTCGGAATGGATTCCTCGTCCCCCAGAGCGCTATGCCCTCAGTGGACATAGAAGTCCAATAACAAGGGTAGTTTTTCACCCAACTTTCAGTGTAATGGTGTCTTCAAGTGAAGATGCTACCATCAGAGTAAGTGTTCAACTTTGTCTGTCAGAATCCTTCCCTTTTGTCTGAAGATCACTTTAAACCATTCCAACACAGCAAAATTGTAGACTGGTCCAAATTGAAAGAAGCTGCAGACGACATTTTCAAGTTGATGGAATTTTGAAAAATTTTGTCTTTTGTGATAGAAAACAATGTGGATAATGAAGAAATTGCTTGATACAAGCAATTTCTTCATTTTCCACAATGTTTCAAAAGCTTTTTTCTTGATGGGTGTAAAAAGGAGGGCTTGTGTGGGAATGGGTTGACCCATTCCTACACAACCCTGCTTTTTACTTGCAGAAGAAAAATACCTTTAAAAAAACATTGTAAGAAAAGGAGAAATTGCTTTTAACTAAGATGAATCTGACCTTGTTTTGTCATCCATATTCCCTCTCAGTTTTGTCCAGTCTTAAATTTTCTTGTTTTGTAGTGGGTTAGGTAATCTAATATGTATGAACTATTGACAGAGGGTTTATTGAATTCATCTTAGTAACAATTAAATGTCTTGAAAGTCGCATATCATCTTCAGTGTTTTCAGAAATTGCTTTTAACCCATTGCAATATACAAATTTTAGATTGATCAATATTGATAAAAGGCTTGAATAAATAGAATTTTGAATAACCTTAGTTTATCTAGGTAGAAACAAGAGTTTTGAATAACCTTTGTCTCTCTGGTTAGAAGCATTGTAGGAAATGAAGAAATTACTTTTTACACTTTCTTTATTTTCCGAAATAATTTCTTAACCCATTCCCAATCAAGAAAATTTTAGACTGGTCCAAATTGAAATGAGGTTCAGACAACATTTTAAGATTTATGGAATTTACTTACTTATTAGAAAACATTGTGGAAAATGAAGAAATTGCTTGTAACTAGCAATTTCTTCATTTTACACAATGTTTTCTCAATTGGTTTTCCTGAGGGGCGTCCAAAAGCATCATTGTGTGGGAATGGGTTAACCTTTATATTGAAAATACAGGATTGCTTTTTAAAATGGATTAATTGATGGTACACCTGATGATTAAAGAATCAGATTACTAATCCAATTGTTCATTTAGAAGGGGAATGAACATTGAACCTAGATATTAAACTAAGATTAAACTAGGATTTTGGTTTGTTTGGACAATTTACAATCTTCTTTTTATATCCATATTGTTTTACCGTAGTCTGTATGGTCATATGTCCGTTTATCTGTCTGTTGATCTGTCTGTCTGAAAGTTTAAAAAAAAAAACATTTACAATTACTTTTATCTTAGTAATTTAAGATACAATGATCATATGTGGCATAATGATAGTTTTCATATACATCTGCAGATACCAAGGTCTAGGTCATGTGACAAGGTCAAGGTCATTTGTTACAGTCAATCTTCTGCAAATCTTAACCAAGAAACTTAACGTTTACAAATTTTCAAACCCATTCAAAATGGAAATGCTTATTTTTGGCATGAAATAGATATCATCAATACGCATGTGCAGATACCAAGGATTAGGTCTTGTGACAAGGTCAAGCCATTAAGGTCACTTATAAAGGTCACATAAAAAAGGCTGTAAAGGAGGCAAAGTGTTTCACAAACACAGGTTGTTTGAATGGTATATTTTCAAAATAATGCTGTTGATATCTCAGTCAAATTAGCTTGTTGGAGGACATAAGGTTTGGCTATTGCTTCATCAATTGGGAACCATTATAGATTCTGGCATTCAGGACTTATTATGTTTCCATCGTTAGATATGGGACTATGAAACTGGGGATTATGAGAGGACACTAAAAGGCCACACAGACTCAGTGCAGGATGTTGCATTTGATCATACTGGAAAGTACCTAGGTATGTACTGTTACACCTCTATCTTTGTAATTACATAGCCATTTTTGTCGAGCCCGCTTGCGGTGAGAGAGACATAGTTGTCATTATGACAAGTCGGTGTATGCGTTAGTCCGTCGTCCAACTTTGTCGGGACAATTACTGCTACATTTATGGATGGATTTAAAAAAAACTTGGCACAATTATTCTCCATCTTGATTAGATTTGCCATATCAAAGAATTTTTTGGATAGCTTCAAGTTCAAGGTCACAGCTAAAGGTCAAACACTAAAATATTGTGCTTGTCCGGAGCATTTCTCCCACAATTATGGATGGATTTCAAAATAACTTGGCACAATCATTTTCCATCTTGAGTAGATGTGCCACATCAAAGAATTTTTTGGATAGCTTCAAGTTCAAGGTCACAGCTAAAGGTCAAACACTAGAATTGTGCTTGTCCGGAGCATTTCTTCTACAATTATGGATGGATTTCAAAATAAATTGGCACAATTGTTCTCCCTCATGAGCAGATGTGCCATTTGAAAGAATTTTTTGGATAGCTTCAAGTTTGCGGTCTCGACGGCAGTTGTCCTGGGACAACCATCTAGTTGAACATTAGGCTTTGACCAAAGTGCAGTTGTAGCGCTTAAGACTTCTCACCGCAGGGTTCCAGGTTTGATCCCCAGCACTGGAGAATATCCTTACTACGTTTTTGTCTCCTAGCGATGGGTGGATAATTGTAAACCTAAGTGGGATGTTGTGAAAGGATGTTGTGGTAGTACTGGTGTATTAGATACCAGGAATCCATGGTTAAGTGCTGCAGTCACTGCAATTTGTCTTAAATACTGTTAAAAGTGGCATTAAACCCCATATAATCAATCATTCTTGAACATTGTGTTAATCTATGTTTTCATACTTGTTTACCGTATCCTTTAAAATTTAGACTGAGGGCAAAAAACAAGATTTTCCTACAAGAAATATGTACATGACATATTCATATCTGTATGAGCTGAATTAATATTATAAAAGGCTTAACTTTTTTAGCTTTAATATTCGAAGAATGGGGGGGGGGCTATTCCTGTCACCTTGACATGCAAGTCTGATATATCTGTTTCTTCTCATGCTATTGATCTGAAAATTTGCATATGCCTTTATGACCATCATATCATACACTTGGCAAAGATTTATTACGCTGACATTCATTCTAGGGCATTTACCAAGTCCTCAACTTAAAACATTTGGTTAAAATGCAACAATAATTATCTTTGTTTGTACTAATGCTATTGCTATGAAACTTTGCATATGCTTTCTTGATCATAATATCAACCCCTAGAAAAGTGTTCATTACCAGGGTTCACACAGGCTTGAAAAGTACTTGAAAATGAAGGGCTGTCTTGAAAAGTCCTTGAAAACTAAATTTGCCTTGAAAAGCACTTGAACATTAGCCATCGGTTTTGAAAAGCACTTGAATTTCACTTATTAAGGTATTCCAGACAGTTAGATTTGGTTTCAAAATCAAAAGTGAGCATGTAAGAAGAATTTCGGCAAGTTTGAATAATAATAATAATAAAAAAGATCAGCGAGAGCGCCATAATGTAGGTACAGGCCGAATGGGTATGGTGCAAATAGGGATTTTAGTTGCTTCCCTTGCGAAATGGGGGCGAAAATTCGGTCCACACTCCACAGCATGTCAGAAAAAGTAGAAATGTACGTGAATCACGTAGAATTGACAGAAAACAAGTACATCTTTTTCTCCAAATATGCTCCAGTATGTATGAAAAATAAAACTCAATTATGAACAAAGTAACCATCCTAGATCCATCCTATCCAGGGCTTCGAAAATTTTGAAATTTAAATCGGTCCTAGACAATGCCACCTCCCCCGCCAATTTGATTATTTTTCCAGAGTAGAATTTTTGCACAAATCTCGGTCATTTATTAATTGTAATTGATTTGCGATTTATTATTCGGACGATTTCCACCCCTGAAGTAAGATTTCATGATTCGTTGTTTCTTTAACTTTATTGACAGAACTAGTGATATTATGCAGTTGTTTTCGTTTATATTCAAATTATCTGCATTCTGCAGATTTCCACTTATTGTTTGAATTATATTGGCTATGTTTCCTATCGTGATTGAAAAACTATAAAACATATATCAACGACATGACTTTTTTTTTACAAATTTCAAACCCCGTCTTGTGCGCTCACATGTGATAAATAATTTCATATAAGCATTGTGCTGAGCTATTCCGACTTTATACGAATGGCAACTGAAGTCTGTTCATGTCTGGATTTATACACTGCAACTCCTATATAACGCTACCGGGCACAGCGCTGACTCCATTATAACGCGGGGTCCGCTTGGCTCCCAAAATTTAGGAGGGGGGGAAGGGGCATTTCGGGTTGCAGATGCTGAGATACTATGTTAATGCTGATTTAGCCGCGATTTTTTCATCCCGTCTTCGGCCCACTCTTAGAAAAAGGGTTGCACATAAAAATCGATAATTATCCAATGCCAGGTAAGTTTTTAACACCTTACGTGGACGGTCTTTGGTCATTAATTCATTACTTCAGGGGTAATTGCTTTGTTTGATTGATGACACGCGTAGTGTTTCAATTTACAAAATCAGTTTGATAGTTTGGTCTTAATGCTTGACATTGAGATGATCAATGCCTTAGGTTTTTTTTATAATTTTCAGATCAATACAGAATAGGCACGCACCTCGGTATCTTTCAGTTACAAACCTTGAAAGTAATGCTATTAAAATATCAGACTGTTTCACTCTCGGCGTTCTTAAATTTTTTCATTCCCCAGTAGGACGTGTTCTTAAAGAAATTCGCGAGCATGAAATTAGACAAATTGACTTGAGCCTACTATTTATATCACTTCATAGTTTGCTGGTATCCGGAGCTCGTAGAGGATAGTGGCTTCAAGATTAAAACGCAACAATGTGCTTTAAAAACAATCAGTCGTAGTTGCGACGTTTTCGCTAAATACAGAAAATACGTGAATGTGAATAGTAAATGTCACAATATCGGAAGATTCTCATCCGAAACGAGCTAGATAATATAAGTAGATTAAAATAAAATACCGTTATTTTCCCGCATTTCTTTCAATAATCCGAAAATGTAATGCCATTCTGTATGATCAAACACATGGCAAAAAGCTCGTCGACAAATTTGAAGTCAAGGTTTTTCGGATACAGTTTGTTCTATATTGAGGGAGGAAAGGTGATCAAAGGTGCCGCCGCCAGATGTTCAGCTATTTATGGGAGAGTTTCCGGAGTTGTCACGTGCCAGACGCGTACCCCGTGAGAATTCTTGCCGACCGAATTTTTTACTCTTGTTGTTATTAAACCAGACATTCCGCCGGCTCGGATATTTTTCGATTAAAATGACCTTCATTTTTACGATTAAAAATTAGCCGCTACAAAGTTTAATCCAGTTTTGTATACGTGCAACTGGTCGGTTTAAATTCCCGATTCGTAAATGACTAGGTTCAGATAGAGTTCTTTGTCGGTTAATTGTTACCGTATTTTTAACAATGGTTAAGAAATTAGACCAAGTCCATTATGGCGAAAGAGGTTCGAAGGTCGATCCACGCGACATTTTCTCAACGCTTCAGTAACCCCAGGTGTTCAACAACTCGTCGGTCTCCAAGACGTCGCTATGCAGAATACTTAGATTTTATCCCTTTTGTCTAAGGATGGAAATATTTACGTCCGGGTAAAACTAAATTCAATTAGATTAATGCTGACGACTATCATAATAATAAAACATGTCTCGGGTAAAAGTTCTAGCTTCTTAATATTGGGAGAAAGAGAAGCACAATTTATAGATCTGTAGAAATTTATGGATTATTTATGGATTATTCCATTCTGATAGACCGGGAAGGTAAGGTTAGAAATTAATTCTCCGCACGCTGAATTTCGTCGGTTTCTGCTAAAATCTCGTAGCTAAAGTTGTTTTTCATTTCCCGACTAGTTACTTGTATAGAATTAAACTTATTCCAGGAAATTTTATCACGAATTATCGGGTGTTTAGTTCCGATTCTGACGGTTTAAAATTTCAGTTAGGGGGGGGGGGGGATGGCAGCGTTATAGCATAATAACTCCACTTCTTCCACTGTTTCACTTCTTGGACCCCACCAACAGCGTTATAGTGGAGCTGCAGTGTATATGCATCCCATATTATAGTAAAAGAAATTTGTAAAAGCAATTAAATTAGCGCAGTATTAGATGTCCATTTTGATAAGACTTAAAACATGTATAAGTCAACTGATCCTCCATTGCAAATAGTTTACTTAACTCGATACCTGAAGTTGGGTCAAGCTCAAACTATGGCTAACTGCAAATTAGGGTCACATGCGGATTGGCACTTGACTGGCCAGTGGGTAAACTAGTTATCAATCTTTTGCACTTTTGTATTACTCAATAATAAGTGCTTGAAAATTGTAAGATTTGTCCTTGAAAAGTCCTTGAATTTTACTCGGCCTTGTCTGTATGAACCCTGATTACTCATACTGGGGTACAATCATTTCAGTGGAATTTTTACCTTTTGTCTGTCAAAGATTTACTTGCAACTGTCATATGGCTCTTATATCTTTGTTCTTGCTCTGAAACTTTGAATATACATTTTGGGCCATATTATCATCCTGAGGAAAAGATTCATTATTGAAACATCCTTTATAGAAGAACTTAACTCTTTCGGCGGAGAACTACTAGGTCACAGTTTTACGTTTAGTTGAATTTGACCTCTTTTGATTTAGAAATTCTTGGTTTGAGTTTACATGAAAGATTTTATTTTTCTGTTACTACTACCCTATGTTCAGTGGTCTCAATAAGTGTACTTTGACCTATATCATGTCGAGAAAATCAGGAAAAAATGCCCGGAAAATCAGATCTGGACGTAATTAAATGACCAAGATTCAAGAAAAAAACATCCTGAATTCGTCACTTGGACATTTTCAGAAGTTACAAGATAAAAGGTTTTATAAACAAAAGAATGTATACACTGGCCAATAGTCTATAAAACACCCTTGGGTAAAATTGAATCCATAAGCAGTTTATTGAAATATCTCCATGGCGCCCAATTTATATAGGGCATACTCAATTATAGCCAGTTTGCTAACCGACTAGTCGCTGCATCTTAGATCCAATTCATAATGTACCGGGCCAAAATCAAGTAGGACTAAATTTCGTCAAATATCGCTGTGCGTTCCAATTTTTTCAAACCAAGTTTGCACAGCATTTCTCCATAAAAGTGTCGCTTCAAGTTTGTGGCAGATACAGAGCTGAATGTCAAAAATGCACATCTATTTTGCATTCTAAATACGTTTATGATGCATTGGATTCTATTTCTATACAGAAGTTACCCTATTGATCTCATAGTATCTGAGAGTTCTCTCCCTTTAGTATGACATCACACTTGCTGTCTATAAACATAAACTACTAGAAATGAAACAGGGAATTTCTTACAGGATGCAACCCTGCTATAATTTTCTTTTCTTTTTGTACTGCTACTTTTATATATATAAGTGATTTTCATGGCATATTTAGCCACAGTCAGTAGCGCACCAGACTCCAAATCTTCAACCATGGGATGTCATGGGTTCCATGCCAGGCGACAGCACATATCCTTTCTGAAATTTGTCTCTGGAGTGGATAATCATAAAACTAAGTGGAATAGTAGCTGGAGGCTAGGAAAGTATGTAGTGGTAGTGCTGGTGTGAGAAATACCAGAAATCCATTTTTAGATGACCCAGCTGTCGTGATATGACTGAAATACTGTTAAAAGTGAAATTACACCCCAATCAATGAATCATGGCAGTTTCAGTTTCAGTTTCAGAATAATCCAGTCTAATTTTTTTGTACCCCTAACAGTCAGTTTAATCATTTTCTCCCATTCTACAAATCATACATTTATCCAAATCCTGAGAGATTTGCAAACAACAATTACTAAATGTGTGGAACCATATTTGGAAAATAATAGTGCAGGGATGTTGTGGGAAAAGGATAAATTAATGCTAGAAACAAATTTCTCAAGAAATAATCTCTTCTAATACCACATTGTTTTCACTAGTTCCACTCAATTGGACATAAAATTGAGGGACCACAAGTGTAAGGATGGAAAAGAATGTACTGTAGGCTTTATGTATCTATTTGCATTTAATTTCTCTTTTTTTTGGGGGGGGTATGGTTGAGGGTGTGAAAAAAAATTCCTTGATTTTGTGAAAACTTCTTGAAATTGAAACTTGGAATTTGAAAAATTCCTGAAATTAGTCCTTATTGAGAGCACTGTATGTTGACATTTAGTTGCTATTTCTATCCAGCACTAGAAATAGTCAATATTTCATATTTCCTACATTTGTGCATGTAGTTTGAAATCATTTAGCTTAAATGACCTCCTTCAAAATCAGATTTGCCTTTTGAAACAAATTTTCAGCTAACTTCAAGGTCGTAGCTCTGGGTAAAATATTCGTCAGGCTAAACTTGTCCCCAGACAACTTTCTCATGGCTAGGGCTATCTCCAGAATTAACAGGCTTCTCACCAGACCCTTGTTGGGTATCAGCCCTGATACGCCTTCATAAATAAAGACAGGTTGCCAATACACCATAACATTGCCAATACGCTAAAAGGTCACAGATATAGCTTAATTTCCAGCTGAAGAATGGGTCAAACAAGTCATTGAAGTATACCACATATTGCATAACATATCTGTTGATAAGACCCTTCCTCACTAACCAATTGGTGATTATTGATTTTTTCTCGCATTCCCCGCTGGTACTGCACTCCCAGCCTCCAAGGATGGTAGGTACCAATATGTAAGCAGTAAATTGAAAATGGCACCAGTTTCGAAAACTGTCACTTCCCCTGAGATTGGCTGAGTTTGTGTTGACAATAATTTAGTTCGATGTGAAATATATCAAACTAAAGCCATTATGGTTTAAAATTCAATTTCTGGTGGAAAGCTTAATTGAATAATTTTATTTCATTCATTGATCAACAAAAACATGCACTTTTCCCTTTAAGAGAATTTGCCATAATAATAAAGACAGATTGCAGATAGAAGCCATCCTAGTTGTATGTAGTTTATTTTATAATATAGTTTAAAAAATACATACATGCCTATTTTGGATTAAATCCATTTTTCATCCAACATGGAGAGTATTATCTCACACATTCATACCCTGGCTTGTTCAACCTATTTGTTTCAATGAATTTTTTTTTTTAATGAATTTGATCAATAGTAATACAATATTATGATTTTAGTATTCATGTAATGATATCTCAAATTCTGATGTTTTTTACTAAGAAAGAATAAAATATAACCTCTTGAAAATCAAAGTGTTTAAAGCACTTAAAGATGGGAATGCCTAGGACCAATTACTTTTTATCTTTATCAAAAGTAATGTTTAAATAATTATATAGAATCAGGAAAAGACAATGCACTCTGTAATATTTTGAAAACAAAAAACCTCTTTAGAAAATCAAAGGTCTGAAATTAGTTATAAGCATTGATTGGCATGGTAACATAAGTTGCTTTTAGTTAAATTTTAAAGGTAATCTCCCAACCCAGTTAGTATTAGGCCTTGAAGAAAAAGAGCCTTATCTCAGGTGAGCACCAGAGTCACTGGCCCTCTTGTTATGTATAGTAATTTCATGATGTTAACAGACTGTTATGCTGCGCATTTGCTAAGCCTACAAAAATTTCTGGGGAGAACCCTGATTAAGGTAAAAAAGGCTTAGCATCATTAAAAATTAGATGATAGAGTTTGATAAACCTATTACCAGACGGCAACATTTTAGACTGGCCCAAATTGAAAGAAATTGCAGAGGACAATTAAAGTTAATGAAATTTTTGATTTTTTCACATTTCTGGGTAGAAAACATTGTGGAAAATTAAGCAATTTCTTCATTTTCTACAATGTCTTCTAAAAGCTTTTTTCTTGAGGGCGTTTAAAGGCATCACTGAGTGGGAATGGGTTAAAAGAATAATGAGAGACATGACATAAACAGAAATATTTTTTGTTCTTTTTCAGTTTCATGTTCAGCAGATATGACCATAAAATTATGGGATTTCCAATCTTTTGAGTGTATCAAAACAATGTATGGTGAGTGATTAACTTTCTTCATCATTCTATCTTAGGGCTGAAGATATACATGTACTAAGTAAACAATTGACCAATTGCTGGCCGGACCACTTACTTTATTTGCAATGCCCATCGACTAAGACAGGAAGTCCTTCATTTTTAGCTCCACTGGCTGAAAACCAGCTAGCTATTGTCATGGCGTTGTGTCCGTCTGTCTGTCCGTCCGTCTGTCCATCTGAAAACTTTTACTTTAAGAATCTTCTCCTTAGAAAGTACTGAACAGAATTCAACCAAATTTCACAGAAATGATCCCTTGATGACCCTTTATCAGATTCCTTTAAAGAGTTTTGAAGGATGAAAAACATGGCTTCCAAACTAAAAGGCGTAGAGCATTGATATTTAGTATGTAGCATAATCTGGTGTACTTTTATTTGTTTTTGTACCCTTTGGACTCAGGTGACCGATAAGGCCCTATGGGCCACTTGTTTATTTTAAAAATAAATGGTAAGAAAATAGTGCAGTTAAGAAATGTTTGACTTTGGCATCAACTCCTCCTCCATTTGGACCCAACTTTCCTCCATTTGGCCCCAACTTTTTAGCTCACTGCATCACAAAGTGCTCTGGGTGAGCTATTGTGATAGGTCATCGTCCGGCATCAGTCTGTCCTTCAGTTCATCTGTCCGTCCATAAAAATCTTCTCCTTAACTAACCATGGAATTTCAACCAAACTTCACAGAAATGATCCTTAGGTTATGATCTTTCAAAATACTTAAAGAATTGAAATCCATGAAGAACTGTGGTTGCCATGGCAACAGAGTGAAAAAACTTTAAAGAATCTTCTTCTCCCAAGCTGTAAGGCCTAGAACTTTGATATTTGGTACAAATCATCATCTATTGACCCTCTACTAAAATACTTCAAAGAATAATCGTGTTCTGAAAATTTCCCCTTTTCTTTGTGATCCCTAATTTTACATAGAAATGAAGAAGGAATACTTTAAAAATCTTCCTTTCCCAAACCATAAGGCCTAGAGCATTGCTTTTTTGTATAAATCATCATCTATTGACCCTCTACCAAATTACTTCAAAGAATTACTATCTCTTGAGAATCAGCCCTTTTCAGTGCTTTCCCTGATTTTACATAGAAATGAAAAAGGAAAACTTTAGAAATCTCTTCTCCCAGGCCATGAGGCCTAGAGCTTTGATATTTCATAAAAATCATCATCTATTGACCCTCTACCAAAAGACTTTTCCCTTTTCTTTGTGATCCCTAATTTTACATAGAAATAAAGAAGGAAATCTTTAAAAATCTTCTTCTCCCAAACCATAAGGCCTAGAGCTCTGATATTTTATATAAATCATCATCTATTAGCCCCCTAACAAAATACTTCAAAGAATAACTCTATTCTGAAAATCAGCACTTTTTGTGCAATCCCTGATTTTACATAGAAATAAAGAAGGAAATCTTTAAAAATCTTTTTCTCCTAAACCATAAGGCCTAGAGCTTTAATATTTGGTTGGTAATAATACCTTTTGAGCCTGCACTAAATACTTCATAGAATTACAATATCCTTAAAATACGCCCTTCTTTGTGCAATCCCAGAAAGGAATAATGAAGGATATCATAGAAAACGTTCTCCTTGTAAACCATTAGGCCTAGAGCTTTGATATTTGGTGTGTATTTATGCCTATTGACTCTCTACTTAATTACATCAAAGAATTACTGTACTCTTGAAATTAGCTCAATGTGGTTGGATATCCTCTTTACCTAGGATTAAAGGAGAAAACCTTTAAAAAAAACTTCTTCTCCAAAATGATCTGGTGTCGGGCTTCGATATTTTGTATTTTAACCCATTCTCACACAGTGACACTTTTGAACGCCCCTCAGGATGAACTATTGGGAAAACATTGTGTAAAATGAAGAAATTGCTTGTAACAAGCAAATTCTTCATTTTACACCATGTTTTCTATCCAAAATAAAAAATTTCATAAACTTTTAAGTTTTCGTCTGCAACTCCTTTCAATTCGGACTTGTCTAAAATTTTACTGTGTGGGAATGGGTTAAAGCCTTGAGCCATCATACTCAGGGGAGTGATATATGACCATCATGGTCCTCTTGTTTAATTTGGTAAAAGTGAAGATGACAATTTTTTCAAGCCAGAGCTTACCCTGAAGACTTTTATTTTTTTAGCTTAATTTTATTTACAATGTTCAATGAAATTTGTTAAGTTTCTGTCAGCTTTGGATTCATGGTATGAAAATAGAAATAATTAGACATCTGTCCTGGACTAAGAATGACTATTTCAGGTATACCTGTTGGCAAAGTAAAATATCCAGATAATTTGAAAAGGGATTCAATAGCCAAAATAATTTACTCTAATTTATGAGGAATATTTTTAACCAACTTTCAGGACATGATCATAATGTTTCGAGTGTAACATTCGTGCCAAGTGGAGATTTTGTTGTATCAAGTTCTAGAGATAAAACTATTAAAATGTGGGAGGTAGCCACAGGGTAAGTTAGAATTGTCTTAATCTGTTTACTTCCCATATGAGTCTGTGGTTGTGGATTTGATCCTTGTGCTGACTCACACGAACTTGGTTTTCAGAACTTCTATTTATTCTTATAAAAACTTTTGAATAGTTTACAGCTGCTATGCTTTAAACTGAAGGAATTTTCAGCTCACCTGAGTGCCCTCGGTGAGCTATTATGATCGGTCATCATCTTGTGTCTTACTATCCATCAGTCTGGCCATCCATCTGTCCTTCCATTCGATCACAATTTACAAAAATCCTCTCCTCCTATACTAACCATGGAATTTCAACCAAACGTCACAGAAATAATCCTAAGGTCATACTCTTTCAAAATACTTCAGAGAATCATATTGCTGTCGTTCATCTGTCTGTCTGGCCATCCATCTGTCCTTCCATCCATCCACATTTAAAAAAAAAACTTCACCTCCTATACTATGCATGGAATTTCAACCAATCTTCACAGAAATGATCCTTAGGTCATGCTTTCAAAATAATTCCATGGCAACCCAATGAAAACACTTAAAAAATCTTCTTCTCCCAAACTATAAGGCCTAAGGCTTTGATATTGGTATATATCATCATCTAATGATTCTCTATCTACATACATCAAAGAATTACCATACTCTGAAAACTAGCCCTTTTCTGTTCCCTTTTATGTGCTATCCCTGATATAAGATAGGAATGAAGAAGGAGATCTTTGAAAATCTTCTCCCAAACTATAATGCCTAGAGCTTTGATATTTGGTAAAAATGATCATCTATTGACCCTGTACCAAAATACTTGTACAGTACAGTACTCTGAAACTTAGCCCTTTTCTGTGCAATCCCTGATTTTAGATAGGAATAAAGAAGAATATCTGTGAAAATCTTCTATTAACCTTAAAACCATTAGGCCTAGAGTCATGGTATTTGGCATGTATCAATGCAATTGATCCTCTGCCAAAATTCTTCGAAGAATTTCAGTAAACAGGAATTGAGCGCTCTAGATCAAATACGCACCTTGAATTAAAGGAGAAATCTTTAAAAATCCTCTTCTCCAAAACAATTAGGAATAGCCTTGAGCCATCATACTCAGGGGAGCAATATGGGAACATCATGGTCCTCTTGTTTAAAGTAAGTGTCATTGGTATGTTTTTCAGTCTTTCTCTGTGTAAGAAACTGGTCAAAATATCCGAAGGAATAAATAGAAGTCTCCAGATGTGACTACATAAGAAACATAAAACAGACTAATTATAGAATGGCTTTAATTGTCATTCTTATTGTAAATATTCTTTTCTGACTGCAATTGAGGCCATTCAGGCCTTTGACTAAGCTTATAACTTAGCTCATTCCCTCACAATGATGCTTTGTAACGCCCATTCAGCAAAACAAAATGGGAAGCAAATGTTGAAAATGAAGCAATTTCTTCTTTTACCCAGAAAGTTGAAAAAAAAACACATTAAATTGTCATTTGCATTTCGCTGTCTAGTAATAATTTAAAGATGGAAGTATAAACCCTAAAATCAAGGATAGTATCTCAAAATTCATTTTCATTAGAATTTTGTGACTTTTTCATCTTAGGTTAGCATACAAAACTCATGCTGCAAAATAGGTTATTTGAAAACCCACTGATAGGTATTGCTATAGTACTATTTTTAAATTTAAATCAACTGAAGTGATACTTAACCTTTTCTCACTAAATTCCCTTTTTTTACACCTAGAAGAAAAATGATTAAGGAAATCATTTTGAGAAAAGGAGAAATTACTTGGTACAAGCAAATTATTCTTTTTTCATAGTGTTTTATACCCTTATGACAAAGTTATTTTCCCATTAAAAAATAAAATTGTTGTCTTGACTTTTTTCTATTTGGACCAGTCTTAAAATTTTCTTTGTGTGGTCTAAACATTCAAAATATTTTCAGGACCTTTAGTCCTTTGATTTCTTGCTAGAGTAGACTAGCTTTAAGCCATGATTTGTTCACATAAGATCCAATTGAAACAATCATTGAAGCATGAACACTTTTGGTAGAGACTCATATTAACCCTTTCCTGTTCAATCCCTGCTTTTTACATCCCTGTGTTGATATACTTGAGAAAATGATGTGTAAAAAGAAGAAATTGCTTGTATCAAGCAATTTCTTCATTTTACACAATATTTTCTACCCTGTTGAATGATTATTTTTCAAATAAAATGAGTTTTATATTGTCATCTGAAAAAATTTGGGTAGGTCTATTATTTTGCAAAACAGGAAAGGGTTTAGAGACACTTTCAAGGTATCAGTCCATCCTAAACAAGTGTAACCTGAAGAACAAGACTTTATTAATAGATAAAGGATGAAAAAAAAATACTAACTACTAGAAATCATCAATATTTTACAAACTAAAGAAACAAGGCCTCAAGAGTATGAGAATATTTATGAAAATATTGGTTTATTCAATTGCTTTTTGTATTGATCATTCAAACATGTCAAATTTACAATGGAAAGATCCCTGGTCACAATCACTGAGCTCCAACAGGAAAGTCCACATAGATATCAATGAGTGATATATTGCAAAAATTGTGGTTAGTAACTTGTTACAAAAAAATAAAAGGTTTCCTTGGCAAGCCAAATGTACTAACAACAGCTTGAAATATCTAAGTTGCCAAAACAACGTACTTGCTTGACATAAATGTTGGCCAATGTCGGAGTTCAATGTTCACTTCTTATCTAAATGAACAATTTGATTGGTTTATTGATTCTTTGATTGACATCCCAATCTCTGGTGTGACTAAGATCTGTCTGCCATTGATATTAATGACCACTTGATTAAGGAATTATATTGTAGGTATTGTGTTAAAACATTTACTGGTCACCGAGAATGGGTACGGATGGTAAGGGTTAACCAGGATGGTTCATTATTGGCCAGTTGTTCTAATGACCAGACGTTACGTGTGTGGGTAGTGGCCACTAAAGAGTGTAAAGCAGAATTGCGGGAACACGAACATGTCGTAGAATGTCTAGCTTGGGCTCCAGAGTCGTCTTTTCCAGCTATTAATGAGGCTGCTGGAACTGAGGTAGGCTAACTTGTAGAACAGGGAACTGCCAAGGCTTTGGAAGCATGGTATCAGTGTCCACTTGCTCTATGAGATGTTTGGACATTTTAAGAAATTGATGGATCACAATAATCTTGTTACTAAAGCTTTATAATGTGTTTAAAACTCAAGTATGTGCATACTGCACTTTGCTTATAAAGGAATACATTCCTTGTTTCTTCTTAGATTTACTTTCACAAATAGAGAAATAGAAATTAATGTATATCAGACCTCTTCATTCATTTAAGAGATAAAGAGAATATTTCTTGTTTTCATGGAGGTATGAACTGAAAACACTAAACACACTGTATAAGTGTGATTAGGTTTTTTGGTTCATACCTCCATGAAACAAGAAATACTCTTTTCATTTCTTATGATTTAATAGCACTGAGCAAAAAAAGCAAAAACTTTACACCTTGTGATATTTTTTGTGTGGAACTATTTTGTGCTGAAGCATACAAATTGGCTGAGTTCTTTTGTTCATGGAGGTATGAATTTTTAGCTCACCTCCATGGTGAGCATTTGTGATCATTGAATGACTGTTGTCTGTCGTGCGGCGTCAACAGTTAAAGTGTTTACACTCAAGAGGCAACAGTTTTGACCCAATCTTCATGAAACTTGGTCAGAATAATTGTTAGGTCATGAGGATGAACCCTATTCAGGGTTTTCCCTGGACTTTCAAAACAGGGGGTCATTTTGCCTCATTATGACCCCTATCAAATAAGATAAAGAAGGCTGTCTAGCTATTTTCGGGGGTCATTTCTAAAAAATGGGGCACCAAATTCAAAGAAGGAGAGGGTCATGGAAAACCCTGCCTATTGATTATGGGAGGGTTCTATTCGAAAACACGGGAAAAGGGGCCTGAATGACAACTTCTTGTTTACACTCAAGAGGCCACAGATTTAGCTCAATCTTCATGAAACTTTGTCAGAATAATTGTTAGGTCATAAAGATGAACCCTGTTGATTATTGGAAGGTTCTTTCCAAAAACACATGAAAAGGGGCCTTAATGACAATTTCTTTGTTAACACTCTAGAGGCTATAATTTTGGCTTAATCTTCATGAAACTTGGTAAAAATTATTGTTAGGTCATGAGGATGAACTCTATTGATTATGGGAGGATTCTATCGAAAAACACAGGAAAAGGGGGCTTAATGACAATTTCTCTAATTACACTCTAGAGGCCACAATTTTGGTTCAATCTTAATGAAACTTTCACAGAATAATTGTTAGGTCAATCTTCATGAAAATTGGCCAGAATGATTTCTAGGTCACAAGGATTGACCCTATTAATTAAAGGAAGGTTCTTTTGGAAAACACAGGAAAAGGGGCCCCAATGATAATTTCTTTGTTAACACACTAGAGGCCATAATATTGGCTCAATCGACATGAAACTTGGTCAGGATAATTATTAGGTTATAAAGATGAACCTTATAGATTATGGTAGGTTCTTTGGAAATCACAGGAAAAGGGGCCATAATGACAATTTCTTTGTTTACAATGTAGAAGTCACATTTTTGGCTCAATCTTCATGAAACTGGTTATAAGTATCTGTCTCTAGTTGCATTTTTTTTGCAGTCAGGATACTGAATGTAGTTTAGGAAATGCCCGAATTCCCTCTTTGCTTTGTAGAACCTGACAACGACCTGAAAATTTTTTCCTTGCTCGTGTTTGATTCATGATTTCTTATAGTATACTATCTGAAAATGTAAGCCCAGTCATAAGGAATGGTGGCGAAAAGCCGAGTCACTGAATGTGTGCAGTGATTAAGGTCACGACCTTTACAGGTACTTCTATTTATACCATCTTAAACAGTGTTGCATCCACTCAAAAGAGGGAATCACGTTGTCAAAAGTTAACATCATCAGAGACATAGAATAATGTATATTTATGTCTCTGACATCATTTAATTGACTGCCTAAACTTGCCATTTTGACGGATTTAATTTAACAAGAAATGGGTATAGTAGGCCTCAGTGTTCAACGACTCGTCGATCTTAGACATAGTCAAAAGTGAAACAAGACATTTCGTCATCTCAGATTTTTATGCCCCCCCATCGATAGATCTGGGGCATATTGTTTAACCGGTGTCAGTCCGTCCGTCTCTCTGTCTGTCTGCAAAAGTTAACCTGCCAAATTTCCTATAACTTCAACCCTGATAAAGTTACAATGCTAAAATTTGGTATGTAGGTAGGTCTCAACAAGGCACAACTGGGGAAGTTGATTTCTTCAATGTCAAGGTCAAAATTTTAACCCTTTTCCCTAAAACGTTACTCAAAAACTTAACCTGCCAACTAAACATTTTCCCATAACTTCATCCCTAATTAAGTTACCATGCTAATATTTAGTATGAAGGTAGGTCTCAACAAGGCGCAACTGGGGAAGGTCTTTTCATCAAGGTCAAGATCAAATTTTAACCCTTTTCCCTAAAACATTACTCAAAAACTTAACCTGCCAATTGAACATTTTTCTATAACTCTGTCCCTAATTAAGTTACAATTCTAATATTTGGTATGTAGGTAGGTCTCAACAAGGCGCAACTAGGGAAGGGCATTTCATCAAGATCAAGCTCTAAATTTTAACCCTTTTCCCTAAATCATTACTCAAAAACTTAATCTGCCAACTAAATATTTTCCTATAACTTCATCCCTAATAAAGTTACAATACTAATATTTGTTATGTAGATAGGTCTCAACAACAGGGCTCCGGAAATCCGATGAATTGCCGGTCTGGACCGAATTTTGAATTGACAGACCTATTGGAATCCCAAAAATTACACAAAAATCGGTCCGAAATTTTCATCAAATATTGATAAACTCGCCCACCATCTCTCAAAATCCACTTGAAACCGAAATAATTCAAGGGTTTCACACGTTACCTGCAGAATTAGAGATAAACAAAAGTGCCAAAAATCGATCATTAGTTTACCCGCCGGCCAGTCTAATGCACATCCGCACGTGGACCTAATTTGCAGTTTCACGCTTGAACGAACTTTGGGTATCGAGTTTTGTAAGAGAATCGGTCTGACTTACACACGTTCCAAGATTACTGCGTCGATTTAAAGTGCCATTACTCGTGAAACAAATATCTTTTAGTTTAACATGGGATGCGTATATAAATCGAGACATGAACAGGCTTCGGTTGCCGTTCGTACAAAGTCGGAATAGCTCGGCACAAGGCTTTATGAAATTAATTTATCACAAGTAAGCGCGTGAGACCGGGTATGAAATTCATAAAAAGTCACGTCCTTAATATATGTTTTATAGTTTTTCATTCACGGTAAGAAACATAGCCGATAGAATTCAAACAATAACTGGAAATCCGTAGAAAACAGATAATTTAAATATAAACGAAAACGACAGCTTAATAAATATCTCTAGTTCCGTAAATAAAATCAAATCTTACTTCATGGGTGGAAAACGTCCGAATAATAAATCGGAAATTAACTACAATAAATAAAATGACCGAGATTTGTGAACAAATTCCACTCTAGGAAAATAGTGCAACACGTGGGCGACCCACTCGAGTTTGTCTCGTCGGTCTTTCTGATGTACGTCACGACTCTGTGATCCCTTGGGGTAGAATGGACTTACCCGACATTTTTGTGACGTCAGCTGTGATTTTCCATCAACAGACGCTCGTGTTGAGAGAAAATCGACATGACTGTGTTAAATTAACAGAACTTTGGATAACTAGCTTATAAAAATGAAAAAGTATGTCCTTACTAAAATTAAATCGGCGGTACTCTGTAAAACCCGGAAATATTAATAATATGATTTATTTGTCTAATTTTACACCATATTGGAATTCCGTGGACTGCCGTACATTGCCGGAATTGCAATTTATACTCAGCCGAATTTTCGAAAACAAAATGAAAGTAGGATCTATCAGTTGTTTTCATCTATCTTCAACTCGTTGAAGATTATAATCATCTTCGGAACATTTGAAAAAGAGGACAACTACTGAATGAATGAGGAACCCTTTTACGTACGGGAAAGGTGAAAGAAGGCGGGGGTATTCGTTTTTTTAACGGCATAGGAGAGGGGGGGGGGTTGCCGACTGGGGGGGGGGGGCAAAGTCCCGGACCGATTTAGATTTCCAAATTTCCGGAGCCCTGCTCAACAAGGTACAACTGGGGAAGGTCATTTCATTAAGGTCAAGGTCAAAATTTTAACCCTTTTCCCTAAAATGTTACTCAAAAACTTAACCTGCCAGTAACATTTCCCTATAACTCTATCCCTAATTAAGTTACAATGCTAATATTTGGTATGTAGATAGGTATCAACAAGGCACAACTTGGGAAGGTCATTTCATCAAGGTCAAGGTCAAAATTTTAACCCTTTTCCCTAAATTATTACTCAAAAACTTAACCTGCCAACTAAACATTTTCCTATAACTTCATCCCTAATTAAGTTACCATGCTAATATTTGGTATGTAGATAGGTATCAACAAGACGCAAATGGGGAAAGTCATTTCATCAAAGTCAAGGTCAAAATTTTAACCCTTTTCCCTAAAACATTACTCAAAATCTTAACCTGCCAACTAAACATTTTCCTATAACTCTATCCATAATTAAGTTACAATGCTAATATTTGGTATGGGGAAGGTCATTTCATCAAGGTCAAGGTCAAAATTTAACCCTTTTCCCTAAAACAAAACAAAACAAAAAAAACAATAAAAATCACCTGTTTCTAAAGAATTCCTGTTTCGGGGGTGTTTTACCATCACATCCTGTTTCTATTATTATAACCTTCATTCTTACAATTTTAAAAGTTACCAGGTACAAAGTTTAGTCCAGTTTTGTACACGTGCATCTATTCTGTGTAAATTCCCATTTCATAAATTAGAGTTCTTGGTTGATTTATTGTTATTTTTAACAATGGTAAAGAAATTAGACCAAGTCCATTACAGGGAAAGAGGTTCGAAGGTCGATCCACGTGACATTTTCTCAATGCGTCGGTTAACTCAGGTCTTCAACAGCTCGTCGGTCTCCAAGGAGACGTCGCTGTGCGGGATTCTTAGTTTTTATCCCTTTTGTCTAAGGATGGAAATATTTACATCAGTGTAAAGCTAAATTCATTTAGATTAATTCTGACAACTATCAATAATAATAAAACATGTTTCTGGTGAAAATTCTAGCTTTTAGATATTGGTGGGCACCGAAAGAGAACCACAATTTGTAGACCTGTAGAAATTAACGGATTATTCAATTCTGATAAACCGGGAAGGTAAGGGTAGAATTTAATAATTCTCCACACGCTGAATTTTGTCAGATTCTGCTAAAATCTCGTAACTATAGTTGTTATCTATATCGGAGGGTGATGCTCCTTAAACTATCCTTTGTACATTTTGTCCGATTTGACAATTACGCCTCTGATCAAGTCAGTTATGGGCATAGCATGGTTGGGATTCAGTGGGGGGGGGAGATAGAAGTCTTCAAATGTGATTTTATAATAAGGAAAACTTAACAGACAAATCAGAGAATGACTTCCATTATCATACAAATTGTTAATTAAGTCCTGTCTGTATTTGAGGCCATTCAGGCCTTTGATTGTTGGAGTTATACCCACAGGTTCTAAAATAGCCTTGTCTGAGGCCTTCAAATTTGGGAAGAATGCTCAATTGGGGCAAGTTCAGGTTTTCTCCTAAAGTCTCAGGTCTAGGTTATTCTTTTCTTTTATACCATAACCATGTAGTTTTGTACTAACTTTTTTTTAAAAAAAATTCCCTAGAGTCAACGGATTGTTCAAGCACTGGCTGTGCTGCTGGTCACAGTATGTGGTTTGGCAAGGCATTTGTGCCTCAGAATAGTACTGGCTATACCCAGGACAGACACGAATAAATGACCATTATAAAAGAAAGAAACTATGCGAAACCCAGGAAAGATGTGAATAAATGACCATTATAAAGGAAAGAAACTATTGGAAACCCAGGAAAGACGTGAATAAATGACCATTATAAAGGAAAGAAACAATGCAAAACCCAAATCAAGTAAGTCTTCTCAGGCAAGACACTACAGAAAAAGCTAGCCCCAGTCTATCAATCTGTCATTTGGCTTAAAAGTATTTTAGATGAATCATGTAAGCTAGACTACGCCAAATTAAAAGAAGTTGCTTGTGACAATTTTTAGTAGATGACTTTTTCAAAATTTTTTGAATTAAAAACATTGTGAAAAATGAAGAAATTGTGTGTAAAAAAATGTCTTCATTTTCCAGAATTTTTTCCAAAACTTTTTTCATTGAGGAGGGGTGTGCATCCAGAAAATCAGAAAGCAGATTGTGTGGAAATGGATTAAGAGTTCGAAATAATGTGAATTAGTTTAAACTTAAGAGCAGCAAATATAACATTTCCATTACAGACAAGGAAGGGAGGAAGATCTGGTCCTTTTATTATGTCGGGGTCTCGGGACAAGACAATCAAAATGTGGGATATTAGTACAGGATTATGTTTATTCACATTAGTAAGTACATACAGTTCATTTTTAGCCATTAATGGGTAATTTTGATTTTAAATAATAACTATTTAAACCATTACCAGACAGCAAATTTTAGATTAGTCCAAATTGAAAGGAGTTGGAGGTGGTAATTTAATTTCAGTTTTTATGAAATTTTAGATTTTTCTAGCTTTTTTGTGTTGAAAACGTGGAAATGAGGAAATTGTTTGCTACATGCAATTTCTTCATTTAACACAAGGCTTTCCAATTGCATTTTTGAATTGCATCAAAAAGGTTCATTGTGTGGAAATGGGTTTAGAAAATGCTGTCTGAAACCCTATGTTGTGGGCACTGTTCGGAGTTGCCGAAACCAAGAAAATTCTATTTCAAATAAAAACTCACCATAAAGGGTTTTGTTGAAGTAACAACTTTAGAAAAGCATTAACCCTCTTTTATCTAGATGACTATTCTTTTACTATGTTCCTATTGCAGAAAGTTTCTTGTAACTTTGTCCAAAATTTAGACCAGTCAAAATTGAAACAAGCTGCAGGCAACAATTTAAAGTTGATGGAAGTTTATTATTTTTGGTCTTAAGGGATAGGAAATATGTTGATGATAAAGAAATTGCTTGATACAAGCAATTTCTTCATTTTCCACAATGATTTCCAAAGCATTTTTCTTGAGGGGCCTAAAAAGAAGGGATTGTGTGGAAATAGGTTTATTATAAACCTTAAATACATGGCATCAATCATTATCAGAATTTTGAAGATAGTTGTTATTTTACCTTGCTTACAAAACAGGTACAGTTAACACCATTTTTGAAAAGTCTCATAGAATGTGATATGAGATTAGTAATAAAGAAGAAGTGATGTACCTATCTATTTTAACCCTTTCCTATTTTTCAAAATTTTGACTGGTCCAAATTCATAGAGGTTGTAGATGACAATTAAAAGTGAGTGGAATTTGAATAGTAATCAACCTACAAGGTAGAAAAGATTGTTGGAAAAGAAGAAATTGCTTGTTACAAGCAATTTCTTCTTTTACCACTTTTTCGCAATTATAAAATCACAGAGACGTATAAACCAGGCATTGTACAGGAAAGGGTTAACCAATATCATTTAACAAAACTGTAAATGAATTTTTTCAGGTTGGCCATGACAACTGGGTTCGAGGCCTAGTATTTCATCCCGGGGGTAAATATATAATTAGCGCCTCTGATGACAAAACTATACGTATATGGGACACTAAAAATAGGAGAAACCAGAAAACTTTAGAGGCACACCAACATTTTGTTACTTCAATTGGTAAGTTGTTCAAAACCAGGATTTTACGTCACTGTGATTTTTTCAACTTTTCAACTCCACTATAACGCTGTAGGTGGGGTCCAAGAAATAAAACAGTGGAGGAAGTGGAGTTATTATGCTATAAAACTGTTCTCCCCCCTACCAAGGTAACTGAATAATTTGACTGTTGGAACCAAACACCCGATAAATCGTGATAACACTCTGACATTGACTAAAAGTTTGATTTTATAGATGTTACTAGTCGGGAAATGAAAAACAGCAACAACGAGATTTTGAAGAGAACAACGGAATTCAGCATAATGAAAATTACTGAATTCTACCCTTAACTTCCCGGTCTATCGGAAACTAAATAATCTGTAAATTTCTATAGGTCTATAAAATATATTTCTCATTCCTTGAATATGTAAAAGGTAGAATTCTCACCAGAGATGTGTTTTATTAATATTGATAGTCATCTACTTTTTTATCTAATTGAATTTAGTTTTACATCCACGTAAATTTTTCCATCCTTAAGTATCACATGTTGACGTTTCCTTGGAGACTGATAAGTTGAACACCTTAGGTTACTGAAACATTGAGATAATGTCACTCGGATCAACCTTGCAACCTCTTTCATGATAATGGACTTGGTCTAATTTCTTAACCATCGTTAAAAATATGGCAACAATTGAACAACAAAGAACTTTATCTAAACCTAGTCATTTACAAATCAGGAATTTACACCGACCAGCTTCATGTGTACAAAACTGGATTAAACCTTGTAACAGGTAACTTTAAATACAACAATGGTCATGATAATCTAAAAAATTCTTTGAAAGCGTAATGTCTAGTTTCAGTTTCGACTGTGTAAGACCGACAAATCACTGAACACCCAGGTTAAGTGACGTGTTTAGAAAATGTCAGATGATTCGACCTTGGACTTCACCTGAATTCTTAACCGCTGTTAAAATTATGATTACAACAAATTACCTAAACCTATTCATTTACGATCCAGGATTTAAGCCGAACAACTGCACATGAAGAAAGAATGATTTAACTTAAAAATTTGTAACCAGTAAAAAAATGCATGATTTAATTTATTAATCTTCATATGTCACTTTAATCGACATAATTCCGAGATTGTGAGACACCTAGTTTCACTTTAGGGTATTCATCATATTTCTGTTCATGGAATTAAACAGTTATTGTTTGTACTTTCACTTTAGAATTTTTCACTGGCAAAACCTTTTGAATTGGATTCGTGTATGATGTCAGATTTCAAAAATTTACACTTAATGTACCAATATTTATAACTGATTTCAATCTCACAAAGCAATTAACTATGACCAAAGGCATTGTTTGTTTCAGAGCTTGTATGTTTAAGGGCGTTTAAAATGGGTTAATGACAATTTATTTGTTTACACTCTAAAAGGCCACATTTTTGGCTCAATCTTCATGAAACTTAGCCAGAATAATTTTTGGTCATAGAGATTATGGGAAGGTTCTATAGGTAAACATGTGAAAAGGGGCCTTAATGACAATTTCTTTGTTTACACTCTGGATGCCACAGTTGTAGATAAATCTTCATGAAACTGGTTATAATTATTTGGCTCCAGTTGCATTTATTTAACAGCAGATGATTGAGGTGAGCAATTTAAGACCATCATGGTCCTCTTATTTTCTGTAGGAGCATAAAAAGAAGGATCTATTTATCACATACCTGCACATTTTAAAGATGTTGGAGAAAAAATTGCATATGAAATTCTGAAAATCATTTTTTCTAATTTTTTTTTTTTTTTTTTTTAGCAACACTGGTTCTCAATGTGACATGATTTTGGAAAGAAAATGATGTCATTCAACATTACCATATATAGAACTATATCCGAGACTATCAGGTTGAGATTTTTTTCTGACTTATCTGATTTTGTCTGTGCTTTGCATTTATTGTACAATGAAAATCTGTAGGTATACAATAAAATATCAGTATGATGGTAAAATTTATTTGTTTAATATATCTTTGTTTCAGACATGCACAAAACAAGTCCTTTTGTGATATCTGGTAGTGTAGATCAGAACGTTAAAGTGTGGGAGTGTCGTTAATACTGATAGCATTAAGGAGGCTTACTCTAGATACAGTCATGATAAAGGTATAATAGTGGTCAACTTGATGTCATAGATGCTGGTTTACATTGCTATGGTCTGAAGATGAAGAAGAAATATGGGTCAAGATGATTTGACAAACTGGACAGATGTGCTGCTTTAGATTGACCAGCGATCATACCTTTAAGTGTGACTTTCCCTGTAACCTGTAACTGTTTCCTTTAGATAAGACCAAAAATTAAAATATAAAATGGAAACAATTTTCTTAAATAAAGTAACCATAATTCTTGAGTTTAAATAAGAATAAATGTAATATTGGAATACTTTGGCAAAATAGGAGTTGCTTGTCATAGGCCACTTTGATATTGTCAGAATATTTTCACACAGAATAATCTCATCTTTAAATGAAAGAAAAAAACAAAATATTGCCCATAAAACTTACAGATGACAGAAGGGCAAAAACGGTATTACCAGACCAAGATATGGCTGTTGTTTTACTTTAGGACTGTGTGTATTAGTGTCTTGTGCTTGCCAGTTCTCGGCTTGATATTTTCGTCCTGAATTCACCGAGTGAGTGCTTGTGAAAAATTGTGCTTTAGTAATTATATTAACCATATTTGTCAACTGGGCTTTCTCATAATTTCACCCATAAGATATTATGAAACCAAGTTTCTGAACTGTATAATGGCTGTTTTATTTAATTAAAAATTAAGTGTGTGTTAATTCCAAGAAAATCAAGTTGGTTTTTGAGAAGTATTGAAAAAACATTTAAGAATACATAGAACAAGATTGTGATCAGTTAGGTGCATAACTGTGCAATCTGCTTTAACAAGTGATAAAGGTTACATTACTATCAAGAAAGATATCAAAATGCACTGTTGCAAGAAATATGTATCATTGACTTGATTTATTCCACTTACTTGAATCAACATCCAGTCCTCTGGTTAATCTCTTTAAAGAAAACCAAAACATAATTTGTTGAACCATAGTCTGTTTTTAACCTTTTCCTGGTTATTCCCTGGTTTTACGTCCCTGTGATTTTGTGATAGAGAAAAAACTGTGGAAAAAGAAGAAATTGCTTGTAACATAATATATTACTCCATGGATATTTGGTACAATGTATGAATTTAACTTGGTCTCATGTGTGTTTCATATTTGAGGTAAAGGACCCATAGGAAAATTGACTAAATTAGTGTTAATATAAAATAGGCTGAATTGCTTTAAATCTTTTCAAAATAGTTAATGTTTCTTTCAGCAATGATTTCAGCTGATTGGACAAATAATCACTGGTTACTTCATCAGTTTTCCCCATTCTATGTGGCAGGTTTCAAGATAGAGGGGAGTGATATCATCAATTTGTTATTTTCCCTCCAAATCCTATGTTATGGGTACTCACTGGAATCATCTTGGTGAAACTTTTTCAGTGTGTACCCACATAATAGGGATTGCTATATAAATGGAATGAAAATGAAGTTATACCTCCTTAACCCATTCCAACTCAATCCCTCCTTTTTACGCCCCTCGAGAAAAAAGCTTTAGAAAACATTGTGGAAAATGAAGAAATTGCTTGTATCAAGCAATTTCTTCATTATCCACAATGTTTTCTATCCAAAAAGACGAAAAAATTCAAAATTCCATCAACTTGAAATTGTCGTCTGCAGCTTCTTTCAATTTGGACCAGTCTAAAATTTTGCTGTGTTGGAATGGGTTAATCAAAATGAGTCACCCTATTCCTAGCTCTTAATTTTTGGGTCCAATACTTTGAGAGTCATCTTGATCATTATGTAGCTGTGTCGTATTGTTGATAAAGAATTTATTGTTGTGGTGGCATATCTTAAAATATCTCTGGTTAAAGAATTTTTTTTTTTTTGTTTTCATTGAGGTATGACCTAAAACTTTTATCACACTGTATGAATACGTGAAGCAGATTCATACATAAGTGTGTTTAACCCATTACAACTTAATCCCTCCTTTTTATGCCCCTCAAGAAAAAAGCTTATGAAAACTTTGTGGACAATGAAGAAATTGCTTTTAACAAGCAATTTCTTCATTATCCACAATGTTTTCTACCCAAAATGAAGAAAAAATTCAAAATTCTATTAACTTGAAATTGTTGTCTGCAGCTTCTTTCAATTTGGACCAGTCTAAAATTTTGTTGTGTGGGAATGGGTTAAGTATTTAGGTGCATGCCTCAACGAAAACAAAAAAATTCTCTTTATTTCTTAAACTTTAATGACATCCAGTAAAACAAAGCAAATTTTTTACTTATTTTATGCAAAAGTTTATGGATCTACTTTTTGTGCAAGCAGACAAAAAAGTTGCCTGCTCAAAGTTTTGTTCATGGAAGTATAAAAAGAAAATTTCAGCCTATCAAAACCCTGAAACTTGATAGACAAAACTTAAATTTAATTAGTTGTTAAAGTGATTTGGTTCCTAAGGAATCAACCTATAACTCTAAAAGGGACTACTGGGTTAGTTTCCGCCTTTGGATGGGTTTAATATTTCACTGAGTAAATGTGAAGAGTTTTTGATTCTCAATAAGATCCCCCAGTATAAATTTTGAGGTTTAGGAAATTTCAGGAAATATTGATTATATATATGACTTTTTCTAAGATAGAAACATTCTGATTACTACACATTTATATTACTGATGATATGGACAGAAAAGCTAGAAGACACCGAGTTGCTTTGTAAAGATAGTATTTTAACACATGAAGCAGTGACTTGTGTTACCTACATACTGTTTCTACAATGATTGACTAATAAAAAGAATATACACAGAAAAGAAATAAAGTCCTTAAGATATAATGACATATTCATAGAAGAATTAAAAGTCCTTTCCATGGACGCAATGAATGACTTGATATTCAAGTTGATTATTAATTTCTTACTGTCTCAACTTCAAGTACCGGTTCAATGAATACTTTGATTATTTAAATACTTCTACATTAATGTTTAAATGTTGGTACGTAGACTTCCGAATGATATGCTACATTTACAGCTTGGTAAATTTAGTTTTGAATTCCATTATCAGATAACACAACTTTAGACTGGTCGACAATGAAAATTGTGGACGAAATTTCAAGGTAGATGTAAACTGAAAAATAATTAGTATACAGTATAGGAGAAATTGTGAGCAAAATTGTTTTTTCAGAAGCAGTTTCTCCTTTTCTTAGGATGTTTTCCCTCATTATTTTTCGGCAGTGTCAAAACTAGGGATTTCGTTAGGGTAAAGATATGGCTAAGATCTGGTTGAGATCACCTTCAAAGTTAACTAATTGCTGGGGAGGTGCAGAGTTTGTCTAGAAGTAACACACTGGACTCCAATATCAGGGCTTTCTGCTTCTCCAGTCATTTGGATGAGACTTTTACCTCTGAGGGCACTGTCTCCATATCAAGGGTTAATTGCTATTCTGTTCTGAGTGTCTATAGACACTTAGAACAGTATTGCTATTAACCCTTGATATGATAGACATATATTGCTATTAACCCTTGATATGATAGACATATATTGCTATTAACCCTTGATATAACCTCTGTTGTTAAGTAGGACATTAACCCATACAATCAATTATAATGAGGGATTCAAGACTGAGCAGAGTATCAATACTTGGTACTGTATTGCTCTGACTTCCCAATACTATGTTTAATCCACTCCCACTCAACCCTGCCTTTTTATGACCCTTGGAAAGAACCTTGGGAAAACATTGTGAAAAACGAGGAAATTGCTTCTTAAAATAAATTCCTTTAGTATCCTGAGTATATCTTGTAAAGTTTCATCAACTAAACATTGTCTTTGAAACTCTTTTTGAATTTAGACTAGTCTCATCCTTTGTTGTCTGGTAATGGTTATCAAAACTCTTTCTACATAACAAAATTCATGATTAATTTAACTTGGTAGAACTTTTATATAATGATACTGATATCATTCAAATATCTGTCATTTTACAAGAAAGTGATGATTATTTTTTTTTGGGGGGGGGGGGGAGGAGGGATAAAAGACAATTTCCCCCATCATCTATTTACAGAACAGGATTGTAATTTCACAGAACTGTTTGGGAGAAGGTTATGTATTAAGATTTATATTTGTTAATGAGTGGGTGTGTTTAAGCGTCAGCAAGTCATTGAATAGTGTTAAATCTTATTTCCTTCTCCAAGATGAACTATGTGTGAAGAGTGCTAAATTTTGTTTTTATCATATAGACTAGATTGTTAAAACATGTATTGTATTTATAAGCTTTACTATTTGTTGTATTAGTAAATCATCGCCTTACTTCTAAACTCTTGTATCTGCAGCATGATTTGATCTGTAGTTATGAGGGTTTAGAATTAGATAAAACACGTAGTTGTGTTCAATTTTCAAAGACGGCTGAAATTCTGTATGGTAGCTTTAAACTTCAAATATTGAACCATAAATGTGAAGACACAAATTGCATTTACAAATGCTTATGAAATTGAAAAAAACATTTAACCTTAATTGTAGTAACAGAATAATTCTATAACTGTGAAATAGTTGCTTTGTTATCCTAGTGCATAATAACTTGAAGCAGTTGAAGGCATAAAAGCTTTATTTAACACAGCTGAAGTGTGCAGTTTCTGGGAATATTTAAGTCCAACACTGGAACACAGTTGGAACTTACACATTTTGTAGGCTTCGGCAAAAATTATGCATTTGATGAAGTAAATAGCTGTGTTTAGATATCTTTGTTCACATTTACAGTATAACTGCCTGGATAATGTTCGAAGTATTAAAAGCCATGCAAAATTTTGGTTATTGTGTTCTATATGTTACATTTTGCTTCCGTCCATCTCACTCTGTTTAGTTCTAGGGTAAATTGTTCTTTTACTTTGCTCAGTAGAACTGTAATTGGTAACTACAATGACCAAGATTTAATGACATTTATTAAATTGCAAATTTATAATTTACAAAATATCAAGTATGTTTGTGTGTGATTGAAGTACTGGTAGTTCCAGGAATTTGAAGATCTGTTTTAATTTAAATCAGCCATATAATGTTTTGTATTAATAGATAACTTGTATTTGAAATTATATTGTATATTTCAAACATCATAACAGTGCAATACTTTGTAATTTGCTGAATTGTTCATAACTTTATAAGCAAAGGAAAATGGAACAGTCGTCCCTTATTTCAGGGTTGAAATATAACAAGTTCAATATGCAAGTTTAAATGATAATGAAGCAAGGTTGTGACCTAGTATTCAAGGAGCAAAGGCTTCTTTGTAAATTCATATGAACACAAATTTGATTTAACGGGTTATGCTGAAAAACAGTTATTAAACATTAAATCATCTGAAATTCAGTCAACAAAAATACCTCTTGAACAGAAAAGCCTAGTCTCTCTGTGATATTTCATTTTGATGGTACTCATGCAAAATGTTGACATTAGACACACACTGGAAATTAACACGTTGTAAGGTCAGGATTTCTCAAACTGAGCAGGTGTCTTGTTGTCATTGAGAACTGAGAATCATTCTAGTGTCTGAATAAGAAAATATAAACTTCTCTGACCAATCAGATAGTTTGTCTATTAGCATCAGCAATTAAACCTTACCCACAAAATCTTGCTTTTTAATATCCCTGAAGAAAATAAAACTTGAAAAGACGTATTGGAAATGAAGAAATTGCTTGTAACAAGCGATTTCTTCATGGTCCACCATGATTTTACCCAGAAAGACATATGAAATTCAAATTTCATTATCATTAACAAGTCCCGAATCTTATTGTCTGGTAATGGATTAAGAATGGTCATTGGAAACTTATGTTGTAATAAAGTCTTCAATACAAGTTTGCCTTTTGGGAACTTGTATTGAACAGTGGAATTTGAAATAAATGTTGGAAAGTAGATTTGATTGCTCTAGATACAAACAAATCTTTCTTCTGTTTTTAACTCATTACCAGACAACAAGATCTTAGACTGGTCCTAATCTAAAGAACTTAAAGACAGCCGTTTTTGGAAAGGTCTATCAAAATTCTTTTGATGATTCAACTTTTGAGGGGTATATTTCAAAAGAATTATGAAAAATTAATAGCATCTGTAGAAGTCTGCACAAACCCCTTTAATGTAATATTTGATGAGATATCCTGTTTAGTTTGAGAAATACCTAGGTTTTATTTGGCTTCTTGTTTGGTCAATACATGCATTTTTTTCACTGTATTTAATGTTTTTATTATTATGATTATTAAGTACGCTTCCTGTATTAAATGGAGATGAAGGGAATTACAAACTTATGCAGGTATGATAGAACAGTTTGCTCTTTCCTTCGATGCAACATTTCTTCATGTTGGAGGCTGTAATAGTACCATTTAAACAAAGTTAATTGTGCTTTGTTACATTTTGTTGATAATCAATACTTAAAAGGTCACTTCATTTAAATTGGTATGTCAAGTTTAACACATACCCACAAAATCTGGCTTTTACATGACCCTGAAGAAATTAGCATGAGAATACATTCTGGAAAACAAAGTGTTTCCAAAAAGCAGTTTCTTTGCTTTTAGGAATGTTGTCTACACTGAATGAAAGGATTTTAAGAATTCTATCAATTCTACAATGCAATATTGATATCCTGAGTGAATCAAAGGTTAGGGCAGCAGACTTGTTAACTAATAGCAGTTAAGGCTTGCAGATTTTGCCTTGTGGGTATGTTCTTGGACAGGGCAATCAGAATCCCTGCCTAGTTCTGTGATACCCAGGAAGCACGTGAATAAGTGAGCTACACCATTATATAAAACTGTTTAAAATTCATGCCATCTATCAATCAATCTTTATCAATATATATCAATCAAATGAAATTTAAATTCAGGAAATTCAGCTGTTGTGTTGCATTGGGGGAAATTAGCTGCTTGTTAGATGTTTGAAATTGGTGCAGTTTGGCATCATGTTATGACTTCATGAGAAATGGATTAGTTTGTAGTTCATAGAAATCTATTATTAACTGTGCAATAGTTGTGATGATTGCACAAACTTGTGTACCAAATGCTGTTGAAACCCACAATTCTTTCAGAATTCCATTTTTAGTCATTTGAAAATGCATCTTATTTTGTCATTCTTTGATATATGCTAGCAATTTGAGGGCTTATTGAAAATTTATTGTAAGTGTATATAGGCTCTTATTACATTGTTTCACTAACCCCTCAAATATTGATATTGAATATTTGTTGTGCCAAATCTCAATTCATATCTTGATGGCTTAGTTCAACACTGTCGTAAGTGCCTACATGAATATAGGTACTAACATCAGTGTTGCATTGATCCCTCAGTTATTTTAAGGTTGCATCCTTTTTCTAAACCTGTCATTAATATTGTATCATTTTGTGCTGATTTGATGCCATAGTATTTTCAATTTCATTCCCTCAATTTTATCAATTGGGAACTTAAAATGCCATTATGACTTTAATTGGTGAATCTCTCTTGTGTTAAAATGTAAATTGCATTCCAGTAAAACTTAAAGTATGTCCTTACTTTGTGTTGACAATATATAAGTTATTAGCCTTAATCAAACAAGGCACTATCCTGAAGAGAGTGAACATTTGTGCACATCTCTTCCCACTTCCAACAATATTACAGACGTTTAGTAAGACAATCTTTAGAATTTGACCAATATCTTTTTCTGTCGTCTGAAATTCTCCTTAGGAAGTAGATATTAATGTCAGTTGCTGTAACATTTTCATCTTGAAAGAAAATATGTTTATATTTCAAATCCTCATTTAATCAAAAGGTCCAGTATTGATAAAGTTTAATGGCCTATTACATTACTCTTTCCTTACTATTACAAAAAATTCAACTGAAAAAATAGTAATGCATATAATTGTATGTGTACTTAACTCTGGTTTTGTTTTTGAAATAAGGAGTTTATACAGCTTAAACTCATTTTAAAACTTCAAACAGACAAAATAAATAGTGTATTATTCATACTAATTTTGGGTTCTAAAGATTGGGTGACAACCAGCATTGACACATGGAAACGGATAAGTTATGCATCTTTGTAATTGGATGATTTGTTAAGTCTTTGTATAAGCTTATTACAAACTGAATTAAATTGTATACTCTGTTGGAAAACATAACACACAAATTATGTGAACAACTTGATTGATCTGGTAGATTGTGTGTTGTGTACTACTCATGCTAGAAAATTTGTATGGAACTTTAATGAACAATTCTTGAATAAGCATCATTTGATAATGCTCTAAAAGATAACATCTGTATTGGTGCTGAGATGTAAAATATATTTTAAGGTCTTTCAGGAATGACCAATTGCTGGCCCGGTTCTCAAAGGTAATTAGTGCTTGAACAAGGTTTGTGGATGACCACAATATTGTCAATGAAGCTTGAATAAGCTGTAGTTACAATGTTTTGGTTGGCCACGGATGACATGTATTTTGGTCCGTTATTCAATAAGAGAATTGCCCGAAGAGTGTTATAGCTAGGATCGTCTAAACGCTGAATTCTCATTTTTTTATTTGTTGATTATTAATTATAGATACATATAATTGTTTAATATACTACATGCTGTAATTTATTATTTGCGTCTATAGGTCCACCTTTAAACCTAAATCTGCAAGAGGTTTGTGCTTTTATATGGACATTTGAAGAAAGGAAATGGTATGAGTATATGCAGAAGTTAATCACATGATAGTGACTGATTTACCATCTTAAGCATCTTAAGCATAAATCATTTTGTGATAGATTATTAATCCAATCAGCATAGCTTCAGCTTAGATAAGGTATAGTTATGCTGTTTTTGTATCCTACTCAATAAGGAACAAGAACTTCCAGGAGTAACAAGAAACTTGAAATACTTATGAATTAATTAACAGAATCTCCATTTGTCTAATTTCATTCCCTATGACATGAGCACTCATTTGTATTGTTGCAATGGTGTCCATAGCATAGGGTAGTAAAAATAAGACTGATTACATGATTGATAAAGCTGGTCAGTTCAAAAACATTGTAAGTACAAATAAAGGGAAACTAAAAACTTGTTACTTTTAATCATGTAAGCTGCACTAGCAGTGTTAAGTTGCTAAAAGGAATTAAAATTGTTTTGAACTAAACCTATGAAAGGATGCTATGATTATGATAATGTTTATAGATTTCAGTAAGTGCTATGTGTATTTCTATTGATTAAGGAATGATAGAGTGATCTTACAAGCCTTTGATAGTTGATAGAGACATGTAATATGAATAGATGATATCCAATGTTTAAAATATTGCTAGATTGAATAAAGGCAAACCCTAGATCAAATTGTAGAGTATTGATATTTGGAGTTAAAGAATGGCAAGGTCTCTATTTGCTTGAAAAATCCATGCAATACTTTGAAAGTGCATCTACAATTTACTGGTACATACATTTACACTTTTACTAAGCTATTGATATTCTGACTGGAAGATGATCTATCAAGCCTTGTAAGATATTGAATGTTTGTATTACTATGAAATACTTTTCAGTATTTTTTAGCCTAATAATTGTAATGGCTTGGAAAACCCCTTGTGATTTTAATTCATCTATTTATGATCAAATTCTAACTCATTGTTAGACTATGACCCTCATGTAAAATAGGTTTGTCATAGGGGGTTTTCTCTGCTTTCTCAAGTTTTTAAAAGAAAGTTAATGAAAAGTTTTCGAATCTGTTGTACCCTTGGTTCATTGGCCATGTAATTGCACATATCTTTAACTACAATAAATGGCTATAAACATCATGTTGAAGATCTTATCTTCTAATGTTTTGTCTTTGTTATGTAATTTTTGGATCACAGCCAACATCAAATTATTGTACCCCCCAAAACTATGATTAGGAGTAAGCTTGTAGGTAGGTCAGTCCGTCCGTCCATCTGTCTGTAGCTTTATGGTGTCAGCTCAATTTCTCGGCAACTATTGGACGGATTTTATTCAAACTTCAGTGATATAATCAATATCATGCAGAGATGTGCATATTCTTTTTTGGTTACTGCCCATTTACGGAGTTATTGCCCTTTGGTGAAAAATTGTGTCCACTCATTAACCCATTCTCACACAGTGACGCTTTCAAACACCCCTTTATATGAAAGCTTTGGAAAACATTGTGAAAAATGAAGAAATCGCTTGTTATAATGTTTTCTGCTCCAAAAGATAAAGATTTTACAGATTTCATCAACTTAAAATTGTCTTCTGAAACTTTTATGAGTTTGAACTGGTAGAATTTTTCATTTTGTGGGAATGAGTTAAGTTACCAACCAACCATTTAACTTTTTAGCTCACCTAATCACAGAGTGCTCATGGTGAGCTTTTTTTAGCTCACCTGAGCACATAGTGCTCAAGTGAGCTATTGTGATCCCCTTTTGTCCGTCGTCCGTCCGTCGTGAGTCGTCCGTCAACAATTTCTTTAAATGACATCTCCTCCCAAACCACTGGTCCAATTTGAACCAAATTTGGCAGAAATGTTCCAAAAGTTAGACTGGTCCAAATTCAAATAAGTTTAGATGACAAAGATTTCTTAAGTTGGAAAATACATTCAAAATAAGGTAGAACACATTGTGAAGAGGAAAATTACTTGTTACAAGCAGTTTCTCCTTTTGTTACAGAGTTCCCATGATCATATTTCTTCATGGAGTTGAAAAGCAGCATTGCATGGTAATAGGTTAACCCATTCACAACTCTTTGGGAAAAAAATAAATAAAACAAGGTGCCAAATTGTCACAAGATACGCCAGTCACACTGCTTAATATTAACTGGGGGTTTGAATAGAACTGATGTTATTTTAGATGAATATTTTTTGTCAAACAAAGTATGAAAAACAACAAAGGGCAATAACTAAAAAAATAGGCCAGGTAGAGTTATTGTTCTTGTACACTGCACTCCCACTTGGTGAGCTCTACCCGTCCATGAAGTTTCATGATTCTAGCTATTATACTTAAAGAGATATACTCCAGACAAGATTCAAGTATGAAAAACAACAAAGGGCAATAACTCAAAAAATAGGCTAGGTAAAGTTATGGTTCTTGTACACTGCACTCCCACTTGGTGAGCACTATCCATCCATGAAATTTCATGATTCTAGCTATTGTACTTTTAGAGATATACTCCGGACAAGATTCAAGTATGAAAAACAACAAAGGGCAATAACTCAAAATATATGCTAGACAGAGTTATGGTTCTTGTACACTGCACTCCCCCTTGGTGAGATCTATCCATCCAATAAATTTCATGATTCTAGCTATTATACTTTTAGAGATATACTCCGGACAAGATTCAAGTATGAAAAACACAAAGGGCAATAACTAAAAAAAATAGGCCAGGTAGAGTTATGGTTCTTGTGCACTGCACTCCCCCTTGATGAGATCTATACACCCATGAAGTTTCATAATCCTAGCTATTATACTTTTAAAGATATACTCCGGACAAGATTCAAGTATGAAAAACAACAAAGGGCAATAACTCAAAAAATAGGCCAGGTAGAGTTATGGTTCATGTACACTGCACTCCTACCTTGTGAGCACTTTCCATCCATGAAATTTCATGATTCTAGCTATTATACTTTTAGAGATTTACTCTGGACAAGATTCAAGTATGAAAAAAAAACAAAGGGCAATAACTCAAAAAATAGGCAAGGTAGAGTTATGGTTCTTGTGCACTGCACTCCCCCTTGGTGAGATCTATACACCCATGAAGTTTCATGGTCCTAGCTATAATACTTTTAGAGATATACTCCGGACAAGATTCAAGTATGAAAAACAACAAAGGGCAACAACTCAAAAAATAGGCCAGGTAGAGTTATGGTTCTTGTGCACTGCACTCCGTATTGATGAGAAGAATATAACTGCCAAGTTTAAAGTCAATCGGACTTACGGTGACAGAGTTATGCTCCGGACAAAGAAGTGGACACCGCCAGGACGCCCGGACAACCGGACGACCGGACACCACAGGTGATCCCATAATACGTCCCATCTTCCACGGGCGTATAATAAAAAGTGAAAGTTTGAAGAGAATCTGATGAAAACTGTGGACTCTAGAGTTTAAACAAGTTTTTTAATTAAATTTTTAATAAAGCCCCTTTTCCCGTGTTTCTTGACGGATCTAACCCAATTTCGAGAGGAACAATCCTAATGATGGTACAACCATTCTGAGAAAGTTTGAAGGGAATCAGATGAAAACTATAGAATCTAGGGTGTTATCGAGGAAAAGTTAACAGACGGACACCGGGCAGGAAAAAGCCATCGCAATAGCTGTAGTGGCTTTCGGCCAGTAGAGCTAAACATAAGATTTTGTCTGATGGAACTCTTCTGTGTGAAGGTGAAACTTCTATAAAATTTGTTGGGATTTAAATAAGCAAATCATTAAAGAACCAAAATTCTGCTTTTTACTCACCTTAAGAAAAACTTGAAAATATTGTGGACAATGTAGAAATTGCTTTATACAAGCAATTTCTTCATTATCCTCAATGTTTTCTTCCTAAAAAGACAAAGGTTTTTAAAGTTTCACCAACCAGTCAAAATTTTGTTATTTGGGAATGTGTTAAACAGTAGGATAATGGATTGATTGACTGTATGGGATTTAATGCCACTTCCAACGGTATTTCATTTATTTTGTAGCAGCAGAGCTAAATCTCACAAACATAATAACAATATTCTATCTCATCCATCTGCTGCTCATCTTTGGCAGGCTATGTACAATTTTCCCATTGGTAAGATACAAGTAAGCTCGTGTAACGATGACTTTTGTTAATTATCCCAAAGAATTTTTACTGTGTCTGATGTTGACGGGTGTAACGAAATAGAAAGACATCAATATGTATTTTTCAATGCAGTACATTGTATTTATTTTAGAAATCTTCAAACAAAAGTCACTCATGCTATACTACATTTTCAAAACAACTCTATATATATTATTGTTCAATTTAATCAGTAGATCTATAATATTGGTGCTATAATCAATTGGTGTTCTATAAAGTAGACTGTAACAATAAAATCACATTTATCATGCAAATTATCAGTAGGATATCAAATCATCATAACAGAAACCTTAACCCATTACCTAATGACAAAATTTAGAATGGTCTAAAGTGAAAGAGGTTGCAGAGGACAACTTAAAGTTGATGGAATTTAGAAATCTTAGTCTTTTAGAGTAGTAGACATTGTCGATAATTCAGAAAATGCTTGCAACAAGCAATTTCTTCATTTTCCAGAATGTTTTCAAAAGCTTTTTTTCTTTGGATATAAAAAAATGTGATTGCGTGGGAATGAGTTAAGAACTGTAGTTATGATCTTTTTTATATCCAAATGATGACTAAATACTGTACATACATTTAAAAACCTTGACAATAATCAGTGAGTGACCTAAACCTTTGTAACTACAGCAACATCAAAAATGTAATTACAAGAATTTGGTCACCGAATGACAATATTACTAATGCAATCCCATATTGCTGGATATGCTGTACTAACCATAACGGATTCATTTAACATCTGAAACCTATTACATCAAAGACCAGGATGCCAAGCATTTTCCACTGTTTCTACAATTAATTCATCACTTTTCCTAACACAGACCAAGTACCTGACTACAGATTTTCAAAAAATTCAAAGAGGTCATAGACAGGAATTTTTAGTTGGTACAACTTGAAAAATGTCTGTTCTTTAAAGAACAATAGATTAAGGAAAAGTAAGAAATAGCATGTTAATAGCAGTTTGTTCTTTTAACTCAATCTTTTTATTTTATTTATTTCTTTCCCAAAGAGTTGTGAATGGGTTAACCTATTACCATGCAATGCTGCTTTTCAACTCCATGAAGAAATATGATCATGGGAACTCTGTAACAAAAGGAGAAACTGCTTGTAACAAGTAATTTTCCTCTTCACAATGTGTTCTACCTTATTTTGAATGTATTTTCCAACTTAAGAAATCTTTGTCATCTAAAACTTATTTGAATTTGGACCAGTCTAACTTTTGTAGTCTGGTATGGGTTGAAAATTTTATTTTGATTGATATGACAAAACATATTCAGGAACATCAAGGAAGCTGATCTATTGAAAGACAAAATACTTCAAAACTCTTTGCATACAAAGAAAGCAGACAGCAGAAACAAACTGTTAAACCTGAATCTATATTCACAAACCAGTTTAATTTGAAAGTCAGTTTCAAAATTTAACAACAAGAGCTCTAATTGGACCAGACATTACTCTCGACCAATCAAAGCCCTCATAATGAAATAAATGCTAAGATAGAGCTTTAACCCATAACTAGAAAACAAAATTTTAGACTGGTCCAAATAGAAAGGAAATGAAGATGAAAATTTCAAGTTCACGAAATTTTGAAAAATATTGGTCTCTCTTGGTAGAGACCAATGTTACAAAAATGTTTATATTCCACATTGTTTTCTCAAGTTGTTTTCTTTATGGGCAGAAAAAAGAGGGACTGTGTAGGAATGGGTTAAACTGATTGGTGAACATGTAAACAAATTTAAACAGGTCCATCTAGCACTTAGCGAGCTGGAATGTTTATTTAAATTTATTTAGGAAAAAACGTTATGTGTTTGTGAAACAATAATTTCCCCATAATAGACTCTTTGAGAAACATGACTTTGACCTATGACCTTGACTTTGATATGAGAAGATTCCTTTCAATGAGTTTCAATCATGCCAAATATATGTGTAGTACCTTAGACATATTTGAAATTATGTAGAAATGTTAACCCTTGTCATGTTGAAACTGGATTATTCCTGTTTTTACAGGAAGGATAGACTAAGATCAGCCTGTACATATGTGTAGACTGGTCTTTCCCTAGACCACTTGTTTGTCCTGTTCAAGCTAGAGTAGTTAAAATATTCATTTTTCCAGAGAGATACTGACCACTAGAGCCTCCACTGCTTTCAGCCAGATTTTTTAGGCGATTCAGTAAAGGATCTCATTCAGCATGACAATGGTTAATTTTTTTCTTTCTTTTTTTTAACCCTTTCCTGTTTTACAAAAAAAAAAAAAAAGATTTCGCAGGCGAAAATTTAAAGTGGATTTAATTTGAAAAATAACCATTCATCAGAGTACAAAATATTGTTGGAAGAGAAGAAATTGCTTTTTTCAAGCAATTTCTTCTTTTTCTTCAATGTTTTCTCAATTATGAAATCACAGGGAGGTAAAAACCTAGATTTAACAGGAAAGGGTTAAATGATAAGTTAGGACAATCAAATGGACAGAAAAGGGTAAATAAAACAAAAAAACAAGAGGATCATGATGGTCCTAAATTGCCCAACTGAATCATCTGCTGCTAAAATGAAACTGGAATCAAATAATAATAACCAGTTTCATGAAGATTTTTACAAAACGCTTTTAGAGTTATCCCCCTTAATAGTCTAGATAGCTCTTGTGATGGTCAATACACATCAAGTTTCATGAGGATATCTTCAATAACAACAGAGATATGATCAAGGTTAAAGTTTGTTATGCCAACGCCAACGCGCACAACACCAAGATGATCACAATACCTCGGGTTTTCTCCGAAAACAGCCGAGCTAATAAAAAGGTAAACCCATTCCCACACAATATCACGTTTAACAACCTTTAATATGAAAGCTTTAGAAAACATTTTGGACACTTCTCACAACCCTTAATATGAAAGCTTTAGATATTATTGTGGACAATGAAGAAATTGCTTTATACAGGCATATTCTTCTATATCCCTGATGTTTTCTACCCAAAAAGACAAAGATTTCTTCAACTTAAAATTGTTGTCTGCAACTTCTTTGAATTTGGAAAGGTCAAACATTTAATAGAGTGGAAATGGGTAAATGCTGGAGATGTGGCTATGTTGAACATTGTGCTGTTGATGGTAGGGTATGATAACAAGGTCAGAACTGTCATTATGCTTTTATTTTTTTCAAGGAGATCAAAAAATAATTTTTGGCACTTAAATGTTCTATCTATACTCATGACCTTATGATCTTTAATTTTACTCGTTCAAAAAATAGTTTGGGTTATAATTCTATACACTATTATTTATTCTATCACATTGAAATTTTTGTTTTATGAGAAAAAGAATTAAATACATTCACATATCTCCAATATAAACTGAAAATTTATTATTCCAATACTTTTTATTCCAAGCATTGAGTCTTTCCAGCACTAAATTATGTTTAGAAGAGAAGTAGATTGTATTAATTAAATTGTTCAATTATCACTACATTTTATTCCTGAAAAGATAATTATATATTTGTCCTTATATTTCTCCGCAGCTCCTTTGAATTAGGACCAATCTAATATTTTACTACCAGGGTATTGGTTAACCCATTACCAGCAGCCAACATTTTAGACTGGTCCTTTTTGAAAGAAGTTGCAGACGACAATCTAAAATGGATGAAATTTTAGATTTTTTCAATGTTCTAGGTAGGAAACATTGTGAAAAATGAAGAAATTGCTTGTAGCAAGCAATTTCTTCATTTTACACAATGTTTTCCTGAATGATTTTCTTAAGTGGCATCAAAAAGGGTCAATGTGTTGGAATTGGTTAATACATAACATAATCCCAAGGGAAGACTGTGTGATAGTACATACAAAATGGTTTTGATTATCAAATGTTTAAGTGTGATACAAATTCAAACTGTTTGGAGACTAAAGAAAGTAAAATGGTTGTTGGCAACCTACATGTTGTAACTACAGCTTGAATAACTGTTTACAAACTGAAGATATAATGGTTTGTACGTAACCTTAACATTGTTACTACAGCTTATTCCACACAAGAAAATTTTAGACTGGCCCAAATTCAAATATGTTGCTGAAGATAATTTTTTGCTGATGAACTTTTGGATACTTTTTCTCTCTGGATAGAAAACATTGTGAATAATGAAGAAATTGCTAATTATTTTTCATTATGTCTTGGGCGCGTCAAAAAGCGTCACTGTGTGGGAATGGGTTAAGTCAACAAACCAACAAAATTGCTTCCTATAAATGTAGGCCAATGTTGGAATTCAAAGGTTACTTAATCAAGTGTTTGATTGGTCAATTGATTCTTTGACAGCTGCCATCAGTCAGTCATCTTACAATTTTGGTAACAGAATATTTTAGTCTTGGGTATGTAGTTTCAGACCATGCAAAGCATGTGAAACTTCAGTTCACTCAATGGTTCTATCTGCTAGGTTCAGAAACTTCATTTATAAAAGTAAAATCCCTTTACTTAGGAATTCAAAAAAATGTGAGAAATATTCCAAATTCTGTGAAAGATACGTAAAACTCTACATGTTAGAAATAACACATGTAAGGCGTTTTTTCAGTGAACTAGAAATGTGTCACAGAACATTGGATGCCTCCGCTTTAGTACTTTTAGTTGTGATGAGTTTTCCCTTTCTTGCACTGATTTCTAGCCCAACTAGTGTTTATTTAACAATATAAACTCTCTTTGATACATTGCTTTGAAACCTTTCAATTTGGCCCATTATCAAGTTTTGTCTAGATCAGTTAACCCACTTACATACAATCCTGCTTTTTTACAACCCTCAAAATAAAAACTTTGGAAAACATTGAGGAAATGAAGAAATTGCTTGTAATAAGCAAATTCTTTATTTCCCACAATGTTTTCTTCACAAATAGACAAAGATTCATGAAATTTCACCAACAAAATAAGTGTCATCTGTAATTTCTATGAATTTGAACAAGTCTTTAAATCGGTTGTATGGTAATGAGTTAACTAGCCACAACAAAGCTTTTGAAATCAGATTTAGATCTATGCTAACTGTGATAGTGGTAGCTTGCATTGACACTGCTCACTTTCAAAATCTTGTCCCATTACAAGAATCAGTCACAACCAATCAGTCCACTGTAAGTTCATCAGGCTGGCGCCCAATGTTGACCAACTTTTCCTTGACAGTACCCGAAGCAGCATCCTTCTCCGGAGAACCTGCGCTCTCTCCAGATTCATTACCACTATCATTGTCTTTTGTTTCTTTGTCCTTGCCACCTATTTGTTCCGTCTTCTTTCCCATTTCTTTCCTCAGCTTTTCTATCTCTCCAGGACTGAAATATATGAATAAAGTTCATAGGGGCTATGTTCAAAATTAAAGGAAGAGCAAAAAATTATGCTATAACAATAGTTTTGCACTTCTCAATCATAAGCAATTAATGGATTGATGGCTCTGCCCACTGAGATCATACAGGGAAGTTCCAACTTTGATATCTAAAGCATTATTTGAAAAATTCATAGTCATGAACATTTAAACAAAATGTAAAATAGTTGTTTGGCGACCTAAAAATCGTAATTGCAGTTTGAATAAGCTGTAAATAACATATTTAAGTCACCATACCAATAAAGTGTGTGACATAAATGTCGTCCAAAGTTAAGGTTCAAGTTCACTTCCAGTTTAAATGGATGATTCAATTGGTGATTGACACAAGCAATCCATTAATTGTCAGTATTGGATCACAATCTTGTCTTGAATACCCAAGAAGTTTTATGATTTATTCAAAACATTTTCTTTCATTCTAAACATTCTGAAATTTATCTACCCCTGAATTCTGCTCTGCAATTTTCATGTGTTTTATCCCATTTCAAAACAATTCCGGTCATGAAAAAAGCTTTGGAAAATACTGTAGAAAATTAAGTCCTTGTCTGTTACAAGCAATCTCTTCTTTTTTCACAATGTTTTTCAAAGTTTATTCCTTGAGGCGAGATAAGAGTAGGTTTGTTTGAATACTGTTCCCTCGGACAATGGTTCCTATAAGCAATGTAAGAAATCAAATTAAAGGAATGACAGAATTCATTGTCTTGAACTATCTTTCTTCAAAAGTGATTTTCCTGGTGACAGCCCTAGCTGTTTTTGGCTAGTGGACCTAAAATGATTTTTGTCTGTTCTTTCAATGCATAAGGATATAAGAAGACCTACCTGATCTGTACAAAAACTATTCCGTTGATCACATTTAGCATTTCTAACACACTATTGAGGGACGGGGTTTGTATCTGAAGAAAAAAACATGAAGGTCTTACAGAAACATGTTTGTTTAAACTGGTTACCACCCAATGACGCTTTCTGATGACCTAAAGAAATATTACAACTGGAAACCTTATGGGAAAAGGAGAAATTGATGAAAACAAGCAATTTCTCAGGTTTTCTACCCTATTTAGCACTTATTTTATAATTCAAGTGCAATTTGAATGTCATCTGCAACTCCTTTCAATTTGGACTTGCCTAAAATTGCGTCAGGTAATGCGTTAACCAAATACAGAAAACATTTCGAAATAATCCATACATAGGAACCAAAGCCACTGAATTCAATTAAACTACTGTTCTTTGAGCATCATTTAAAACTGATTAAGGAAGAGATGTCTTTCAAAAAGATCTTAGTCAAAGACTGCCCAGCCCTTGGCCATATAATTGGAAGGAGATGTCATTTAAATACTAAACATCTGAATACTGCTACACCAATATTTATTGGCCAATCAAATTTCATGAACAATTTTTGAAAAGGTCATCCAAGCAACATTCAATTTGATCACGATTGGCCCAGTGGTTTAGAAGGAGATGCCAATTAAAGAATAGTTTATGCCGGATGCCAAAGAGTGAGTGGCCCTAATAGCTCCCCACGAGCATGTTGTGCTCAGATGAGCTTAAAATGCATTTAAATATATCCCATTTATTGGTATAGATTGCTGTTTTGATAGTGAATATATAGTCTGAGTTTCAAATGAACGTGTTCAGTAATACTAAAAACTTAACAAAATATCACATTTTTTTAAAGGACGCAGATGTAAACGACAACCTGGCAACAGCAAAACTTCAGGTTTTCTTCGAAAACATTTGAGCCTTGTATAAGGATAGAATTTACAGATTTATCATGCAATATTTGTTTCGTCTTCAAAGTTATTAAAACATGTTGGAAATGAACTAAATGTATGGCATTGAAGAGTTTACACATAGATAAGTGTGAATGTGTATGAAAAATCAATAATATAGTGGCTAATTAAAAAACAAGAGGACCCTGATGGTCCTAAATCGCTCCCCTGAGTATGATGGTTCATGGATTTATGATATATACAAAATAGCAAAGCCCTCTAATTATTTTGGAGAAGATGTTAAGAATTTTCTCTTTTAATCCTAGGTATATTGATGATCCAACCATATAACCCTTATTTCCTGAATAAGGCAATGTTTTGAAGTATAGACATCAATACATACCAAATATAAAAGCCTAATGGTTAAGGAGAAGAAGGTTTTCAAAGATATCATTCTTTATTCCTATCAAGAATAAGGGATCGCACAGAAAAGGGCTAATTTTCAGAATACAGTAATTCTTTGAAGTATTTTGGAAGAGGGTCAATAGCTGATGATACATACCATTTATAATAGCTCTAGGCCTATTAGTTTGGGAGAAGAAGACTTTAAAATATTTCCTTCTTTATTCCTTTGTAAAATCAGGGATCACACAGAAAAGGGCTAATTCTCAGAATACAGTTATTTTTCAAGTATTTTATACCAGAGCTCTAGGCCTTATGGTTTGGGAGAAGAAGATTTTCAAAGATTTCCTTCTTTATTCAGTTGTAAAATCAGGGATCACACAGAAAAGGGCTAATTTTCAGAATATGGTAATTCTTTGAAGTATTTTGGTAGAGGATCAATAGGTGATGATACATACCAAATATCAAAGCTCCTGGCCTTCTAGTTTAGGAGAAGATTTTTTAAGATTTGTTTCAGACGGAAAGATGGATGCTGGACAATTACCAAGGGCATGTGCTCAGGTGAGCTAACAATAAATAAGAAAATTTTCTTTGGCTCCGAGAAAGTTTTTCAAAGCCGCTCTTGGACAGATAATGGAAGAAAATAAAATCATAATTTTTACTGTAGCGCTTCTAGACATTTGAAAACAGGTAATTAAGCTGATTTTGTAATGAAAAATGACTGTTCATAACATTTTGAAAATAAAGAAAAGAAGCAAGGATATTTCACATTGTCATGGAAGTATGAAAGAGAAAACTAATCACACCGACACATGAATCCACTTTGTGTGATAAGTTATTTCATAAACATACCTCCAGGAAAACTATGAAATGTTCTCTTCATATCTTAACCCATTCCAACTCAATCCCTCCTTTTTACGCCCCTCAAGAAAAAAGCTTTGGAAAACATTGTGGAAAATGAAGAAATTGCTTGTATCAAGCAATTTCTTCATTATCCACAATGTTTTCTACCCCAAAATACTGGCAAATTCAAAATTCCATCAAATTTAAATTGTCTTCTGCAGCTTCTTTCAATTTGGACCAGTTTAAAATTTTCTTGTGTCGGAATGGGTTAACCCTTTCCTGTTTTGCAAAATTTTAGACCAATCCCAATTCAAAGGTTTTGAAGGCAAAAATGTAAAGTTGATTTTATTTGAAAACAACCATTCAGTAGGATAGAAAATATTTTGGAAAAAGAAGAAATTGCTTGTTCTTTTCCACAATGTTTTCTCAATTACGAAATCTGAGGGACGTAAAAACAAGGGATTAGCCAGGAAAGGGTTAGATAACACACATCAAAGGTAAAAAGATTATCTATGACTTACATGTATTGGTGACCAGGAGATATTTTTCTCTCCCTTGACAATTTCATTCATTTTCTTCTGGAAGGTGACAGCTTGCTGTGTGAGATGTTTTAAACATTCACTGCTCTCTTTGGTTCTGTCATGCTCCTCACCAAGCTAGAAAACCAATTAATATCATAGTTAACCCAATACCAGACAAAATCCTTTAGACTGGATCAAATTGAAAGAAGTTGCAGAGGATAATTTCAAAATGATAAAATTTCAAAAATCTTAGTCTTTTGGGGTAGAAAACAATGTGTAACAAGCAATTCCTTCATTTTACACAATGTTTTCACAACTACTTTCTTGAGGGGTGTAAAAAAAGCTGGATTATACAGGTTAACCAAAAGCAAGTATAAGTGAGTAATTCTAATGTATAAATATTTAGAAAAATGAAATACGAAATACATTTCCTGAACTTTCACAGCAGAATTATTTGAACAAGAAGTTTTTGTGAAACAAAACTGCCCATGAAATGGTAAATTGTTCAGAAGTCTAACCTTAGTAAATGACATTGGCCTTGCTAGACTTGAATAGGCTTGAAGCAATCACATATTTTAAGTTTGGCATTAATTTCGATGTGTCTGAAGTGTCAGAATTTTAATCAGAAAACTAGAGGCTCCAAAGGCCTGATTGTTCTGATTAAGCAAATGGTGTTTTCAGGAATCATATTCACCATGTGTGGCAAATAAATCATGTCAATGAAATCTTTTAACCCATTCCCATAGACAAAATTTTAGACTGGTCAAAATTGGAAGAAGTTGGAGACAATAAATCAAAGTGTAATTGAATTAAAAAAAACTAGATGGTTGTCCCAGGACAACTGCTGTCGAGCATGCAAAGTTTTAACCATCAACTTGACCTTGACCATCAATTTTAGTGTTTGACCTTGAGCTTTGACCTTGGAGCTATCAAAAAATTCTTTCAAATGCTCTTGACAATCACAATTTTAGTGTTTGACCTTGAGCTGTGACCTTGATATTAGAACTATCCCAAAAATTCTTTCAAATTGCACATCTTCTCATGATGGAGAATAATTGTGCCCAGTTATTTTGAGATCCATCCATAAATGTAGGAACAATTGTCCAAACAAATTCGGATGGACGGACGGTGGACTAATGTATTAACGCACTAATATACCCACTTGTCATAGTGACAACTATGTCTCTCTCATCGCTAGCAGGCTTGACAATAAATGTCAAATGGGGTAGAAAACATTGTAAGAAAAGGAGAAATTGCTTGTTACAAGCAATTTCTCCTTTTCTCACAATGTTTTCCAAAGCAAGGTTCTAAAGTGTCATTAGCCCTAAAGCACTCTCAAGAGACAAACCATTGAAATATTAAACAAGGGGCAATTTTGTAGAGTGTCGTCTGTTATTTACCCATGCATAAACATGAAGACTTTAAGCTTGATTTCATGTTGTTAGAAAGTTTTGAATAAGAAGTTCTTCTTTGTTTCTATATAAGTTAAGGTGTGCTCTGGATATTTAAGATGGCTCTGGATAAGTCCAAACATAATGCTAGTAGCACCACTTGAACAAATATGGAAGAGATCTACTAGATTCTAAGAATCAAGTATCAATGACTCTTGTTTTAGAGAAGATTTTAACATTTCACTCTAAATGTCTCTCTTAAACCTTTCCTGTTTTTATCAAATTTTAGACTGGTCTACAAAGAGGTTGCAGACAACAATGAAAATTGGATGCAATTTGATATGAAACCATCCTATGAGGTAGAAAATATTGTGGCAAAAGGAGAAACTGCCTGTTACTTTTTCCACAATGTTTTCTCAAGTATAAAATCACAGTGACGTAAAATCCCGGGTTTGTACAGGAAAGGGTTCCCAGGAAGAATCCACTGGTGGAGTCTAAATATGACCTTGCATGAACAAATTTTGTAGTTGTACCTGAAGAATCTACATACCAAATATCAATGTTCTAAGCTGTCTAGTATTGGAGGAGAAGACTTTTAAAATTTCCTTTTATTCCGCAAAATGGTGATTGATCGATTTAATGGGGTTTAACGCCACTTTTAACGGTATGTCAGCCATATTGCTACAGCTGGAGCACCTAACAATGGATTCCTGGTATTTCTCACACCATTAAACTACTATATCCTTTCCTAGCCTCCAGCTGCTATCCCACATAGGTTTATGATTATCCACCCATTGGTGGGAGACAAAAGCATATGTGCCACTGCCAGGATCAAACCCATGACATCCCATGATTGAAGATTAAGAGTCATGAGCTGCCCACTGCGCTATGATGGAGGCGGGGTCTGTAAACTGTAAAACAAATAGTGCCAAAATATGACCCCAAGATTCACATGAATAAACTTGGAAGAGATCCACTAGCAGATATAACACACCAAAAATTCATGCTCAAGTATTTCTGATTTCAGAGAAGATTTTTTGAGATTTTCTTCTTTATTTCTATGTTAAAAGGGTGCCCCCGAGCATTAGTCCAAACAAAACCAAATGGATATCATATGAACAATCTTTGTAGAAGTTCTCTGGGAGATTAATTCTCTAGGCCTTCTGGTTTTGGAGGAGAAGTTTTTTTTGAAGTCTTTATTTCTGCGCTAGAATAGGCTGTGCCCAGACAGACTGGAATTTGCCTTGAAGGGCATGTCATGATTTCAAAAAGTTGTATAAATATATGCCTACATACCAGTTGTCTATATATGGTGTATGCCTCTTTTTCACTGGCCAGAGCAGCACGGAAGTCTCCCCGACATGAGTACGTTCTTGCCACTAAGTGGTGACTCATTGCTACTTTTAAACTTTTGTTCCCATAATATCTGTAAATACATTCAAACCACTGTTGTAGTACCAGTGAATCTAGCGGATTAACTCTTTCCTTTTTTTTGAAAACTTAGATTGGTCGATTTGTTTGAATGGGGTTTAACGCCGCTTTTAACAATCTTTCAGTTATATCGCGGCGGCTGGAGCACCTAACAATGGGTTCCTGGTATTTCTCGCACCAGTAATACCACTACACCCTTTCCTAGCCTCCAGCTGCTATCCCACATAGGCTTACGATTATCTGCCCATTGGTGGTAGACAAATGTCGGAAAGAGTATTGCCGCTGTCGGGGATCGAACCCGGGACCCTTTGAATGAAAGTCCGACGCGCTACCAACTGCGCTATGACGGCGGCTAGATTGGTCGAAATTGAGAACAATGAAAATTGGATGCAATTTGAAATGAAACCAACCTACGTGATAGAAAATGCTGAGGGAAAAGGAGAAATCGCTTGTTAAAATGGCTTCTGAGTTAGAGCATTAAAATGGTTTAAGTTCAAGTCTTAAACCTTAACCTTCGACTTACACGACCTAAATAAAGTACGGCGCCTTGGTCATAGGCAACATTTGTATGAAATATCAAGGTCATAGATGACTTCAGAGTTACAGTACATAAACAGTTTCAAATAAAGTTTGATTCTAACCTTGACCTTTGGCCTATGAGATCCCCAAAACAATTTGGCACCTACAGGGGTTAAGGGCTCAAGAGTGAATGTGTAGAAGTATTTTACCTTTGATAAAGCTGCAAAGCATTTTCCAGGAATCTAAGGGATAGTTCGTATTCTTCTACTGCATGCAGAATCAAGCCAATATTACTCTGAAATATGAAACAACATGATATTTCACTTCTTCAACTTAATATTTTTGAAAAATACAACTGTCAAAAAAAATCACAGTTTCTATTAAAAATTTTCAAGAATTAATGTTTTGGTGTTAAAAGTATTGCTTGCACACACACTAGAACTGGTCTTTTGTCTTCAATCAATTAAGAACAATACATCAAATCAAATGAATCAAAAAGTGAAAAGTTATCCTGTGGGAATGTGATAAACAATCTAGGTACAATTCTACTCACATCAATAAGACCTATTTCAGGGTGATTCTCTCCATGACACAATAACCCTAAATACCGTGTCCTGTACATCAACTTTAGGGCACTGGATACTTGGTTGTTTGCAAAACAGTAGAGAGCTAGATGGGCCTGTAACAGAAAAGTTCAACCATCTTCTTAAATGATGACCTACATATTCCTAGATAATATTTCAGTGAAAATAAAGAGGATTATTAAAAGTAAATGACATGCAAAAGGTATAATTTAATTTTTGGTTCAGTCTATCAAAACCGAGGAGTCTGCTTGGCCGAAAACAATTAATCAAACCATCATGGACGAAGTTTAAAGCGAGCAGCTATTTTGTATGTTTGCGCCAAAATAGTTCCACATTGAATATTTCAAAATTTGTGAATCATTTGTTTTTTTCTGCTTGATATCATTAAATTTTAAACAAGATGTGTTTGTGAAACACTATGCCCCCGAAACAGGAATTCTTTAGAAAGGGGTGATTTTTATTGGGGTTTTTTTTCTTTGTTTTAGGGAAAAGGGTTAAAATTTTGACCTAGACTTTGATGAAATGACCTTCCCCAGTTGCGCCTTGTTGAGACCTATCTACATACCAAATATTAGCATTGTAACTTAATCAGGGTTGAAGTTATAGGAAAATGTTTAGTTGGCAGGTTAAGTTTTGCAGACAGACAGACAGATGGACTGACAGACAAACAGACAGACAGACGGACACCAGTAAAACAATATGCCCCTGATTTATCGATGCGGGGGCATAAGAATGAAGAGAATATATTTTTTTGTTTTCATGGAGCAGTGAAATGAAAAACCTCATCACACTTGTGTATGAATCTGCTTTGCATATTCATAGTGTGATTAGTTTTTTTCATTTCATACCTCCATGAAAACAAACCATGTTCTCTTCATCTCTTAAATAAATTGTTGTTAGAAACAGAAGGTAAAACATAGGAGAGATATTTCATTTCATTTCTAATTCATAGAATTAAGGACAGACAGGAAGGTATTTTATACCATCAGTCAAATTTTAAGATGATTGCCGCACTATAGTCATTCCCCTCCCCCACCCCCACTCCACTTTTTCTACAGTAAGGTAATTATAGCAGTGGAATATCAAACTACTTACATATTCTGTGAGTGTATTTGGATGATCAATCCCTAGAACTCTCTCACTCATTAATACAGCTCTCTGTTGATGACTCATGGCCTACAAAAGTTCAACATGATTCACTTCACATTACACTTTAATAGGATTCTTATTTGTAATGAGTAGTAGACAAATTGACCCATTAACAAACAAAATTTTAGACTGGCCAAAATTCAAAGAAGTTGCAGATGAAAATTTATGATTGATAGAATTTAAAGACCGTTGTCTTTCAGATAGAATACATTGCTGATAATGAAGAAATTGCTTGTCACAAAGAAATCTCTTCATTTTCCACAATGTATTCTAAAGCTTTCTTCTAAACCATCAAAAAGTGGGAGTGTGTGATTAGGGTTTATATAATAAGATTTTCTTTGAGACAAGATCATATCAACAAAATCTACAATAGAAAATTTGGAAAGCAAGTCTTTGAAAGCTTATTAACCCTTGTCATGCTGAACCCGGAATATTCCAGGTTTGGCAGGAGATTTAGACCAAGATCAACCTGCACGTAAGTGCAGTCTGATCTTAGTCTACACCTCCTGCTTGTATTTTCCTGCCAGAGTTGTTAATGAAGCTGATTTCCAAAAGAAAAATTGATTTTTGAACGACTTCTATCAGTGCTTTCAGCCCTTTGATTTCAATAAGGTATTTATACAGCATGACAAGGGTTAACATTTCTACTTTCAGCTCGACTCAAAGAAATTTGTGTAACAGATTCCACATATCATATAAACAACAAATCTGTAATTTTAAATCCATTTTGAAGAAAAGAAATATGAGAATACTATGCTTTTAGTTGACACTTTTAAAGAATGATACTAAAGTTTGTAAAAGATTTTTGATTGAGATTTGTTGTAGAACTCAAAGGTAACTAAGGGAGTCTCAGAGCAAACTTTTATCTCCCACATCATGAGCATTTTATCACATTACCCAAAAACAATAGAGCACCTCCTTGGAGTATTAAGTTTCCTAGGTCAAATGGCCTATGATTTAGATCACGAAAATGGTTCAATTGTGACCTTGATCTTTGATCTATGTGAGCAAAAATCAATAGGGGTTTTCCTTGTATCATTGGCAACTATTGTATAAAGTTTAATGGTTGTAGCCATTTGGTGTTAAGAGCACAGTAACATTACTCTCTAATACTTTGTGTATTAGTGTGTAGAGGATTATAACAAAATATAGCTATGTGATAAATACAATTTATTTTACCTCTCCATAATCTCCCATGATGTAGTTTAATCGAGCCAAAAGTCGTAGACAGGCAGCGATCTCTGGATGCATGGCCCCGTATACGTTGTTGAGAAGGTTGAGTGCCTCACCGATGAGATCATAGCCCTCCTTTAATAACCCCTGCTGTATTTTTGACTGACCACTTGTGAAGAAATGATATGCATCTGATGCCTAGAATGAAAGGAAATTCACATAGAGCCTTCATTTTGTCATCACTCATTCTTTTTACATTCTAAATAGCAAATGTCTCACACTAACAGTTGTTTAATACATTAACATAACAAAATTTTGGATAGCTCAAAATCAAAAGAATTTGAAGACAAAAAAAATTATATTTTTTTCTAAAGAATGAGTACCAAATTAGGACGGAAAAATAGTGAAAAAAGTTGAAATTTCAGTGCTTTCACAAGCTATAGAACAATAGCTCAAGAAAAAAATGTAAGAAAAGGTAAAATTGTTTGAAACAAGCAATTTCTCCTATTTTCAAAAAGTTTTCTTTGTACTTATGCTCTAATTTTGACACACTTTGAATTATTGTCTGTTACATCAATCAATTTGAGCTAGTCTTAAATTTTGATGTGAGGTAAATGGTTAAGCTATTCTGGTCAAATATTTTATTTGAGATACTTTGACTCTTCTTAACAGTTGCTTTTTAAGATGCATTAAACTTTGCAACTCTCAAAATTTATGTCAGGTTCAAAAAGACACATTGGTGAAATACCATGCCCCCTTCACAGCCCATCTTATAGTAAATGCACATATGTGACCTTGACCTTGTCACAAGATATCAACCTTGGTATCTGCAGATATGTAGTCAATGAGATTTATCATCATGCCAAATATGGGCATTGTATCTTAAAAGGGCTTAAAATAATTGTAAATGTTACATTTTTGAGTAAGGTTTAGCAGACAACCAGCCAGACCTTTAGACAGGCAGACAACAATAAAACAATATGTCCCTGATCTTTTGATGTGGGGACATAAAAAAAAGAGCCCGCAAGTACTCCCTTACCCTGGGATGTATGTGTTTAACAATTGGGAAGGTGTTGACAATCTCATCTTCTGTGAAGATCTGTTTATTTCGGCACTCCAAGTTGTACTCTTTCAACAATATTTGTATTCCCACACGCTGACAGAATGACCTCAGGAGCGAGGCTCTCTGTATCCCGTACTTCTCTATTGCCGAGTCAATAGAATCACTAAAAAATTGTAATAAACCTTTCCTGGTCAATCCCTGGTTTTTACATCCCATAAGTTTATATTGAGAAAATATTGTGGAAAAAGGAGAAATTGTTTGTAACAAGGAATTTCTTCTTTTCCACAATATTTTCCACCCTACTGAATGGTTATTTTTTAAATTAAATCCAAAATTAATTTTTATCTGCAAAATATTTGAATTTGGACAGGTCTAAAATTTTGCAAAACAGGATAGATATAAGAAAACATACACTATCATACACTTTCTACAATAATTTTGTAATCTATTCCACTCCTTAACCAAATCCCACACAATAGAATTCTAAAATGGTCCACATTCAAAGAAGTTTTAATGACAACTTCAAGTTGGCGCAATATTAAAAATCTTTGAATTTTAGAGTAGAAATCATAATGCATACTGAAGAAATTGCTGATGAAAAGCAATTTTTTCATTTTCCACAATGCTTTCCAAAGCTTTTTTTTGAGAGGCATAAGAAAGTAGGATCATGTGAAAATGGATTGAAAAGAAAACATCCAATATATACTTGGAAGAGATGAATTCTCTGAATATCATTGACTCTTTCTGAAAAAGTATTGAATTTCAGACATTTTGATTAATTTTACACTAACAATCCTAAAAGTGAAAGATATTGAATTTTCAGTTACCACGAAAACCCTTATCTCTACTCACCATTCCAATGTATAATGATAATATTCATCTACTTCATCTAATACCTTCTTCCACAAGGTTTTTGGTGTTTCATTCACCCACTCTGTGTTATCTGTAAAATAAAATCTTTTTTTTTCTAATATTCTCTTCTACTCTTTGTGTTTCTTACATTATCAATTGCACCCCCTCTTACCGTTTAATGTAAAATCCATGGTTTTACTTCCTTGTCATTTAACCCTTATCATGCTGAACCCCGATTATTCCGGTTTTGGCAGGAGGTGTAAACCAAGATCAGCCTGCACGTAAGTGCAGTCTGATCTTGATCTACACCTCCTGCTAGTACTTTTCCTGCCAGAGCTGTTAATGAAATTTTTTTCTGAAAGAAATTATTGATTTTTGAACAACAAGTTCTATCAGTGCTTTCAGCCCTTTGATTATACAATATACAGTAATGTATACAGCATGACAAGGGTTAATACTCAAGAAAGCATTGTGGATAATGAAAATGATTGCTTGTAACAAGCAATTTCTTCATTTCCCACAGGATTTTCTATCCAGTAGGTTAGTTACTTTTCAAATTGTACCCTTGTCATGCTGAACCCGGAATATTCTGTTTTTGGCAGGTAGTGAAGACTAAGATCAGACTGCACTTATGTGCAGGCTGATCTTAGTCTAAACCTCATGCTTGTACTTTTCATGCCAGAGTTGCTTTTGAAGTTGATTTCTAAAAAAGATATTGTATTTTGAATAACACGTTCTATCAGTGCTTTCAGTCCTTTGATTTTACTGCAATTCAGTAAGATAATTTATACAGCATGACAATGGTTAATTGCCACTTACATCTTCTTTCAAATATTAAAAGTCTTTCCCTACCTATTTTCAATTTGTACCTGTCTAAAATATTGTCAAGTGTCAAAATTAGTATTCAGGTGGTGGGTAGAAAATCAATTAATCCATTACCTGAAGTTAACATTTTAGACTGGTCCAAATTGAAAGAAGCTGCAGACGACACTTTAAACTTGATGAAATTTTACATTTTTCCATCTTACTGGGTAGAAAACATTGTGGATAATGAAGAAATTTAGATGTTGCAAGCAATGTCTTCATTTTAGGCAATGCTTCCAAAATGATTTTCTTCAGGGGCAACCAGAAAACCATCATTGTGTGGGATTGGGTGAAGTTAATTTACTTACCAATACTGACAGCAATTCCTTTCCTTCTCTTGTTCTTCTTTCTTGAACTTTTCTTATTAAACTATAAGGAAAAAGAAAAAAAGAAAATTCTTTACTGAGTACACACCATTATATCTTAGATCTCCACTGTCAAGAGTTTGTTTGTTTGTTTGTTTGAATGGGGTTTTACGCTGCTTTCAACAATCTTTCAGTTATATCGCGGCGGCTGGAGCACCTAACAATGGAATCCTGGTATTTCTCACACCAGTACTACCATTACATCCCTTCCTAGCCTCCAGCTGCTATCTCACATAGGTCTAAGATTATCGACCCATTGGTGAGAGACAAATAGTCGGAAAGGATGAGTGCCGCCGTCGGGGATCGAACCCGGGATCAAGAGTTTGTTAACATTGCTCTCAATCCTAGTACATCCACAATGGTATCAATTGATAAATTGCCACTTTTAATCAAAACATCAGTAGACCAATCAAATCATTCACATACACCAGAGGTACAATGTTGACCCCCAACATTCAAGTTGAACATTTTTGTTTTTGGATGGCTTTAACCCATTCCCACACAATGAAATTTTAGACTAGTCCAAATTGAAAGAAGCTGCAGATGACAATTTGAAGTGGATGGAATCTTAAGATTTTTTCATCATTTTGGATGGAAAACATTGTGGTTAATGAAGAAATTGCTTGTATCAAGCAATTTCTTCATTATCCACAATGTTTTCCAAAGTTATTTTCCTTGGGGGCGTCTAAAAGCATCACTGAGTGAGAATGGGTTAAATGTGGTACTGCAGTTATCCGATAAATCACTAGGCTGTCCACCGAGTCCTTCCACAAAGTTCAAATCAGATTTTAACGGCATCATTTTACAAAATTTATGGCCAGTGAAATCTTACTAATTTTCCAAGACAATTCCAGCGAGAATTCAAAATATAGGGTTAGAAATAACAAAAGTTACTTTGGTATCACTCCCTCTTATCTAAACATGACCCATACCTCATCACTGGCTACAGGAGCATGTGGTGTTGGGAAAGAACCAATAAAACAGTTTAAAAAGTGACTAATGGCCGCAGCTAAACTCATCATGTCCACTCCCTGCATATGTGACTTGTATAGGTGTTTGGCAGCTCTCACCATTAACTCTGATATACATATTGTCTGAAAACAAATGAGACAAACATTGTATACATTTATTCACTTTTTATGCCTCTCAAAAATGGAACTAAATATTGTGAGAAATTGCTTTTAATAAGCTATCTCTTAATTTGTCACAATGTTTTCTACCAAGAAAGACAAGGAGTATTAGAAATTCACCAGTTTGAAACTGTCGTCTGCCACTTTTTTCAATGTAAACCAGTCTAAATTTTTATGTTGTCGTAACAGGTTACAGTATCAATCATCATAAGAAAATATATCTTCTTTTTTTCTTTTATCGGATATTACATCATTGGGAACAATCTTTCAAACTGGCTCACTCATTTTCTTCCTGGGTATGGGTTTAGTATAAAACTCTTCAAATTTGCAATTGATTCTCATAACATACTAGTTCGAACTCTGAGCTATACATTGATTTTCAAACGAAATGTATTTAGCAATATTGAATTCACTCATTCCCACAGAATACTACTTTTTTATGACAAACAAGAAAAAAAGCTATAGAAAACATTTTGGAAAATGAAGAAATTGCTTGTTGAAATAAATTTTTCAATGTCCGTGATTTTTAAGATTATATAATTGTATAATTTCTTTGAAATTGGACCAGTCTAAAAACAATTCTTCTTTGATAATGGGTTAAGTAAGAGGTAAGTTTAATGTTAGAAATCAATGCAATGAGATTCTATGATTGATGTTTCTCAATAAAACCCTATGTTGTGGTTACTCATTTGAATCATCTAAATGAGACAATTCAAACAAATGAGTACTAGCATAGGGTTTTACAGAAGAATATTTTGAAAATTTAAATTTTGAAATCACCTACTCTTTTTTAGCTCTAACAAAATGTATTTTAAAAGGTCAAACTTTCAGCTTATAGTAATGCTTTTTAACCCCCCCCCCCAAGAAAAAATAAATGATGTTAAAAACATTGTGGAAAATGAAGAAATTGCTTGTTACAAGCAATTTCATCAAAATCTACAAAATTTCTACCACAGAGACAAAGAATTTTCAATTTCCCACAACTATAAGCTATCATCTGCAACTTCTTTGAAATTGGACCAGTCTATAATTTTGTTGTCTGGTAATGGGTCAAAATATACTCACATAAACATACGACACTGATTTATATTTGGAGAAAATCTCTGCTACTTTTCCCAGGTATCTCATATTGATGCCTCTAGTGTGCATCGCCTCTGTTAGAGTCAGACCATCTATTGGTGAGGAAGAGTGATCTAAACAATCATTTACCTGAAATACATGATAAATCAGTTACAACACTGAAAACTAGAACATTCTTAAATAGGTTTTGTGAACAATGAAATCCATACTTCCTATGTTTAGTAGTTGGAACAAAATGAGCTGTCAGAGGACAGCAACTCTCTACTATCCTGAGTACTGGGTAGTAACATTAATTCAATGTTGATATAAGGCATAAGTAGTAAGAGATAAAAAATCTTTCAATTAAAATTTTAAGTCAAACAAGAATTCCAAAGTCCAAAAAGGGTTAGAACTCCACTAAATAGAATGTCTGAAGAAAAAGAATATTTGCCTAGAGTCTGATATAATGGTCAAAATTGTGCAAAGTTTCAAAGAAATAATATAGGTAGAAAGAGAGTTAATAAAGACATATGACAGTTGCACATAAGGTTTAACCAAGAATTTCAAAGTCCGAAAAGCTTTAAAATTCCACTAAAATGAATGTCAGAGTATTGAATCTGTGTCTAGAGGCTAATATTATTTACACAAAATCATGTGCAAAGTTTCTGAGCAATAGTAGAAACTGAGATATGACAGTTGCACACTAAGTTTAACCAAAGCATTACACCGACACCCCGGTGAGTGGAATACCCCCCCCCCTCTTCGAATAGTTGAGCTAAAAATTGTTTAAAATAAACCAACAAAAGTGATTTTATTGTTTTGATAATTTCACTGGTCTATCAGAGAAATTATCTAATCATAGTCTACCTAATATATTCCAAGAAGCCAGGTACACCTGAGTTGAACTAAAAACTCACCAACGTAGGTATTTGATGAAGCACCAAGAACTCTGCAGCATCTTTTACCACTTGTTTTTCTCTCTGGTGTACTTGACCCTGAAATGTAATGGGAAATCTTCAAAATTATCTTAGGCAAAGATGAACAAACTAGAACTGTCTCAAAGCAGACTTATACCCCACCACTACTGAAGTAGCACAGTTCATTTTTGAACTCTATTACCCAAAACAAAAGGGCACGTCCATTAGTCATGGATAATATTTGTATAAAGTTTCAAGACCCTACATCAAATGACATATGAGTTAGAAAGTGAAGACGGTTTACGATCACATTTTAATTGTGACCTTGACCTTTGGCATGTGACCCAAAAATCTTCCTTTTATCATTTGCAACACTTGTATGAAGTTTCATAGTTGTAGATTTATTGGTTCTAGAGTTAAAGCACAGATAGAACAAGGTTTATTTGAGATACACCATGCCCTCTTAACAGCCTTTTTAGGAAAGGTGACCTTTATTACCAGTGTTTATCCTAGGATCTCCAAAATGTAGGGGATTTCAGTGCAAAATCTACATAAATTTGAATGTTTGGTATTTCATGATCTTGGATTTTAGAAAAATATCCCAAAGAAATATGAGGAATTTTAAAAAAAAAGTGAGGGAATCTTCAATTCTCCTGCTTAGAATAAACACTGGATAAGTGACCTGCACCTTGTCACATGACCTCAACCTTGGATGTATATTGATGAGATCTACATTATTGAGCATGAGGATTGTATCTTGATAAGGCTTGAAGAAATCATACGTATTGAGTTTTTGAAGTTTGACCTTGACAAATAACCTTGACTTTGTCACATGACCTTGACAAGGACATGTGCAGATGTTTATTTATGAGATATTTTGTCATGCCAAAATAAGAGCATCGCATCCTGAATATGCTTACAGTAATTGTAAATGCTAAGTTTTTTGTAAAGCTTTGCAGAAGTTTAACCTAAACAAGTGACCTCCACCTTGGTATGTGCAGATGCATATTGATGAGTCTATCATCACACCAAATAAGAGCATAGTATGGCCAATTTTTGACAGACTGACAGAATGACAGATGGTAAGACATAATGCCCCTGATCTTTCCAGACTTGGCATAAAAATTCTACAGTCAATTAGTAGGAAAGATGGCAAAACAGAAAGACAAAGTGAAACAAGTATAATTCACCCTCTACTTTGCAGGTGTTGATTATAAAAAGAAAGGGTAAAAGATGCAAGAACAGTAGCCCCAGGGACTAATTCCATATTGTTCTCCTACACAGGTGGCTGTCAAGGTTCATGTATAAGATGGATCATAATTATGTTTTTTTTATAAAGAAAAGATCCACCAGATCCATGAACCTCTACACTGACAGTCCTGACATGCTAAAATAAGTGTTCAACTAGAATTGTCGCAAAGCTGCCTCATACCCCCAAACCCACCACCAGCGCTTTGACCTTTGACCTACATTAACCAAGAAGTTCAGTGGTGACCTTGATCTTTGACCAACATGAACCAAGAACAATAGGGCACCTCCTTGGGACATGGAAAAAACGTGTATTAAGTTTCAAGGTTGTAGGTCAAATGGCGTAAGAGTAAGAGCACCAAAATGGTTTTCAACCAAAGTTCAACTGTGACCTTGAACTTTGATCTACATGACCCCAAAACAATAAGGTACTTCCTTGGGTCGTTGGAAAAAATTGTATAAAGTTTCAAGGTTGTAGGTCGATTGGTTCATGAGTTAGAGCACGGAAACGGAAGAGTCTACGTATGAATGGCAGGGTTCCCACAATTTTCTGCTTGCAAAATTCAAGACTTCTCCAGACTTTATCCAGGATATATTCTAAAATTTAAGGTCTTTTTTCATCTACCAAAAAACCCAATACCTCAAAAAAAAAATATTAAAAGTTATTTATAACATGCATCTTTATTCTCATGAAAATTTGATTGCTCCCTCTAATGGAGGAACAACAGTACCTATACAGTACAGCAAACACTAGCCCTGGTATACAACAGACAACATGTAAAAAAGATGGGACATGTTTTCAACTCTTTTTTCAATTCTGTCAATAACAACACTTACAATAGTGCAAGGCCTTAAAAGTTATTTAATTGTATATCATTTGTATTATGACAGTTCAGATTCTCCTTACAAATAAGTGCAGGGCCTCAGAAGGACAGAATAAGTAGCTATCAAAAAACTTTTACCAAACTCAGGGTTTTAACAGATGCAAACTGAGGCCCAAACTTTTGTTGCCAGGGCTCTTAAAATTGTCTGATGTGATGCCCATGGACCCTTTGGGGCTAAATTGCAGTAAAGAATTGAATTGGAGGCCATTTATTACTTTTGTATCCAAGTTCAATGCATGTAAAGTTACTAGAACACTTCAGGTGTTGCTTTGGATTTTCTCCTAAAGATTTGTTTTATGTACTCCAATCATGTATTTTGTAACAAGAGCACTGCCTACAGGTGCCTAAGCTTGGCTGTTGGGTGCTGGATAGTGGATAAAATGCATCTAGAGCTATCCCCCTTGATATTATAGGTTGCTCTTTTGATAGAGAACAAGTGTGCCAAGTTTTAAGTGAATGCCTTTAGTAGAACCAGAAATATCACAAATGTCAAAGTTTTTGCACAACAATGACAACAACAACAATGATAACAACAGGGCTATATCAATACCTCGGGTTTTCTCTGAAAAAGCCTAGCTAAAAATGAACACCTTCTTCCCATCCTAGCAGAAAATTAAGTACCATTCTTGTATATTTTGTGAAATAAATCTTAATCTCTTGTACCAAGGGGAATACTTGTCACCTGTTTGGAACACAGACTTTAATTGGGTCCTGCGTCTTTCATATATCAGAAACAAAATAACTATCACCCAAAATTTGTCTCATAATCAAATTGATTTGTCTTTTTCCCTAGTTTTTCCAGGTTTTCTTATAGATATCACAAAAATCAACACTTTTTCCCTGACCATGAAATTCCAAACTTTTTCCCATTTTCCTGGTAGTGTGGGAACCCTGGAATGGATGGAAAGGCGGTCAGACAAATAGACATGGTGAAACCAACTTCTTTCCTTAAAAAAGTTCCTACATGCAGGTTTGGGCTTATTATGAGAGTCAAAATAGGTTGCTGGTGGCTGGGTTAGGCAGGTGGAAGTCTTAAAACACTTCATTATATACTAATTTGCCAAGTGACAGTCTTAACGGTTGTCCTGCTGCATATTTATCAACACACAAAAAACAAGCAGGTAATGTAGACTAAGATCAGACTGCATGTCTGTGCAGACTGATCTTAATCTATTCACCTACCAAAGCCATTGTCAAATAGGAATATTCCGTGATAAGCATAAGCATTGAAATGGCTCACTTAGGCAGGTTTTATAAAGGCAGCTGATGAAGCATGCGCATGAACCCATTCCAACACAGCAAAATTTTAGACTGGTCCAAATTGAAAGAAGCTGCAGACGACAATTTCGAGTTGATGGAATTTTGAATTTTTCTGTTATTTTTTTTATAGAAAATATTGTGGATAATGAAGAAATTGCTTGATACAAGCAATTTCTTCATTTTCCACAATGTTTTCCAAAGCTTTTTTCTCGAGGGGCGTAAAAAGGAGGGATTGAGTTGGAATGGGTTAAGAGTATTATAGAACTTTGTTTAAAACTTTTTAAAGAAAAAATTGTTTGCAAAGAAAGAATTCCCTATCACAAGCAATCAATATTTCATACATTTTCTGCCCTATATGAAACTTAATTTTCAATGATCCTTGTTTTGGACTGGTCTTAATTTCTTTCATCTTGGAAAGCCATCAGCTTATATCTGGGTTCATATATTTTGTATTAACGCATTCCCAAATGACAAAACTTAGACTGGTCCAAATTCTAAGATGTTGAAGCCAACATTTTCCAGTTTCTCTTTCCTTTTTAGATGGTAACAATGAGAAGAAACAAGTAATAAGAAATTTCTTCATTCTTCAGTTTGTTTTCTCAAATTCCTTTCTTGAAGGTTGTAAAAAAAGGGGGACAGTTTTGGTGTTGTGATTTTGAACTCTATCACTTATATTAATCTAATAATTTCTAATTCATTACCTATTCAGAGCAAATAATGTTTTGTTTTTTGGAGGGCAGTTTTTTTTTTCTTCTTTTTTATTGTTTGTGTATATCTTTACTTTCAAATTGGACAGGTGTTAGTCTATTTCTATAAAATCTTGACCCACTTTAGACAAAATGTATAAAAAATATTTGTTAGAAATGAAAATTTCTCCCTTTCATTCAATATTTATCCCTCTTTGATAAAAACTTTATCAAATTCTCAATATTTAAAATGTCTGCTAACCCTCTCAATTTAGAGCAGTCTAAAATTGTATCTTCTGGTAATCAGTAATTTAATTGTTGTTTAGAGGGGTTAAGCTCACCTCAGGGTCCACATGTTTAACATGTTGTTGAAAGACATCTGGATTAAATGTGATGTTGAACTCTGTATCACTGAGAGATCCCACAGCTTGAGCAGCTTTCTTCACAATCTCCTTACTGCTTTGTTCAACTGGAAATACACATATAATAGCATTAACTCAGTAAATCCCATATTATCTGGCTTAATCCATAACCCACACAATACTGCTTTTTAACTGCTGTGAAATTAAAGGGCTGAAAACACTGATAGAACTTGTTGTTCATAATGGATATTTCTTTTAGAAATTGATTTCATAAACAACTCTGGCAGGAAAAGTACAAACAGGAGGTGTAGACCAAGATCAGACTGCACTTATGTGCAGACTGATCTTGGTCTACACTTCCTGCAAAACCTGAATATTCTGGGTTCAGCATGACAAGGGTTAATGTACATTGTACCTACTCTTAGGTGCTTTGGAAAAAAATGTAGAATTGAAGAAATTGCTTGTGACAAGCAATTTCATCATTATCCACAATGTTTTCTACCCTAAAAGACTATGATTTTTTTTTTTAATTTACCAATTTGAAATTGTCTGCTACTTCTTTGAACTTGAACTGGTCTAAAATTTTCTTCTTTATTAATGGGTTAGCTCAGTGGATGTTTTGACCATATAATCATTTTCCAGAACTTGAATTGAAAGAGTTGAAACTAAGGTTTATTCAATGAGAAAAATTATAGCAACCCTGAAAGGAGGAATTAAAAAAACACATTGTTGTTAAGATAGGTTGATGTCCTGCATGTATTATTTCATTCAAACAAAAGCAGATGTTCATTATGCTATTTTTCATATGTTTGTCCCTTTCCTGCACAATTCCTGGTTTTTACCTCCATATTTCATTCTTTAGAGAAAACTGTGAAAAAAAAGAAGAAATTGTTTATAACAAGATTTTTTTCTTTTCTCCTACTATTTTCAATCACATAGAGTGGTTTTGTTTTGAATTGCACTCTCTTTTCATTTTAGTCTAAATCATCTTTCATATTGGACCAGTCTAAAATTTCAATAAATAGGAAAGGGTTAAAGCTGCTTTACATCAAGTGTTTTAAACCTACCTTACACTTATTTTATTGATTTATTTTTGTTTGTTTTCTAAGGTGCCTAATAAATGATTTCATTTTAAAGCTGCCTTTTATCAGATTTTTTAAAGCTGCTTTTTATTAGGTTTTAATTAAAATCGCCTTATATCTGATTTTTAAAAGCCACCTTGTATCAGTTTTTTTCAAGCTGATTAAAGTAGGAGATTTTATTGTGGAAATATTTCATTAGATTGGCTTTAAATTACTGGGTATCAATACCCAAGAGCCAAATTTTCAAAGAGTGGTTGCATACCACAATGTTTTCTTCATACACTTTTTCTTCAAGTCCAATTTTGTTTTAAGTAATTAGAATCCTATCAGTGAGTTCAAACAACTGGGTTTAATTATGATAAGTTACAGAGACATAAGTCAACTTTATTGAGCTTTTGCTTTTGGAAGGAGAAATTTGTTTGAGGTCACTTAACCCTTGTACAGCTTTTACAGTGGCTTTTGCTAGGATATAGCCTAAGATCAGCTTGCCTTGATCTTAGCCTACACTATCTGCTTGTTCTTATTAGACAAAATCTAAAAAGGTCAAATGTTGTTTCTTTTTCCATTTAGGAAAAAGAATGATCATTTGTTTTATAAGTAAGATCAATTTTATCTTTCAATTCATCAACAACAAAATCTATATCATGAAAATGATTCTTTTTTGTTGTCCACCAAATGAAAGATAAATCTTTCTTACACTGAAACCAACAATTATCCTCTATATTATCTGGGATCAGCTTTGAAGCAAGCAAGATCATTTTTTCAACTTACAAGTTTGATTATCTGCCCCTGTTAAAGCCTCTACAATTTTCTTTGCTTCCTTTGTTTCCATGTCATCACTCTCCTTTTCTAAGGCATTTTTTTCCTCACCAGGGGTCACTGCCTTAATCTCCTGTACTGGCAACTAAGAAATATATTATACATTCAGAGATAACTTGGCCCATTACTAGAAACTTTTTAGACTAGTACAAATTTAAGAAGCTACTGAAAATAAATTCAAGTTGAATTCTTTTTTGTTTTGAATGGGGTTTAACACCGTTTTTTGATTTTTCAGTCATATCTCAGTGGCTGGAGCACCTAACAATTGTTTCCTGGTATTTCTCACACCAGTACCACCATTACATCCTTTCCTAGCCTCCAGCTGCTATCCCACTTAGGTTTATAATTATCCAGTGATGAGAGACAAATGTTGGAAAGGATATGTGCTGCTGCAGGGGATCAAATCCACGACACTCCATGATTGAAGATTGGGAGTCTGATGCGCTACTAACTGCACTTTAAGTTGATGAAACTTTAAGACATTTATCCTTGAGGCATATATTTTCAATAGCCCCTTTCTTTTAGAGCATCAAAAAGCAGAAGAAAGGGTTAGTAGGACGTGGGAAAGGAGAAATTGTATAATACAATAAGAGCACTTCCTGAGGGTGCCTTAAGTCACAAACCAACTTTTCTATTTTAGTTCAATTTACTGACTATAAATTTTGCAAAATAAGGGAAATAAATATCTAAGTCAAACTTCATGTCAGAGGTCAGTAAGAGTAGCAAACAATCTGTCAATATTTGAACCAGTCTATACATGTAATTTTGTTTGTTTTCCACTATGATCATAGACTGGTCCAAATTGAAAAAAGTTACAGAAGGAATTTCAAAGCCTGTACAAAAAAGACAGGTGCCAGATAGATTAGAAAAACAATGTGAGAAAAGAAGAAAATTCTTATAATAGGCACTTTCCCCTTTTATCAGTGTACTCCAGGACTTATTAGTAAGTTTCTTAGAAAGTGAAATAAAATTTGTTCAGTAGATGGTGATGTGACTTTTGGCCCTACAAAGTAACTAAGTTAAATCAATGCTAAAATTCTGTATCAACAAAGAAATCATATTGGTGGCACTTAACTAAAATAATTAGCCCATTCCCACACGATCCAATTTTTTACGCCCTAAAGAAAAAAACATGGAAAGAAATGGAAAATAAGGAAATTGTTTAAAGCCAACAACATCTTAGTTTCTGAATATGTTTTCAACCCAGAATGGAACAGAGTTTTTTTTTTAATTTCAAAAACTTGATCATCTGCAACTTTTTCAAAGTCCAACAGTCGACACATTGTTGTCTGGTAGTGGGTTAGCCCATTACCAGACAACAAAAATTCAGGCTGGATCAAAATCAAAGAAGTAACAGATGACAATATGTTGATAGAATTTCAAATATTTCTGTCGTTCTGGGTGGAAAAGACTGAGGGAAATTGTTTGTTACAAGCAATTTCAACATTTTCACATTGTTTGCCTGAAACTTTTTGTAATGGGGCGTCAAAAAGCGTGATTTTGTGGGAATGGGTTATGGATGTATTGATGGATTTCTCTCATTATGATACAAAAGACGTCAATGTTATTAACAAAATGTCTTACTTTAATTTCAGATTCTTTTTCTTTTGATGCTGCATCCTGCTCTTTGTTTTTCTTCTGAGCTTGAAGTTGCTGGAAATGATAAGCTGCGTATCGAACAAATGCTACGTATCTGTTCCTGAAAGAACAAGACAACATCATAGATCAAGGTTTGAACTCACCCTTTACAATATAAACTATTACCATATGACATAAAATTAGCCTGGTCAAAACTCAAAGATGTTGCAGACAACAAATTTTAGCTGATGGAATTTTTTTGTGCTTTAGAGGTATAACAAGTTTTATGTTAAAGTAATCGTATTTTAAAGGAAGTTAATTGCTTAACCCTTTCCTATTTTTTGAAATTTTAGACTGGTCTAAATTGAAAGATGTTGCAGACGACAATGTATATTGGATACAATTTGAAACGAAACCATCCTATGTGGTAGAAAATATTGTGGAAAAAGAAGAAATTGCTTTCTATTGGTATTGCTTTCCACAATGTTTCCTCAAGTATAAAATCATAGCAATGTAAAATCCTGTGTTTGTCCAGGAAAGGGTTAAAGAAGAATGCATAAAATAAAAATAATGAATCAAACATTATCCCCTTTATCTTTTTGAGCAACCATCCTCAAGGTCCCTTCGCCTGTTTGCAATCCATTTCCAAAAAGAGGTTTCTACAATCATTCTGAGAAATTTTTCAAATACTATAATAACTGTGGACTTAATCACGCATGGGATAATTTTTTGAGTGAAAATCCCCTTTTCCTGTGTTTTCTTGTGGATCTGCTTCATTTCTGAAACAAACTTTCCTTAAAACCCTAAAATCATCCTCTGAAATTTTTCTGATAATCTGATAATAATTTTGGACTTCACATAAATGAGAATGTTTTGAACGATAATCTATAAGACCCCTTTTCCTGTGTTTCCATTGCCACGAAATTCCATACATCTTTGAAGAGAATCCTATAAAAACAGTGGACAATATTGTGTTATCGAGGATAGTTAAATCAAGTTCTAATAAGGCCATTTTCTTGTGACACTGTATTGACCCATTTTAAAAAGTATTGATCCTTAGGGTTATGCAATCATTCTGTGAAAGTTTTATGATGGTACAACCATTCTGAGAACAAATGAAGAGAATCTGATGAAAACTGTTGCCTTTATTGTGGTACAAGGACTTTGAAATGAAACTTTCATAAATATCCTTTTCCTGTGATACTTGACAGATCATGTCTAATGTCAACATCAACGATTGTAATCTCTGTACAGTCAATCTGTGAAAAGTTTGAAGAGAATCCGATGAAAGCTGTGGACTCCGTAACAAGGATTAATTGACTGAATGGGGTTTAACACCACTTTTCACAGTATTTAAGTCATATTGTTGCGGCTGGAGCACCTAACAGTGGATTCCTGGTATTTCTCGCACCAGCACCACCACTACATTATTTCCTAGCCTTCAGCTGTTATTCCACTTAGGTTTACAATTATCCACCCATTGGTGAGAGACAGATTTCGGAAAGGAAATGTGCCGCAGCTGGGGATCAAACCCATGACATCCCATGATTGAAGATTGGTGGGTCACGAGGACTTTTAACCCATTCCCATATAATCCCTTCATTTTACACCCCTAAAGAAAAAAGCTTTGGAAAAAAATTGTAAAATGAAGAAATTGCTTGTAACAAGCAATTTCATAATTTCATACAATGTTTTATATCCAGAAAGTTGAAAAAATCTAAAATTTCATGAACTTTAAAAAGTCGTCTGTAACTCCTTTCAATTTGTACTGGTCTACAATTTTACCTTGTGGTAATGGGTTAAATCATATTTTCATAAGGCCCCATTTCCCATGTTGCTTGACAGTTCAAACCCCATTTCAAATGAATGATCCTTATGACCTTACAATCATTCTGTGAAAGTTTCAACAAAATCTGATCAAAGATGTGTGCTTTATTGTGTTACAAGGATTTTTTAATAAATTTTCATACAGCCCCTTTTCCTGTGCTTCTTGATGATCAGACCAAATTTTTGAAAGGACTGATCCCAAGATGGTATTAACATTCTGAGAAAGTTTGAAGAGAACCTGGTGAAAACTGTGGGCTCTAGAGTGTTTACAAGGACAAGTAAACAAACAGATGGCTTGACAGACGCACCATGGCACAGACGCTGGACGGGATAATGCGATGGCTATAGTTCTTCTGGGCTTTTTTAATCAATGTGGAAGATATGCTCTGGACAAGAATATGACACACACACTTAAACACACACTAACCAACACCACCACAGCCACACATGTAACAAAGAACAGAGGTAACTCTGTATGCTTTTCATCATTACATTGGGGGGGCATGATAATACAGAGAAACTTTACAAACAAATCCACCCCAACAATTTTTTCTACAAAAGAATCTGGGCAAGTCTGACAATGTGTCGGCCCTTACAACAACCATCCAAACCTGACAACTATAAGATGATTTTTACATGCCTATAGCTTACTTACTCCACAAAAGCTTCCACCAGTTCCTGTCTTAAACATGATAGTTTGTGTCTATGCTTCACTGGAAATCCATTGTTTCTCATATCTTTACTCAGCTCTTCTGCATCAACTAAATAGAAAAGATTTTCTTTATGTAATTTTTTGTACTCTTATTTTCCTTTACTTATCAAACTTATATATAATCATTGTAAACCTCTATTCTCTGCCTTTTGTTTTTGACCCACCACAAAAGGTCTCCATCATTTTTGTTTGAAGTTTATCCCTTGTTTGAAGATTAACCCATTATCAGGCAGCAAAATTTTAAACTGTCTCTATATTGTGGGAGTTGCAGACATACCATTTTATAGCCTATAAAATTTTTTTCAATTTTTTGGGTGGAAAACATTTAGTAAATGAAGAAATTGCTCGTCACATTTCACACAATGTATTCCCAGTTGTTCTCCTAGAGGGGCGTCCAAAAGTGTCACTGTGTGGTACAGGTGAAGTATCTTTTAACCTTTGTCATGCTTATCCTTGTTCAGAATTGCAATGAAATCAAAGGGCTGATAGCAATGTAATTCTGGTTGTCAGTTGTTAGTTTGGAAGTTAATCTCATGAACAGGTCTGGCTTAAAAAATAATCACAGGATATGCAGACTAAGACCAGACTGTACATTTCTGCAGGTTAATCTTTGTCTATCCCTACTACCAAAGCAGGAATCTCCCAGATTCAGCATGATTAAAGTTAACATGATTTTCTTGAAAATTTAAGATAAAGGATAAACATTGCAATAAGTGAAACAGTAAAAAACAAGAAGGCCTGTGCTAAGACCCTTTTTTCTTCTGGGCCTAATACTAACTGGGTCTGGAGAAGACCTCCTTTAAGATATAACTAAAATCAACTTATGTTGCCATAGCAATGAATGCTTTTAACAGATTTAAAATATGTTTTTAATTATTAAAAGGGGGCAACCTAACTGACATTTCTGTCGAATTTGGTTGAAATTGGCCACATATAGGCCCCATCACCCTATGGCTGTGGAATTTTAGCAATTTTTAAGTCAATGTACTGTTGCTTCAAGCCAAATGACAATATCCAGCCTTCTGAGTTGGGAGGAGATTTTTTTTTAAAGTTTTTTTTTTCTTCTTTTCTTTTTTTTTTGTAAATTTTACTCTTGTTGTCATGGCAACTAGAGCTTTCAACTGATATTAATTTCTTGGTTGATATTGGTTTGAGAAGAAATGTTATTTTAACAAGAGCCATGTCGGACATGGCCATCCCCCGCCATATAAGCTTGATGGTAAACTGCGTTGTGATTCTTGTACACTGCATTTCTCCTCAATGAGATCTATCCTCCTATGAAGTTTCAAATTGATAGCAACTATACTTTCAGAGATTTGCTCCGGACAAAATGTAAATGTTTAAAACAACAAAGGGCAATAACTCAAAAATTATGCAAGCAAGAGTTGTGGTTCTTGTGCACTGCACTTCTCCTCAATGAGATTGACCTATAAAGTTTCAAGTTGATAGCCATTATACTTTCAGAGATATGCTCCGGACAAGTTTAGTGACGGAAGGACGAAATGATGGAATGACAGAAGGACAGACGGAGACCATTACTATATCCCCTTCGCCAAATCGGTGGGGGATAAAAATCCTTCTTTATTTCTATATAAGCCCCATCACCCTGGGGCTCCTCCCCTGGGGATTCGCGGATAATGATTTTAGCAATTCAGTAAGAGGTCAATATACTGATGTCTGTGGAAGACAACATAGGAAAGGATAGAAATTGCTTGGAGCAAGCAATTTCTTGATTTCTGGCCATGTTTTCATACCCTAAACCACAATTTTTTAAACAAATAATGAATTGTCATTAGCAACCTCTTTGAAATTGGATCATTCTAAAATTTTGTCATCTGGTATACTTACCATCTGAGTAGTTCACGTCGGGTGGAAAGGTCCGTAATAAATCTAACACATAATGTCTTTGGTCATTACCGACTATACCCTGAAAATAAATATAAAAAGTTATTCATCTTATTATTGTTTGAAAATCAACTAAATGATGACAGTTAACTGGAATGGTTGTCTAAGGACATCTTGTATGGAACCTGCAAATATTTGACCATCATCCTGACCTTGATCTTGAATCTGAGTAAATTTTACAAAGGACAATTCCATTCATGATGAAGAACAATCGAGCTGTAGAAATTATGGTCTGAACAAAACTTAAGTTCTCAACTGTGACAACATAACTACTGTTAATGCAGAAAAATTGTATTCAATTATTTTAAAGTCAAAGCCAATGAATCCCATTTTTGATGCCCCTCAAAGAAACAGTTTGGGAAAACATATTGAAAAATGAAGAAATTTTTAAATAAGAAATTTCTTTGTTTCCAAAATATTTCCTACATATAAAGATATGGATTTTAAAAATTCTTTAAACTTGAAACTGTCATCTGCAACTTTTTTCAAATCTGACTCTTCTAAAATTTTGATGTTTGATAATGGGTTAAAGAAGTAATAATCCTGAGAAATTAGGACAGATGGACGCACTGAAAGACGCACTGACAGGTGCACGCACATGTCACAACAATGTCTTGACGGATGCCAATCAGGCGCCACAAAAATCATGAAATGTAATTTCAGAACTCCTTGACTTTTATGTAAAAAATTACACCACACTTTACCCATTCCCTTTAATCTTTAATTTCTTTTTACAAATATTGTAGAAAAAGAAGAAATTGCTTGTAACAAGAAATTTCTTCTATTTCCACTATATTTACTACCCTTCTGATTTTTTTTTTTTTCCCCAAATTGAATTAAAATTAAATTTTGTCTGCAAAACCTTTGAATTTGGACAGGTCTACAATTTAAAAAAACAGGAAAAGGTACCGGTTAATGATGGTTAAAACCATTTATATTTTTTATCAGAATGATGATTTTTCACTATCAGGGTTCATACAGACAATGCCAAGTGAAATTCAAGGACTTTTCAAGGACTTTTCAAGGACAAATCTTACCATTTTCAAGGACTTATTATTCAGTAATACAAAGGTGCCGTAGATCGATAATTAGTTTACCCAACTGCCAGTCAAGTGCCAATCCGCACGTGACCCTAATTTGCAGTTGGCCATAGTTTGAGCTTGACCCAACTTCGGGTATTGAGTTTTGTAAACTATTTGCAATGGAGGATCGGTTTGACTTACACACGTTCAAAATGGACATCTTATGCTGCCCCAATTTAAATTGCTGTTACTCGTGAAACAAATTTCTTTTACTATAAAATGGGATGGGCATATAAATCGAGACATGAACAGACTTTAGTTGCCGTTCCTATAAAGTCAGAATAGCTCAGCACAACGCTTTTATGAAATTATTTTTCACAAGTGAGCGCGTGAAACCAGCTTTGAAATTTGTAAAAAAAAAAGTCGCGTCGATAATATATGTTTTATATTTTTTCATTCATGATAAAAAAAAACGTACCGGTAGAATTCAAATAATAAGTGGAAATCCGCAGAGAGCAGATAATTTGAATATAAACAAAAACAACTGCATAATAAAATCACTAGTTCTGTCAATAAAGTTAGAGAAACAAGGAACCATGAAATCTTACTTCAGGGTTGGCAAAGATCCGAATAATTAATTGCAAATCAACTACAATTCATAAATGACCAAGATTTGCGCACAAATTCTACTCTGGAAAAATAGTGCAACACGTGGGCGACCCACTCGAGTTTGTCTTGTCTGTCTTTTTGATGTACGTCACGACCCTGCGATCCCATAGAGTAAAATGGACTGACCCGACGTTTTTGTGACGTCAGCTGTGTTTTTCCATCAACAAAGGCTCGTGTTGAGAGAAAATTGCTATGATTTTGTTAGATTAACAGAGCTTTGGATAACTAGCTCATGAAAAAGTACATCATTACTATAATTAAATCGTGGCATTGTCCCGGACCTATTTAAATTTCCAAATTTTCAATAGGAAAGATCTACGATGGTTACTTTGAGGCTGAGGAGTGCGGCCACCATTTCGGAAAGGAAGCCACTCAAATTCCGGTTCGTGCCATACATATTCGGCATATACCTACATTATGGCGCTCTCGCCGATTTTTTTTATCATCATTCAAACGTGCCGAAATTCTTTTTAAATGCTCACTTTTGATTTTGAGACCAAAGCTAACTGCCTGGAATACCGGAAAAGTGTAATTCAAGTGCTTTTCAAGGCCAATGGCTATTTTTCAAGTGCTTTTCAAGGCAAATTTAGTTTTCAAGGGCTTTTCAAGACAGCCCTTCATTTTCAAGTACTTTTCAAGCCTGTGCGAACCCTGACTATGTTATTTATCCGATGGGATATTCACTTCCCTCTGCTTTAAATTCCTCTCTGGTACATTTTCTTATTTTGAACCTATGTGAAATTTTGGCGCCTTTTTGTTAAAAAAAAACAATGTGATTAATCCACTACCTGATGACAAAAAAATTAGATTGGTGCATAAAAAATTTGGACACTTCAGTAAAGCTTCTTCCAAAGGGGTAAACAATAGTTTTGAGAAAACAGAAATTTCTTGTTACAAGCAATACTTCCTTTTCCAATGTTCTATGTTTTCTTGAACCAATTCCACATGTAAAAATTTTAGACTGGTAAAATATGGAGATGTTATGGACAACACCTTCAAGTAGGTGGAATTTAAATAATCTTTGACTTTTTTGATAAAAGACAATGTGGACAATGAAGTAATTGCTTGTTAAGAGCAATTCTTCATTGTCCACAAAGTTGTCGGAAGCTTTTTTTCTTTCGGGGCATAAAAAAGTGACATTGTGTAGAAATGGTTTAACATGTCAAACTGCAAGATTGTGTGACAATGAGTTTAGAAACAAAGAAAATATTTTTTGTTTCAATGGAGGTATGAAATGAAAAACTAAATCACACTTATGTGTGAAATTACATTGCATATTCATAGTGTGATTAGTCTTTCTGTTTTATACCTCCTTGAACACATGTCCAGCTTACCTTGCATTCTATTGATGAAAATAGTTCAATTTCTTCATCACTAGAATTGATAACCCTGCAAATATAAACAAATTTTCCTAAATCATTGATTCAATAACCCCACTAACTGTGGGCTTCTATAACAAAAAAAACATAGGGATTGGTTTGTCTATAAATGCTGAATACAAATCTCAAACTAGAAAAATGTCACAGACATAGATGCCTCCGCTTACGTGTCACATGACCTTCAGCTATGACCTTGAGCTTGGGAGTATGCAACAGAACTCTTACATGACACTATCGCTCATCAGGAGGAACAACTTGGCCAAGTTATTTTGAAATCCATCAATTAATGTAGAAGATATGATCCAGAGAAGAATTGGACATGCACCACTAAATCATGAAAACAAAGAATTTTACATGATTTAACATACATACGTTAGCATAACAATACTTCCCGACTTGCAGTTTTGATTTCATAACAGTTAAGTCATTAACCTTTCCTGTTTTTCAACATTTTAGACTTGTGTAACGTTTTGCCGACAAATTTAATTTAAAAGATAAGAAGGGTAGAAAATATTTTGAGACAAGAGGGCCATCAATCCTGGTGCCCTCATTGGAGATAAAGGCTCTTTTTCTTTCAATAGTCAAATTTAATGTTAAAGCTAGGATTATGATTCCAGAGTTTTCAATTGATATAAATTCTTTTAGCTGTTTTTGAAGGGAGCCACCTAGGGAACATTTCTGCTAAATTAAGTTGAAAATGGCCCAGCTGTTTGAAAGGAAATGTCCTTTAAAATCCTTTTTTGTTTCTAAATAGAACTGTCTCCCCTCCCCTGTGGCTCTTCCCCCTGGGGACCCAAGGGTAATGATTTTAGCTTTTTTTGAAGAAGACCACCTAAGAAAAATTTTTGCATGATTTGCTGAAAATGGCCTAAGGGTGATGTAGTTTAAAAATCCTTCTCTGCTTCTATAAAGACCCCCAGGGCTCTGCCCCTTGGGAACCTAGGGCAAGGATCTTTACTATTTTGAAAGAGGTCAATGTAATGATGTTTTATGCAAAATATCAAGGCTCTAGGCCTTCTGGATCAGGCAAATTTTCAAGATATTTTTTAATTTCACTTTTGTTGCCATGGCAACCAAAGTTTTCAATAGATATAAATTCATTTAGTTATTTTTGAAAGGGGCCAGTTAAGGTACATTTCTGGTTGAAAATTGCCCAAGGGTTTGGAAGGAGATGTTGTTTAAAAACAATTCTTTGTTTCTATACAGACACACACCCTCGGCTCTACCCCTGGAGACTAAGGATAATAATATTAGCTATTTTGAAAGAGGTCAATATAATGATATTTATGCAAAACATCAATGCTCTAGGCCTTCTAGGTCAGGATCAGAAGAATTTAATTTCTTTTTTTTAATTTCTCTATTGTTGTCATGTAAAACAACCAGAGTTTTCAATGGATTTCAATTCTTCTAGTTACTTTTTAAAAGGGACCACCTAAAGAACATTTCTGTCAAATTTGGTTAAATTGGCCAAAAGGATTGGGAGGAGATGTTGTTTAAAGAAATTGTTGATGGACAACAGACGCTGGACGACAGACACAGGGTGATTGGTGATTACAATAGCTCACATGAGCACTTTATGCTCAGGTAAGCTAAAAAGGAGGAATTGCTTGGAACAAGCAATTTTTTTCTTTTTCTACAATGTTTTCTCAATCATCAAATCAGAGGGACATAAAAACCAGGGATTAAACAGGAAAGGGTTATATGGTATCAGACCAATGTGTTTTTGAGTTGCAACAATTGACATGTCAACAAAAACAGCATGAGAATTTAGTTCAAGTTTCATAGGAATGAAAATTTAGGTAGAAGCCATCTTGGATATCTTCATGTAGATGAAGCAACTATGTATATAATATTCTGTAAGGTGAATATTGACCAATCAAAAAGCAACAGTTTTCTTTGTAGTAAATATTTACTCTTGTATTACTAAAAAGAAGTTTGTTGTTTCAAAATTGAAATTTGTAAGCATTTATGATGAAAATGTCTGCTTTTCTTGATCTATTCTAAAAACTAATCTAAATCATATATGCTTAACCCATTATCACACAGTATAATTTTAGACCAGTCCAAATTGTAAGGAGTTGCAGATGACAGTTTAAAGTTTATGAAATTTTAGATTTTTTCAACTTTCTGGCTAGAAAACATTGTATGAAATTAATAAATTGCTTGTTATAAGCAATTTCTGCATTTTACACAATGTTTTCCCAATCATTTTCCTGAGGGTAATCAAAAAGCATCATTGTGTGGAAATGGATTAATGAAAAAAAAAAAAAATATCTTATATTGAATTTTCATCCAAATCCAAGATTTTAAAAGGTTTGCAGATACTTACATGTGTGGTCTGACTTTTAACTGACTAGCTGATTTTTTAAGCTGAAATTAAAGAAAAATCAAAATCAAAAATAGATCTTTCGTGCAAAGAAACAAGGGGACTATGATGATCCTTTATCGCTCCCCTGAGAATGATGACTAAAGGCTTTATGATGTATACAAAATATCAAGGCTCTATGCCTAATTATTTGGAGAGTATACCTTTGATCTCACAGTATAGCACTAGATTAAAGATTACAGCAATTCTTTGAAATATTTTGGTAGGGGGCCAAAAGGCATTGATACATGCAAAATATCAATGCTCTAGGCCTAATGGTTTAGAGGGGGAGGGGGGGGGGAGAGAAGATTTCTAAAGATATTCTTCTTAATTCTCATCTATAATCAGGGATTGCACAGAAAAGGGCTAATTTTCAGAGTACAGTATTCTTTGAAGTATTTTGGTAGAGGGTCAATAGGCATTAATATATGCCTAATGATTTTCAAAGATTTTCTTCTTTATTCCTATGTATCAAAGCTATCGGCCTTTTTGTGAAGATTTTATTTAAGTATTTTCACTTGGTTGCCATGGCATCCAACATTCTTCATGCATTTCAATTCTTTGAAGTATTTTGAAAGAGCATGACCTAAGGATCATTTCTGTGAAGTTTGATTGAAATTCAGGAGTAGAAGATTTTTTTTTCAAATTGTGAACAGATAGACAGATGGACACTGGTTGATGACCAATCACAATAGCTCACCCAGAGTACTTTGTGCTCAGGTGAGCTAAAATGACAGCCAAGTAATGCGAACATCCAACACGACTCTTAAAACTGTGATCAACCTACATACATGTAAATGATTTCACATTCTCTGCAGAGCTTTCGAAGTCCTCCTCCTTACATAAATGATTACCTTGTAATTAGACTATATGTTTCACTTACTTGTTTAACTCAGTCTCAAACTACATAATTTTAGACTGACCAAATTGAAAGAAGTTGCATGCGACGATTTCCAGTAAGTGTAATTTAGAAAATCCTTACCTTTAAGGGTAGAAACATTGTGAACATTGACGAAATTGCTTCTAACAAGCAATTTCATCAATGTTCACAATGTTTTCAAGCTTTTTTTCTAAGGGACACCAAAAAAGGGAATGTGCAGGAATGGGTTAAAGCTCCTACAAAATCTATTCTATGTTGTCTGTACTACATTTTTGTTACTGGCTATTGGCCATAGATTTTTCAAAATAACGCCCTTTAAAATAGAAGCCGGACTTCCTGTCTAAGTCAATAGGTTAGGCTAACAAAGTAAGAGGGCAGGACCAGCAATTACAGCAATTTCAAAGTTTTTGCAAAGTAATGAACACAATGACACACCCCACAACAAAGTTATGGTAATGCCTTGGGTTGTGCTGACAAGGTTGAAAAACATACCAATTCTACATATTTCTCATTGGTAACGACAGTTTTACCAAAGTCTATACTTCCATACACCACAGACTGTTCTTGCTCTCTTTCAAGAATGCCTACAAAGAAAAAAATCTACCATTTAAACTTGGACCAGTCAACCAGCCAATGTCTACCCACATGTAATTGGGTATCAGTGGGTTTACAATTCTCTATCTCTCTCTCCAGGGTGCCATGAAATCTTCTTTATTGGGTATTCCAGAACAAGATAAACCCATTCCCACAAGACAAAATATTAGACTGGTCAAAATTCAAAGAAGAAACAGACAACAACTTTTGGCTGGAAGACATTGTGGACATTGAAGAAATTGCTTGATACAAGCAATTTCTTATATGTCCACAATGTTATCCAAAGATTTTTCTTAGGGGCGTAAAATGGAAGGATTGTGTTGGAATGGATTAAATCTTTCTATACTAAATGGTTGATTGATTGAATTGGGTTTAACGCCACTTAAAAACAGTATTTCAGTTATTGCGGAGACTGGAGCACCTAACAACGGATTCCTTGTATTTCTCACACCAGTACTACCACTACATCCTTTCCTAGCCTCCAGCTGCTATTCCACTTAGGTTTACTATTATCCATCCATTGGTGAGAGACATAAAAAATCACCGCTGGGATTGAACCCACAACATCCCATGGTTGATGATTAGGAGTCTGACGGGCTACCGTCTGCGCTATGACGGCGGCTTTACCAAAAGAACTACGACATATAAATATTACTAAAGGTGAAAGTCTTTAACAAACAAATAGTTCCTAACCTGGTATGATTGACTGTGCAGTTATTCTGTATCCTCTATAGTCTACCACAACTGTTCCTAGTGTGTACATTCCATCTATATCTGTATTAAAATAGGCTTTAACACCCTGTAGATCATTACTCTGCAATGGAGACAAGAAAAACATTGGTTTTTAGAACTGCTAAAAAGTTTGTTTGTTTGTTTGTTTTTTTTTGTTTGTTTGTTTGAATGACATCACTTTATACAGTTTAGTGAAATCATGACAGCTAGAGCAACTAACCATGGATTCCTGGTATTTCTCACACCAACACTACCACTAAATCCTTTCCAATCCTCTATCTGCTTATTCCACTTAGGTTTAAGATTATCCACCAATTGGTGAGAGACAAATGTCAGAAAGGATATTTGCCAGGACCAGGGATGTAACCCTGGACGCGTTATCAACTGTGCTATGGATGTGGACAAATTGCAAAATAGACCAAAAGATCAAACAGGAAGGTATGGTAAATAATCTCTAAAAAGCAAATCAATTTACAATAACTTCAAGAATAAATATGACCTTTCTGTATGATATTATTCAACCCGTTTACAAGACAACAAAATTTTAAATTGGTCTAAATTGAAAGAAGTCGCAACATATCAAAGTGCACTAAAATCGGGAAATAAATGTCAAATAAGGTAGAAAACATTGTGACAAAGGAAAATTGCTTTATGTATAATCAGTTTTTCCTTTTCCCAGTTTTCCTAGGACCATATTTCTTCAGGTTGCCGAAAAGAGGGTTGTGTGGTAATGGGTTAAGGAACTATGATTTGGACTCTTTAACTTTTAACTTTAAAATTCAGTCCTTGCAGCCTTGAAAACACTTTACAGCATGAAGAGTTAAACACAACTTAATTGGAACTGTGAACAGCGCAAACTCTATCAAATTCAGAGACAATAAATCATAACTATTTCTTCATTTACATATTGGCTTGTCATTAACATTGCCCTACTATATTAGGATTGCACCTTAAATATACTCTGCAGTTTAACTTATTTTATCCATTACCAGATGACATCATTTCCGAATTCAAAGAAGTTGCCCAAAACAATTCATAGGTAATGAAATTTTAAAAATCTGTCTTTCCTGAGTAGAAAGATTTTGGATAATGAGCTTAGTGCTTGAAACAGACAATTTTATCATTTTCCACTATGTTTTCCAAAGTTTTTTTTTCTCAGACAATTCAACACATTATTTAACACTTTTTGACGCCCCTTAGAAAAAAGTTCTGGAAAAAAATTGTGAAAAATACATAAATTGCTCGTCACAAGCAGTCTCTTCATTATCCACAATGTTTTCTACCTGAACAGACAAAGATTTTTAAAATTTCTTCAACTATAAATTACCATCTGCAACTTCTTTCAATTTGGACCAGCCAAAGAAATAGTGTGGTAATGGCTTAATTAGTATAAAAAAGAGGATTGTGTATGAATGGGGTCAATGCTATCTCTGTATAATTCAATAACTCACAGGGGCAGCATATGCCGCTGCGTCTCCACCAAAGTCCTTATAATGATCTCTTACATCAAAACCAAGACTAAAGAATATGTTGTTCCAGATAAACATCTGCATTCTGAAAAAGATACATGTCCATTAATACAGGATTAAAACATGAAACTAGGCAAGATAAGGCAGATAATTGATGAAGAACTGGAGTTATCTTAATTCTAAAGGTTAAATGCACCACTAGAGACTATGCAGATTCATTATGCATAGTATTTTGATAGAAGTTGTAGGAGTTTGGAACTCAAGAAATATGGTGATTTATTTCAATTCAAGGGCAGACTATTCAAGAAGGACTGGAGTGATTGGAATTTTAAAGGTCTTGTGCACAACAAGACATCAAAGAGATGCATTGCAGCAAGTTTCAGTTTGTTCCCATTGATACTGTATGATACTGTATGAGTAGGGCACACAAAAATTGATAATGGACAGATGGACAGTGGACAGATGGACGACAGACTGGGGCCATAACATAATACAGCCCTTTCTGGGGTATAAATGAATCAATAAATATCTGATAATGGAATTTTAACAACTAGCTATGGGTTGAAAACAAAATGTTAATTTGAAACTCTAAGAACCAGAACTAAGACTGATTTCAAGGAACATTTTCAATTGATAAAATGTTTTGCAAATAAGAACAAAATACTGTACTCACTTTGCTTCATCCCCCGGATTTATTGCCATCACATTACCGTCTATCACAGCTTGAGCCCCTCGTGTAGCCGCAGCTACAAAGTCACTGTGGACCTATAATTATACATTATACTGTCAGCATGGACATATATATAGCAGTTTAAAAGTCTGAAAGTCAAGATCTACAGACATGTTTTATTCATGTATGATAAATCAATCCCTCATATGAAAATTCCTATCATTACACATGTGCACAATGTAAAGCATCAGACCAGTATGTGCATCTTCTCGGTCTTATTAGAGTATTCACTATGCACTCTATAGACAGGTACTGACCCACAGATTCTTTAGATAATCAGCAAATATTCTTATGCTCCTAGTGGCTCTCCAGGCTGCTTAATGTCTGTCTTCAAATACATGTGAAATAGATCAAAATGTCATGAGTGCTCAATTTTAGTTATGTCTATCAAGATATGAGCTTTCTGATTGGCTGAAAAATGTATTTCATATCTCCACAAAAAAGTTTGAATGTATATTTCCTTTGTATGCTTTCCTACTAAGTAGTTCTATAATAACTGTCTAAGGCAGGTAGAGCCTTTGATCATTTGTCATGATTTAATTTTGGTATACTGTTACTAAATTTGGTCCTTTTCATATAAAAAATGTTCAAAGGCACTTTACACAGTAAGTACAATGCTAAACCCATTCCTACACTACAAAATTTTAGACCAGTCTAGAAAGAAAGTGCAGACGACAATTTTAAGTTGATGGAATTCAGGGAATCTTTGTCTTTTTGGGTAGAAAACATTGTGGATAATTAAGAAATTGCTTGTTACAAGTAATTTCTTCGTTTTCCACACAGTTTTCTTATTGTTTTTCTTGAGAGGCATCTAAAAGGGTCATTATGTGGTAATGAGTTGAGTACACAAAGATCTAAAAATATGTTTTCCAATTCAAAAGGTAGCTAAAATTCATTACAAGAGAAATTAGAGGCTCTTGAGCGCCTGTATTGCTCAACAGGCCTGAATGTACTGATTAAGCAAATGGTGTTTTCAGGAATCATATTCACCATGCTTGGCAAATACATCTTGTGAATAAAATCTTTTAAAGCAATTCATTTACCAAGGTATTCTTTTAAAAAGGTATTCACATTTTTTTTAAAAAAAATAACTGTATACCATACAAGAGGCCCAGTGGGCCTTAACGGTCACCTGAGTGAAAGAGCATCAAGACAAGTGATTTAGGGTTTATTAGAAAAAGATTTTTTAAGAAGTACAAAAATTTACCCCTTTCTGCCCCCTACTGGGGCCCCTTTTACCCCAAGCCCCCTAACCTCTTTTCACGAACTGGGTTTGGCATCCCCCAATGATGCTTCCGACCAAGTTTTGTTGAAATCCCCTCAGTAGTTCTTTAGAAGAAGATGAAAATGTTTAAAGTTACCAAGAATGACCCCCTTTTGGTCCCAATTTTAGGCCCCCCTGACCTCCAGCCTTTTAATTTTCACAAATCTGTATAATCAGTACCCAATGATGCTTTTCACCAAGTTAGTTTGAAATTGGCTTAGTACTTCATCAGAAGAAGATGAAAATGTGAATTTTTTAACATGATGATCTTTGACCTCTGGGTGTGGCCCCATACATGACCCCAGGGACATGAATTTCACAATTTATAATATACCTGTCCTAGTTGTCATGCACACAGAATATTTAAGCTCTGGCATTAACGTTTATTAGAAGAAGATTTTTAAAGAAGTACCAAAAATTACCTCTTTTTGCCTCCGATTGGGGCCCCTTTGACCCCCAGAACCCCTATTTTCACAAACTTGTATTGGCAGCCCCCAATGATGCTTTCTACCAAGTTTGGTTGAAATCCGCCCAGTAGTTCTTGAGAAGAAGATGAAAATGTTTAAAAGTTACCAAAAATTACCCCCTTTTGGTCCCCATTTTAGGGGCCCCCTGACCCCCCAACCTTTTTATTTTCACAAATCCGAATAACCATTACCAAATGATGCTTTTCACCAAGTTTGTTTGAAATTGGCTTTGTACTTCATCAGAAGAAGATGAAAATGTGAATTTTTTAACATGATGAACTTTGACCTCTGGGTGTGGCCCCATACATGACCCCTGGGGCATGAATTTCACAATTTATAATATACCTGTCCTAGTTGTCATGCACACAGAATATTTAAGCTCTGGCATTAACGGTTTATTAGAAGAAGACTTTTAAAGAAGTACCAAAAATTACCCCTTTTTGCCTCCGATTGGGGCCCCTATGACCCCCAGAACCCCTATTTTCACAACCTTTAATTGGCATACCCCAATGATGCTTTCTACCAAGTTTGGTTGAAATCCGCCCAGTAGTTCTTGAGAAGAAGATGAAAATGTTTAAAAGTTAACAGACGACGCACGACGGACGACGACGGACAAATGATGATTGCAATAGGTCACCATGACCATTCGGTCAGGTGACCTCATAATTGACATTAGAGCCATATTTTCAACAAATCAAAATTAACTAATGGAATCTAAAACAAGAGTCACCCAAGGATCATTCCTTTGAAATTTAGTTGAAATCCATCAACTGGTTTTCTCAGAAAAGATTTTCAAAGCTTTCACCATATATGGGAGTTAGCCCTGCCCATTAAAGCAATGCTTTTCATCCAATCATAATTCTTTGAAGGAATCTAATAAAGGGTCACCTAAGGGTCGTTTCTGTGAAATTTAGTGCACACACACAGACCGATGAACGCACGACGGACACAATGCACTACCATTGTTTGTATTAACTGCTTATTACTTGAAAAGCTTACATATTACCAGTGTATGCAGATTCAGTGTTTTAGTGTGGATTCACAGTAGTGGTGAGGAGAAACTGACATTATAAGAAAATATGACCAAATTATGTGAGGATCAGCATCTGTATTCATCAGGAAAAGATAACTTTCCCCTTAAACAAAAAATTAAACATTATCTAATACCTTACCTTAAATATTGCTCTTTCCCTTATCAGCCTTTCAGGTAAGGTTTTACGAGGTAGTTCCCTGGTTGTCTGTATCTCTTCATTCCAATCACGAGTCTGTCCTGGTATATGTTCTTCATATCCAAGTCTTGTAGAAAATGCTAAGGAAAAGATATGTTCATTAGACTTATCTAACAGAATATGTAGTTAATTCTTCATAATGTCCTTTTAGAATTCTCATCTTAGGCCAAAATGACTAGCTTCCACTGTCAATTGAAACATCAACTAATCCATCAAATCATTCATTACAACAAGAACTCTCCATAACACTTTCTTTGGTGAGTAACTTACATGATGTAACTACAGGTTATCAAGCTGCAATTCAGACTTTAAGGATGCCAAATAACCATTTTTAGTTTTATGCCATGACAATATATTTTGGTACCTCATGTCGTTTAACCCATTTCCACACAGCAAAATTTTAGACTGGTCCAAATTCAAAGAAGTTGCAATCCACAACTTTAAGTTTACGGAGTTTGGAGTATATCCTTTTAGGGAAGAAAACAAGTTTGAAAAGGAAGAAATTGCTTTAAATAACAAATTTCTTCATTTCTAACGTTTTCTTTTCCCCTATGACTTTTCTTTAGGGGCATAAGAAAGTGGTATTGTTTGTGGATGGGTTAACCCAACTTCTCAGACAGATGTACAGCTAGTATTGCTATGTTGACACTATAGATCCATTCCAAAATAGTAATTCATATAGGCTAGACAAAATTAGATTCTGATTGATTGATTGAATGGAGGTTCAATGCCAATTTTAACACTATTTCAGTCACATCATCTCTAGCACCTAACCATGGATTCCTGGTATTTCTCACACCAGTATTACCACTACATCCTTTGCAGCCTCTAGCTGCTCCTTCCACTCAGTTTTACATTTCATCCATTGGTGGGAGACAAATGTTGGAAAGGATATTTGCCATGACTGGGTATCAAACCTGGGACCCCATGATTAGAAGTGAGCACTACAATTTGTGTTATACATGTAGTTGCGGCATTATTAGATTTTGAAGAATATCATGTATCATAATATGCAATGTTTTAGACATTAAAACCATTTGATTGACTCAGAAATACATAACATGATTTAATACAGATTTTGTTTTCCATTCTAAGATGAAGAACCGAGCCTGAAAAAGCACAAGCTCAATCCAATGAACTTTCATGTATTGTCATTTAGAATTAAAAGTCAATTATTGAAGATGCACTAATATCAAGAATCTGGAGATAGTAATACAACTCAATCCAATGAACTTTCATGTATTGTTATTTAGAATTAAAAGTCAATTATTGAAGATGCACTAATATCAAGAATCTGGAGATAGTAATACAACTGGATGATAAAATACAAAGCAAGCTATCATGTCAAACTTACCATCTTCAGCTCTAATATAATCTACAGTGTGATCCATCTCGGGAACCATCCACGTATAAACTTGATAAGGAGTTGGTACCCTCTCAAATGGATGTTTAGATACTCTTCTCTTTAGGAGAGCAGAAAAATTCTTCTTAAATGATGTACTCAGCTGTAAAATAACACACTTTGTGTTTACTTTGTTACTTAATTTCAAATTTATCAGTCCTATATCAACTCTTTTTTTTTTTGTTTGTTTGTTTAAACCTATACATTTTACATCAATTGGGAAATAAGTTCCTCCAACTTTCCAGGAGAATAAACCTGTACTCCTGTCAAAAGTGTGGGCAAATGACAGAACCAAGATTGAAAGCCCATGTGGGGAATCGAACTCAGGACCTCTAGATCAGGAAGTCGACGCTCTACCTCTCGACCACTGACACATTTTTTTCAAAAAATATTTGTTTTATGCTCTGCAGCAATTGCATAATTTCTTAAATCTTATCGTCTTGATCCGATATTCAAAACTATTATGGTGACCCTATTTCTATTGACCTATTTCTACACAATCCCACTTTTTTATGCTCATCCCACCCATCCCCAAGAATCAAGAGGGCCTTTGGCCCTAAAGAGCTCACCTGAGTTGATGACAATAGAAGTAAAATAGCACAAGTGACCTTATTTTAGCCAAAAGTGACCCATTATCAAATCTTGTCCCAGATATCACAAACAAACATTCTTATCAAGTTTCAAGGTATTTGTGCAAGGAAAGTAGAAAGTAAATTGGAAAGAAGATTTCTTTATACTAGACCTTGTGACCTAGTATTTGACCCCCTGTGACCTAATATCAAACTTGGCAAACATTTTAAGACAAACCTCTGGATAAATAAACAGTCAATTGAGTAAAAAATATGGCCTTTAGGGTAAAAACAAGGCTTTCCTCAGATTTGACCTATTTTTTTTCCCAAATGACCCTAATTTGGGCATGGTTGGGATATTTTGAAAACAGATATTCCGACCAAATATCAAACAAATAATTTTTTAAGTTTTTAATCCTATGTCAACCAAAGTCTAACTTGGCCAAGATATCATGGACACAAACATTCTGGCCAAATATCAATTCAATTGAGCCATAAAAAGGGTCTCCAGGGTAAAAAAAGGTATTTCTAAGATTTAACCTAGTGACCTAGTTTTTTATCACATGTGACTCAAATCTGAACTTGACTAACATTCTGACCAAATATCAATTCAATTGAGCCAAAAATGGGACCTCTGGAGAGCACAAAAGTATTTTGAGATTTGACCTAGTGACCTAGTTTTGACTAAATCAGACCCAAATTTGAACTTGGCTAAAATATCATGGACAAAAACATTCCAACCCAATAATTCATTTCAGCTTAAAATGTGTCCTCTAAAGTGCAAACAAGATTATTTCTAGAATTTGACCTAGTGATCTAGTTTTTACCCTAATTTTGAACTTGACCTAGATATTATGCAGACAAACATTCTGACCAAATATCAATTCATTTGAGCCAAAACTATACCCTCTTGAGTGCACACAAGGTATTTCTAAGATTTAATCTAGTGACCTAGTTTTTGACCCCATGTGACCCAAATTTGAACTTGGCTGAGATATCAGGGACAAAAACATTCAGAGTATTTCATTTGAGCCTAAAATGTGTCTAATATTTAACCTAGTAACCTAGTTTTTTACCCTATGTGACCCAGATTTGAACTTGGCTGAGATATGGAATCAACCATTCTAACCAAATAACATTGATTTGAGGCAAAAGTATGACATCTAGAGTGCATACAAGGTATTCCTAACATTTTACCTAGTGACCTAGTTTTTTACCCAATAGAACTTGACCGAGATATTATGCAGACAAACATTCTGACTAAATATCAAGACATTTGAGGCAAAAATTTGACCTCTAGAGTGCACATAAGGTAAATTTAATATTTGACCTAGTGACCTAGTTTTTTACCTCAGATGACCCAATATTAAACTTGTCCAAGGTTTCATGGAGACAAACATTCTGATCAATTTTCAAGACATTTGAGCAAAAATTGTGGCCTCTACAGTGCACACAAGATGTTGACATACGACGGACAATAGAAGGCAGACGCCAGACACGGCTAGATCACAATAGCTCATCATGACCACTTTGTTGTCAGGTGAGCTAAAAAGTTATGGTCAACATACAGTAATGAAAATTGAACACAAACAATTTCTTACAATTGCCAAATTGCTTTCTACCAATGAAAAATAGAGATTCAGAATTCTATCAACTTGAAATTGTCCATTGTGCTTCATTTGGATTGATTGATTGACTGAAAGGGGTTTAATGCCACTTTTAACAGTATTTCAGTCATATCGCGGCGGCTAGAGCACCTAACAATGGATTCCTGGTATTTCTTACACTAGTGCTACCACTACACCCTTTCCTAGCCTCAAGTTGTTATCCCACTTAGGTTTACAATTATCCACCCATTGGTGAGAGACAAATGTTGGAAAGAATATGTGCCACTACCAGGGATCAAACCCATGACATCCCGTGATAAATGATTAGGAGGAAACTTCATTTAAGCCAGTCTGAAATTTTGTTGTCTTTGTAATTACTCATAGCAAACAACTTCTTCTTTTCCAAGTTCTTTTCCTGACACGATAAAAAACTGAGATTGGGTGGCTAAACTCATTCCCACACAACAGAATTTAAGACTAGTCCAAATTGAAAGAAGCTGCAGACGAAAAATTTTAGAAGGTTGAATTTATGAAATCTTCACCTTTTAGCATAGAAAACATTTTGGACATTGAAAAAATTGCTTGTTACAAGCAATTTCTTAATTGTCCAAAATGTTTTCCCAAGCATTTTTTCCTAGGGGAGTCAAATAGCGTCATTGTGTGAGAATGGTTTAAGCATACGGTACCTGGTTTAAGAGTTCTATAAGTGTATGCGAGAGATATTTTTGTTGAGCAGCTTTAGGATTGAAGTCATCTTCTGTACATCTATAAATAGAACAAATACAGTATAACTTGTGTAATGAGACCAAGAGGGTGGCAAATGTGTCCCTACAAAGGATGCCTTACCCATTACCAAATGGCAAAATTGAAGACTGGTCCAAATTGAAGGGAGTTGAAGACGACAATTCAAAGTTTATGAAATTCTAGAATTTTTCAACTTTCTGTTAAGAAAACGTTGTGTATAATGAAGAAATTGCTTGTTACAAGCTACTTCTGCATTTTACACAATATTTCCCCAATGGGGTTCTTTGATTGTGGTGACACAATAAAGGTGGCTGCTTCAGAAAGATTGACTGTATCAGACTTAATAGGCATATATATAAACAAGAGCTGTCAGTGGACAGCAACTCTCAACTATTCTGGATGCTGGATAGTAACAGCAATTCAATGTCATTATAAGGAATAATTCCACGACAATGTCAGACTAATGAGTAATTTTGAATCATGACTCTGAAAACATGTCAGAAAGTTTCAAACCATAAACCCGAGTAATAATTGAGTTAAAAATTCTCACACTTGTTATTTTAAAATCCATCCATAATTGTAGGAGATGTACTCTGGAAAAGCTAGCTTTAAAATTTGACCTTAACCTTAGACCTTCTTTTTCCACAGTATTTTCTACCCAACTTAATGGTTCTTTTTCATTCACTTAAAATTTTCGTCTGCAAAACCTTTGAACTTGGACAGGTCTAGAATTTTACAAAACAGGATAGAGTTAAAATGGTACTGTATGGGGATTTTTGTCTCGCTCTAAAACTTAGATGAAATGGAGATGGGGGCAATGGTTTTAAGTCTATGAAGAACTGTAGAAGTTGGGAATCAACCAGGGTACCATGACACTAGAGTCTAGGGCATTATCTATCATTATACCAGTGATCTGCCAAGGTTCTGTTTTAGCACCATCATCCAAAAAATATGATAAATGTCCCCAGCTTTTTCAGTCCATGGGGACACTGTCCCCTTGGTTGGAAAACCCTTGTAGCAAGAATGCTGTGTGAAACCTCAATTTTGTTGACCATTGTCATGCTGAATCCAGAATATTCCTGCTTTGACAGGAGGTATAAACACAGATCAGCCTGCACATAAGTGAAATCTGATCTTAGTCTGCACTTCCTTTTTATCCCCTTTAAAGCAGAGTAGTTTCAATAATCATTTTCAAAATAAATCTTGACTTTCAATGAGACATTCCAGTGTGGTCAGTCCTTTTATTTCAATACAATTCTGTATAAGATTTTAATACAGCATGACAAGTATCAAATGTCCCCACTTTCTTTCACCCTCACCTGTTTTTCAAAATTTTAGACTTGTCCAAATTCAAAGAAGTTGCAGACCACAATTAAAAGGGAGTGCAATTTGAAAAGTAACCAACCTACAGGTTAGAAAATATTGTGGGATAAGAAGAAATTGCTTGTTACAAGCAATTTCTTCTTTTCCCACAATATTTTTCAAGCATAAAAACTCAGAGGCGTAAAATCCAGGGATTAACCAGGAAAAGGTTAAGACAGTGAGGACACTGTTCCCTTGCTTTCATAACCTAGGCAGATCAATGACTATACTAACTGGTTCACAAAGAATCCTCTGGTAGATGCAGTTATATGATATTTCTTATCTTCCAGTGTCACTACGTAGAGGTAAAGAAGATCACCTGAAAAACATATATGATTTAAAAGTTTATCCAAACTATATTTACTGTTACCAATTTTTCATAATCTATCTATCTTTTTTCCAAGAGGAAATGAATGAGTTGTTATAATAGGTAAAATGTAATTGATGTAAATAAATTATTTGACAGAAAATTTCAAAATTGAGAAGAAATAAGCTCTGCTGCTAACTTCCTTTCTGCATTTCTTAAAATGCACATTTTATTTAGAAACATTGTCGTTATTTTTTTCAAATCCATATGGACTTGTTTCTTATTTGTACAGCGGGATTAAAAGCAGCCAATCTGTGTACAGCTGCCAGTTTGAGCACTTCCCCTCAGTGGTTGCTGTACACAGATTTGACTATACAATACAACTCATAATTTTCATGTATTATTTTGAAAACCTTGCAGGTAATAAAAGCTGCAAATTCTAAAATGTGCAAACATTACATTGCTCTAGTGACTTTATGTCAAAGCTGCAAAATAACCAAATTAAAAAGAAGAGCGTTTTTTTGAAAAATATCCTAGTCCACAGAATCCTGTAAATCTGTGATGTGTGAAAACAAGTTTCTAAAAGAATACTGTCAGATTCAAACTCTTCAATATTGAAAGCGTAAACCTGAAAAATTTGCACCTGTAAAAAAACTCAGCCATATGGTAATTACAATTTTTTATTCAAATCAAAAGCTACATTTCAAGGAAGGATGCAGGTATTCAACTGAATGAATTGGATAAATGCTTGTACCAAATATACAAGAGCCATGTCGGACATGGCCATCCCCCGCCGTAAAAGCTTGATAGTTAACTGAAGCCAGTTGGATTTAGGCTTCTTGTGCACTGCATTTCTTCTCAATGAGTTCAATAGTAGCTATTATACTTTCAAAGATATGCTCAGGACAAAATTTAGGTCTTTAAAACAACAATGGGCAATAACTCCAAAATTATGCAAGCAAGAGTTGTGGTTCTTGTGCACTCCACTTCTCCTCAACAAGATGTATACACCTATGAAGTTTCAAATTAATAGCTATTAAACTTTCAGAGATATAACCCGGACAAAATCTTAGTCTTTAAAACAACAAAGGACAATAACTCCAAATTTATGCAAGCAAGAGTTGTGGTTCTTGTGCACTCCACTTCTCCTCAACAAGATGTATAGACTTATGAAGTTTCAAGTTGATAGCAATTATACTTTCAGAGATATGCTCAGAACAAAATCTTAGTTTTTAAAACAACAAAGGGCAATAACTACAAAATTATGCAAGCAAGAGTTGTGATTCTTGTGCACTGCACTTATCCTCAATGAGATGTATCCACCTATGAAGTTTCAAATTGATAGCAATTAAACTTTCAGAGATTTGCTCTGGACAAAATGTAAGTGTTTAAAACAACAAAGAGCAATAACTCCAAACTTATGCAAGCAAGAGTTGTGATTCTTGTGCACTGCACTTCTCCTCAATGAGATCTATCCATCTATGAAGTTTCAAGTTGATAGCAATTAAACTTTCAGAGATATGCCCCAGACAAGATCTTAGTCTTTAAAACAACAAAAGGCAATAACTGAAAAATTATGCTAGCAAGAGTTGTGGTTCTTGTGCACTGCACTTCTCCTCAATGAGATCTATCCACCTATGAAGTTTCAATAGATGGCAATTATACTTTCATAGATATGCTCCGGACAAGTTCAGTGGCGGAATGAAGGAAGGGGTATGATGGAGGGACGGAATGCTGCTTTGAACAATTTTTTAGTTACATACCAACAAGGTTAAGTTATGTATATGCTTCCTGCTCATAATGAGTTCTCTGCTAGGGATTTTAATCCATTAACAGATAGTTCCTTTTTTTAGACTTGTCCAAATTGAAAGAAGTGGCAGATAATTGTTAGATGAGGAGAAATCCCATTTTAAAGATTCCCAAACAGGAAAGGTTTCTGACACCCTTCAAGGAAAACAATTCGAAAACATTCTAGAAAATGAAGAAAAGAACCCTTTATGTAATAACCGTACCATGAAGCTTTCTGTTTCCTGGTGGTGGGTTCCAACCACTGTATGTCAACACTTTCAAACAGGGTGGAGACTGAAATAAACATTGACATGTTACAAATCATTTACAGCTCTAGAAATTGACAGATTTCTGGTTCCACTGTCTAACCTTCCACAAGGCAGTTTAACCCATTCCAATACTATCCTGTTTTAAAATGCCTCTCAAAAAAGCTTTCGGCAACATTATGGAAAATGAAGAAATTGCCTATAACAAGCAATTTCTTCATTATCCACAATGATTTCTACCACAAAAGACAGGTTTTTTTTTTAAATTCCATCATCTTAAAACTGTTGTCTGCAACTTATTTGAATTTGGCCAAGTCTAAAGTTTTGATTTTGGAATGGGTTAAGTGAAATATCAAGTGATGTTAGAGCCCAATACATAAAATGCACATACATAAAATAATGGTAAATGATTGGTCGGAAACCTAAAAGTTATAACTACTGTTTGAATAAGCTGCAGTTTCAGCATTTCGGTTGCCAAACCATCAACAAAGCTTGACATAAATGTCAGAAGTTGAACATTCACTTCCCCTTTAAATGAATGAACTGATTGGTCTGTGCATTTTTTTTTTAATAAGAGCGTCCATTATCACATTCTCACACAATCCCGCTTTTTGAGCACCCCGAAGAAAAAAACTCTGAAAATGTTGTGGACAATGAATGAATTGCTTGTAACAAGCACTTTCTTCAATGTCTACAATATTTTTTATTCCATAAGACAAAGAATTTTATATTTCATCAGCCTAAATATGTTGCCTGCATCTTATTTCAAATCAGACAAGTTTAAAAATAATACCAGGTGGTAATGGATTAATTGAAAGGTTTATTATTTACTTCAAAAATAAACCAGAACAATGTTTTGCTGTCAGGTGGTGGATTGTAAAACGAAAAGGTGTGAGTTAAAAACAAGCGCAATCACAACAGTCCATTTTTTAAAACAGACTGTCCGTGGGCAACCAAAATAAAGTAAATACAGTATTATTCAATCAGGGATTTTCCGTTTCAGTGTCCCATGATCAAAAGGGTCCAAGAAAATTGGAAGGGACCCCAGCAATTCTGGGCTAGGGATTCTGTCAGGATCCTCTAATTTTTCTCGAGTGCAATAGATCTTCAAGTATCATCTATTGCTCCTTATTCCCTGAAACATTTAGATAAATTTCGGCTTGTTCTTTCATTGTTATTTAACCAATTACCACAGGAGAAAATTCTAGACTGGTCCAAATTCAAAGAAGTTGCAGACCACAATTTTAGTTGATGAAATTTTAGAATCCTTTGTCTTTTGAGGTAGAAAACATTGTGGATAATGAAGAAATTGCTTGTTACAAGCAATTTCTCCATTTTCCACAATTTTTTTCAAATTAGCCTTACTGGAAGTGCATAAAAGTACGGGACTGTGTAGGAATGGGTTAAATTACTTCAGACTTACACTATTCATTGCCCAACAACTTACTCTGAGATCTTTTACACTTGGATGTAGGGGAAGGAGAGGTCTGTCTTTACTCCCAGTCATTACAAAATCTGGTGGTGTACCATCTAGGGAGTGATTATTTTATCAATTTAGACCCACTAAACCCTGACCCTGAGAGAATACTACCACTTACTCTGAGATCTTTAACACTTGGATGTAGGGGAAGGAGAGGTCTGTCTTTACTCCCTGGCATTACAAAATCTGGTGGTGTACAATCTAGGGAGTCTGGCTTGTATCGTTTTTTATCTGAAAGAAACAATCAATGGTGCACAATGGTGCACATATGTAGAACATGGGATAATCTTTGAGCTCCATACAAAATTGCTGCTTTGTCTTATGCTATCTCCAACTTCTCTTATGTCAGTCGTCCTTATTAAGATCATAATTACCCTTATTTTTTTCTCTGAACAGGACCTCAAATTTAAATTCCACTTGAAATACATTGGCACAATATCGTAACAAGTTAAAATATTATATTTTTTATAATTTGTGTGGTGAAATGTACAGAACTACAGATGGATGGACAGACTGACAAACTTTTTTAAGCTTGTAATTCAGGGTGTATCATAGAAGCTCGAAACCAATCAAATGATGAATATTTTATCAATTAGTTAACGAGTCATACCTAAAATATCACCAGCAGTTATGATGTTCAGGAAGGAAACAGAATTACAATCAACTCCAGCATACGCATCAGCAGAATCGACTGACTTTAGAAGATCCCGGATGTGTCGTACATGGATGCGGGCCTCTCTGATGGTATATGGCTCTGGAATATGATAAGTAATCATATTATCCATTTCACACATAGCTACCCTTCTTTTCTACAGCAAACACCCATTACAAATATTCTTGTCATGCAAATGTGTATGATCACTTTTTCCTTCATTACAAGAGATCAACTTTTTCTTACCTGTCTGAAGTTGCAGCTGACAATTTCAACTTGATGAAATTTTAAAAGCTTAGTCTTTAAAAGCTTAGTTCAGCAATTTCATCAATTTGGTGACTTAAAATTTGCAACTATTGCTTATTCTATCTTTAATTACAAGTCCTAAGTCTTAACCCATTCCCACAGAGCAAAACTTTAGACTGGTCCAAATTAAAAGAAGCTGCAGACGCAAGTTCAAGTTGATAGAATTTTATTTTTTTGTCTTTTTGGATAGGAAACACTGTGGATAGTGAGTTGCTTTACACAAGAAATTTCTTTATTTTCCACAATGTTTTCCAAAGCTTTTCCTTGAGGGGCATACAAAGAGGGGTGTACAAAGAAGGGCTTGTGTGGGAATAGGTTAAACCAACCATTTTGTCTCTTTGCTACAGGTTATTGACCATATTTTTTGCAAAATGATGTCATTTAACCCTTTCCTGTTTTGAAAAAATTAGACCCATTCAAATTCCAAGGTTTTGCAGACGAAAATTCAAAGTTGACTTTATTAGAAAAATAACCATTCAGTATGGTAGAAAATATTGTGGAAAAAGGAGAAATTGCTTGTAACAAGCATTTTCTTCTTTTTCCACAGTATGTTCTCAATTATGCAATCACATGGATGTTAAAACCAGGGATTAACCAGGAAAGGGTTTATATGTAAGTTGAATTCCTGCCAGAGGAAAGTGGGCGTTGCCAGCTATCAATCAATTGGTTTTAGAGTGAAAGTGAAAAAGACATACCCTCTACTACTTTGATAACAGATCCTTCCTTCAATCCTTCAATACTCTTCAATTCTGAGAAATTATCTAGAGTGACACCGTCCAACTGTAGTGAGAAGCATGTTCTATGGCATGTCTCCTCTCTGTCCATTAATACTTGGTGAATCTCTTGCACTAACTCCATAGAGCTAACCTATAATGATTAAATTAACTAGAGTGACACCATCTTATAGTGAATAAGCTAACCAGACAGACACCACTTAATTTGCATGAGAAACCCCTTAAACTGACATGTCTCTTCTCTAAAGATTTCATATGGCCCCTTTTTACATGATACTTGATGGATTGTACCCAGCTCTGAAAAGAACCATTTAAGAGATTGTACAATCATTCTGTGAAATTTGAATTGAGTCTGGTGAAATCAAGGAACAACATTGTGTTAACTAAAATATTTAAGAAAGTTTTTCATAAGGCCCCCTTTTATGTGACTTTTGCCATAACCAGATCCACTGTCGAAATCACAATTGAAATAATGGTACAATCAATCTGTGTAATCTGTGGAATTTATTGTGTTATTGAGTTTATAGTGAAATCTTCATAGGGCTCCTTTACCCATGATACTTTACAGAACAAACCAAATTTCAAAAGGAACAATACTAATGAAGGTACAATCATTCTTTAAAAGGGAGAATCAATGAAAACAGTCGGCTGAATTGTGATAATGATGTTTTGGTAATAAAATTTTCATAAGGCCCCTTTTCTTGTGTCACTTAACAAATCAGACCCAATTTACAAAGGAACAATCAAAATGATGGTACAATCATTCTATTAAAGTTTGAAGAGATTCTGATAAAGACTGAGGACATTCTTGTGTTAATGAGGATTTGGTAATAATTTTTCATACAGCCCCTTTTCCTATGATACTAGACAGATCAGGCCCAATTTTGAAAGAAACAATTCTAATGATGGTACAAACATTATGTGAAAGTTTAAACAAAATCCGACAAAAACTGCGGACTTTCTCTTGGTATAAAGATTTTAAAAAAATAATTCATAAGGCTCCTTTTCCTATTATACTTGAAGGATAAGGTCTCATCCCAGCATCAACAATCATATTTTTGTACAATGATTCTATGAAGGTTTGAAGAAAATCCAATGAAAGCTCTGGACTTGGTTACAAGGATTTAGATAAAATTCTCAAAATGCACCTTTTCCCATGATACTAGACAGATCAGGCCAAATTTGAAAAGAAAGAATCCTCATGATTGAACAATCATTCTGTGTAAGTTTAAACAGAATCTGATGAAAACTGTTGACATAATTGTGGTACAAGGATTTTAAAATTAAATTTCATAATGCTCCTTTTTCTGTGATACTTGACGGATCAGGTCTAATGTCAACATCAACTTTCATTATTATTGTACTATTATTCTGTGAATGTTTGAAGAAAATCCAATGAAAGCTATGGACTTGGTAACAAGGATTTATAAATGAAATCTCATAAGGCTCCTTTTCCCGAGTTTCTTGACAGTTCAAACCCTGAATGATCTTTATGACCTTACAATGGTTCCATGAAAGTTTCAACAAAATATGATCAAAGCTGTGGGCTTCATTGTGTTAAAAGGAATGTTATTAAATTTTCATAAGGCCCCTTTTCCTGTGGATCTGACCCAATTTTGAAAGGAACCATCCTTATGATGGTAGAATCATTCTGAGAAGGTTTGAAGAGAATCCGATGAAAATGTGGACTCTAAACAAGGAAAAGCTAATGGACAGACAGACAGAGGACAGAAGGGCAGACAAACAGGCGCACAGACGACAGACAGCAAAAAGCCACCACTATAGCTCTAGTTGCCTTCGGTTGGGAATGGTCTGAATATTAATAGTTGAAAATTGTCCACAAAAATGTCCCCCTGGCATAAAATGACGTCCTGCGCATTTCATAATTATATTTCCATGATTTCTTAATGCAAGTGTTAAATTTCACCACATAATTATTCAGATTCTAGGTTATCTTCATATGTCATTTTTATTATAATTTGCAATAGATTGCCTATAAGTATATTTTCAGAGAGTTACCCAAATTGTTCATACTAAATATCCCCATGTGTAAATAACTTATAACTGGGCTTATGCTAGCCCTTAAAATTGACTCCTTAAATAAGAAATTTGAGAGGTCAAAACAGATTTTGAAGGGGTCAAAACAATAAGAAGAGCTAATTATGAATATATTTGGAAGTTTAAAAACGAACAAACCTCTATTTTATCATTTTGATTCACTTTTGTAGATCTATCAATAAGATATGAAGTTAATAATAATTCATATAAACTTCAATAGTATGTGACTTGCATCACTGAAATTCTGAGGAATCAAATATGCCGTTTTGACCCTTAAAAATTCTCTCAGGGGGGTCAAAAGGACACCTTTAGCAATGTTTATCAAGATCAATACAGAGTATTTTGCAAATTTTGAGGGTCAAAAATCTTGTTTACAATCCAAGCATTTGTCCTGTAATTAAAGTATGATAGTATGGACCTCTTGGATTGTATATGGCTCTGTTTTTAAATAAAGAATCATAATTTGGTACATCTCTACAATCAAGAATACATTACAATTTTTAGAATGTTAACACTGGAAGGCATGAGCAGGAGTAACATTTGAAATCTATGATCCTACCGTCAATTCAAATTCTTCCACACCGGGTACCACTACTGTCACATTGAATCCTGTATCCTGAATGAGAACCACTTCTTGTTCTTTGTTTTCTCCATCTTTTTCTCCTTCATTTTCTCCTTCCTTCTCTCCATCCTTTTCACTTTTCTCTTTCTCCTCCTTGTCTGTCACTTCAGTTGATTCTGATTTGTCTCCTTCATCCATTCTCACAACTTCAACTGAAACAGCAATTAACCACTTACGAGACAAAAAATTTTGGTCCAAAGTGAAGGAGTTGAAGACAAAAATTCAGTGCAGGTAAATTCGAAAATGAATGCCAAATATTTGTTTTTTTGTTTGAATGGGGTTTTACACCGCTTTCAACAATCTTTCAGTTATATCGCGTAGCACCTAACAATGGAATCCTGGTATTTCTCACACCAGTACTACCATTACATCCTTTCCTAGCCTCCAGCTGCTATCCCACATAGATCTAAGATTATCGACCCATTGATGAGAAACAGATAATCCGAAAGGATGAGTGCCGCCGTCGGGGATAGAACCCGGGACCTATAGATTGACAGTCCGACGTGCTACCAACTGCGCTATGACGGCGGCTGTGAATGCCAAATAGGTAGGAAACACTACTGGAGAAATTGTTTGTGACAATATCTCCTTTTCAAACACTATTTTCCCATTAATAGTTTAGCCAGTTGTTTCTGAGGACAAATTATACAAAGAAAAGGATTACAAATGGACAAACAAATGCATGAATGGGAAATAGCAATGAAATAGCCCACTGACATAAGGCCTGTGCATCTGGACAGAATATATTTATTTGCCAATCATATTTGCCATCAACAATTTTTATATTACAAATTTCAAAAACTTGAAATTGTGTTATTAAACTTCTTTCAATTTAGACTAGTGCTAAATTTTGCCATCTGAAAATGGCCTTCAATGAGTTACCCAGTACCAGACAACAGAATTTTAGACTTGTCCAAATTCAAGAAAGTGACATACAACATTTTTAAATTGATGAAATTTTATTGATATATGTCCTGCGAGGTAGAAAACATTGTGGATAATGAAGAAATTGATTGTAACAAGCAACTTTTTTCATTTTCAACAATGTTTTTAAAAGCCTTTTTTTCTAGGGGGTGTCAAATTATTGTGAGGGAATCCATTAAAGGATGATAAGGGTCTTTTATCAAAACAAGAGATGTAACTCATATGCATAATGCTTCTACAAGTGACAAGAAACTGATTGAACCCATTCCCACAAGACACTAGCCCAAATTGTTCATATGGGGTAAATGCTACAGTAGAGACAATAAATAAAGGAACATTTATCATGAATCTCACACCAAAGTTTTTTATTCAACCAAATGTTTGACATGGATTCTGACACAGGATCACCCTAGATTTATCCCCATGAAATTTGGTAGAAATTTTTCTGAGGATGCGATTGTCAGAATTTTCAATATACTTTAACCCTTGTCATGCTGAATTAAATCCTTATTCAAAAATTACATCAAAAACAAACTGATGGAAGCACAGGAAGCACTAGTTGGAGGTCAGTATTAATTTTTAAAGATGATTTCATCCACAAGTCTTGCTTGATTTGGACAAATATGTAGTGTAGACTAAGATCAGACTGCACAGGAATATTCCAGTTCAGCATGACAAGGGTTAATATGATAAATGAAAGTTAGTGTCCTCCTCCCATGAAAGCTTTGTTTGATCTGATCACTTAATTGTTGTCCCACAACAACTGCTGTCAAGACCTCAAAGTTTTGACCATCAACTTGACCTTGACCATCAATCTCTCACAACGGAGAATAATTGTGTCAAATATCTTTGTTTTAATCAATTCTTAAATGTGGACAATATTTTTTGGATAAGCTAAATTTCAACATTTGACCTTGACACATCGACTCCTGATTGAGAATAATTGTGCCAATTTATTTTAAAATCCATCTATAATTGTAGTAGAAATGCTCTCGACAGTCACAATTTTAGTGTTTGACCTTGAGCTGTGACCTTGGCATTAGAACCATCCCTATAATTCTTTCAAATTGCTCATCTACTCATGATGGAGAATAATTGTGCCAAGTTATTTTGAAATTCATCCATAAATGTAGGAGTAATTGTCATGACAGTTTCATACATACACAGACTTGTCATAGTGACAACTATGTCTCGCTCTCCACAAGCGGGCTCGACTAAAATTATTTCTTGATGTAATATGAGAAAGGGTCACCAAAGGATCATTCCTTAAAGGTAGGTATCGATGTTTTTTTTCATGTCACAGATTTTAATTATTTCTATTTCCTCTCGTATACTATTTGAATACAATATGCCGAAAATTAGTTTTGCAAAATTCTCAGGTCGCTTATCAGAAAAAAGCAGGGTATTTCCTTAATAGACTACGTAGGCTATTAATCTATTTTTAGATTAATCCGAGACCGTTGCTAAGAATATATGATCATTCACGTGGTGCGAATAACCGTTGTAACCTTGAATTTAAGTTTAAATTACTTCACATCAACGTCATCATTACGTCATCAGGAGTAATGTTCGCTAGCCGGTCTTTCAATCTGTAAAGATCAGTACAAAACTGTCGTAAGCGTTATTACGAATATAAATACTTACCATAGTTTTGCACCAACCCTTTCATGTGACATTAATTAGGAAGTCGGCTGTTTCGCTAGTAAATTTATTACCTTCAGTTGACTTTAGGTCATATGCAAATGAGGTCATTCGATGTTGACAGTCGAATTCTGTGATATCTAAAAATAACCTGGAATTCCGCTGAACCTTTCCGAAACAACCACAAAATGCCACTTTAGGCCTACTAAATTACCACAAAGACAATACCTGACTCAACTTAAAGTATTAAATGTTCATTTGAGTGTATTTTTCGGCACTTGGTATTTTATCTTATCTAAGATTCAGAAACATCGATACCTCTCTTTGAATATTTTGTTGAATTACAGACAAAAACATGTATGGACAGAAACAACCATGACAGAAACAACACCATAACAATATATAGCCCCTTGGCCAGTTGAACTAAATTTGTCAAAGCTAAGAAGTTAGCTTTATTTGAAGAAGGAAAGATTTGTCCTACCTCATGCTGTTATGTCTCAAGGCTTAATTTAAAATCCTTCCTGCTACCAGTTCATAAGGTTGTTATTATATTAATCCTTTCACTATATACAATCCTTTGTTTAACCCATTCCCACTCAGAGACACTTTTAGACGCCCCAAAGAAAAAAGCTTTGGAAAACATTGTGGAAAATGAAGAAATTGCTTGTCACAAGCAATTTCTTCATTATCCACAATGTTTTCTATCCAAACAGATGAAACCATTCAGAATTCCATATACTCTTAATTGTCGTCTGCAACATCTTTAAATTTGGAGCAGTCTAAATTCTTTCCGTGTGGTAATAGGTTAACCCATAGCTTAACAACAAAATCTTAGACTAGTCTGAATTCGCAGAAGTTGCTTGCAGCAATATGTAGTAGACAGAATTTAAATATATTTGTCTTTCTGCGTAGAAAACTATAGGTGAATAATATAGGAATTGCTTGTAATAAGATCTTAACCGATAACCAGACAGAAATATTTTAGTCTTGTCCAATTTTAAAGAAGTTGCAGACAACAGTTTAAATTCTACGAAATTTTAGATTGTTTCAACTTTCTAAGTAGAAATCATTATGGAAAATGAAGAAATTGCTTGTTGTTATCTTATAGCAGTGAACATTTGTGCAAAGTTATATTGAAATCCACTATTGCATGTAGAAATTACAGAGCGGACACGAAAGCAGGACGGACAGAGGACAGACAGTTCGATTACTATATGCGTCTCTTTAGGGGAATAAAAACATTGGTTTGTATTGAGTGATTTCTTTTTATTATCAGGTTATCAATTATAGGCCTAAATGTCATAAAATATTGTGATTGTAGAGGTCATTGTGATTGTTTTTTGAAAAGATTAACCGATGGTCAATTTTAAGACTGGTCCAAACTCAGAGATGTTGCAGATGAGTTGACAAAATTTTAAATTCTTTAGGCCTTTTTCATAACAAATATTGCAGATAAAGAAGAAATTGCTTGTATCAAGCAATTTCTTCATTCTCCACAATGTTCTATAAGCTTTATTTCTCCGGGCTTCAAAAAGAATGATTGAGTGGGAAAGGTTACTGTGAAAAGAGTTAAACATAAAATCTGCACAAGAATGTGTATATGCATATTCAAAGAGGTCATTCAGAGTCCAACATTTTAATTATTGTCAAATGCAATGCAAGTTAAGGGCTTTAACAGCTGCTGCTCTTTCATTACACAGAAGTGAAAGTTTCCAATTAATCTGCGAGAAAGTACACAAAGAATATTATCCTGTTTCTTATTGTCTTGAACCAATCCCCACAAATCTCCCTTTTTGACACTCTTCAAGAAAAAAGGCTTTGGAAAACATTCCGGAAATGAAGAAATTGCTTTATAACAAGCAATTTCTTCATTGTCAACGTTTTTAACCAAAGGCACAAAAAAATCCATTCAATTGAAATTGACCTCTGCAGCTTGTTTGAATTTGGACCAATCTAAAAACTTGTTGTGTTGGAAATGGTTAGCCTAGCTGCAATATTGTAGCCCTCTTTTTGGTAATCTACTGATGAGCCTCACCAGCAGATTATCAGAAAGATGTCTACGATATCGATATCGCAGCTAGGATTAACCAAACCTAACACAACTCTGCCCTTCAGCCCATTAGTGGGCATTTCCAAATTTGAAAGGAATTGCAATAGACAATTCAAAGTTTGTGAAATTTTATTTTTTTCAAACTTTCTGGGTAGGGACAATGAGGAAAATGAAGAAATTGCTTTTTACAAGCAATTTCTTCATTTTATACAATGTTTTCCCAATTGCTTATCTTGAGGGGCATCCAAAAGCATCAAGAGAAAAGCTTTGGAAAACATTGTAGACAATGAAGGAATTGTGTGTAACAAGCAATTATTTCAAAGTCCAAAATGTTTTCTACCCTTAAAGGTAAGCTTATCTAGATTCCATCAATTTTAAGTTGTTGTCTGCAATTTCTTTCAATTTTGACAAGTCTAAAATTCTGTCATGTGGTAATGGTTGAATATATGAAGGTGAGCTAATATTAACCCATTCCCTCATGACCAAATTTTAGACAGGTCCACATTGAAAGAATTTGCAGATTTGACCATTTCAAGATAAAATTTTAAACATCTTTGTCTTTCGTTGTAAAATATCAGTATCGTAGATAAAGAAGAAATTGCTTGATACCAGCAATTTCTTAACCCTTGCCATGCTGAATAAAGTACCCTTCAGAGTTGCATTAATAGCAAAGGGCTGACAGTACTGGATGTGATTATAATGGGTTAATGATTCCTTTGAAAGTTCATCTTACAAACAACAATGGCTTAAAAGGGATTTTTTTTTCTTTTATAGCAAATCCTATTAAAACATGTAATACAGGAAGAAGAGCAAAATTTCACATGTTTTATTACTTTGACCACATTTAACTTGAGATAATCACAGAAATTTATAATATTTAATCCTGATTTGATTTAAGTGCTTTTAACTGAAATCAATTCTTACTCCCTTTCATGCTGAATTAAAAATATTTTTTGGTAGGATATTTAAGTGCTCTCTGTTACTGATCTACATCACATGTATGATTTTTAAGTGAGGGTTGTTTATAACTATTGACCCACAAATTGGGTTTTTAATCGCAGACCACAATTCCTAGTTGATGAAATTTTCCATAATATCTTCTTGAGAGGCGTAAAAATGGTGGGAATGGGTTAAGTCCTCTGATTTCTCATATCATTATTGATTCAAATCTAAAAAAGAATTTTCAGCACCACAAGAGCTAGCTATATAATTGAAAATAATTGAAACATTCTTTCCTGCCGTATTCTACCTGAACTAGGTAATCTGATTTGAAAGGGTTGACTGGACAATGGCTAAAGGACAATCTGACTATACACTAAATAGATTAAGACCTTGAAATGTAACAATTTTACCAATTAACCCATCACCACAAAACTGTTAAGCTCCAAATTCAAAGAAGTTGAAGACAACAATTTTTGTTCATAAATTTCAATTATCTCTGTCTTTTGGGGTAACAAGAGGCCCAGTGGGCCTTAACGGTCACCTGAGTAAAAGAGCACCAAGACAAGTGATTTTGTTTGAAAGAAATAGAAAAAGGTTTGGTTGAAATCCCCTCAGTAGTTCTTGAGAAGAAGATGAAAATGTTTAAAAGTTACCAAAAATTACCCCCTTTTGGTCCCCATTTTAGGGGCCCCCTGACCTCCAGCCTTTTAATTTTCACAAATCTGTATAATCAGTACCCAATGATGCTTTTCACCAAGTTAGTTTGAAATTGGCTTAGTACTTCATCAGAAGAAGGTGAAAATGTGGATTTTTTAACATGATGAACTTTGACCTCTGGGTGTGGCCCCATACATGACCCCAGGGACATGAATTTCAAAATTTATAATATACCTGTCCTAGTTGTCATGCACACAGAATATTTAAGCTCTGGCATAAACGGTTTATTAGAAGAAGATTTTTAAAGAAGTACCAAAAATTACCCCTTTTTGCCCCCTATTTGGGCCCCTTTGACCCCCAGAACCCCTATTTTCACAAACTTGAATTGGCATCCCCAATGATGCTTTCTACCAAGTTTGGTTGAAATCCGCCAAGTAGTTCTTGAGGAGAAGATGAAATATTTAAAAGTTACCAAAAATTACCCCCTTTTGGTCCCCATTTTAGGGGCCCCCTGACCCCCCAACCTTTTTATTTTCACAAATCCGAATAACCATTACCAAATGATGCTTTTCACCAAGTTTGTTTGAAATTGTCTATATACTTCATCAGAAGATGAGGAAAATGAGAATTTTTTAACATGATGAACTTTGACCTCTGGGTGTGGCCCCATACATGACCCCAGGGACATGAATTTCACAATTTATAATATACCTGTCCTAGTTGTCATGCACACAAAATATTTAAGCTCTGGCATTAACGGTTTATTAGAAGAAGATTTTTAAAGAAGTACCAAAAAATACCCCTTTTTGGCCCCTATTTGGGCCCCTATGACCCCCAGAACCCCTATTTTCACAAACTTGAATTGGCATCCCCCAATGATGCTTTCTACCAAGTTTGGTTGAAATCCACCAAGTAGTTCTTTAGAAGAAGATGAAATATTTAAAAGTTACCAAAAATGACCCCCTTTTGGTCCCCATTTTAGGGCCCCCTGACCCCACAGCCTTTGTATTTTCACAAATCTGAATAACCATTATCAAATTATGCTTTTCACCAAGTTTGTTTGTAATTGGCTTTGTACTTCATCAGAAGAAGATGAAAATATGAATTTTTTAACATGATGAACTTTGACCTCTGGGTGTGGCCCCATACATGACCCCAGGGGCATGAATTTCACAATTTATGATATACCTGTCCTAGTTGTCATGCACACAAAATATTTAAGCTCTGGCATTAATGGTTTATTAGAAGAAGATTTTTAAAGAAGTACCAAAAATTACCCCTTTTTGGCCCCTATTTGGGCCCCTATGACCCCCAGAACCCCTATTTTCACAAACTTGAATTGGCATCCCCTTATGATGCTTTCTACCAAGTTTGGTTGAAATCCGCCCACTAGTTCTTGAGAAGAAGATGAAAATGTTTAAAAGTTAACGGACGACGGACGACGCACGACGACGGACAAACGATGATTGCAATAGGTCACCATGACCATTCGGTCAGGTGACCTAAAAAACTATGTGAAAACATCGTAACAAGCAGGTTCTTCATTTTCATAATGTTTTCCAAAGTTTTTTATTTCACTGCGCTTCCAAAAGCAGGATTGATTAGGACTGAATTAACATATAGTTCTGACTTTGAAGTTTAAGTAGTCACAACACTCACAAAGACATGAAATTTGGAGAAATTCTTTATTTAGGGTAAAAAAATGAGGAAAATATGCTGTATAATTTTACCCACTCTCACAAAATCTAACTTTTTCTCCCCCTCAAAACAAGAGGGCCAGAATGGCCCTAAAATCGCTCACCTGACTAATGTAAGATGATTCAAAATTGAAATTGGCCCAATGGTTACTGAGGAGAAGATGTTTAAAGATTTCAAAGTCAAAAACTGCCCTACCCTTCCAAGCCCTTATTTGGTCATCAATCAAAATTCTAGAACAACTTTTGAAAAGGGTCACTCAAGGAACATTCATACCAAATTTGGTTGAAATTGGCCCAAAAGTTACTGAGGAGAAGATGTTTAAAGATTTCTAAGTCAAAAAAGTGCCTGACCCTGCCACGCCCATATTTGGGGGTCAATCAAAAATCCGCGAACAACTTTTGAAAAGGGTCACCAAAGGAACATTCATGCAAAGTTTGGTTGAAATTGACCCAACTGTTACTGAGGATAAGATGTTTAAAGATTTCAAAGTTTAAAAAACTGCCACGCCCATATTTGGGCATAAATCATAATTCCATGAACAACTTTTGAAAAGGGTCACCCAAGGAACATTCATACCAAATTTGGTTGTAATTGGCCCAATAGTTACTGAGGAGAAGATGTTTAAAGATTTCAAAGTCAAAAACTGCCACGCCCATATTTGGGCGTGAAACGAAATTCTGCCAAACAACTTTTGAAAAGGGTCGTCAAAGGAACATTCATACCAAGTTTGGTTGAAATTGGCCCAATGGTTCCTGAGGTGTAGATGTTTAAAGATTTCAAAGTCAAAAACTGCCACGCCCTGCCACGCCCATATTTGGGCATAAATCAAAATTCCATGAACAACTTTTGAAAAGGGTCACCCAAGGAACATTCATGCCAAGTTTGGTTGAAATTGGCCCAATGGTTACTGAGGAGAAGATGTTTAAAGATTTCTAAGTCAAAAACTGCCACGCCCTGCCACGCCCATATTTGGGCATAAATCAAAATTCCATGAACAACTTTTGAAAAGGGTCACCCAAGGAACATTCATGCCAAGTTTGGTTGAAATTGGCCCAATGGTTACTGAGGAGAAGATGTTTAAAGTTTTCTAAGTCAAAAACTGCCACGCCCTGCCACGCCCATATTTGGGCATAAATCAAAATTCCATGAACAACTTTTGAAAAGGGTCACCCAAGGAACATTCATGCCAAGTTTGGTTGAAATTGGCCCAATGGTTACTGAGGAGAAGATGTTTAAAGATTTCTAAGTCAAAAACTGCCACGCCCTGCCACGCCCATATTTGGGCATAAATCAAAATTCCGTGAACAACTTTTGAAAAGGGTCACCCAAGGAACATTCATGCCAAGTTTGGTTGAAATTGGCCCAATGGTTACTGAGGAGAAGATGTTTAAAGATTTCTAAGTCAAAAACTGCCACGCCCTGCCACGCCCATATTTGGGCGTAAATCAAAATTCCACGAACAACTTTTGAAAAGGGTCACCAAAGGAACATTCATGCCAAATTTGGTTGAAATTGGCCCAATGGTTACTGAGGAGAAGATGTTTAAAGATTTCTAAGTCAAAAACTGCCACGCCCTGCCACGCCCATATTTGGGCATAAATCAAAATTCCATGAACAACTTTTGAAAAGGGTGACCCAAGGAACATTCATACCAAATTTGGTTGAAATTGGCCCAATGGTTACTGAGGAGAAGATGTTTAAAGATTTCTAACTTAAAAACTGCCACGCCCTGCCACGCCCATATTTGGGGGTCAATCAAAAATCCGCGAACAACTTTTGAGAAGGGTCACCCAAGGAACATTCCTACCAAGTTTGGTTGAATTCCGCCCAGTGGTTACTGAGGAGAAGATGTTTAAAGAATTGTTGACAACTTCCGACGCACGACGCACGACGGACAAAAGGTGATACCAAAAGCTCACCTTGAGCACGTTGTGCTCAGGTGAGCTAAAAAAGGAAAACTTTTATCACCTAAAAATTGTTGTCTGCAATTTCTTTGAGTTTGGACTGTGTAAAGTTTCAACATAAACCTGCTTTTTGAAGGCCCCAAGAAAAGGGCTTTACAAAAGATTGTGGACAATGAAGGAATTCCTTGAGACAAGAAATTTCTTCAATGTCCACAATGTTTTCATCCCAAAAAGACAAAAATTTCTTAATTCCAGGAACTTGAAATTTCCATCTGCAATTTCTTTGAATTTTGACCAGTCTATAATGTTGTCGCCTAACAATTAGTTAATACATGATTAAATCACATTAATAAGGACACCTAATGGAACAGCTAATTCTAGAACAGTAGTGATGCATTCATATGCATCAGAAAGGCATCTATTACTGAAGGATTGGTGGAACAAAATAATGTGACACTCTGATACATGATTCAACAAAGAAATGCCTCTAAATAACTGATACTAAAAACACAGCATAAAACTAAAGGTTTCAAGAAATACTTGAACAAAATAAATACAGGAAAAATATGAATTCAAAATTAGAAATTGTCTATAAATGGGAAAGAGAGTCATTAGTACAGCAGCACTTAATTCTAAGTTTACTAAAATAATTTGATTCTTGCCATTTTTCAATTTTCAGCATGCTTTGAAATGTGGTCTGCAACTTCTTTCAATTTGGACTAGTCCAAATCTTTGTCAACTGGTAATGGGTTAACTATGGCTATCTAGGTAAGAGGGATTAAGTCTAAAATTATTATTTCTCAATGAAATCCAATGATTCGGTTCACATTCGAATCACCTTTAATTAAGCATCTGCAATAAGGAACTTATCTTGCAAATTTTGAAATAATAGAATTTAAAATCCAAAATAGCCCATCTATCTTTGGTATCTTTAAAGTTTACCATAGACCAATCAGAAATAAGCTAAATAAGCCTTTGTCTTTTCAGATAGAAAGGGAGTTGATTGCTGAAAGAAGAATGCATGACATGAAAATAACAAATTGGACTTTATACTCTTTATGATTTTGAGCAACAATCCTTAAGGCCCCTTTTCCAATGTTTCATGACGGATCCACTCCATTTCCAAAAAAAGTTTCCATATAACCCCACAATCATCCTGTGAAATTTTCAACAGAATCCAATAATAATTGTGGACTTCATCAGATAAACAGGATTGTTTTGAGTGAAAATCGGTAAGGCCCCTTTTTTCTGTTTTTTCTGATGGATCCATTTCATTTCTGACAGGAACTTTCTTAACATTCCTACAATTGTCTTGTGAAATTTTCAAAGATAATCTGATAATAATTGTGAATGTTATCAGATTAACAAGAATGTTTTGAATGATAATCTGTAAGGCCCCTTTTTCTGTGTTTCCAATGCCACAATTATACCATGCATCTTTCAAGAAAATCTGATAAAAACTGTCGACTTTATTGTGTTAACAAGGATATTTCAATCAAGTTCTCATAAAGCCCCTTTTCCAATGATACTTTATTTTTAGTTTAATCATTCTATCGAAGTTTAAAGTGAATCCGATGAAGTATGGGAGGCTTCATTATGTTGACTAGAATATTTAAAAAAATTCATACAGCCCCTTTTTGCATGATACTTGACAGATTGTTTCCAATTCTGAACCATCCTCTTGATAATACAATCATTCTGTGAAAGTTTGAAGTGAATCTGGTGAAATCTAGGGATATCATTGTGTTAACGAGAACATTTAAATAAATTTTTAATAAGGCCCCTTTTCATGTTATACTTGCCGAATTAGATCTACAGTCAAAATCAACAAATGAAATGATGATACAATCATTCTGTGTAATCTATCCAATTAATTGTGTTATGAGGATTTGATACTGAAATTTTTCATAGGGCCCCATTTCCCATGATACTTTACAGAACAAACAAATTTTCAAAAAGAACAATTTTAACAAAGGTACAATCTTTCTGTAAAAGTTTAAAGAGAATCAATGAAAACAGTGGGCTGAGTTGTGTCAAGAATATTTTGTGATAAAATTTTCCTAGGGCCCCTTTTACTGTGAAAATTAAACAAATCAAACCTAATTTACAAAGTTATAATCCTAATAATAGTTATTTTGAAGACTCAGGACTTTATTGTGATTGATAATAACTTTCATAGGGCCCCTTTTTAGTGTCACTTAACCTGTTCCCACACAGTGACTCTTTTGGACGCCCCTCAAAAAACATGCTTTAGAAAACATTTTGGAAAATGAAGAAATTGCTTGTGACGAGCAATTTCTTCATTTTCCACAATGTTTTCTGTAAAGAAAGTTGACAAAAATCCTAAATTTCATAAACTTTAAATTGTCATCTGCAACTCCTTTGAATTTGGACAAGTCTTAAATTTTGCTGTGTGGTAATGGGTTAACAGATCAGACATAATTTACAGAGGAACAAACCAAATGATGGTAAAGTCATTCTATTAACCCTTTCTTGTTTCTTGAAATTATAGACTGGTCCAAATTGAATGAAGTTGCAGACAACAATTAAAATTGGATGCTATTTGAATTTAAACCATCCTATGTGGTAGAAAATATTGTGGAAAAGGAGAAATTGCTGATTACTAGCAATTTCTTATTTTCCTTAATGTTTTCTCAAGTATAAATTCGCAGCAATGTAAAATTCCCGCGTTTGTACAGGAAAGGGTTAAAGTTTGAAGAGAATCCCACAAAGACTCAGGTCATTCTTGTGTTGATGAGGATTTGTAATAATTTTTCATAGAACCCCTATTCCTGTGATATTACACAGATCAGACCTAATTTGGAAAATAATAATCCAAACAATGGTAAAATATTCTCTGAATTTTAAACAGAGTCTGTTGAAAACTGTGGACTTAATTATGTTAACAAAGATAGCATGATGAAGTTTCATACAACCCCTTTTCCTGTGATACTTGACGAAAAAACCAAATTTCAAAAGTAACAATCCTTATGATGGTTCAATCATCCTGTTTATGAGAATACGATGAAAACTGTAGATTTAATTATGCAAATATTGCAATGCCAACTTTTACATGAGACTTGACAGATCAGACAGATTTTGTTAAGGAACAATTCTAATGATGGTACAATCATTCTGTGAACAATTGAATAAAATCTGATTAACCCTTTCCCGTTTTTTGAAATTTTAGACTGGTCCAAATTCAAAGAAGTTGCAGACGACAATAAAGATGGGATTCCATTTGAAATGATACCATCCTTTTTGGTAGAAAATATTGTGGCAAAGGGAGAAATTGCTTGTTAAAAGTAATATCTTCTTTTTCCACAATATTTTCTCAAGTATAAAATCACAGTGTCGTAAAATCCTGGGTTTGACCAGGAAAGGGTTAATACTGTTGACTTAATTGTGGTACAAGAATCTTAAAATGAAATTTTTAAAAAGCACCTTTTCTGTGATACTTGACGGATAAGGTCTAATGCCAATATCAACAATCATAATTATTGTACAATCATTCTGTGAAAGTTTGAAGAAAATCTGACAAAAAAATGATTTTTCATAAGCCCCTTTCTCATATTTCAGACAGTTCAGAAATGATCCTTTTTACCTTGCAATCATTCTGTGAAAGTTTCAACACAATCAGATTCGATCAAAGCTGTGGGATTTATTGCCTTATTGAGGATTTTGACTTAAATTTTCATTAAGCTTCTTTCACCATTTTACTTGATGGATCAGACCCAATTTTGAAAGGAACTATCCTTACCATAGTGTAATAATTCTATGATAGTCTGTGGACTTTAAAGAATTAACTAAGATTTTTTAACTAAATTTCATAAGACCCCTTTTCCCATACTTCTTAATAGATCAGATAAAAAATTGAAAGAAAACTATCCTTATGATGGTTCAATCATTCTGTGCAAGTTTGAAGTGAATCCGATGAAAACTGTGGTCTCTAAGAGTGTTAAGTTAATAACAAGGATTTTTAACAGAATTGTTCAATTAAATTTTCATAAGGCCCCTTTTCCCCTGATCTGACCAAATATTGAAAAGAATGAGCCTTATGATGGTACAATCATTCTGTAAAAGTTTGAAGAGAATCCAATGAAAACACTTCTCCACAGTGTTAACAAGAATATTTTAATTAACCCTTTCCTGTTTTTGGAAATTTTAGACTAGTCCAAATTGAAAGAGGTTGCAGACGACAATGAAAATTTGATGCTATTTGAAATGAAACCATCCTATATGGTAGAAAATATTGTGGAAAAAGGAGAAATTGCTTGTTACAAGCAATTTCTTTTTTTTTCCACAATGTTTTCTCGAGTATAAAATCACAGGAACGTAAAATCCCGTATTTGAACGGGAAAGGGTTAAATTTTAATGAAGCCTCTTTATCAGCGTTTCTTGATGGGTTGGACCCAAACGATCCTAATGATAGTACAATAAGTCTGAGAAAGTTTCAAGAGAATCTGCTGAAAAACTTTGGACTGAAGAGTGTTATCCAGGTAAAGTTATTGGTCTGATGGACAACTTGATGGACACAGACGCAAGACTGGATAACACCGTCGCTATTGCTCTTCTGGCCTTTGAATAGTAGAGCTAAAAATTGCTTCTTACAAGCAATTTCTTAGTATTTCATATTTTCCCAAGCTTGTTAAAAAGGAAAAAAATTGTGTTTGTGGCACACCATGTCCATTGTCCTACAACTGCCTTTTTTTATTTTTTTTTTGATATAATCTTAATAAATGAATTTGAGCTTGATAGATAACTTTGACCTTATAACTACAAGGATCCTATGTTCCAAATACAAGCCATGTATCTTGAATCACAGCAAAGTGATAAGTGTCCTTGCCTTTGATGGATGACCTTGACCTAACTTCCAACTGATACCTATCAGGGGTCAACACTAACTTTGTTTCAATGGGATCCCAAAGGAATCCCTACCTATTGCTTCAGGGTTTCCTTCAGATAATCAGGGATCCCTCCTTGATATACATTAACTAATAAGCATGCAACCCTGCCCTTCTAAGCCCAACTTGAAAAAAAAGCTTTGGAAAACATTGTGGAAAATGAAGAAATTGCTTGTTACAAACAATTTCTTCATTATCCACAATGTTTTCTACAAAAACAAGCAAACAAAAAAAACAGATGCATAGTTGATACATTAAGATCTATTGTACTGGAGAAAATTGAAGAATCCTGACGGAATCCCTAGCCTGAGATTGCTGGGGTCCCTTCCAATTTTAAGCCACCCCTGCCTATAAATGCATGTAACCTAGTTCCAAATATGAGCTATGCATCTTGAACAGTGTTTTGAATGACGGCAAAGTGATAAGTTTTTGCCTTAAGTTTACTGCTCACAGACAGACAGACAGACAGGCAAACATCAGTTAAACAATATCCTCCCTGATTTTATCGATGAGGAATCATAAAATTATGTGAACATTGTTTGATAAGATTACGATTGCATGCATCTGAACTTTATTAGTTTTATCTCAATTCCCACTAACTTCTAAATAATTTAATTGTTGCCCTGACAAAAATAAAATGGTTGTTAAGCAGAACAAATAAAAGGGCTGCATGCACTTGTAATGCATAACTGGTTCTTCAAAACTAGTTTTAATTTTTTTTTCAAACAAAAAAAATGTTTGATTATAATATGATCCATAATTAAGTTATTTCATATGGTATCTTTTTGCATTTTTTCTCTCTTTTACTTTTAACTCATTTATGAGCTTTTAAGTGATGAGAAAAGGATGGTAACTGCAAAAACGAATAGAATCAAATTGCTGTGCCTCAGATAATAAACAGTGAAACAATCCCATTAAAAAAAAGTAAAAAGAACACTGAATGCAGGTGCTCGCTTGGCTCAAAAGCTTGATAGTCAACATATGTAAGTCAAATGTGTCAAGGACAGATGCCACCACTTAAGAATTTGTCACATGACCATCAGTTATTACCTTGAACTAGGGCATATCCAACAGAATTTTACGCATGACTCTAGTACTCATCAAGGGGGAACAACTGTGTCAAGTTATTTTGAAATCCATCAATTGACCCTATCCTGTTTCTAGAAATTTTAGACTGGTTCAAATCGAAAGAGGTTGCAGACATCAATGAAAACTGGATGCAATTTAAAATGAAACCATTCTATGTGGTAGAAAATATTGTGAGAAAAGGAGAAATTGCTTTTTCCACAATGTTTTCTCGAGTATAAAATCACAGCAATGTAAAACCCCGGGTTTAAACAGGAAAGGGTTAATGTAGAAGATATGCTCAGGACAACAATTAGATAAAACCAAAGCATCGACTCACACACAGACAGAGGAAGCTCTGTATATGCCCATCACCATTACATGGCGGGGCATAAAAGGGGGCAAGGTTCTTACAAAAGTTATTTGGACTGCTCTACTGATATGCAAAGTTACAAGTAAGTATCTTCAATATTGACAGTTATGAACAAGGCTAATGCTTGTTAAACCAACTAAAGGATGCCTCGAAATGTCCAATGAACTCCAACATTATTGTTCCACTGAGGCAATAAACAACATCATTTTGTAAAACATGTTGTCTAGGACATAAAATAATCTGCAGATCATTGGTTGGCATTCTAAATGTCATAACTACAGCTGGAAAAAGCTGTAGTCATGACATTTAAGTTTCCAAACAAGCAAAAGTGCTCAACATGATAATAATGTTTGATTTAAAAGTTCACTTTCGGTCTAACTAAATGATTTGTTTGATCAACCAAATATTTGATTGGCAGCCGGAATCCTTCAATTACCCCAGCCGACAGAGCCTACACTGACAAAGAAAAAGTTAACAATCCAAAACAGTTACACTAAAGTGCATTTTAGAGTTACATCCTGTGATAAATGGTTGACAACAAAAGTTCCATGCTGATTCCCCCCCACCCCACCCCCAAAAAATAAGTAAACTATAGATATCCTTAACTCATTACAAGACGTCAAATTTTTAGACTGTCCAAATTCAAAGGAGCTGCAGACAACAATTCAAATTTTAAGTAATTTTAGATTTTTTAACTTTCTGGGTAGAATGAATTGTGTTAAATGTAGAAATTGCTTGTCTTCATTTTACACGATGTTTTCACAATTGTTTTTCTTGAAGTGCATCAAAAGGTGTAATTGCGTGGGAAATGGTTAAGGGAGCATAAACAATATGACCATTTCCAACAGTAGGAAGAATACTTCAAGAGCTAAAACAAGGGTAGAATGTTTTTGTTTTGATTTTATCAGTAAATCTGTGTCAATTTAGGGGCAAATATCAAATGTCATGAGAACCAACAATAAAATGCTAGACAGCTCAATTCATCCCAAGATAAACACCTTCTATAAGAAATCAACAAGCCAGAAAGAATTTGTAACTGTAACATTTAATGCTTTTGAACTTCATCAAACTTGATCTTTATCTGATCCCTTGGCCAGATTATCTCAGATATTTCAGCCGGATTATCTCTGCTCTGATCTCTGTAAGAATCAAAGTTTTCAACATGTCCAGTTGACTAGTGACAGGTGGCAAACAAAGTCTCATAACTACAGCTTTTAACCCATTACCACACAGCAGAAAATTTAGACTGGTCCCATTGAAAGAAGATGCAGACGACAATATAAAGTTTATGAAATTTTTGATATTTTCAACTTTCTGGGAAAAAAACCTTGTGGAAAATGAAGAAATTGCTTGTAACATTTGATCACTCACTTCCATTAACCCATTGCCAAATGACAAAATTTAGACTCTCCAAATTGAAAGAAGTTAAAGATGGCATTTTAAATGGTGCTTAATTCAGAATTTAAGTACCAAGTAGGGTAGTAAAGCCATTTCTCTGTATCTCACAAAGATTTCAATGAATGTGTCTCTTTACAGCGTTGTATTGTGGTGGGACAATTATCATTTGCAATTCTTTTAACCGTTTCATGGTCAAACAAGGGATTTTATGTCACTGTGATTTTATGCTTAAGAAAACAATGTGGAAAAAGGAGAAATTGCTTGTAACAAGCAATTTCTCCTTTTCCTACAATATTTTCTACCACAAAGGATGGTCCGATTTCATATTGCATGCATTTTTCATTGTCGTCTGCAACCTCTTTCAAATTGGACCAGTCTTAAATTTCATAAAACAGGAAAGGGTTAAAGTTTAGCTATCAGTTATGATCTGTCAAGGCTGTGCACCTTGACAAAATGCAAAAAATCATAATGTCCCCACCTTTTAACCAATTCCCACACAATGACTCTTTGACGCCCCTGACGAAATTAAAAATGATTGGAAAAACATTGTGTAGAATACAGAAATTGCTTGTAACAAGCAATTTCTTCATTTTACAAAATATTTCATTTTACAAAATGTTTTCTATCCAGAAAGTTGAAAAATTGCTTAATTTAGAATTTAAGTGCCAAGAAGGGTAGCAAAGCAATTTCTCTGTATCTCACTAAGATTTCCATGAATGTATTTCTAAGATCAAACTACAAGAATGTGCAGGCTGATCTTCGTCTATGCTTCCTACCAAAATAGGAATAATCTTGGTGCAACATGACAAGGGTTAACAGAGCCTATAAAGGGTACCTTCTCAAATATAAAATGGCTCTCCTTTTCCCAATATCATTAGAGAAATATCTGAAAATCTGCACTTGAACTTGCATTCAATTGACATTTGGGTCTATGAAATTCATTTTATTTCCATTCAACTCATTTTCGTTATGAATGATTTTACCTTTAAGACAGTTATATGTTAATAATACACAGCAATGTCTTTTTAAATCCTACTCCTGTATTTTTGTTCGCAGTTCTAATGAAAATGCACCTACTTCCTAAATGGAAACTGTAAGGCCTCTTCCCACTCAAAAAAAAAAAAAATCCCTGTTCTTGTGTGTCAATAGGCAGGAGCTGTTATTGTCTGATTACTAACACCCCCCCCCCCCATTTAGCTCCAACAGGAAGTTCAAATTTTGCAGAACAAAGCCTTTATTTGAAAGTGGAACTTCCTGTTAGAGCTCATTCTGCATGGCAAGCAATCCGAGTGTTTTCTCAATTTTTGGGCCTCTGGGACTGGGCCATGTTTTATCCCAGGGCTATGATTCTAGCAAGCATTGTAGAGAACCACCTGGTAATGCTATTTACCAAACATGAATGCCTTAGACTTAGTAGATTGGGAGAAGAAGACTGTTGAAATTATTCTAATTGAGCATTTTTACGACCTTTGGACTCCAAGGGGAAGAGGCGTTTTTACCCTACAGGCATAATTTAATCAAAATTCATAGATAACAGCCGGGCTTTGCTGCATTCCAAATATCTATGCCCTTGGCCTTGAAGTGAAGAAGTCAAAATTTGGGCTTTTCCCTATTTTGGTCATCTATTGAATGGTCAAAAATTGTCAAAGTATGAATGTCCAGGGTCTTTTAGTTTGGGAGAAGTCATTTTAACTTACTTTAAAGGGAGGTATTGATGTTTCTCAGACCTTGACTAAAAAAATTGCCAAGTGTCCAAAGATACAATGCAACGGACATTTAATACTTAAATTTGAGTCGGATATAGTCTTGGCAATAATCTTATAGGTTTAAAGTGGCTTTTTGTGGTCATACAGGAAAGATTCTGAAATATAAATGCCTTTGGCTTTGTAGTTTCTGAAAAAAAATAAGGATTTACTAAACTTTCCAATTTTCAAATGCTGGCTGCGACAACCAAGTTTTTCATGAAATGAAATTCTTTTGACAGCTTTTGTAGAGCTTCACCTAATGAACATCCCTGCAAATTTTGAGTAATTCTGTGTTATTATTCAGTTTTGTGCTCAGGTGAATGTTCTATAAACTTCTTCAATTTATCTGAGACAAATCTAAAACCTTGTTTTCTGGTAACAGGTTAAAGAATTTGTCCTAAAAACTTTCATTTAATTTAGTCTATTGAACAATTGGTCCAAAACTTCCAAATCATCTCCCTAACCCCTAAGATCTACCACTAGATCCTGCAAATTCAAGAAAAACATTGATGGAAGACATTGAGAGAAAGGGGGTAAGTGCTTGTAAAAGGTATTACTCCTCTATTTACAATATTTTCTACTCCATTTGGTTCCTTTATTTTATCAAAACACACTTTAAAATGTTGTCTGCAACTTCTATCAATTTGGACAGCCTAAAATTTGTTCTTTCTGTCATTGGTAAACTGACCATTTGAATTTGTTCTCTTCAAACTATTTCAATTAGGGTAGATCCCTGAAACATTCTAAACCATTAACCATAAAAGGGTCTAACACAAAGACTGACATTTTGATTTTAAAGTATGTCTGTTGTGGTAAACAATATTAGAAAAGAAAGAAATTGATTCTTTAATATACTAAAGCTGAACCCACTCTAACACGATCCCTCTTTTTTTGACCCCCATTGCAGAAAACATTGCAGAAAATGAAAAATTCCTTATACTGAACAATTCCTTCATTTCTACAATGTTTTCTACACCAAAAGCAGGGTTTAATCAATTGTTTTCTTCATCTTTTCAATTTTGCTACAGGCCATTTTATCATTTTCCATCTCCTTTTCAGGTACTTATTTTATACTCAAATGACAGAGATACACCATTAAGGTTATATAATGTATTGAATGTGTTGTTTGCAACATACAGATTTTATAAAGACTGCCATCTGGTAACGTGTTAAGAGCTAAGCATCGAGTTTTTCTGATTTATTCTGTTCTAAGAGAGAGGTGAAAGATCACACAAGCCACACATCATCCAAAATGTTGTATTCACATTTTTGCGTAAGAGTATCACATCAGTTATTTCCCTTTGTTTACAAAATAACTTCGTAAAAGACCCTCTCATCGGACTGTAGTTACGTAACTGTAACATTGAATTACAACTTGCAGATTGCGAAAAAGAGTAAAATCATGTTTGGCAAATTGTATGGAAAAGAATTTGAAGATAGCGTTCCGTTCATTTTACACGCGAGTCAATCAATGCAGTTTTAGCAGCCTAAATTCTGACCCGCACGACCTTGAATGGCTACGCATGTAAACAGAAATGTATAACTGTGCTAAGTCATCTTTGTTCAGTATTGTCATCAGTATACGTATAGATGGTTCGATATTGAATTATCAAGGTGTTTGAAATAAAAAATATTCCATAAATCACAATTTTATAATGAAAAATTTCTTGGACGAATCTGGTGTTATTATTTGACCTTGCGGTTTCAAAATTTACAAAATCCTCGTTCAAATTTTGATTACACTGATCTTTTAAGCATTTGAAAGTTGTTCTAATTAACAATAACTATTTCTAATATGCTTGATCAATTGGTTCAACCTAAATTTAATTTGAAGCTGAATGTAAACAAGCGATCCGTGCTCAGCTGATCCAAACAAATGCACAAAACTGAAAGTTAGTTAAAAATAAAAAAAAAAAATAACATACCATCCCCAGTTGCATTTTGTGTCATATCTTTCCTATCCGTACATCCATTTTCCGTCGTTTTTTTCTCTGTGTTGTGCTTATTTCCCTCCTCCGACTCACAACCCGCTATTCCGGCCATCCTGTCAACTGAACGAACACACGTGTTGTGTGACATTGGAGGTTCCGAATCTATTTTTAGAACAGTATATTCCTGATCACGTGATCTCTACCCCTCGCTCTCTCACGTTTTCATATATATTTTCTGAAGCCCTTAAAAATGCACATATCTTTCTGCAATTGGTTAAAATCTGAAAATCAAACTGATTGGGATGTAACTCATGTTTCAAGGAGGAGAAATTGTGAATTTCATCACACAAAAGTCACCGTCATTTTTCTTTTCTGACGCAATTATTAAAAGTGCGTCGGAGTGCACTTGAGTCGGCCGGAGGCGCTTATTTCATAACCTGCAGGGCCTTTACGTATCCCGTATTTTGAAATTTATATAATTTTGCATAGGAAAGACCACGAAGTCAGTAAATGGGTGGGGGAGGGTGGTATGGAGGTGATTTTAGAGAACTTGGGATTGTAGAAAACGTTGGGTGATCAAAACATCGCTTGTAAGATTTCAGACAACAAAAAAGTGAATAGTTGGTTGGCGACCTTAACGTCGAAACTAAAGCTTAAATAACGTTTCAGTCGATATACAAAAAAAGCTTTAACAAAAAAGAAAGAAAAGAAAGCTTAGCAAAAATTGCGACCAATGTAGGAGGTCAAAACTGATTTCTGGTCTAAATGAATAATTTTATTGATTGGCTGGTTGTTTGATTGACAATCCGATTGGTCAATTATTCTCTTACCGAGATGTCACGAAACGGTAGGAAATCAAAGAACTGAAAGTACTATTAGCTAGCAAATCATGGTTTTGTAATGTTTTTTCACATATATAGACGATGTTTAACCAGTGACATAAATATACATTCTATGTCTCTGGTTTAACCCATTACAATTCGACAAAATATTAGACTATTTCTAATTGAAGAAGTTGCAGACGACAATTTCCTTGTCGGATAGAAACGTCATGGCCATTTTTGTTAACCATTTTTATTGGTTTAGCTTCTTAAACCTCGTAGCTACAGCTAATTCAAACTGTAGTTATGACGTTAAGGTCGCCAACCATCTATTCTACTTTTTTGTTACATGCTACTGGCCGCATAAAAATTTTGCAAAATGACGCCGTTTAAAATCGAAGCGGGACTTCCTTTAGAGTCAGTGGGTTTGCTCTATATTTCCTTTAAATAGGGTTACTCTGGTTAATTAACTAAAGGATTTTGAAGAAGGACATTTCAGCTTCATAAAGAGGATGATGGTTTATTTCTATAAGTAATTTAAACTCCTATTACATAGTAATAAAGACATCTGACATGGGTGAATCTGATACTAAAATCTCCCGTCTGCAAGAATTTACCCCTATATATAACCTTTTGATCACCATGGTGACAACCTTACAGACCAATCAGAGGCCGTGGAAGGTCTCACCTAGCCAATCAAAGCGTTCCAGGATCCCAGGATTCCTGGCAGGTAAAAGAACAATTCCTGGCAACTACAGCAATATTGCCAGGAGCAAATCCTTTCATGTGAAATTACTAAAAATATGAGAACAATATCAATCAATGATGATTATAGATGGGTAGAATACAACAAGACCTAAACATTGATACCCTACATATTCATCAAATTACTCTTAGTAGTTAAAAATTGATCTTTGAATATATGAGGTGGCCAGGAATTCAAATATTCCCTCCTTCCAAACTTGAAGGTCAGAGCCAGGAAATCAATAACTTGTTAAACACAAATAAGTCTCAAAACCTAGTACTGTAAGGTTTGGCAGATGACAAAATACAGCTTTAGTGACCATATTAGGATCTCTATAGATAACTAGAATAGATAATACAGGAATTAGTAGTTTGTAGTCAAGGGAGATAACCACTTCAGCTTTGTAAACAATAAATCTACAAATAGGAAAATGAGTAAATTCCTTGTGCTAACTACTTTAAATAGACCAGTCCCTAAACATAAATTGTACTTAAACACTTGATTAAGCCTTACAAACACATAATATGGTAAAATGGGGTGGCAGTCAATATGGTAACTAAGGGCAGGAATAAATACTATTCCTGGCAAATGTAAAGTAAGTGGGTGGGGTAACCATTTCCTTACAAATGGGCGGGGACAGCGATTGGTCAATTATTACATTGTAAGATCAATGGAAGCTAGCAAACATTGGTTTTGCCAAGTAATCCTCTTTTTCAAGGTCATGATAAAAAACAAGGTTAAGGAACCAAAGAGTTAACCCATTACAACAAAATCTTAGACTGGTTCTAATTGAAAGAAGTTGCAGACGACAATTTCAAAATGGTGGAATTTAGTAGAAAGCATTGAGGACATTAAAGAAAATTGCTTGTTACAAACAAAATTCCAATTTTTCCCTGAGATCCATGCAACAGCGGGATTGAGTGGGAATAGGTTAAATAGCATACCTTTAAAGGGAGGTATCGATGTTTCTGAAACCTAGATAAGAAAAAAATACCAAGTGCCGAAAAATACACCCAAACATACGTTTGATACATTAAGTTGAGTCAGGTATTGTCTTGGCGGTAATCTAAAAGGCCTAAAGTGGATTTTTGTGGTTATATCGGAAAGGTTCAGCGGATTTCCAGGTTATTTTTTAGATATCACTGAATTCGGCTGTCGACATCGAATAGCCTCATTTGCATATGGCCCAAAGTTAACTGAAGATAACAAATTTACTAGCGAAACAGCCAACATCCTAAATCATGTCACATGAAAGGGTTAGTAAGTGTTTATATTCGTAATAACGCTAACGACAGTTTTGGACTGATTTTTACAGAATTAAAGACAGGCTAGCGAACATAACTCCTGATGACGTAACGATGACGTTGATTTGATGTAATTAATCTAAATGCAAGGTTCCAACGGTTATTCAATTCACGTGAATGATCGTGTATTCTTTGCTACTGTCTCGGATTAATAGATTTATAGGATACGTTGGCTTTTAGGGAAATACCCTGCTTTTTTCTGATAAGCGACCTCAGACTTTTGCAAAACTACTTTTCGGAATATTATATTCAAATAGTATATGGGAGGAAATAAAAATAATTAAAATCTGTGACATGAAAAAAACATCGATACCTACCTTTAACTGGTTTCCAATTCCCGAGAACGTTTTGTCCAATCTTTATCGTGCGACCACTTCTATAAAGCGACAACGTCCATTAAGCTATCGTAAAAAGTAAAAGCTCTTAAAGGGAGGTATCGATGTTTCTGAAACATATACAGTTAAAAATTGCATATCGCCTAAAAATAAGTTAAAACGGACGTTTAATGCTAAAATTTAAGACAGATATTATCTTCGCGGTAATCTGATAGGCTTAAAGTGATTTTTCTTGGTTGTGTGGAAAAGCCTCAACGGAATTCCAGGTTATTTTAGATATCGTGGAATTCGGTTTTTAAAGGTATAAGTATCGATGTTTTTTTTCATGTCACAGATTTTAATTATTCTTATTACCTCTCATAGACTATTACAATATAATATTCTGAAAAGCAGTTTTACTAAAATCAGAGGTCGTTTATCTGAATAAACAAGGGCATTTCCCTATTTTAGATTAAGCTGAGACAGTTGAGAAGAATATTGGGTCATTCATTCGGTCTGTAAAATCGTTGGAATCCTATATTCAGTTTGAATTTGCTCAAACATACTTCATCAATTCGTCATTAGGAGTTATTTTCGCTAGCCGGTCTTCAATACTGTAAAAATCAGTCCAAAACTGCCATAAGCGTTAATACGAATATAGACACCTGCCGTAGTTTTGTGCTAACCATTTGGTGTGACATAATTATAACATGGGTTGTTTCGCTTGTCAATTTGTAACCTTTCGTTGACTTTGGGTCATAGTAACAAAGTAACAACACAAATGTCAACAGTGTCTAGTATGCATAGAAACGGAGGTCTTCCACGTCCGATAAGTCAGTAGTAACTTCTTACTTAAGGGGCATTTACATCAGATTTTTGGCAAAGTTTTTTTCCCCTTCAATTTTTAAGTTTTTCAAGTGTTAGTTGAATTTAAAATAATCTTGTATATTTTTTTTTTGGGGGGGGGGGAACAATGTGAATAATGAAGAGATTGCTTAAAAGAAGCAATTTCTTCATTTCCACGATGCGTTTAAAGTTTTTTTCTTTTGAGAGACTAAAAAATGGTATTGCGTTGGAGTAGATTGAAAGGCGTTACTGTCATTTACCCCCCAAAAAAGCAATCATGAAACTCTTAGATCTGTTGCTTTGCCCCTATCTAGACGTTAGCCCTAGAGCCTTTTGAACAACTTTGCAAAAAGCAAAATCTATACTTTTATTTTTAAACTCAATGTCATGTTTTCTTCTTAAATGTCTTAAATGCTCCGTATAGAAAAAGGTACCATGATAATGAGTTCCATGTATGAAATAATTGAAAAAGTGATCAGACCATGCAGAGGTCAGTACGGTTTGCTATCGTGAAAAATGAAATGGGTTAATCCACGCAGCCTGATCAGGTCGATGCTTTTTCACTTCAAAAAAGGATCCTTTTCTTGCGACAGTTCAAGCTATTTTAACAGATAGGTAGTTGTAGAGTCTGCACTGTCAGTTGACATGTTTCGTTTTGTAAGGTAAAGAGTGAATTTTCGCCTCTTGCTACAAAAAATAGATTTTACCCTAATCAACATTAATTGATGACGTAACAGCGACGTTAAACAAAAAGACGTCAATACGCAGAATTTAGTTCCCTAGAAACTGGCCTATAAAAAAATGACGCTTCATTTTTAAGTTGGAATGCGGAGCAATTCCAACTTAGATTTAACAAAACCGCAAAATGAACACAAGACAATTTCATTTCGGGATTTTTGATAACATATATCACGTGATCTCTTAGATATGAATACACCTCGGGTTACTTCTCATCTCAACTTTCCACGGACAATCAGTTAGTTGTAGCCGAAGACAATAATATGGCACATGTAAAGAATGATACAAAAATTCGTTTAGAGACTTCTAAACATGCTTTAGTTAGCTTTAATTTTTTGAAAAATAAGGTAATAATCAGAGCAGTTATATGTTTTTTGTGATTCGCCGTCCCGTGTTTGGTAATCACGTGATCTCAAGTGACATGTGGTAGACATCTGACCATAGATAGTCAATGTTTACAAATATGGCTCAGGTCGCAAATGCATTTTTGAAATTATCACGCCGCCCAGTGCTTTAACACATTCTAGAACGATTAAAGGGGATCGTAGGCATCAAGCAAACGCGATTATTGTGGGATTTACAGCTTTTATTCAATAAAATCAAAGAGATGCCAAACGAAAGTAGAAGATTTTGAAAATTAGAATCGAAACATATCAACTTCTGGTTTCTACTTATTTACTAAATAATTACGCTTTATTATGTCGTTATTTACAAGTTTAAATAAATAATAACACATCAAACCTTTAACAAGTGTCATCTAGCTTTCATCTTGGTCCCTTTTACTTAAGATTTTTTACGGTTCTAAAGACGAATAACGAATAAGGAAATCACGCGACTACAGGGCGCCGAAGACAATTTGATACTATCTTCATTATATTATAGGAATTTTTAGGAAAGGGGCAAAACTACCATGTGAAAACAATAACGTTACAATAACGTTAGCGTTTTTTTTGTTTTGGTTGTTTTTTGTTTGTTTGTTTTGTTTTTTCTCTCTCGTTTGAATTTTACTCACAACGCTTTAAATATTCTTTTTTCCTAAGTCTAAACCGGTATTTCAAATCGATCACCCTGAAACAAGTTTCCGCGCATTTCCACAAATTTCCACGTATACTCATAAACTTGATTTAAAGCGTCACTGTCTGGGAATGGGTTAAGACAATGTTAAGACAATGTTAGTTTTTTATTTCTGTATGTGGATTTATGTTTTTGTGCGTTATTCAGGCACATTTGTACACGAATGGGAATGCTGGTTTAAGTTTAAAGGAGGGAGGCTTACTCGGAAAGTATTAAATTAATTTGAATCGAATTCCACAGTTATGACCCTTTCAGCGCATTCCAACTTCTCAGTACTTTCAGTCCTTTGATTTTATTTATACAGGAACAGTCTGTGCGTATGAAAGATTATCTTTCAAATGAACGATAACTCCAACAGATCACATTAATGAAGAAAGTTTGTTTTTAAATCAAACTAAACTCTGACTAGTAAAGGGCCTACAATCACGTCGTATATAGCGTTGCCTAATGTCTAAGTTATTATTTTCGTCGCTCATTGCAACGTTCAAACACGCAACGCCAGCTAACATATAGTATATATTTTTCTTCTGATATTCTTCTGAATTTTACAGTGCAACCATACGCAGTAACAACACAAATGTCGACAGTGTCTAGTATGCATAGAAACGGAGGTCTTCCACGACTGATAGGTAAGTAGTAACTTCTTACTTAAGGGGCATTTACATCAGATTTTTGGCAAAGTTTTATTCTTCAATTTTCAAGTTTTTCAAGTGTTAGTTAAATTTTATATATATATATTTTTTTTTTGGGGGGGGGACCAAGGTGAATAATGAAGAAATTACTGAAAAGAAGAAACTTCTTCATTTCCACGATGTGTTTCAAAGTTTTTTTCCTTGAGAGACTTAAAAAGTGGTATTGCGTTGGAATATATTAAATGCGTTTCTGTCATTTACCCCAAAAAAGCAATCAAGAAACTCTTAGATCTGTTGCTTTGCCCCTAACTAGACGTTAGCCCTAGAGCCTTTTGAACAACTTTACAAAAAGCAAAGTTTTACTTTTATCCATGAGTTTATTAAATTATTCTTGAAAAAAATAACCCAATAATGAGCATAATGTCGAAATATGATTTTTTTAGCAATGTGATAATTGACCAATCGCTGTCCCCGCCCACTAACTCCGTTGACCACACCCACTGACTCCAAAATGAAACCCCGCTTCTATTTTAAACGGCGTCATTTTGCAAAAAGTATTGCAGTTAGCATGAAACAAAAGAGTAGAATAATTGGTTGGCGACCTAAACGTCATAACTACATTTTGAATAAGCTCTAGTTACGACGTTTAAGGCGCTTAACCAATAAAGATGGTTAACAAAAATGACGACCAATATTGGAGTTTTAGCAGTATATCAGTCACTAGCTTGAGGATAACTTTAAGTTAATTTTCCACACAGTGACTTCTTTTAGCAGCGACTAATACTTTGAAGGACTAATACTACTTATACTGCTGACTTGACTGGGTTACTGCCCCTAGATCTATCGATACTCTCTCACAGACAGCGGGCTACCAGTTTAACTGCTGACTAACAACTAGCTTGAGTATAACTTAAAGTCAATTTTCCACACAGTGACTTCTTTTAGCAGCGACTAATACTTTGAAGGACTAATTCTACTTATACTGCTGACTAACAACTAGCTTGAGTATAACTTAAAGTCAATTTTCCACACAGTGACTTCTTTTAGCAGCGACTAATACTTTGAAGGACTAATACTACTTATACTGCTGTCTAACAAAGATAACTAGCATCCAAATAAGTGACGACTACAACTACTGCTAACTGTAGTTACTGACTAACCTTGACTGACAAAGTGAATTGGCCAATCGCTGGCCTCGCCTACTTACTCATTTGGCCTCGCCCACCGACTCCGAAAGGAAGTCCCGCTTCGATTTTAAGCGGCGTTCTTTTGCAAAAAATTAGCCAGAAGCATGTTACCAAAAACTAGAAGGGTTACTTGGCAACCTAAACGTCATAACTACAGCTTGAATAAGGTCAAGCGTCGACGTTTAAGTTGTCAAACCAATAAAAGTGTATCACAAAAATGGCGGCAAATGTCGGAGTTCAAATTTCATCTCCGGGCTGAATGAATGATTTGATTGGCCGATATATTCGTTGATTGACAAGGGCGATTGGTCAATAACCGATGGATTGCTGACTATAGTTCTAAAGACGATTGACTACAACTGGCATTCTAGATAAATGACAACTTCTAAAGACATCAACAAGTATCTAAATACTTCTGTAAGTGACTAAGTACTGCTACTTATGGTCACTGACTGACTGATTGACTGACTAAATGAGTGACCGATGGACTGTCAACTTGTTCTAAAGACCAATGACTACAATTGGCTTTCTGAACTTTTAAAGACAACAGCTATTATTTCACACTGAATAATACGGCTAGTGACTAAGTACTGCTTCTTGTGGTCACTGGTTTTTCCGAGTGACTGGCTAAATGAGTTACCGATGGACTGTCAACTTGTTCTAAAGACGACTGACCTTAACTGCTTTTCACAACTTCTTAAGACACCAAAACGTATCTGAATACTACGGCTCGTGACTAAGTACTGCTACTTGTGGTCACTGACTGACTGAGTGACTGACTAAATGAGTGAGCGATGGACTGTCAACTTGTTCAAAAGACGACTAACCTCAACTACAAATCAATGAGTGTGTGTATATCCGTTTATTTATCGTCGCTACAGTAGCACATGCCCATATGCGCGACGCCCCCAGAACACGGTTAGTTGTTACGGGGGATAGTGCAAGGATACGGGTCGAAACTGCTGTGAGCTCCGCCTGGTTCTTTAACGTGCTCGGTGGATATCAATGTTACACGGGGCCTCGGTTTAACGTCTAATCCGAAAGACAATTAGTTTGGTAGTTGATATGGTCAGTCTAGGGCTCGAACTCGTTTGAAGTTTGAAGTCAAGTGCTCTACCAACTGAGCCAATCGGGCTGATAAAAGTCAATGAGTGCTACACGTGACTGTTTAAGACTGCTAACTGGTGATGACTACAGACTGGCTACTACATTAGATTAATATAGATCGACTACAACAAATTAACTACTACAGACTGTCTAAAAGCTACAATTAGTTCCCCAACTGTGACGCCTTTTGCCGCCCCTAAAAGCATTGGAAAACATCGCGGACAATGAAGAAATTGCTTGCTACATGCAATTTCTTCATTCGACACAATGATTTATACCAAGAAAGTTTAAAAATCCTGAATTTCAGAAACTTTAAGTCGTCGTCTTCAACTCCTTTGAATTTAAATCAGTCTAAAATATTGTCGTCTGGTAATGGGTTAAACTACCTAATACACGTGAGTATTAAAGTTCGACTACAATTAGTAACAACTGCTATAAATCAAGGACTACTACTAGAAACTTTCACAGGCTGAATACATTAGTTAGAACTATATACTTAATCCCGAAAAGAGAGTATAGTAGTCCGACTACAAATAATGACTACAATTCACAGATTGAATCCTAGATTGAATACAAAAGAGAACGAAAGTCTGACTGCTAGATAAGAGTTCATTTTTACCGACTACATCTAGATTCTACCACAGACTGACTGAATCATAGAATGTCTAAAAGTGAGGACTACAGACTGACTACTACATAGCTTTATTGCCCTACTTCAGCTAGTGGCTAATACATACTGACTGAATTTTGACTAGCTTCTAGTAGGGACTACAGACTGACTACTACACAGCTTTATTGTCCAACTTTAGCAAGTGTCTGTTACATAGTGACTGAATTTTGACTAGCTTCTAATGGGGACTACAGACTGACTACTACATAGCTTTATTGTCCAGCTACAGCTAGTGACTAATACATATTGACTGAATTTTGACTAGTTTCTAGTTGGGACTACAGACTGACTACTACACAGCTTTATTGTCCAACTTCAGCTAGTGGCTAATACATACTGACTGAATTTTGACTAGCTTCTAGTGGGGACTACAGACTGATCACTACATAGCTTTATTGCCCAGCTTCAGCTAGTGACTTATACATATTGACTGAATTTGACTAGCTTCTAGTGGGGACTACAGACTGACTAATACATAGCTTTATCGTCCAACTTCAGCTAGTGACTAATACATTTTGACTGAATATTGACTAGCTTCTAGTGGGGACTACAGACTGACTACTACATAGCTTTATTGTCCAGCTTCAGCTAGTTGCTAATACATATTGACTGAATTTAAATAGCTTCTAAAGGGGACTACAGACTGACTACTACTTAGCTTTATTGTCCAACTTCAGCTAGTGTCTGTTACACACTGACTGAATTTTGACTAGCTTCTAGTTGGGACTAGCGACTGACTACTACATAGATTTTTGTCCAGCTTCAGCTAGTGGCTTATACATATTGACTGAATTTTTACTAGCTTATGTGGGGACTACTGACTGACTACTACATAGCTTTATTGTCCAACTTCAGCTAGTGGCTAGTACATACTGACAGAATTTTGACTAGCTTCTAAAGTGGACTTCAAACTGGCTACTACATATGAGATCTGTAGCCCGACTGGAACTCTAGACTATTGTTATAAACTAACGAAGATTTGTTTGTTTGAATGGGGTTTTACGCCGCTTTCAACAATCTTTCAGTTATATCGCGGCGGCTGGAGCACCTAACAATGGATTCCTGGTATTTCTCACACCAGTACCGCCATCACATCCTTTCCTAGCCTCCAGCTGCTATCCCACATAGGTCTACGATTATCGACCCATTGGTGGTAGACAAATAGTCGGAAAGGATGAGTGCCGCCGTCGGGAATCGAACCCGGGACCTCTAGATTGACAGTCCGACGCGCTACCAACTGCGCTATGACGGCGACTACAACTAACGAAGACTTCTAGAGACAGACTGTATATTACACGTGAGTTTCGTAGTTCGACTACAACAAGTGATGACAATCTTCTCAATTGGCCCGGCAATTTCATAGACATAGGCATTTTATTACACGTAAGCCGTTTCAAGCTTCTAGTCATACAAAACGTACAAAGACAATACATACTAACATAATACATAGCAAAGTAAGTTATACATTTCAAGTTCACGTTAAGTGCTACAGGCATGTTAACATAGGAAGAGGGGTATTTTTAAGACAAACAATTACGAAATAAGATTTAAAAAAAAAACTCTAAGTATTTGAAATTAAGTTTAAACGTTAGGTTCTGAGCTCCAGTGCAGATTTGATATACTTGGCTAGATCTAAAATAGTCTTCCAGTTAAGTCCGATTGTAAGAGGTGAACACATTTCTGCATATTTGGTCAAATATATAAGCCTTTTGATATAGATTGTTCTTAGCTGTGGATATTTTTGGCAAACAAAAAGGAAGTGAAATTCATCGTCTACTATATTGCTGGGACAGGTGTTTTGGGATCTTTCAATTCTATTAATTTCAATTCTTAATAGGTGAGGTGTTATCCTAAGTTTGCTAATCGCGATTTTATTTTGTCTGCCAAGATTATTTGAATATATCAATGCTTCGGCATTTAAATAAGAGGGAGAAGCATTTATAATTCCAGGATTGTTCCACAATTCTCCAAAGCCAGCCCAGTCGGGCATTTTTTTCTTTTACTTTTATGCACCAGTACACACGGCCTCTTTCGCAGTTATTTCGGTTACATTAGTATGTACGGTTTGAATAAAAATATTTTCAGAATTAATAACATGTAGCCAAAATTTGATAATCTGTATGGATAGTAAAATGTACAATTGGTAGCGTCCAAATTCGCCACATACGGTAAATAACCTTGTAGTTGACTTCTACACCTAATAATCGCTCGCAGAATTTTAAATGAACCCGTTCAATCGATTCAGGCTTTACTGAACTCCAGATCGCCCCTGAGTATCCTATATATATATAGTATTGATCCAACAAAGGAATCAAATACCGTAATTTGCAAATTTACTCGAAAAATCAAATTGCTTCAAATTCAGTTCAAATCAAGGGGATATGGGTAAACCTTTGCAGGTGTCTTTATTGATGTAAGCTCTTAATTACAACAATTTTGAACCGAGCTTTGTAGAATCGAAAATCGGCTTGCGAATATAACTTGGGTTGACGTCACGATGACGTTTGTTTTTAAAGCACGAGCGAGTAATCAAAGTTTAAACTCTTTTAGCTAGAACAACCAGTTGAAACACCACAAATCATTGCAACTTTCTGCGCGAAGTCTTCAAACAGATTAACTGGATACGTAGGTTATTTAGGAAATACTATATTGTAGATTAATAATTGATCTCTGTTTTTCTTTCTTTCTTTCGTTCTTTTTCACATTGTCTTGCCAGAATATTTTATTAAAGCTTTTTATGAGTTGGAATAAAAGAAATAAAACTTAAATCCGTGACACGAAAAAATCATCGATACCTCCCTCGACCTTTAAAGTTTAAACATTATGCTTCAGAGATTCGACAACAATCATTTGAGGAACCAGGACCCACAGTATGTTGCCCGGAATATATGTCAGTAACCAGTGTACTTTGATTTGCGTGGCCACTCAGGCCTAGATAACGGCAAGGGAAATCGGTGTCACTTTACGACCGAGGCAACTGACACAGTCCTTTATACCGGCAATGAACTTCACAGATATTTGAGGTGTTTCTAAAACAAAACAAACAAAAGAGAAGAAGAAAAACAACGAAATTGATTAATCAAAGATGTATAGACGTTTCCAGCAATGGATGAAAAAGTGAATAGATGAACCCTTTAATGTTGTTCAAGATTTTAGACTCGCACAGATTCAAAAGGGACGACATTGTTAGTAAGTACATTTTAAAATGAAACCATCCTATATATTGTTGCCAACAATTTCTTCTTTATCCACAATATTTTCTCAAGTATTACATCCCATGCACGTTATGATCAGTTTATTCGAAGCTTTGCGTATTAGCTTTGTCGCAATTTGTTAGAGCCGAAATGCCCCTAAAACTTTCTGTAAAACTGATTTTGCATTACTTCCGATTCTAGCGGTTGAAATCATTTGTAAACATTGGAATTTATAATAAACATACTTGAGAAAAATCAAGAAAGTACCAAAGTGTCCGCCGAACAGGAAAAATGGTATATGAGATTTTAAAAGACACACCATTTGGTATATAAGAATAACCTCTCAAATCAAAAGTTGTTTTAACTAACAATCATTTACCAAACAATGTTGAGCATGGTCTGATTATTGCTATTTGAACATTTTAATCAAACTTGTCTTCAAAAATTGTCTGTACGGGACTGTATAACCCCGTAATATAAAAATGGCGTCTTGCGATATCATGTCTATATATTTCCAGGCGATTTTAATCCAAGTGTAAAAACTTCAAGAGTAGTTATGCTTTCTTCGTAGATTAATTTGATGTATAATTTGTAATAGCTTGCCTTTAACCGTAGTTTGAGTTAAGTTACAAAAGTTGCATAAAGTATCCCCGTGTGTAACATAACGTCGACGCCTTATAGTTTAAACTTCAAATTTACAAGTTTTTCCTCTCTCGTTTTACCTAAAAGTAAAGACCAGATCGTACTACAAAATGCACTTCATCAAAGAATAATGTCAAGTGTAGAAGATGTTTAAATGCGAAGATGTAAAACATGGAATAACCTTGTAATTAAAGTATCATTGGCCACACCCTGGCCACACCTTCTAACCCTTTTGTGTATTTTTCTGAGGTATCCAGCTACATTAATTTGCATATAATATGTGCTTAAAGAGATGAAACATTATGAAAATCGTTAGTTTATAAGTATATTTCGCCGCTAAAACTAAAAAAATCCCTTTATCTACGGCTCCCAAGTCGCTATCCAATAAAATGTTTGAGATAAATGCTACACACTCATCGCTAACTTCAGGTTTAAATGACAGATTGGTCAGTCGATTTTTTGCGATCGACAGGCCTTTGCGATACGTCATTCTTAATTGCTGCTAAAATATTTTAATACTTGAAAAATTATTATGATTCATAATTCACAATTTCATAAAAGTTACTACACTGAAATGTTAACCTTTTTAGCTCACCTGAGCACGTAGTGCTCTAGTGAGCTATTGTGATCCCCTTTTGTCCGGCGTCCGTCCGTCGTCCGTCAACAATTTCTTTAAAAAACATCTCCTCCTAAACCACTGGGCCAATTAGAACCAAATTTGGCAGAAATGTTCCTTAGGTGGTCCCCTTCAAAAATAGCTAAAAGAATTGAAATCTGGTAAAAACTCTTTAAAAATCTTCTCCTCCTGACCCAGAAGGCGTAGAGCCTTGATATTTTGCATGAAGCATCAGTTTATTGATCTCTTTAAAATAGCTAAAATCATGATCCTCGGGTCCCCAGGGGCGGAGCCCCAGGAGGGTGGGGTTTATATAGAAATAGAGAACGATTTTTAAAATGACATTTCCTCTCAAACCACTGGGCCGATTTGAACCAAATTTGGCAGAAATGTTGCTTAGGCGGTCCCCTTCAAAAATAGCTAAAAGAATTGAAATCCGTTAAAAACTCTGGTTGCCATGGCAACAAAAGTGAAATTTTAAAATAATCTTTAAAAATCTTCTCCTGACCCAGAAGGCGTAGAGCCTTGATATTTTGCATGAAGTAACAGTTTATTGACCTCTTTCAAAATAGCTAAAATCATGATCCTCGGGTCCCCAGGGGCGGAGCCCCAGGGGGGGGGGGGTTATATAGAAATAAAGAACGATTTTTTAAATGACATCTCCTCCCAATTCACAGGGCCAATTTGAACCAAATTTTGCAGAAATGTTCCTAAGGTGGTCCCCCTTAAATTTAGCTAAAAGAATTGAAATCATTTAAAAACTCTGGTTGCCATGGCAACAAAAGTGAAATTTCAAAATAATCTTTAAGAATCTTCTTCTCCTGACCCAGAAGGCATAGAGCCTTGATATTTTGCACGAAGCATCAGTATATTGATCTCTTACAAAATAGCTAAAATCATGATCCTAGGGTTTCAAGGGGCAGACCCAGAAGGGGGGGGGGGTATAGGCATGAAGCATCAGTTCACAGACTCCTTTCTTATTTCTGAAATTATAACCCATGGAAAAAGTTTTTTCCTTCTTTCAAATCAGCACTAAAGCCTTGGAATTTGTAATTTAAACTTTTTGGATCCCCAGGTTCATAGTCTTTATATGTAATTGTGGCCCACTTGTTTCATAATCCTAACCTTAACATGAAATTAGACTGTTGAAAGAAAAAGAGCCTTTATCTCAGGTGAGCGCCCCAGGGCCAACGGCCTTCTTGTTTTTCTTTTTTAATTCAACTTCTTACACGAATATTAAATCGCCCATAAAGATAGAGCCTTTGATATCCACTCAAAGAGACACACAAAACGAACGATAACTTTTGAAAATCTCGAACGATTCGCTATTATTCTACTTTTTGTATCTTAAATTCACAAGTAAAAAAAAAAAAAAAAAAAAAATAGCGAAAAAAGGTACAGAAAATAAAGTTTATATAAAATTCGTTTTAACAGGTGGGCGAAACGTCGACGTTATGTGTAACGTCAAGGGGGTGGGGGGGGAGGCTTCATTAGCGTACGTTACGTCAATGTACAACTTTGAAAAGAAGCGCCATATAGAGTTTCGGTTTGGATAATTGAATGAGAAGCGGTATCAAGCATTTTCCCCCTTTTCTCGCAACCTTTTTATTGTCCGATTTTTCCTCTCGACGCACAAATATTAGGAACTATGTAGTAATAGATTTGAAGACAATTGCAGCAGAAAAACCCAGCAACAACAACAAAACCCTCAATAAACACGGTAAATGGGCAATTCCATATTTTTCCATGGGAGGGTCGAGAAGATATATCATTGTATGGCGATCATCTTGTCGCAAGTCTTAAATGACGGATCGAAACTGTAGATCGAAAAGTTAATCGATCAATCAAATCATTCTTTTATGCCATAAGTGAACTTTGAACTCCGACTTTGGCCGACATCCTTCTTTTTTTCGGCGTTCGACCTTGGTATGTGACCTTATCACCTGACCTTGACAGGAGGAGATGCGTATTATCGAGATATATCATCATGCCAAATATGAGTATTGTATCTTGAAAAGGCTGGTAGTAATTGGCAATATTAAGTTTTTTGGTTAAGTTTTGCAGACCGACAGACAGACGGACACGTCCCCGATCTTTCAATGCGGTGGCATAAAAATGAGTTTTTATATGTAATATGTTAATGTAAATCTGAAACTCGTAGAAGCTTTAAATTGACTCATGAAATAAGATAGAACTCGATCAACGGCTATCGGATAAAATTCTTGATGACGTATTTTTTCATTTCATAACGCGCGCGCGTTAGTGGACTTGGTTTTTTTTTGTTGTTGTTGTTGTTGTTTTGTTTTTACGAAAATATGGACTTGGTCTTTTTTGTGAATTTATGAATGCATTGTATCAAAAAAAGTGCTCGGGACTTTGATATTTTGTTCGAAATGAATTCCCTCTGGTGGTTGGCTGGTCCAAAAAAGGGCCGTTTTTGTGTTGGTGATAGTCTCAGTTCTTGCCGTTTGCACCCATCCCCGTCAACGTTGAGATATTCGATGCTTTCCCCTCTTTGTACAATGTTTCTTACTTCGTCTAGCAGATTCGGTTGAAGATGATGGTCTTTTAGTCGTTAAAGTGTGTGGTGTTTTCTTATTTTTCATCAAAGACATAATACTATCTTTGAGCTTGTGAAAATCGAATTCCACCTTATAAAGGTAATCAATGGTTTGAATGTAACTGGAAATGCTGCAGCTTGTTGGCACATCCTTTGAACATAATGATTTAAAATTTGAATTCTTTCTGTCAGTCATTTGAAATCCTTGTAGAAGGTATTCAGCCCATTAAGAATGGTCTTCATGATCAGTTTTTTTGGTCGCGATTTCATCGTTTTTCATGCAGGGAGAGTTTTTCTGTAAAACTTCATCATTTGTACTCACCCAATTTGGTTTCACCAAGACTAATGATAGTAATTCTTCATGAGTGATGTTCGCCTGAGACACGATTTCTTGTAAATTAAAATCCGTATTCATTTTTTGCGTGGGTTCGCTTAGAAGGCTACTAAGCGACTGACTTCGATTTATATTGTTCATACTGCAAGAAGTAGGATTCGAAAGCCTTGCAGGAAACATTCTCATTTCGATTCCTTAAAATGGACGTTTTGATGAGAAATTGTGTTCTCTCAGTCGTGAAATTAGCTCGATATCTGAATTATATCAAAATTTGTATGAAATGCTTTGTCCCTGTATTAATTATCAATTTCTATCAAAGTTTTGTCGATGGGGAACACTATTGTTGAAAAAGATGGTAATCTGACAGTGAATTTCCACTGTAGGTGCAATGTTTTTGTAAAATTTCTTTCGGAACTCAAGATATTTATTTTCTAATGATGACTGATATTTGTAGTGTTTCATATTATCTTTGGGATAAAAATAAAGAGTCGTTTACTTGTAATAATTCAATGTTAATGAGAATCTCTTACAAACGCGCTGACTATTAAATAAGATGGAACTCGATGTGCGGCTAGCGGGTAGAATTCCAATGCGTCATGAACTACGTGTAACTTGTATCGAGGTTTTACTGTTGATTGTTCCTCTTTATTAAAGCAACATCTTCCCCCAAAACACACTGTAAAATTAACAAGAAAACCATACTCCTGGCTCAAAATCATAGATAAATATGACGATTGTCATTGAAATTATAAGATCAACACAATTCTACGAATCAGGCCAATTTAAGGCTTGTTTACATTAAATTATGACGTCACTGATGACGTTTTAACTTTTGCTAGTCTTTCAAACAACTAGCTAGACTGATTAATATCAGATCCACTATGAAAGCCTATTGTTACGTCCCTGCGTAACGGAGAGATAGCGTAGTGGTTTCGTATAGATAATTTTAATGAGATTGCTAGCTACATTTCGTTAGACATCAGCACCTGAGCAATTAACAGTCAATGCCGAAGGTTAGCGAAGATTTCCGTTGAAGAATCCGGTGCATTCGTCTCGATTTCAAAATGTTAACAAATCGACTGCTGAGCACAATACTGTTCTAAGTCACGTTTTTGCAAATATGAGTTTTTTTCATTATGATTAATGTTTTTAACCAATACATGATCTGTCAAAATTACAAATGCAAAATCATATTCCTTATTTCTATTATATTCTATCTCAGAATGCTATTATGCTCGGAATACGTAATACCGTTGGTCTAACGGAAATAACTGTAAAATATTCACTATACCTAAAGTCACTGTCAAATTTCGATTAGAAATAAATGACTTAATACCTTTTTGACGATTAAAAGTGCTTTTCAGTTTGTTATACAGGATTTCTTGCCTTTTACACGAATCTTTATTTGTGAGGCGAGGCTCATTGTTTTTTCCGGAAAACACCGAATTACCGGTGATTTGATAAAATGTACCCCGGGTAGTTTATCCAATATGCTACTGGCTTAAACTTCTTGGTGCTAATTGACTTCGCTTATATGACAAAGAAAAACTGATAAACTTTGATATATTATATATTCTAGTCCATTTTATCTCATCAGACGAACCAGCTTTTAAATTTCCAGCAATATAAAACAGTATATAAATTTAAACAAAGAGTTAAATTTAAACAAATGAACAAATATCTGATGTTTTAAAAGAAAATTGTTAAATTTGAGTATGCATGAAATATTATTTCAAGTTCCGGCAAAGTGAATACAGATAATTTGAGTCTAGTGCAATAAAATGTATAAAATCTAATTTATCTGTTAAAGATAAAGCCTTAAATATTTCTATGTGGAATCCCAAGACTGAGATTTGACACAATCATGCTAGGATCCATCCTCGGATACCCGGGGTCTCCTTATTTGCTACGCTACATCAGCATAGCAAATAAGGAGACCCCGGGGTATCCGAGGATGACTAGGATCAAACTTGATAAAGAAAATCCATTTTCATTAACATGATTCACAGTGAGGACATCTGAATGTGGAATCTCTTCTCAAAACTCGAACAGGGGTACAAAATTTCAGGTGAGTCCAGTGTTCGCAGATGTCACATTGCCCCCAGTGAACAATCTCAAGAACATAGGATAAATTGAGAGCGTCTGGTGTCATCTTCTTACATACACAGCACTTATCAGAGTCGGGTGTTTCACTTTCCAGGGATAGATTGTCACTATCATCAGACATCAGGTTGATTGCTGAAGGTCCAGGTTGAGGAGACAGTTGTTTTGCAGGTTTAGAAATGGGATTTGTTGATAAATTTTCAGCTGCACTCTTCTTTATTTGTTCATTAGATTTCCTTTGTTTTATATTTGGTCCCAATGTGTGTTTTAGTGACAGTTTAGATTTTTTGGAAGATTCTGGTAGAAGGTGTTTCATTTTTTCTGCTTTTGATGGTGACATGAGATTTCCATTTACTGAGGGTTGGTTTTTCCTTTTTTTAGAATTTTCTACAGCTTTTGTTATTTTCCTGCTGTCTAAGAATGAAAGTTGTGATTGTCCATCATCATTGCCTTGGTTTAAATCCAAATCTTTATTTGTGTCCCAATATATTACAGATGGGGCAGTTTGAGGTCCAGCTATTTTTGTTCTGTCAAAAGGGTATATGCCTGTCTTCCGGAAAGCAGAAATTAGATTGTCTGGTGTAAGTGCTTTATTGTAAGCCTTTCCTGATATTGCAGCAATGTTATTCCTGGTGATATGGATTCCTGGATTTCTACGAAGAAAGGCCTGGCATTCACTGTAATAGCAATTTTTTAGTGGTCCAAAACATCCAACATCCAGTGGCTGTGTAACATGTGATGTATGGGGAGGCAATACAAAAAATACAACATTGTGAGCTTTTCCCCAATCTGTCAGAGTAAGATTTACATGTGACTTGTGGCCATCAAACAGAATTAATATTGGCTTTCCATGGGTGGAGACAAACTTAAGGAAATGCTGCTCCAGATATTCTAACATCACACTAGAATTAGACCACCCTGATTCAGTAACAGAGCCAGATGAACAGGACTAGCTCCCTGTAGAAGGTCTGCATTCCAGCGCTTTCCGGGAAAAACATAGAAAGGTGGAATACACATACCAGCAGCACTTCCCATTGCAATAATTGTGACATTTTTTCCACGATTCGAGGTGATGGCTTGTGGTGTGGTACCTTTTGGACAGATAATCTTAGTTGGTGTGTGCTCCATCATTAATCCTGTCTCATCCATATTCCATATATTCTCGGGTCTTTTCCAAAAATCATATTTCTCATAGACAGATTCCAGTTCATTAAAATAATTCTCCAAAACAGTAGGTGATGTGCTCTTTGCCCTGACCATAGACAACTTTCGTGCTTTTCCTAGGGTTAGACCTGGGTTTCTCTTTTTGAAGCCATCAAACCAAGATTGTGCTAATACAGGCTCTGAACCTTTCCTTTTGTTAAGTTGGATGGCAAAATCAGTGGCAAGGTTGATAAATTCCTTTCTAGAGTAGCCATACCCTATACCTGCCATGTATGTAACATGCTCTATAAGCTGCTCCTCTTCTTCTAAGCTGAATAGAGGGCTTGGACCAGGGTTTGTTGGTCTTCCTTTGGCATCTGGGAGAGGCTGTATTCCCAATGTACGGTCCCTAAGAGTGCTGACAGGAATCCCATACAGCTTGGCTGCTTTGCAGACTGACATTTTATCTGTTTTAACATGGTCATAGGCTTTTCTTATCAAATTGACATCATACTGTCTTTTCTTGTATTTTCCAATGGTTGGGAGCTGAAAATAGAAAAAAATAATTTAATTTTCCTAAAAAACATCAACATAATGCTGTTCATAACTTTTCATTTAGGAAAAGAACAAAATATGGAAGTTTAAGCCAGTAGATTATTGCATTCCAAATAAGGCAATCATGTGACATTAAGTCACGCGTGAAGAAAAAGGTGAAGGTCATGCTGCAGACGATAACTGTCACCGCTGTCATTTTTTGTTGTTTTCATATTTATTTACGGCTATTTTATCGAGGAAAATTGTAAGAATCATTAGTTTACTAAATTTTTTGAAAGTCCCGTACATTTTTCTTCATAATTATTTTGTTTTTACATAGAAAAACTAGAACTTACCCGTAGAAATGACATTGTTCAGCGGTCCGTAACAAAACAAACAACTCTGGGCGGAAGTAAGCGTGTTTCATCTGCGCAGGCGTTTGTTATTTGGATATTTCGGCAATCACCGGTATTTCGTATACGCCGGTATTAGGTATACGCACCATACTATTCTAAGTATTGCACAAAAATATTGAAAAAAAGATGTAACTTTTTGACTGCAATACTTTTCTATGAGAAAGTGTATTCATGACCTTTATTTGTATATTGTTTTTTTTAGCTTGTTTACATGTTTATTTGTTATCACAGTGATAGTGACATCATATTACTTGATGACATCATTAGCTACCACTTGATGGTCATAGAATACATTCAGATTTTAGCTTCAAGTACTCAATAACTTTTATATATTGGTTTATAACTATAATGTTCAAAGATTAATACTGCAATAATTTGATTTAGTTTCTTTGCAACAAGCTCCAAGAATCGGTTGACTGTTCGTAAACCTTTAAAGATTCTTGACTCAAAATAGACAATATTGGAAAATTAGCAAAAAGATTGCCAACTATTTGCTTTAACAATTCCATTGTGCAAATACTTTTTCTTTTAATCAATCCATTGCCACACAATCTAGAGCATTCTGACCAGTAGAGCTACATTCCTAATGAAAACAGTGTGACAATAAAATAATTTACATGTAATGAGCAACTTCTTTTTTTTTTAATCAAAGGCTAATCAAAAATATGAGGGATGATTGTAGAAGTGATGGTGTAGATGAGAATAATGTTACAGCCAATGGTAGAAGTATTAATATGGATGAAAGGTATGTTAGGGCTGATGGTAGATATATTGATATATATATATGACAGTAATGTGAGTTCAATAAGGGAGCTGATGGTAGAAGTAAAGGTGTAAATGAGAGTAATGTGAGAGCTGATGATAAAACTATTGGGGAAGATGTGAGTAATGAGAGCTGATGGTAGAAGAGAATGTGTAGATGGGAGAAATGTGAGAGCTGATAGTAGAAATGAAGGTGTTGGTGAGAATAATGTAGGAGCTGATTGTAGGAGTGAATTTGTAATAATTGATATAGTAGAGAGTAATGGGAGAGCTTATGGTAGAAGTATCGATTTAGATGAAAGTAATGTGAGAGTGGATGATAAATGTGGAGGTGTTGATGATATATGTCAGAGCTGATGGTAGAAGAGATGGCATAGATGAAAGTAACACGAGAACTGGCGGTAGAAGTATTGATAAAATGTGAGAGCTTATGGTAAATGTATTAGTATAGATGAGAGTAATGTGAGAGCTGGCAGTAATAGTAATAAAGATGATAGTACTGTGAAAGCTAATGGTAGAAATAGTGATATCGATTAAAGTAATGCGACAGCTGATGGTAGATAGTGATATCGATTAAAGTAATGTGAGAGCTGATGGTAGATAGTGATATAGATGAGAGTAATATGAGAGCTAATTGTATAAAAGAAGGTGTAGATGAAAGTAAAGAGAAAGCTGGTCGAAGAGGTATACTTGTGTTGGTGAGAGTAATATGACAGCTGATGGTAGAATTGATAGTGTCGATGAGAGTTACGTTAGTACTGTCGGTAGAAGTAAAGGTGGAGATGATAGTAATGTGAGAGATGGCGGTGAACGGATGTTGTCCATGATAGTAATGTCAGGGCTGATGGTATAAGTGATGGTGTAGATGAGAATAATGAGAGCACTTAGTGAAGAAGTATTGTGTAAATAAGAGTAATGTGAAAGCTGATGATATGATGTTTTGATGTAGATTGGAGCTATGTGAAAGCTGATTGAAGAAGTGATGGGGTAAATCAGAGTTACATTAGAGCTGATTATAGAAATGATGGTGTAGAGTAATGTGAGAGCTGATGGTAATGGTGAAGGTGTAGATTAGGTTAATGTAAGAGCTGATGGTAGAAGTGGTGGTGTAGATGAGAGTATTGTGAGAGCTGATTGTAGAAGTGAAGGTGTAGATAAAAATAAAGTTAGAAGTGATGGCGGAGATTTAAGGAATGTGAGTACTGATGGTAGAAATGAAGGTGTAGATTAGGGTCAAGTTAGAGCTTAAGGTACAAGTGATGGTGCAAATGTAAAGAATGTGACTACTGATGGTAGAAACAATGGTGGAGATTTAAGGAATGTGAGTGCGGATGGCAAAAGTGTTGGTGTAGATTTGAGGAATGTGAGAGCTGATTGTAGAAATGAAGGTTTAGATTAGAGTATAGTGAGAGTTTAAGGTAGAAGTGATGGTGTGGATGAGTGTAATGTGAGAGCTGATGGTAGAAGTTTTGAAATATATGAGAGTATTATGAGAGCTGATGGTAGAAGTTTTGATCAAATGAGTCTTATGTGAGAGCAGATGGTAAAGATCGGTGAAGATGTGAGTTTTGTGAGAGCTGAAGGTTTAAGTTAGAGCTCATGGTAGAAGTATCTTTGTTGCTTAAGGGTAAGGTTACAGCTGGTAAAAGTATTGTATTGAAGAGAGTTACGTGAGAGCTGATGGCAGAAATGAGAGAGTAGAATCATAAGTAAATGACAAAAACATTGATATAAATCAGGTTTTACAACAAAAAAGTAACTGCAAGAGAATTAAAAACGGGATGTGCACATGATTTTAAACGTTGGTTTAATGCAATACCAAGTTTTCAGAGGTTAACAGAAAAGGCATATTCCACTGGTTAGTATTGAAAAGACAAAGGCAGCAGTTTTTGCAAAAGTTTGTACAAAAACAAGAAAAGAAAGTAACAAGATTAAAAGCTGTGATGGTTTAAAGAACACATTTGCGTGGACTGTTTTTCTACCAAACAAGGATCAATCTGTTAAAGTTTGAAAAGATTTTTTCTGGTAACCATGTGAATTTCTCTCCAAGTAGTTTATACATCATTTACAAAGCTAAATGATACAGGCATTATCGAAATTTGACAAGAGAGGTTGTAAATCAAATAGAACAAACAAAGTATCAGGAAAAAGTTTTGTTTGAATCGGATTTTACACCGCTTTCAACAATCTTTCAGTCATATCGCGGCGGCTGCAGCACCTAACAATGGATTCCTGGTATTTCTCACACCAGTACTACCATTACATCCTTTCCTAGCCTCCAGATGCTATCCCACATAGGTCTACGATTATCGACCCAATCAGGAAACTGATGAACAGTTTTCTGTTTTCTTTATCACATTAATTCTTTTTCTACAGTTGAATGTCACAGAAAAAAATCAGCCAAGAAATATCTGCCAAGTGCTCTTATAATTGTTATCATGTATCAAATATTTCAACCAATCTATATAGAGGACATTGAATTATTTCAGAGAAAATAGGGATAATTTCAATAAGAATTTCCCCGTGACTTAAGAACAGGTTATTCTCCAACAACATTAACCTAGAAAAATTGAATAATGATTTAATTCCTATCTAAAGATAAGTTCACTGATTGTATCAGTATTAACACAAAGTTATTTGTTGCAGAATGATTGTTTGAAAACAAAATAAACATCAGGAGCTCTGTTTAAGTTTTTTTAAGGGATTATCAGTTTTTTGCAGTTACCCTTTTTGATTGGTAACAACAGTTAAAATTGAGTCCTGGCAAAATAGTTTGTTATTCTTAGCCTTTTCTCCAAGTTAAAAACACACTTCACATTTCTAATAATGAGGTCCTAAATAGGAATATTGAACAAAGACAAAGATCATTCTAGTTGGGCAAATTAAATCTCATAACTACAGCTGAATTCAACTGTAGTTACAGGGTTTTGTAGCTCAATGACAATAAACTGTGAAACATTGACAAGCTTGTCTTTGAAAAAGTTATGACTTGAAGCTTGTTGAATACAACCTAGTTCATAGATGATTGAAACATATTTTGCTCCTGTATCAAGATGTATGTGACGATTCGGGGTAATTCAAATTTCTCTACTGTGAGAGGACATTTACCAATGTCTTCGCAATATAATGACAATGATTATGGTAAATAATGATATAGCTATGGACCAATTCATATTCAAAAGAAAAAAATCATTTAGAAAGAATAAAGTTCTTTCATTTCATTTTCCCCATCACTTTACATTCCTATCATGCTTCATGAGAAATGAATCCTATAAAAACAGAGCATACAGTTCATTCTCTACCTAAAAGAAAATAAAAAAAAAAAAAAAAAAATACAACAGTATGGCAGTAAGTATTAGATAAAATTTTCAATGCAATATTGTTCTATTTCAACTTGAATAGTATTGCATGGAAAAATGTCTTCAGAAATGCCTGGATTTTGCCTGCAATATAATTCTAAGCGAATAAATACATATAATTCTCTTACCATCATAATATACTCAAAAATCAAAGTTTCCCCTTAATTTACATGTGTTGGATAAAATCATTTAAAATGTAAGTCATTATCACTTTTTAAGAAAAAATGCGATTGTTTTTTCTTTCTCCTGAAAAATTGCGAAAAATGACTTAGCATAGTATTGCGCTCAGCAGTCGAAATACAAATCGACAAGAAAAGCACAAGATACTCTTTCTACAGAACATCACTAATACCCTGCTTTTGCATATCGATATTAAGAAGGCCCTAGTTTGCTTTAGTGACGAAATAAGCAATAGATTTTTTCAACTATTTTTTCTTCCTCGGAGGGAAGATATTGCTTTAAAGGTAGGTATCGATGTTTTTTTCATGTCACGGATTTTAATTATTTCTATTTCCTCTCGTATACTATTTGAATACAATATGCCGAGAAGTAGTTTTGAAAAAATCTGAGGTCGCTTACAGAAAAAAAGCAGGGTATTTCCTTAATAGCATACGTAGGCTATTTATCTACTTTTAGATTAATCCGAAACCGTTGCGAAGAATATATGATCATTCACGTGGTGCGAATAACCGTTGTAACCTTGAATTTAGTCAAACCAACGTCATCGTTACGTCATCAGGAGTAATGTTCGCTAGCCGGTCTTTAATTCTGTAAAGATCAGTCCAAAACTGCCGTAAGCGTTATTACGAATGTAAACACTTACCGTAGTTTTGCGCTAAACCCTTTCATGTGACATGAATTAGGAAGTTGGCTGTTTCGCTAGTAAATTTGTTACCTTCAGTTGACTTAAAGCTATATGCAAATGAGGTCATTCGATGTCTACAGCCTAATTCCGTGATATCTAAAAATAACCTGGAATTTCGCTGAACCTTTCCGATATAACAACAAAAAGCCTCTTTAGGCCTATTAGATTACCACCAAGACAATACCTGACTCAACTTAGTGTATTAAATGTTCGTTTGAGTGTATTTTTCGGCACTTTGTATATTTTCTTATCTAAGTTTCAGAAATATCGATACCCCCCTTTAATGTAGAGTGTTTTATAAAGGGTGTCTTGGTGCATTTGGCTATTTTGACAATAAGAGAAATGAACGTTTTTCTATGAAGATGGTTGGACCTAAAACCCACCGTTTTCGAGGTAAGGAAATACCACCGACTTATGCCAGTAGTCTTCCCAATATAAATACCTGGAGAGTTTGGGTGAGACCTCTCCCTTTTTTAAGGCTGACCGATGGGTAGCAGATACACATGACAAAACAACTTTCGAAATGAGCTTTTTTTTTTTTTTTTTTTTTTTTGACAGATCAAAGACCTATCCTGTCATATTTGTATAAATAGGAGGAAGGCTTAGTACATTTCCAGCATTCTCTCGCTAGTCTTCAAAGAGAGAAGTTATGTCAAAAGGAAACGAGAAAATGATGAATCGCTTCCACTCCATAAACATCGGCGGAAAGGATCAAGCTTGTTGTCTACGCTGACTCAGATAAAGAATAAAATGAAGTGAGTGAGTCTGAAAAAAGTACAACGATGCAAGACGATATATCTATTGATGAATTTTGAACACCAAAAAGAACTAGAGGGTTGTCCCAGGACAACTGCTGTCGAGCCCACAAAGTTTGATATGCATCATGATCTGGACAAACACAATTTTAGTGTTTGACCTTGAGCTTTGACCTTGAAGCTATCGAGAAAAAAATCTTCAAATGGCACATCTACTCATGATGGAGAATAATTATACCCGCCCCCCCAAAAAAAAAATGTTTGGGGGGTATATAGGAGTCAGCTTGTCGGTCGGTTGGTCTGTCTGTAGCTTTTTCGTGTCCGATGAATTTCTGGGCAACCATTGGACGAATTCGATTCAAACTTCACTGATATAATAAGTATAAAGCAGAGATGTGCATATTCTATTTGGGTTACGGTCCATTGTTTTTTGACCGGGTAATGGCCCTTTGGTGAAAATCGTGTCCGCCCAATTTCTCAGCAACCATTTAACGGATTAGATTCAAATTTCACAGAAACACTCGGTATCAGTCAGACATGTACATATCCTTCTTTGGTTATGGTCCATTTAATTTAGACTGATTTATAGCCCTTTAATTAAAAAGCCCCTTGGCGGATATCACTTGTATATGGACCAAGCGATGTTGGGGGTATTAGTCCGCTTTGCGACAATGTCTAGTTGTGCCAATTTATTTTGAAATCAATCCATAATTGTAGAAGAAATGCTCTGAACAATCACAATTTTAGTGTTTGACCTTGAGCTGTGACCTTGACATTAAAACTATCTAAAATATTATTTTAAGTGGCACATCTAATCATGATGGAGAATAAAATTATGCCAATTTATTGTGAAATCCATCCTTTATTGTAGGAGAAATACACTTGACAATCACAATTTTAGTGTTTTACCTTGAGCTGTGACCTTGACATTAGAACTATCCAAAAAATGGCACATCTACTCGTGATGGAGAATAATTGTACCAAATTATTTTGAAATCCATCCATAAATGTAGGAGTAATTGTCCGGACAAATTCGGACTGACTGACTAACTAACGGACTAACGCACATACACCGACTTGTCATAGTGACAACTATGTCTCGCCCAATGCAAGCGGACTCGACAAAAATGGTAAAACCGGTGGTTTGAGGATGAAGAGGAAATGCAAAGTTCGCATGGTGAAAATTCTATTAGGAAATTTCACAATCTATCCTAAGTTACAAACAAGAAGTCCAGACTGTTTAGAACAGACTCACAAAAAAAAAGTCATGTCTTGTCTGTTAATTTCAAAAGATTTGATGAATTATCACCAAAGCAAGACAGTAACTCGAGACCTTATTTGATGATATCTCAGGACAATTAAACGAAGCATTGGATACTGAACCAGATGATAAAATCAGGGTAGCCATCAACCATCAAGCCTTAGATAAATAGGAATACATATCCCTTTCATGGGTGTTCGGGATTTGAATGGTGGCATATTCCTGAATGAAATTGAAAAAGCCATGCAGTCAAACACTCATTTCAGAGTAGATGATGGAAATATGAAACGTATTGTCAAAAAACACGTTTACCTTTTGGTTCTTTAAGGGGAAAGATAGCAGATGAATTTGTCACAAAGGTTTTTGAAAAGAAAAAGCAATCTTTTATTGAAATCAAGAATACGGAAGATAGTATGTGCTTTACAAGAACAGTTCGCGCTAAACTACATCATACAAACCAAGACGATGGCGATGAATGTAAAAGGAAATTGAATATTATAAGGCATTCAAACAAGAATTTACAGATAAACGAAGCTGAAGGTTTGCTGATGGAAGTTGATATTTCACTTACACTCAACAACATTCAAAAGTGGAGATGACTTTCACCACCCAGCGATGAACAATGACTGAAAATTAACACACTTGTATTATCATCAAGGACATTGAATCCATTTGTTATTTGGTCCAAATCTGCACTAGATGTAGACAGCAGTACAATGTAAGAAAGCAACTTCACGTCGGCAAGGGGAAGAAAAGATGTCGTTTCTGCAAAAAATCGTCAGTTTTGACCATCGTATTTATATTCAACCTTACGAAAATAAGATGAAGAGAGCTGACAAAGATGGTAAAAAAAACTGAAAAAGCAAGGGGGGGGGAAGAAATGCAAGGAAGGGAAAGGTGTTGATGAAGATGACAAAAGACACCTCTGTTCATATTCTATAATTTTGTATGAAAGCAAGATACCGTGGTTCATATTCCGAATTATTGTATTGCACAGAGAGCATGTGATGAATGTAAAGAAAAGTCACTTGATTATCACTGTTTAACAAGCAGTGATTTTGCTGAAGGAAGAGAGGTCATTTTTCAGCTTGAAAGTACACTCAATGATTTTTATTTCCCTACCGGCGAAGCCGAAGGTGGCAATAGGTGTGCGCTCCGTCTGTCTGTCCGTTCGTCCATCTGTCATCCGGACATATCAGTTTTCCGGACTTTTTTTCTTAACCCTATGAGATAGTGAGCTGATTTTTGGTATGTGAGTCCGCGTCAATGAGTTTGGTTCCGGTCCATGGATTTTTGTGGAAGATTCGGATGCTGGACTTAGAAAATTAACAGGAAATTTCAGTTTTCTGTTTTTTTTTTTTTGTTTTTTTTTCTAAACCCTCGGAGATATTGAGCTGATTTTTTGTGTATGAGTCCGTATCAATGAATGACAGAACAAGTTTAAGTTTTGTTCCGGTCCATTGATTTTTAGGAAGATACGGATGCTGGACTCAGAAAATTACCAGGAAATTTTAGTTTTCCGGACTTTTATTCTTAACTCTCGGACATGTTAAGCTGAAATTTGGTATATGTGTCCGTATCAATGAGTGACAAAACAAGTTTAAGTTAAGTTGCCCATTGATTTTTCAGAAAGATACGGGTGCTGGACATGGATAAATACCAAGAAAATTCAGTTTTCGTGACTTTTTTTCTAAACCCTTGGTGATATGAAGGTGGCTTTTGGTATGTGAGTTCGCATAAATGAGTTACAGAACGAGTTTGGTTACAACTCATTGATTTTTTAGCAATATTCGGATGCTGGACTCAGAAAAATTACCAAGTAATTTCAGTCTTCCGGACTTTTTTTTCTAAATGCTTGCAGGTATTGGGCTCTTTTTTTGGTAAACAAGTCAATATTGATGAGTTACAGGACGTGTTTAAGTTTTGTTCCGGTCCATTGATTTTTTAGGAAGATATGGATGATAGACTTGGGAAATTACAGTTTTTCCGTTTTTTTTTTAAACTTGCAGGTATTGAGCCAGCATTGATGAATTACAGAACGAGTTCAAGTTCTGTTCTATTCATTGTTTTTGAGCAACATATTTGGTAAGCAACAAAAAGAGACGCTTATTTTTTATGTTTGTGTGTGTGTTTAAGAATTGCTGATAAAGTCTGATACAACTTTAATATTTTGCAGGGGTAGTAATCCCTCTACCACCCAAAAAGATACCGATTTAGGGATATATATAAAGCCGGTAAGGGTCTTGGTATTGCCATGCAATACTTCAGAATGCTTGTTGTAACTGGTTCATCTCAGAACAACATAAAGGAATGACTTCAATTACTCACTATTCAAATGGCTACTATGCCCAAATCATCTTGAATGAAATAATTATAGTTGGAAATCAACATTCCAAACCCATCATGAATTGAAACAAAATCATGAAATTAGAGATGAATCATGAGTCCGTTTAATTGAGTCCTACAACTTCATGAATTTTAGGCTTGGAAATTTCCCCGATACATTTGGTCTTGTCGAAATGAAAAAGGGACTCTGTCCCCATCTCGCAAACACTGATCAGTATTGGGATTACACTGGTCGATATCTCAATACTTATTATTACATGTGTGACTATGTCATCAGGACTTAGGAAAGAATTCATGGAATGGTATAATGAAAAGATCGCAAAAAGAGAAACGTTCACTTTTCAAAACGAAATGAAAACATACTGTCGCTCAGATGTCGATATCCTTAGAAGAGGATATGGACATTTCAGGAAAGTGTTCCTTGAGTTCCTTGGTAATGACTCCTTACTTGAAGCTATTACAATAGTCAACGCATGGAACAAGGTTCGGCGAAGCAGATATTTACCTAGAGGTCAGTTTGCAATCATTTCAAGTAAAGAATCCTCTAAACGTCGTTATTCAGTGAAGCCTATTCGTTTGCTTCAGAGTGTTGCAGATGAAAAGGGGCTTCATATAGGCTAGGAATGGAGGTGGACATAAAATAGGGCCATACACTGTTGATGAATTTTATGCTGAAACCAATACAGGTATGAATGTCTTGGTGATCTCTACTATGCGTGTCCAGTATGCTACCACGATGGTTCACAAATCTCACCGATCGATTGACTTACAAAGCAAACTTTGTATGATAATACAACTTCACTTTTGAACGATTTGATACAGAGAGGATATAAAGTTGAGTACATCTGGAAACATGAATTTGATGCAAGAGTTAAAAAAGATAAAGACTGTCGTGAAGTCATTCCTAGTCTATTCACATAATCCGACCCGATATATCTCAGGGATGGTTTGTTTGGTGGTCGATGTAATGCACTCAAGATTTTTCACGAGATAGAGCAACCGAGTGAGAAAGAAATCAAGTAATATGGCATCTGTTCTCTGTACCCCATCTGTCGATTGTACCAAAAATTGCCTTATCTGTAGTTTTCATGACGTTCCAATTACGTCACTGGCCTCCGATAGCAATACAGTCGTAATCGACCTCACCCGAAGAATCGACCTCACCCGTTAAAATTCCGATGTTTCAAAGTAGGGCATAGGGAATATATCATCAAATAAATTTATAGCCGATTAAGTAGATTTAACACGTGTAAATGATATTAACAAGTATTGGAAAAGCAGATAATTTTCCTTTAACAAATTTTATGAAAATCTGTTCATGAGCAGCTTTAAACTGAGGAAAGAAGCATTACGCTAAAATGGTATTCACAACAGTTTACAGAAGTGTATGATGAAACAGCTGCAAGAACTTGTCATTGAAGAAAATAGCTGCAATAGATGTCAAATAGATCACCCTAGTCAGATAGAACATCCTGTCTACTTATTCATGAAGAGAGAACATATAGACTTGTTCATTGAACGAGCAATGTTAAACCTAAACCCATACAAGATCATGGGAGCATGGTATCCACAATCTGAAGAATTAAAGCTCAACGAACAGGAAGCCGTAGAAGCCATTATCGGTAATGGCAAAGTGAAAAAAAGAGCCTTCTGTTTGGGTTCATTTATAGTTGGTTAAACCGTTGATATGTGAAAGTAAGAGTCTTGGAACTAATAATGTACACTTGTGAATCAAAACATGTGTAGGATGCGTACTCACCACAAGCAATAAAAATATGACCTTGAAAAACTGATCTTGACAAATAAACTATAACAATGGTCCAGTTTAGATTTTTCCGAGCTCAAAATGACCTTGACATTTGAATTCAAACAATTCAAGGGCAGATAATTCAAGAAAGACCCGAACTTTTTGAATTTCTGAAGTGTTATGCTCAAATAAATATAAGAGATACATTGTTGCAAAGTTCAGTTCAATCCAATATTTTTGTTAGGGGAGTTGTGCACACACACAAAAAAAACCCCAGTAATTTAAGCTATATTGTTTAGTAAGGGGCAGATAATTCAGAAACAACTTGACATATCAAAAAAAATTTTAGTCCTAAGCTGAATTAGACATCATACAGAGTCATTGTGGCAATGTTTAGGTCAGTCCTATTCAAAATGTAGGAGGAAGTGTACTCACAAGAAATAATGGGTTTATTCGTTCCATTCAAGGGCTGATAATTCAAGACAACTCAAGAATGACTGGAGCGATTTGAATTTCAAAGGTCCTATGCACAACTAGACATCATACAGAGTAATTGTGCTAAGTTTCAGCTCATTGCCATAAATAATATAGGATAAGATGTGCACACAATAAAGATAGTGATTTTCGCTCAATTCATGGGCAGATAATTCAAGATAACTGAAGAATGACTGGAGCGATTTGTTTTAAAAGGTTTTATGCACAACTAGACATCATAGGGAGTAATTGTGCCAGGTTTCAGCTCAGTCCCATTGATAGATTTTTAGGAGTTCCGCACACAAAACATAGTGCTTTTAGTTCAATACAAGGGCAGATAATTCAAGATAACTCAAGAATGACTGGAGCGATTTTAATTTCAAAGGTCTTATGCACAACAAGATATCATAGGGAGTAATCGTGCGAAGTTTCAGCTCATTCCCATTGATAGTTTAGGAGGAGTTGCGCACACAAAACAGTGATTTTCGTTCAATCCAAGGGCAGATAATTCAAGATCACTCATGAATGACTGGAGCGATTTTAATTTCAAAGTTCTTTTGCACAACTAGACATCATAGGGAGTAATTTTGCTAAGTTTCAGCTCATTCCCATTGATAGTTTAGGATAAGTTGTGCCCACAAATTATAGTGATTTTCGTTCAATTCAAGGGCTGATTATTCAAGATAACTCAAGAATGACTGGAGCGATTTGAATTTCAAAGGTCCTGTGCACAAGAAATTTTACGAAGTTTAAGCTCATCCCCTTGGATAGTATAGGAGGAGTTGCGCACACAAAAAATTGCTAACGGACGGAAAGACAGACAAACAGTAGACCGGGGCCGTAACATAAAACCACCCATCGGGCGTATAAAAGGCTTCAAGCAAGAGTATGTGCTAAAGACTTGCTACCAAAACAAAGACCTTCAGATGTAAAGGCATACATCATTTATACAGCAGAATTAAATAATTCAGGAGAACATTAGGTAGTAGTGATAGAAAATCAATCTACTTCGACTCTTATGGGTTCCCACCACTTGAAAAGGAAAAATTACATTTCATCCGAAATAATTCACGTTCTTAGACTTGCAACAACCACTCGACTCGGAGTTGACATGGAAGAGTTTGTTGACAATACTACATTTTTGCCTTGAATGGGTCATCAAGAGGATTATAAGTTACAGAAACTTCCCAGAAAAACATTCAATACACATCGTATTGTTACATCGTGGTTCGTGCAGACATTTAACAGAATTCTATAGACATGGTGTTATGTTAATATCATTCTTTAGTAAATATGTTCATGTTTATTGTTCTCAGTTAACAGTCCGATAAAATATAGAAAACGTAGCATTGGTGCTTTGTTTCATTTATATCCCCCAGACAACCTTCCATTAATTCATCTACATGAGGTGATCTATTCACAGTAAAATTTTTGTGAACTACTAGCGGAAATATATACGTCATCAAACGTCATCATGATTCGTCATTTCACTAGACTCTGCGCATGTCATATTCTCAGTATTTGAAAATTGCCACCTATCGGAAGACAACGCTAGACTTAGATGTTCTGCTAGCGAATTACGATGATGTCCGGTGATCTTACGTTCCAAAGAAAACTTTCATAAACTATCAAACTAAAAAAATGTATACGGATCTCGTAATTATTCCACAGTTTACATAATACCATTATGAATACATTGCCACAATATTTCGAAGGAAAGATTTTTTCCCTATTGCAAAAATCGAGCAAGTGCATAGTTACCCCCCCCCCCCCTGATTTATGGAATGAACAGATGCGCACTTGCATAGTATGACGTCATGGAGATGAATTTTCAAATTAATTGTGGCCATCAAAAACAACACACATTCATTGTGATTCAGTAATGCGCTACCCGGGCCATCGTTTTTATACGCCGCCGGAGGCGGTCGTATATTGGCGTCATCTTCTCCGTCTGTCTGTCCATCCGTCCGGCCGTACGTACGTCCACTTTTCTCGTGAGCGCAACTCCTCCAAAGTTTCTGGATGGATCTTTATGAAACTTAGTCAATGTTATCGCCTTAATTGGTAGATGTGCATGTAGGAAGGATTTTATGGTTCATTGATTATTGCCTCAGTTACGCCACCTTGATACTTAGTCTCTGGGGCTTATTGAAATTGTAGCCTTGTGAATGCAACTCCTACTAAGTTTCTGGCTGGATCTTTTTGAAACTTGGTGGATGTCATCACCTTTATTGGTGGATGTGCATGAAGTAAGAATTTTATGGTTCATTGAATTTTTTCTCGGTAATGCCCCCTAAAAACTTAGTCTCTGAAGCTTATTGAAATTGCAGCCTTGTGAATGCAACTCCTCCTGAGTTTCTGGCTGGATCTTTTTGAAACTTGGTCAATGTTATCATAATAATTGGTAGATCTGCATGAAGTAAGAATTTTATGGTTCATTGAATTTTTTCTCGGTAATGCCCCTTTAAAACTTAGTCTCTGGGGCTTATTGAAATCGCAGCCTTGTGAATGCAACTCCTCCTAAGTTTCTGCCTGGATCGAAATGAAACTTGGTGGATGGCATCACCTTAATTGGTAGATGTGCATTAAGGATTTTATGGTTCATTAATTTTTGCAAGTGTTATTCCCCATGACACTTAGTCTCTTGGCCCTTTCAATAAATCAATCATAACAAACAGTTTGAACTTGACAAATTAAAAAGGTAGTCTGCAGATGTTTTGAATTTGGTTCTGTCAAAAAAAGTAGTGTCTACAATTATTTTCGTGAAACAGTAGCAAAGTGACGGCGTATATTGTGACTATGGCACTCTTGTTATCAAGTTTTAAAAGGCGGGAAAAGAAAGGAGGAGCTGGCTCCCTACACTAAATGCGTTGCAACAGAGAAATTTCTGTTAAAAGTAGATTTTAGATAATTGCTTGATTTCTTGTTTTAAATGGTTTAAATAGTAACTCGACCAAATGATTCAGCATGATCGGAAGGTAGAATAGCATAGCCAGTCTACATCGGAATTTGGGTCAATAGGTTTATGAATACTTAATAAGGATGACGTCAAACGCAAACAACATCATACGCGTGTAAAAATGTTTACCAAAATTACTTTCTGGACATTCTTAATTACTGTAAACAGTGAAAGATTCGTGGCAGAGAAGCTTTAACTGACCAAAGAACTTCCTTAATACGAAATTCCAATAGTGCGCAAGATCACCGGACGCGCAAGATCGCCGGACACGACTGTGTATACATCATAATACGTCTTGAAATCATCAGTCACTCTCAATTCTTTCCGACAATTGTATCTCAACAATGAGTGAATAATCGTAAACCTAAGTGGGATAGCAGCTGGAGGCTAGGAAAGGATGTAGCGGTAGTACTGGTGTGAGAAAATACCAGGAATCCATCGTTAGGTGCTCCAGCCGCCGCGATATGACTGAAATGCGTTAAACCCCATTCAATCAATCACTCTCGATCGTGGATGAAACGACTAGCGAATTTTATGTGCACGTCATTCACGCCATGTAAATACATCACTAAATAAATACCAACTGTCAAGCGAGGTTTAAAGCCATATCTGCCCCCCCCGGGGGGGGGAGAAAAAAAAATAGTTGAAATAATCTATCGCTTTTTTGGTCACTAAAGCGAACAAGGGCATCTTTATATCGATATGCAAAAGCAGGGTATGAGTGATGTTCTCTAGAAATTGAAAATTTTGTGATTTAATTTGTGTTTATTTACATTTTGAAATCGATACGAATGCACCCGATTCTACATCAGAAATCTTCGCTGATCTTCAACATTGACTGTTACGTGCACAGGTGCTGACGACTAAACTTTACGGCCAATTTCGTCCTAGCTAATTGGTTGAGTTACAAGCGAAAGTTAAAACGTCATCACTGACGTCATGATTTGATGTACACAAACCTTAAATTGTGTTTGATCACATTTTAACATATTGCAACTTCTTTCATGAATTATAGGCTTACTGCGTAGAATTAAGTTGATCTTATAATTTCAATCGTCATATTTTTTATGCTTTTGAGTCTGGAGTATGGTTTTCTTATTAATTCAATAGTGTGCTTTGGGGGAAGATATGCGTGTTTTGGATTTTTACGAGGGTTAAGATCGGAATACGGCTGAAGTTATTCATTTTTACGCCGAAATATTTGATGCAGCGAGTGAAACTTTCAAGTAAATTGGATTTTTTTTTCAATGTAATGAATTCAAACTTTGATATAATTCTTTCATTTATTTTCTCTTCCATTCACAGTCATTAGGGTCGGTGTGAACTCTGATACATCAGGGTGCATTGTTATCACTTTCAAATGAAATGAAGATACCTCCATATTTCTCATAAAAAGCTTAGGCCACATGCATATCACCCGAAAAAGACCAAATCCACACTCCTCTGAAAAATAGGTCCATACAATTTACCCGAAAAAAAAGCTAGGTCCATATGTATAACAATTAAAAAAAACGAAGTCCACACTTCTCACAATAAAAAGACTTAAGTCTAAACATGTTAACCGACAAAAAAGACCAAGTCCACATTTTCTCATAAAAATGACTAAGTAAAACATAACACGCGAAAAAGACTCCACTTGCAAAAAAGTCACTGGTTGGCTGGGACAATTTGGGGGACTGATTTTTATTCTCTTAATTGCTTGCCCTGGTTGTCAAAAAATGCCTCCAGTCCCTCCAAAAAGTCCATGCCATATATTCATTCTTTAGGCGGAATGCAAGCGGTCGACTTACCACGGTCTTAACTTTTCGCTTTTTGTAGGGTTTCCCTGTGTATGGTGATGAATTCAACATCATTGCGCACCGGTATTCATTTTTGAAATTCCAGATCTGGTAAATCTCTGCTGTACCCGACCAGTTTAAAGATATTTGCATTCCGAACTAGAACTGTCGCCTCTATGGGCTGACGAATACCCCCCCCCCACTGCCGCCTCTTTTTAAATGAGGCCAAATTGTAACAATTGAAATGTTGTCCATTTTTTTACAACAATGAGGGGCAATGACTGTGTAAAAAATAGGGGTTTGGTTCAACATTGAAGATGGAAATTATGGATTTTGTGCATCGTCAAACATGGCGTTTATGTTCTTGAATAAACATGTGAACCACTTTTATTTTTCTAATCTGTCAACCAGTTCAGGAGTTATTATGCATTCTCAATATATTGTATATAAGAAAAGAAATCAAAGGGGCATAACTCCTGAAACAGTTGATTAATCATTATGAAAATTATTGGTGCACAAGTTCCCATTGCAAGGAAGATTTCAGTAAAGTTTCGGCAAAATTGGTCTAGAAATGTGGGAGGAGAAGAGGACACAAAATTATGTCCATGGACGGACAGACAGACGGGCAGACGGACGGACAACCTAATTCCAGTATAGCCCCCGATAACTTCGTACGTGTGAACCACTTTTATTTTTTTAATCTATCAACATGTTCAGGAGTTATGATTTATTCTCTATATATTCTATATAAGAAAATAAATCAAAGGGGCGTAACTCCTGAAACAGTAGATTAATCATTATGAAAATCGCAGGTGCATGAGTTCCAATTCCAAGGAAGATTTCGGTAAAGTTTCAGCAAAATTGGACTTGAAATGTTGGAGGAGATGAGGACACAAAATTATGTCAACGGACAGATGGACAAACGGACGGACGGACAGACGGAAAATCTAATTCCAGTGTAACCCCCGTTAACTTTGTACATGTGAATCATTTTTTTTTCGTAATCTTTCAACCAGTTCAGGAGTTATGATATATTCTCTATATAATGTACGAATATAAATAAATTAAATCAAAGGGGCATAGCTCCTGAACCAGTTGATTAGTTATAATGAAAATTGCAGATGCACAAGTTCCCATTGCAAGGAATATTTTGGTAAAGTTTCATCAAAGGCACAAAATTATGTCCACGGTCGGACGGACAGACATCCATCCATTCCAGAATAACCCTCCCAAAATAACTTCGTTGTGGGGGGGGGGGGGGTATAATTAATCCTGGGTGGTATATGTTCACTCAATAACGGATCGGATCCCAAATACCAGCTATACAATGCATTCTCAATTTGAAAGCCACAGGGACGTATAAACCAGGGTTAACCAGAATAAATTTTATATGGAAAATATAAATTTGTGCACACATCTAATATCAGATGCTAAAGCTTTGCGTATTCATACAGTGTAATTAGTTTTTTCGGTTCATACCTCCATGTAAACAAAAAATATTCTCTTCAACTCTTTAAATGAAAACAGAATACGGAAACAGCATGTAACGCATACAGACGGTAATGAATGTTTGTTTTGTAAAATTGTTAGATTTGAAAAAGTTTTTTCATTAAAATCGATGTTAGAAGCACACATTCTCTCAAGAAACAATTTGTGGGTGGGGATTCACATTTTATTTGAAGAAGAAAAGGCTCCTTTAAGCTCCTTAAAGCTCCTCAATTGCAAAAACAGTTTTGACAAATTGATGTACCCATTAGCAGGTTCAACTGTAAATGAATCGTAACGGAACGGTATAGTTAAAGAAATCTGTAAATTTGAAGTTGTTTATAACTGGTTTTTGTAGGGAATAACGTTTTGCAACACGAGTTGGCTGTATTTCATACAACCTACCGAACTCCAACACTCTATGCGGTTCTGATTGTGTCGACAATCATGAAAAACTTGTTTCAGAGTGAGTGGTTTCGCCCATTAGCATTTTAATTGACCGATTAATCAAAGAATCAATCTACCAATCAAATAGTTCATTTAAACGCAAACTCCGACCTTGTCTGACACTTGTGTGAAGTACTTTTGTAGGTTTTCGATTTAAATATCGTATCTACAGATTATAATTGCTGAAGTCTACACGTTTAGGACGTAAACCAATGCCTTTACTATTGGGTACAAGTTACTGGTCATAAATTTTACAAAATAGCGATATTTAACCTGTTCCAACACAATCCCTTCTTTTCGCACTCTTCAAGGAAATAGCTTCGGAAAACATTGTGGAAAATGAAGAAATTGCTTTAATAAGCAATTTTTTTTAGATCAACAATGTTTTCTAGAGAACAACAAAAAAGAAGAAGAAGAAGAAGAAAAAAAGAAAAAAAATCCATCAACTTGAAATTGTCGTCCACAGGTTCTTTCAATTTTGACCAGTGTATAATGTTATTTGGTCGGACTGGGTTTTTATCGTAGTGCAACTTCTTGTTGGAGTCAGTGGGCTTGGTCAGCGATCCGTCATTTCATCATGTCTGTCCGTCTATCTTTCTGTCCATCAATTCGTTCGTCCGTTCGTAGACTTATATTCCGCGCTCTAACTCCTGAATCAGTTTACCTATAACCATGGATTGATTGATTGATTGATTGAATGGGGTTTTACGCCGCTTTCAACAATCTTTCAGTTATATCGCGGCGGCTGGAGCACCTAACAATGGAATCCTGGTATTTCTCACACCAGTACTACCATTACAACCTTTCCTAGCCTCCATATGCTATCCCACATAGGTCTACGATTATCGACCCATTGGTGAGAGACAAATAGTCGGAAAGGATGAGTGCCGCCGTCGGGAATCGAACCCGGGACTATAACCATGGAACCTCAAACAATTTTTGCTAATATTCCAAAGTAGTGCTCTATTGTTTCAAGCTGTAGTTACGAGGTTTAGGTCGCCTACCATTTATTCTACATTTTTGTTTAATGCTACTGTCTATGAAGTTTGCAAGATAACGCCGTTTAAATTCGAAGCGGGACTTCATGTAAGAGTCAATGGGCGTGGTCAACTGATTTAATTGGTCAATAAGTTGAGTAGCTTTATTTTTTTATTCAATGGAATTGATGATAAATTCAGAGAAATAGTAGCAAAAGACTTTTCTTTGCCAAGTTTAAGGTTTTTAAGTCGCAAAACAAACAAAATTCTTCACATGAATGTCAGCCAATATAGATTGATTGATATGGGTATAACGCAACTTTAAACAGTATTTCAGTCATATCGCGGTGGATGGTGCACCTAACCATGGATTCCTGGTATTGTTGACATACGACCAACAATCACCGAAGGAAGCCATCATTGCCATTTTCCACATCGCCCCTACTTCTGCAAAGTGCAATATCGCCAAGGGAGTATTTATGGTAGAGAAATTAGTTATGGTAGGTACATGAGGTTACTTTCGATGCGGAGGTTATGGAGAAGCAAGGAGGCAGGGGGAGGTTGACCTAACTGAAAGTCCCAAGTATAGCCTCCCCCGGAACAGTCTAATGAAAGTCACGCAAATGACAGTGTGTTCTTCCCTGACCTTTGGTCCACACTGTAAGTGTTAACCCATTATCAGACGACAAAATTTAAGACTGGTCGAAATTAAGAGAAGTTGTAGACGACATTCCAAATTGCGATAAAATAAATGCCAAATAGGGTAAAGATTGTTGTCAGAAAAATGAGAAATTGCTTATAACAAGCAGTTCTCCTATTTCCCCAGAATTTTTCCATGGTCATATTCTCCATGGCGTCAAAAAGCGACACTGTGCGGCATTGCCTCACAAGAGCTACAAGGCAACATATTTATGTCTTAAATATTCTAATACGGGCGAAGACAGCCTATAGGTTATACGTATTGTGTCAAATCAACATACCCTTACCCATTTTGGTTTTTCCCAGTGGAGAAAATTGTTCGACTGCGTCACAACATCTATTTCCGATCAGAACAAATATTGCAGAAAAAGAAGAAATTCGTAAGGTAGTTAAACATGTTTTGAAAGTTGTATGAAAATAAATAGCAATTTAAATTTTCAGTCACATTTTTTCTGCAAAGTAATTCGGAGCACTATATGTACAAAAAAATGAATAAAATAAAAGAAAATCGAGCACCTGCTAGTCAATGGAGAGCATCGAAATATCCGGCTACTTTCCGGAGTTAACCGAATTAACATAGGGCAATCCCGTCGCGAACCCGTGAGATTCACAAGAATTTCTAGATTTTATGTATAAAATTGATTGGAGGAGTAATATAGTTGAGAGCTTGAAATACACGGAATTCGTACATATGACATTGCTATACTTTATCTCTTCTATTGTCACTTAACCCATTCCCACACAGTGACGCTTTTGGACGCCCCTCGAGAAAAGGAATTGAAAAAAAGATTGAGTAAAATAAAGAAATTGCATGTACCAAACAATTTCTTCCCTTTTCACAATATTTTCTAGCCAGAAAGTTGAGAAAATCTAAAAGTTCATAAAGTTTAAATTGTACTATGCAACTTCTTTCAATTTGGACCAGTAGGGATCAATATAGATCAAAATCTGTCATTTTGTTCGGTAGCTGAGTCTGTCCTTAAAAAGGCCAATTCCCGGTTGAAATTCCTCTACCGTAAGAAAGACTTTCTTACTCAGCACACCAAAAAACTATTGATCATGTCTTTGATTCAGTGTCACTTTGGTTACGCCTGTTCTGTGTGGTATAATAGTTTGACACAGATTCTTAAAAATAAGTTACAAACCTGTCAAAATAAAATAATTAGATTTGTTCTTGACCTTGACTCAAGAGCTCATATTGACCATTCCCACTTTAAGTCCCTTAATTGGTTACCAATCAAGAATAGAGTTGATCAGATACTGTTATGTCATGTATTTAAAATAAAAAATGGTATGGCCCCAGACTACTTGAGTGAGCATTTTGTTTCCCAAGATTCTGTCCATGGTTATAGCACTAGGTTTAGTCAAAAAGGTGGATATTGTTTACCTAAGGTTAAAGGCAATGGTGCCAAATCCTTCTCCTTTTCCAGCATCAAATTATGGAATTGGTTACCTGTTGAGCTTACTGAATTGAATAAGCTGCAAAGTTTTAAAAGTGCCATCAAAAGTCATTTCATGAACAGTATTTAATATTATGTTCTATTAATTCTGCGTATGATTTAATCTTATCTTTACCGTCTAATATCTTAAAGCTGTGATAGTATGTTTTAATGTCAAGTTATAACTCAATTCGGCGTAGGATTTAATCTCATTTTTCCTTTTAATATCTAAATGCTGTGATAATATGTATTAATGTTAAGTTATGCCTCTCTGTGTCACGCCACCTATACTAAGGACCACAATGGAAATAAGGGCTGGCTCTTTATTGTGATATCCTTGGTGTTGGTTGGCGTGTCATAGTTTTTCTTATACATGATACTGAATGTTACATTTTTTATCTTGAATTGTGTTAATCTGTGTACATGCTTACTATGCCGAAATAAATCTATCTATTTATCTATCTATAAAATGTTCTCCTGTGGTAATGGGTTAAACAATGGAAATTCCAAAGCAATAGGTTCGGGTCACCGATGAAAAAAATAGGGACAAGTCTTCTGACACTGAAGAATGATTTTATTGTTAGATTCATGGGTTTTCCACAATCTCAAAGACTGAAAACACATCTGCAGAGTCTTTCTCTCCCCCTCCCTCACCCCTTCCCTTTACATACACTTTTTTTTAATCACATGGACTTGTCAGAATTGACTTTTTGATATTAACGTATACAAAATAAATAAATAAATTTTAAAAAATCAAATCTGACAGGTCTCTGTGTTTTTAATGATATCATGGGGAAAATATATGCTGTAAGCATATCAAACTTAATTTACAAAAACATAATTCAGTGTCTTTTTGCAGACTGTTTTCCCATTGCCATGAATTTATGGCCATTTTCCCACCCTATTCCATTGATCTGTCATCAAGCTCTCTAAACAATGACACTTCTGAAACCCCTCAAGAAAATCAATAGGGAAGACATGGTGTAAAATGAAGAAATTTCTTCAGTTTACACAGTTTCATATTCAGATAGTTTAAGAAAATCTAAGTTTCTTAAATATAATATTATTGTCTGCTTCTCCTTTCAATTTGGACCAGGGTAAAATTTTGTCAACTGGTTATGGGTTAACCTAATTTTTTTATTGTCAATGTTCATGAGACTTGTATGCAATGTAATTAAAAAGTTATACAGTGTGTCATGAGATAGATTGCCATTTTCCTATTGAACATGTGCGAGACAAATGGGAAAAGCCTTGAACTTCAGAGTTACTGTTCATTCAACACAGTGAATAATTACTGAACAATTACGGATTAAAGTTATGTATTTTTAACTGTACATTTAAACTATGTAAAATCATTAGTTTTGATGTAATACAACTTCAAGTTTGTTTTCATTGTTTCTTCTTTTAATATTCTGATACTTCAAAATGCCTTGTGTAGATGAAAATCCTATTTCATAACTATGCTGCATAAGTAAAGAGAAAATATTCTGCCTGCAAAATGATTGTTTCAAGAACGATCAATGGTTTATTCCTTTTAATCTACTTGTTTAATTGTCAATACATTTGCCAGAAATGTTTGGGGTTTTTTTGTGCTCTCAAGTTGTATCAATGAGTGACATGTCAATCAATAACCATTCTCTTAGTTACTCTTTTTGTGATTTTTTTTATCATGTAGCTTCACTGTTTTAACAAAAAGTTATGGTATAGTGATCATCCTTCGCGTATTCATACAGTGTGATTAGTTTTTTTCGGTTAAAACCTCCATGAAAACAAAAATTATTCTCTTCATCTTTTAAATCATGAACTTTTCTACTTCCACATTTTCACATTATTTGTTTTCCATTAACCATGAATGTTATGACGTCGTCAACGGATATATGACGTTGTTTTTGCGTACTGACGCTGTTTAGCGCTATGACGTTATCTGGCGTAAAAATATCACTGAATTGCTGTGATTAGGGTCCTAAATGTGTTTTTCAAATTACAAACATCAGGTTTCACCGTCTTTAATGGTCGATAAATCGTTTGTATAAAATTGGAAGGATTGAGTCAGTTAAAAATTGATAATTTCTTGAATGTAATTTGTGTTCCCCGAGGAAAAGTGTACGTATTTAAAATTTATTCGAATATACACCATCCATTGGCGGGAGACAAATGACGGAAAGAATATTCACTGCGGCCAGGGATAGAATCCGGGACCCTATGATAAGGCGCTACATGAGAAGGAAACAGCATCGAATTCGGAAATTGACATGCACGTATCATTTTTGAGAAAGAAAACTTCCATACAAATGAGCAATGCAAAATTGTTTGTACAATCATTGTCCGTTTAATTGAAAAACGCCGAGAGTATAGCTGAAAATAAGTTACAACCCGCAGTTTTTAAAGTAAAGATTTATTCTGTGCGTTGCATAGAAGCGAGGTTGCCATTGATTACATTCTTTTCTCACATTTCGTCCACACTGGAGTTGCAGAAAGCTAAGTCAAAGTTACCATTAATTGTTTTCTTTTCCCTAAGATTCTAGGTAGTCAAAAAATGTTGGAAAAACGACCGGCGATCCATTTTAATAGAAATAGCGTATGATTTAAAGATTTATGTGATCGATTTTGATATTCGATTGAATTTTATCATTATTATTAAATAAAAACGATAACAAATAAATATACTTTTCTGTTATTTAGAATGGCTTATATTTAATGCCTTCCCATAAATAGTATTCCCCGGAAGGAAAAGGGGTATAATAAGACTCCGGAGCCAACAAGCATACCGTCTGTGGGCGACTAAAACGTGTATATTACATCTTTATCAAAGATGTAGCTACGGCATTTAGATTGTCCCTCGACGATATGACGGTCACAATGAAAAAATATTGTTGTTTGATTTGTGTTTGACACCAATTAGAACAATAAACCAAGGAATCCAGCACTAGACGGTATAGTACTTTATAGACTGGACCAAATTGAAAGGTATTGTTACTTTTTGGAAGCAATTACTACATTTTCCACAATGTTTTCCCATTTTTTTTTTCTTGACTAGGAGATTCAAAAAGTGTCATTGTGTGGCAAAAGGTTAAGTTGTGGCAGCCTTGAGATAGCTAACCAATGCTTCGATTCAGTCCTGCCATGCCATTGACTAGTATATCACAGTCATTTAAACCTCACCACCAATTCACGGATCCTTATGTCAATCAAAACCATTAATCGACCAATCAAATCCTTTATTTAGACTCCAACATTTGCCGACATTTATGTGAAGTAATTTTGTTAGTTTGGCAACTAAAACTTCGTAACTACACTGTAAAAAAGTGTGAAAGGTTACACCACTATGTGTGTTTGATTATCACGAAAAAGAGTGTAAACTCAGTTTACACATATTTAAAGCAGATTTACACTGCCGGAGTAAATATTCCCTAATTGATGGTGTAAAGTTAGTAACGAAAAGGTGTAAAAAACGCATTGTAAATGGGTGTAATCTTACACCATTCTTTGCTAAATATGACACGGAACTTAGTGTTTGTATCACATTACACTTTTGATAGGAAAGTATACGCTATTAAGGCAGATAGGAATTTTCGCTGGTGTAGAGTAACATTTTAAGGCCCCAAAACAAGAGATTAAGAGAAACGCATTCGTGTAACATTTCTCTACACCAGACCAAGTGTAAATTTGCAACTTCTTTAAGTTTAAATAGGGTATTTATAATTAGCAATTAACAACTCACTGGTGTTACTCTACTCTTTCGTGGTGAAACTTCACATCATTTTTAGTGTAAACTGTAAATACGCTTAATTCGGAGAGACTTTTCCCTTTTGTTGGTGAAGCCTCAAATCATTCTGGGTATAGTATTTCCTTTTACAATATATTTCTATAGTTCACACCATTAGTGTTCCATACGCCAAATTCAGAGAGGCTTTACTCTTTTTAGTGGTGAAACATCGATCCATTGTGGGTTTAAACGTCCATTTTACACTTAATTGAACCATTTGGTTTATCATACGTTGAAAATACAGATAGACTTAAGTTGTTCAGTGGTAAACACCCCCCACAATTTTCAAATTTGTGTAAAGTTCAAATTTGTTCACAATATTCTAAACCAGAAGTGTTAACATACCCTGAAATCAGAGAGACTTTATTCTATTAGTGTAAATCTTCAGTGAAAGGTATACGTTGATTGGAAAACTCAGTACAACCACCAGCTCCGATAGAGGTGAGGATAAGTACGCGTTCCATTATAACATTATTTGATCTGTTTGTATTGATGTATAACTATTTAATGCGTGGATTTTAGATGAGGATGTCAGCGGATGGTTGGGGAACGGAAGATAGTCACATATGGTTGGATTGACAGAAAATAAAACTGGCGAAAGAAGAAAATAAATAAAATTGTGCTTCTATGTATGTAAATGCCCTTCCGCGTGAGATCAAATACCACTCACGTCAATTTCAATTTTATTTCTTTATTTTTATTTATTTATTTATTTATTTGTTATTATTTTGCCTTTTACTAAATATAAAAAGCAACTCTTTATTTACCCAACAATACCTTTTTAAACGATAAGAAAAAGATCCCTCTTTCGTGTTTTTTTAAGGTATGGACCTACACCATTTAAGGTGTTACTTTTCGATGTTTTAACGGAACATTTACCCAATTTGCAGTGTGCTTCAACACCAGTTGTGGTGATTAGTTCTCATTAAGGTGTAGCGTTTCCTTGTTTGTTGTTGGAAAGTTTACACTTGTTCATCGGCTAACTAACACTTTGTTTGGTGTTAGGATCTCCCCTGAATCTAAGTTGTAACTTTACATCGAAAGTGGTGGCAGGTGAGTTGCCACCACTTTTGGTGTAAAGTCATGCTATATTTTTTTACAGTGTGCAACTTATTCAAGCTGTAATTTAGACGTTTAGGTCGCCAACCAACAAGTTGACTTTATTGTTACATGTAACTTGCCATACATTTTTGTAAAATTACGCCGTTTAATATCGAATTAGAACTTCTGAGTCAGTGGGCGTGGCTAGCAAGGTCAGTGGGCGTGGCCAACGATCATTCAATTGTTCATCCACAAAAACGATGACTATTTCTATTCAGATTTGAAAAATTAGTAGAAACGTTTATGCCACAAACGTCATATCGACCGATGACAGATGAACTCGGCAAATATCTTACGAGGAAAAGTGATATATATTCTTACGTGTTGACCGGGTTTCACTTAACAACACGTTTACGATGGCAGGCGCGAAAAATCACCCCTAGATGAAAAGTGAACTGGTCGAAAAACGTTATATCATAGCCACGTCCCAACACGAATAACAGAAAACATACACACCAGTCTAGTATCTGATCGCTAACCGTCTTCTCCAAATGTAACGGTATATCGTCACAATGTTATTTATTCCATATACAATGAATTTCATCCCCTGTCGAAACCGTCGATCAAGAAGCATATGAAAAGCTTTCAACTGTTGTCAAAATCTTGAGTTATTCGCTAGTCTATATAATTATAGGATGAAATGATGACTCATGCGCTATACCGATGGTCATAATATGCTTCAAAGCTGAATATAACCTTTACCCTGTAAATAAAAGAGTACTGCCATTCATCAAAATGATGTGCATAATGCGTAATACCGTGATGCACTTAGCTATAATTTTTTCTCAAGTATTTCACAGTTTCACAAATGGTCAAAAACTTTTAAAATACTTGTGATGAAAAAATAAATGTCGCTTTTTTATCATTGGCTGTTTGAAATCATTCTCTGCATTGCTTTTTTCCCTTTAATGATAGATAGTGACGGTAAAGCATCACCGTGAAAATAATACATTTGACGTGTACCAATCAGGATGAATGACGGTGGTTACTCAGCGGCCATGATACTAGACTGATAACTTGCATCCACTCTCTTGCACTCGGTTCATTTCCCATTCACATTGGTGAGGGTAACGAACGGCAGGATTGCCAGGAATTGCCAGTTTTCAGGAAATGTTCACAAAATCTACATAACTTTTCATCTCTAGATAATTTATAATATTATTATATTTCCCATCTTCTATTGATAGACTATGTGTGCTTATTCATAGTCTGCATAATGATTTTCTGGATATAAAATCGAGATATTTTTCGATACCAAAATTAGAATATGTATCCAATCTGCTGTCTTTTGATTAACATCACTTTCTGTAAGCCAATAATTCAAAAACCCATTAGTTAAATTAGATTTAACTATGTTAATAAGATATTCCTCAGTCGGATTCCTACATGTTGTTAATATAAATAATTAGTGTTTTTAAGTTTTAATTGAAGCCCCGGTTGTAAAACAGAGTCAAATTCTTTAGGAATTCAATAAAACAAGTAAGCAGTTTACCCCCATTCATATTAGTACACTTATCAATCAAACTATTTCAATACAAACATATGGTCTGAGGTCATTTCTCACGGTTTGATTGTCTTCGCAGTTAGGTAGATGAGCGAATTGACAAAATCAGACAAAACAGAGAGATAATAGCTAAAGAATAATAGTTTGTGAACATGTAGGGCCTACATATAAATTAAATCGTAGTCATAATGCAAGGAAGGTTATTTTAAGTGCGTTACTTTGTAAGATATGTTGTCTTAGACATGAATTATGAACAGGCAACATTTTGGATGAAGATCTTAAAGTCGTATCAGCGGGTTGAATGTACTGTAGTTAAACGTTTAGGTCGACAAACCAACAAAAAAGCAAAGTTCACACCCGGCATAAATGGACGATTTTATCGGTAATCCATTTGATTGTCAGATGTGGTCCGTCACTTTACAACCCTACTTGTACTGAATTGGTTTTCCATGACTCTTTAAACCCTTTACCAGATGTCATTGAAAGAAGTTGTAGGCAGTACATGAATATATCATGTAAGAATAACCATCTCGATATGTCGACTAAGACAGGCGAACACTTGAAGATGTTAAACATTGAGAAAGAATCGAGAAGGGACCTAGTTATTTCGGACAGCATAGTTGGTTCCCATGGTAACTCAAATACGACTGTCATTTTGATAGTGATGTATGTTTGTACGATCATTAAATTATAATGTCCAAAGCATCTGGTTTTGTTTGCACAGAGTGCAGAGATAGTTCTAATGCTTGTTATACGTTCCTCACACCTTTGCGTATCGACCCGCGTAAGCGTGGCGTATCACGATAAGAAAGGTACGCCGTGACAACGTAGCAGGAACGCGGGTTTACGTAGCGCATACGCCTCGATACGTAGCATGAACTCCTCGTACGCCGAGGGTCGACGTATTTTTAAGTGTGCACTTAAAAATACGTAGCACGTACGTAACAGCTCTGCTACGCCGCGCTTACGTAGTGTATACGCCGTAGAAACGAAAACAACGTAGCAGTTACGTAGCGGGAACGTAGCTCTTACGCCTTGTACGTGGCACGAACGAAAAGCTAATCATGCAGCGTAACCACGGCGTAAGCCCGCGTATGCGTGGCGTATTTGCGGCGTATGTGCGACGTTAACCGCGTTGTCACTACGTTTTCTTGGTTTTGATTTCGTAACCAAGGCGTAAGAGCTACGTTTGTACGGCATATCTCGCGTTCATGCTACGTACGTGGTACGTATGTTTCGTTTCTATTTCGTTGCAGCTGCGTTGGTGTTGCGTTGTCGGAGTTTCTATGGCGTTCAAAGAGTTTGTGTCTGAATAGCGCCATAGTACCAGTATCCTTGGTCTGCTCTCATTATTTCCAAAGTCATGGACCAAGAAGATTATGATATTGCTGTTGTCGGACTTGACTGGACATTTTGCTTACAAAAACAAACTGAAACAGCTATTAGGTGGCATCGTCGGCTGCTTTCTGATGAATGACTTCAACCACGTGAAATAAACAGTTTTATACCCCAAAATAAACAGTAAACGTCGTGATTACGCAGCAGCAACGCCGCGCGAACGAATTGAACGCCGTGCTTACGTAGCGGTTACGCCGCGACAACGCATTAAACGCCACCCTTACGCCTCAGAACGTGGTACTTACGCCGCTGGATCTCCATACAAACACGGGAACGCATCAGGAACGCCGCGGAAACGACGCAGGAACGTAGTACATACGCCATACCATTGAGATCGAACAAAATACGCCTTGGTCATCGGCGTTTGATCCACGTAAAATATTTTTGGCCCAAACGCCGCAGATACGCAAAGGTGTGAGAGCAGCATTACTTAGCAAAAGTTGTTCATTTCGCGTTCTTATATTTTAATCTCAAACTAAAATCCTTTGAATAAAAAAAACTATTTCCAACAATTTAGTTGTAGTTGTAGTTCTTTGGTGTAATCGTCCAATCATTTAATGATGAATATCGGCCATGAGAGATGAAATGCCCCAGAGAAAGTTATTATTATTGTTGGGGGGGGGTGTTAACGCCAATTTTGATAGTAGTTCAGCCATGTCGAGGCGGCTGAAGCACCTAACCATAGATTCCTGATATTTCTCACACCAGTACTAATACTAAATCCTTTCTGAGCCTCCAGCTGATCATCCACTTTAGGTTTACGATCAATCAACCATTGGTGGGAGACTAATGTCGGAAAGGATATTCGCCGCGACCAGGGATCGAACCCGGAACCCCTTGACTAGGAGTCATACGCGCTAACACTGCCAGATGGACGTGGTTAAAAAAGAAGAAGTGGATATGGTGTAAGAGAGAGCAGGCTGAAAGTATGTGTTTGTGACGGGGCTTAGTATAGCTTTGAACTATCGTAGGGAAACTCACTTCCAAATCAGAGATAGAGAGAGTAAGAAGAGAGAGAGAGAGAGAGAGAGAGAGAGAGAGAGAGAGAGAGAGAGAGAGAGAGAGAGAGAGAGAGAGAGAGAGAGAGAGAGAGAGAGGCAGACATAGAAAAAAGCAAAGAAATAAACTTATAATATTAATCGTTTGAGGACGACCAAACTTTGTTCTGGTTCGATCCTAGATGCAGCGGGAAATTTTCGAAGCAGTGTAAGTTTTATCTAAGAAAAATAATTGTCTTTTTATCCATGCTTTTTTTTTCGTCCCCCAATCTTTTAAAGCCCCAGTGACATTATGGCTCGAACGGTATAATTTGAAAAATGCTTCATATTTTAACGTCTTATCCCAGCATAAGATAAAAAAAGTATCTACAAGTTTAATTTTGAATTCAAAAGCTTTGAAATATAACATGAAATATGCTGAATGGCAAATAGGCATTAAATATTCGGGCCAAACTAAAAGTTACTTGGAATTTATACTAACCGGGTTGTTATGATTGGAAGTAATTTATGTTATACTCGTTCATGATATACACAAGAGCGTGAAAACAAAACACATTTTTTCAAATTTTACTCAGTTTGATTATCAATGTACATGGCCCCAACTTCCAGGTGCCTAGAAAATGGGTATTTAATGGTCAGACACTCATTAGTTTAGCGTATGCCAGTGCAATGGGACAGTCTTAGAAGTGTTTCCATGGTAACGGGGCTCTATGGTAGCATTCTTTGATTACAAAGCTAGTGGAGATATTTACACATTTTTTTCCTAACCATGTAAAAGTATAACTTTTTCTGCATGAATGTCCTTGAATCTGTTTGATCTGCATTTTAACTAGCATGTATCCTCTTTAACCAATTTAAAATCGTAACTACAGCTGATCTGAGACACAGTGAGAGAGACAGACAGACGATTAGAAAAATAGATCGGATCCAGCACAAACCATCCACATAGGTGGTATTTCAAAATTGAGTGTATATCAAGGTAGAATAACCAATCTACAATTGTAATTAGGCGATAGGGAGAAGTCTCGATCCTGGTAAGCCTGCTCACTCCGCACAGTACCTCTTAATGCGATGGAAACTGTTTGCGAGATTATCCATTTTTGTCTTCAAAATTCATCAAACCAGCATAAATTTGCCGGCGGCGGATCTCAGGACTCACGACGAATTTGAAGTTTCGTGTATGGTCTCCCTGCGCAGGCTGACCGGAGGTGAAAACATTTAACTTTCGCCGTGATTTCTTTAATTGCTGTTGTTGTTGTTGTTAAACCTCGCGAACTCATTTTACATTTGGACTTCATCATAAGAAAATATAGAAAGTCTGAATCGTCACGGGAGAAAAGTAGTTGCGAAAGTTTACGATCTGATCAGACTGGGCGAACTATGACGGCTGATGGTTGTCTTATTTAACCCTGATTTATTATATGCCCCCTCATCTTTCAAAGGTAGGATGAAAACTATTTAGTAAAAGAATTGCACCCCGGATGGTTATAGTTTGAAGTACTATATTTATGAATGATACATTAGCAATATCGCAAAATTCACAATATGTGTCGTACTTGTTCATGACTGAAACAAGAGCTTGGAACCCAAACACAATTTCTCTAGGTTCCACTATATCCCCATACCCCAGTCATTCTCTGTGAATGCTCCAACTTCCAGCTGCCTGGAAAATTGGTAATTAATGGTCATTATTTTTGTGTATATCAGTGTAAATGCTAGTCCAAGATGAGTTTCTATGGTAACATTCCTTGATCGCAAAACTAAATATTCTCGTTTTCTCTTATATATTAACCTTTTTAGTCTGTCTATCTGTATGTTTATCTGTCTTAACAGAAAAATCAAGATACTTGCCATAGAATTATATATTCTTTATAGAAATACAACATAATATAATGACTGGGGTATGGGGATATAGTGGAATAATGTAAATAAATGTCACAAAATACTCTCTCTCTCTCTCTCTCTCTCTCTCTCTCTCTCTCTCTCTCTCTCTCTCTCTCTCTCTCTCTCTCTCTCGTGGGAACGAATAACTTGGATAGTGAAGAGTAACATGTTTCTTTTGGTGTTTTCTTTCCATAAGTTCTACAAAAATATCTCTGTTTGCACATGTAATAGATGTACATAATCAGAAAATAGCAATCTTAGCCGTGTCGTCACAGATGGCGCATTTGGTTTTCATGGCAAATCGGATTTAAGTGTTCCACATTTGTTCCACCTTTATTACGTTCTTAACACTTTAGAATTGATCTGCAGACAAACAACTGTACAAATTAGTACAATAACATGTAATACATAACAAAGCGTAATAAATTTAGATAAAATGACAATTACAATACTTTGTCTTACCATCTTAAGTGATTTATCAAATGGTAGTGACAACAAAGGACTTATAAGAAAGTGTTAGCATTTATTTTGGGAAAAGTCAATACATACAAATGATGATGAAGGATTGTAGCTAGACCCGCTCCCCGTCTCACTTATACTTATATTTTAGTTGGAAAGTTTCTTTTCTCTAGCTGTTATCTTTTTCTGTTTTGTTGATCAGTTTGTGAGACGTAAGGGGGTAATTTAAAGGATTGAAATGTATTTGCATGATTGATGTATCTTAGACACTTTCAAACCTAAGCACTTACTGACAGTCTGGAAGACAGGCTAGTTTGTAGCTATAGCACATATCCTCTTTGACCAACATGACGAGAACTAAATGCATTTTCTCAAAAACTGATTTATGCGATAGACCAATCTATGTTTTCTGGCAATTTCTCATTAATTTTCCTTTGTTATTGAATCCTATTAAAAAATATTAATATAAAAAAAGGGAAAAGAAAAAAATCGGAAATGTTTTTCTTTAAAGTGTGCTCGTTCAAAGAAAATATTTCGGCTTTTTACATACCAGTCACTTCCAACCAGAAATTTCACGAAGAAAGTAATTGTAAATGAAATTTCTTTGTTAATCTATGACCAATCCCTGTTTTTCTGGCTATTTCTCATTAAACTACCCTTGTATATTGAATCGTATTAAAAAGCGGGAAATGTCTTTCTTTTAAAAATAGTTCGGCTATTTTCATATCAGTCACTTCCAACCAGAAATTTCCCGAAGAAAGTAGATGTAAATGATTTTTCTATGTTCATTTATGCAAACTGGCCCTCAATTCACCCCATGGTACAAGATAGTTTCTTCGTGGCCCATGATGTAATGTTGAGTAACTTGAATAAAACTGCTGGTTTTCGGAAGGAACTTAAATCATTAGCTATCTACAAAGCGAATAATGAGGGCTGTGGTCAGACGGTGCGGCATCTTATCGTACCAATAGCGTCGAACGTTCTACTTTTCTAAAAGATATCTAAAATATTAGAGGAAAAGATGATCTCGATATCCCTTCACTAATGAGGATGACGGTGTGGATGCACATGATTATCTGAGCCTTTATTTGGCGTTCATGGGAAATTGGTGGAAAGGCAACGCGCAGACTCACATAAACTATATACGACAAATTGATTTAGGAAATTAGAGCTGATATTCGATGCCCCACTGAACGGTCAATAAAACTATTGTCGGTGGATAATCATCCTTACAAGTGAAGGGATATCGAGATCAACTTTTTCTCTAATATAGATAAGTAGAACGTTCGCTGCCCTTTGTACGACAAGATGGTGGGTTATATAAGCAGGTACCAGACTTACAGCACTTACTTGTTTTTAGCCCGAGGGATGAAGAATCTCAAGAGAATTGTTTGCAAAACCTAATGGCCCTAGATTTTCTATCTTAAGCCTGTGTATTCCTACAGAACTACATTTGAATAAAAAAAAAATCTTTGGTATGATGGTTAAGATAGACATTATAATAGAAGATATATCTCGTCTATTGTATACACGGGCCCAATCGTGATTTCTTTGCTTTCAACACTTTCATATATCGTCGTTGGGCGATCAATGATCAAGCTGTGGATACGAGGTTTTGGTTGCCAAACGACGAAACAGAAGGACTGTCGTTAATATTTATAACAAATGAAGCTTTTCATCATTAACTATCAACTTGAGCAACTCACATTTCACCTTAACCTATAAAAATATCCATCTTGTACTATATTTGTCCTCAGTATGAAAACTTCTTTTATGTATTCTTCACTAAATTGATCTTTCAATCAATTCTAAGCATAGGAATAAGTTAATGCATTCATTGAACTAGTTCTAATGAAATATTTCTTTTAGGGGGTCGGGGATCTTTTCCGGATATTTGAATATGTATCATAAATAGATAGATTATGAAATTCATCTTTAATTGCGTGTGTATTGCGTATCAAAAGTTCTTTGATCATTTTTGTCCTATTATTTTTATGTCTCCCTGATTTAATTCGACAAAATGTTACGAAACTCTGAACTTTTTAATAGAAGTATAGTAGACCATTTCAATAGCTTTCAAATGAGTATTTTGGTGAAAATAGTCAACCAACCTTGGTTTGAAGATTTCACAAGAAATCTTACGATTGACACAGAATGTGCAGGGTGGCCAGATTTAAAACTTCTTGTGACAGTTCTGTAGAAACGGACCACCCGAAAGCCCTATGAGACAAATATTTAAGATATGTCATATTCAGCAGAGGTCAATTAGGTTCATAATTAGTGCAGTCTGATAATAAACTCGTCTCAGTTCTAATCCCTGTCTGTCTGTCTCTATCATATTTTTTGTTTAAGCTTAGTTACAGACCACATCGATAATCAAAATAAACTAATAATAATAAGGCAAATATTGTAACAATCATTATAATAATGTTTATCGCGCTAGACCTGGATTGAGATGGGTTATGGTAGAGAAATTATTTTAGTCTAAAGTGCTACATACCTGACTTTGAACCAGACTTCGGTTAACGGCCCTTTTACAACCCTGCAGGTAATTAAAATTGAATCAATTATTTCGAGAAGGCATCTAGCTATTATTGCCGACTTTTAATGAGATGTTAACGGACAAATAGCTAGATAGGATCTTTTGGCTGCAGTTTCTTAAAGTGGACTTTTGGTACTTACTTTTCTTGGCATGTTTTGTAAAATCTGTTAGAACTTAATCGATGATGTTATTTTATTAAAAAAATGCGTCTAATTTATTATTCAAAATTAAATTGAAAAGTTTTCCTACGTTTTAAGTTATAAAAATACCATGATAATTTTCTGGTAGTGAAAAATCACCTGATTTGGAAAGAGGAGTTAAGTTACCTATAGCTCAAGAAGAATGATAAATTCCAGAGGAAAATACTAAGTTAAATATTTTCTTTAAACATGAAAATAATATTGAAGAACCTGATTTCAACATTTCATTCCTGATACAATCCAATAAAGGTTTTGAAAATAATTATATCAATCATCAGGGTCAATATTACTTTCCGGACATCATCTTTTCCTGGAGAATTTACTATGTCACAATAAGCTTTGGGATCTTTACATTCAAGATCGTCCAATGTAGCAAAAAGGATTTTTGGTGAACATTTTCCTCTTTCGTTTTAATTACTTTATACTCTAAAATTATTGCAATAACTGTTCTTAACCGAGACATCGAAAGGATGATCATACATGTATTTGCTTTTATGTTCAATGTACTCTTCTAGACTTTAAATCGCTATCATTTTGTACATATTTTTTATTATTTTTTCCTAACAGCACTTTTCGTTGCAGCTTCTCAGAGGATATCTTCAAAACGGATTACAAGTATCGTTAATATCTGATTCGTGTGTACCAAAATTTTGGTCAATGAAAGAAGCAATTCGGTCTTAAATCTCCTTACTTTGAAGGGTATATGTAATTTTTTCATGAATATTTATTCCATTTAAATTGAAGGGGTATACTTATCTATTTATCTATTGGTACTTCTTCATTAAAAGATGCCTTGATAGAAATGGAAAGTTTGCAGTGACAGTCAGAGAATTATGGTAGGAAAGGGTGAACATAGAAATAGATAACATAATTTAAAGGGAGGTATCGATGTTTCTGAAACTTAGATAAGAAAAAATACCAAGTGTCGAAAAATAAACTCAAACGACCGTTTAACATTTTAAGTTGAGTCGGTATTGTCTTGGTGGTAACCTACTAGCCCTAAAGTGGCTTTTGTGGTTATATCGGAAAGGTTCAGCGGAATTCCAGGTCATTTTCAGATATCACAGAATACGGCTGTCGACATCGAATAACCTCATTTGTATATGACCCAAAGTCAACTGGCAGTATCAAATTTACTAGCGAAACAGCCAACGTCCTAATTCATGTCACATGAAAGGGTTAGCGCAAAACTACGGTAAGTGTTTATATTCGTAATAACACTACGAGTTTTGGACTGATCTTTACAGAATTAAAGACCGGCTAGCGAACATAACTCCTTATGACGTAACGATGACGTTGGTGAGATGTAATTTAAACTAAATTCAAGGTTCTAACGATTATTCGCACAACGTGAATGATCATATTTCCTTCGCAACGGTCTCGGATTAATCTAAAAATAGATTAATAGCCTACGTAGGCTATTAAGGAAATACTCTACTTTTTTCTGATAAGCAACCTCAGCTTTTGTAAAACCACTTCTCGGAAAATTGTATTCAAATAGTATACGAGAGGAAATAGAAATAATTAAAATCTGTGACATGACAAAAAACATCGATACCTACCTTTAAAAGATCCATAATATTTCACACTAGATCCGTTAGGTTTTATACATGTACATTTTTCAAAAAAAAAATCGCCAAAAGTTCTACTATTAAGAATTCTTAATTAATATGGTATACATAACTCGATTAATTGTTTTTCTCTGGAGTCAATCTTAAGGTCCTCACTACATCGCGATGCAATATATGTATCAGAAATATATGATGGGTCCAGAGGTATATACTTGTCACAATCATTTTGAATAAAATACTAAAAAGAACCATTTCTTGAGTTCAAGTCACCACACAATATATTTCCACTATTGTTAAAATGTTGATACTTTTTTTCATTCATTAAGAACTTTATCCCCAGAACAACTTTGAAATACACAAGGTGAAATGTATGAAATCAAATATAGATATCTTAGTGCAATTTGAAATATTTCTTTTTTATTTCAATCCATTTGTATTCAGAGTTGTTAGCTTCTAATACGGTTATACCTTTTCTAGCTGGTTTTTTAATTAATGATGCTAAAACCACCATAGTATCTTTTATTTCCAGAAATAGTTCTACTTATTTTGATATGTTGAAAACTCTTCAAGTTGATGTATTTGTCTTCTCCAGAATAAGTTTAACATAAAAACAATATGTCATAAGGTGTGAGTTGTTTCATAAAATCTGAATCTTTAAGTTTCTAACATGACTAAGTAGTAATGCCGCCATCATTCCATGAACATATGGATATGATTGATGATTGATTAGAGTTGATCATGAAAATTCATATCGCTGTATATTAAATAAGAAATTAAAGCCATGAAAACAAATTGACCTTTAAGTTATTTGAAGCGGTTACAAAAATATATACAGCTCACTGTTCGAATAATCATCACTAATATATTAACTAACAAAATACATGTATTTAGAAATGCTGAGATAGTGATATTAATGTTTGAAATTTCATGCACACAAGTTAAACATATATTAAAGCAGCTATAATTGCTATGAAATTAGTTTCTTATCTACATTCAACAGTGTCAGTTTATTTCCGAATTTATCACTTGTTATTAGTTCTTCAAATTCTTTAATTATTTCTGCACAGACTAAAAGAGCGATAATGTCACTGATGTATGATCACTATTCTGAAATAACACAGAAAGAATTTCAAATTTACAAAGATATTGACAAAAACAACACACACTCACCAGAATTAAAACTTGTTTCACTTATCAAATTCTAAATCATGGCAATGTAGTATTTAAAAAAATTATTAGCACTGAAACAGGTTATTCAAAATAAAAATTTTCATTTTACACTTTTCATATCATCACAAATGATCTAATACATTTATCCAATCTACTCTCATATATAAAGGGAAGTAGGGGGAGGTAGCTTTCTAAACATTTCAAATATACATAATTATACATAAAAAGATGGACATCCATTATATATTTGATTATCAGCAATTTAAATCAGTTCATAATAAAACAAACTCAATCTTCCTTTACAGTCTTATTTTCATTGGGTTTATTGGTATCTGTATTTGTTATTTGTTATGTGTTGGGATCGTGCTTGATTTTTTTGCGCCTATAATGGTAGTAGTGGTTTGATCTTCTGGTCGAAGGAGAGATTACATTAGAGTACATTGCTGATCCATAGCTTCTATAAACATTAGCATTCTCGGGAAAATATCTATGGTGTTTATGATCCTCCTGGTTTTGTTTCGGTGCACTAGGTGGTGCAAATAATCCAGCTAACGATTATTTCGTGTTTTGGGAATAGCTTCCTTGTTCCAAATCTAGTAAAATTAATTCCGTCTTTACTCAATGTACGTCGTTGTGAATGTGCTCTGTACAAGGTTGTCATTATCAGATATGTCTTGCTATCTTTTCTTAATCCATTCCCACACAATGACACTTTTTGACGTCCCTCGTTTGGAAAAAGCATTGTTGAAATCGCTTGTAACAAGCAATTTCTTCATTTTACACAAAGTTTTCTACCCAGAAAGTTTGAAAAATCTAAAATTTCTTCAACTCTAAATTGTCGTCTGCAACTCCTTTTTTGAACAAGTCTAAAAATTTTCCAAGTGGTACTGGTTAAAAAAAGAGGTTATTTGCTATTTCAGTTTTTATGTTGATGTTTTGGCCAGATATTGGTAATCTAAGAGATATGATTATCTTTGAATCAATGAATTTTTCTGTTACGATCTTCACAATTTCGCCAATGCTTTCTGCACATTCTTCCGGTTCACTACTTTTATTATCGTTATACAGTGAAAGTAGGATGAAAACATTTAGTTTTTTGCCTGATATCAAGTTTGTAACTAGACTGGTACCACTGTCGACTTTAGTAAAGCTTTGTTAAAGTCGACGGCGGTACCGGTCTAGTTTGTAACATGATCACGTGTTTCCTTTAAGGTGTACCTGGTAACTTTGAAGACATGATATGGTTCAGATATATATTTCGTGTAAGATGTCCCGATGAGTGATACAGATTTTTTGGGTTGACTTGCGATTCGTAGTAGATTACTTATGCTTGAATCAGGTTTCTTACTTTTACTAATAATACTTGAATCGTCCACTTGTTCAGACAGTACATTAGTCTAATCTGCTCTCTCCGTGTTGACCATGTTTGATTCTTCTTTCTGTTTATCTGTAGAGCCTTTTACTTCAACTAGCTTTCCGTTATCATTTATCTTAACAGGCTTGAAATTTGAAATTATGACAGTTTCCATGATCTCACCTCATTCTGTAAATCTTGTATCTTTTTCGATATAGAAGACTTGATTTTGTTTTGGATTGGTTTTAACGCCGCTGTAAACAATTTTTCAGTCATATCGCGGCTGCTGGAACACCTAAAAATGGATTCCTGGTATATCTCGCACCAGTACCACCATTACATCCTTTCCTAGCCTCCAGGTGGGGATCTCTTAATAATATGCTCGTTTAAATTTCAAGTCTTCTCTCAAGAGCTGAAATATATGTTTCTTGTATATCTAGTTGCCTACTTGTCCCTTCTAATATGTTTTCTAATAGTGATTTATCAGTCTTTAACTTGGATTCATGAATCTCTTTCTCAAACTGTAGGGAACTAAGGTTTAACTGGTGTTTTTCCCTTTCTTTTTGTCAAGCCCGCTTGCGGTGAGCGAGACATAGTTGTCACTATGACACGTCGGTGTATGTGCGTTAGTCTGTTAGTCCGTCCGTTCCGTCGAATTTGTCCGGACAATTACTCCTACAATTATGGATTGATTTCAAAATAACTTGGCACAATTATTCTCCATCATGAGTAGATGTGCCATTTGAAAGAATTTTCGCGATAGTTCTAATGTCAGGGTCACAGCTCAAGGTCAAACACCAAAATTGTGATTGTCAAGAGCATTTCTCCTACAATTATGGATTGATTTCACGATAAATTGGAACAATTACTCTCCCTCATGAGTAAATGTGCCATTTGAAAGAATTTAATGGATAGCTTCAAGTTCAAGGTCAAATGTCAAAATTGAGCTTATCTGGAGCCACAACATAGATAGATAGATTTCAAAATGAATTGGCAGGAATAAAAGCTGTAATGGGTAGATGTGTTAGGCTGAATTTGAAATAAGATTCTTCAAATATCAGAGGTCAATATCAAATGTTGAAATTTAGCTTATCAAAAAAAATCGACATTTAAGAATTGATGTAAAACAAAAATATTTGACACAATTATTCTTTGTTATGAGAGATGGATGGTCAAGGTCTAGTTGATGGTCAAAGCCTTGCGGGCTCGACAGCAGTTATCCTTGTCGACCTAAAATATTAAGTCTGGTAACTTTATTTATCAAATCCTCTCATTTGTGACACTTCGTCTCTTTCACTTTGTCTGCGTTTACTGTTTGAAGTTTTGCAATCTATTTGGTAAGGCTGGGTATCTGTTGCTTCTGCTTACAATTTTAAGTTATTTCATTTTCAAGTTCTCAAACGCACTAACAAATGAGTGTTATAATACCGACATAGTTGATATTTTTTAATTCCTGCATATCAAATGTTTGTTGATAATGAGGTTTTTGACATGAAACTGTCAAGACTTACGCAATCCTATGTCGTTTACTTTTGTACACCTTATTTCATTCCAAATAGTAAGCCTGCACGCGGTCTTAGTTCCGTTGCGTGACGGATGGCAATTGTCCCCATTTATTGATAAATCTGCATTATTCTGGCTGCCAGACCCTTTTCTTAACTCATTCCAACACAACAGATTTTTAGACTTGATTAAGTTCAAAGTAATTGCAGACGACAGTTTTAACTTGAAGGGTTTTTTTTCGTCTTTTTCAATGGTAAACATTGTGGATGATACAAGCAATTTCTTCATTATTCACATTTTTCTCCCAAAGTCTTTTTCTTGGTGTGCGTAAAAAAAGAGAGATTGTGTAGGAATGGGTTAAAACGAATAAAAACGCTTCCGTTCAAGCAGATGGACCCGGTTGCGTCGTCAGTAACTAATGAATGATTGAAACAAAATCGACCTATTACCTACATCAGTCCGCAATAATGTCTATCCCATTACCAAACCCGAATGCATTCATCATGACTATGGACGATTATAAAAACATTCACGCAAAGTTTTGACGTCGAGCCGCTCTTCGTGTAAAAAAGACATGGAAACATATAGGAAGAAATTGGGTCGGAACACCATTTAGAGTACTCAAATCAATTGAGCATGAATAAATACTGAACTCTAGTAATCAGGGAAAATGAAAACAGAATTTTAAAACCAGTTTCGTGATGATAATTCTTTCCCTGTGACTTTCGATGTGCCATATAACATATTGCATGCCGCCGTCGTTTATAGCGCAGTCGGTAGCGCATCCAACTCCAAATCTTCAATAATGGCGTGTCATGGGTTCGATCCCCGGCGGTAGCACACATCCTTTCCGTCATTTGTCTCTCACAAATGGGTGGATAATTGTAAACCTATGTTAGACCGACAGTGGTACGAGTCTAAAACCTAAGTTAGATAGCAGCTGGGGGCTAGGAAATGATGATACTGGTGCAAGATATACCAGGAATCAATTGTTAGGTGCTCCAGTTGCCGCAAAATTATTGAAATGTGTTAAAAGTGGCGTTAAGCGAAAAAAATAAAAAATTAATATAGCATAGATAGTTAAGTCTATTTAAAAAGTTATACGTTCCAGTCTATCACTATTGACATGCTAGACGACACTAAAAGTAAAGCATTTTCTCCAATCAGATGTCAGAAAAATAACCAATGAAAACAGAACTACAATACAACAGCATCATTAAAATTTCGATTCCTGAAATACATTGTTACGGGTTGAAAGAAGGAATCAATTCATCGAAGAGTTATCAAATTCCCTGAAAAATCTGTAAAACAAGCCACGCCAATCAAAAAGGTAAGTCAATATTCATGTTTTAATTTCTCAAAAGATAAATCTACCATAGAAGATTACACGGGGTGTCGTCTGCATAGAAGCAATGTCATGGGGCAACACCTAGCGTTATGAACTACGTTCAAAACTCTCTCTTTTTAGCTCACCTGTGAACTAGGTGTTCTTGTTGAGCTAGTGTGATCGGTCAACGTTCGTCGTTCTTAATTAACAAAAAATCTTCTAAACTAACCATGGATTTTCAACCAAACTTCACTGAAATTATCTCTAGGTCATGCTCTTTCAAAGAATTGAAATCCATGAAAAATTTAGGTTGCCATGGCAACTGAGTGAAAAAAATAAAATGATTTTCCAAACAACAAGGTCTAGAGCTTTGATATTTTGTACAGATCATCATGTATTGACACTCTATCAAAATACTTGAAAAGAATTACCATAGCCTGTAGTCTCATGTATTTGATTAGGTGTCGGGTCAAAAAGGCCCAGTGTCAGAAAGGCCCGGTTCAAAAAGGCCCAGTCCAAAAAGGCCCACTTTTAAAACTGACCAAAAAGGCCCGGTCCAAATAGGACCAGACCAGAAAGGCCCACTGTTAAATTTGACCAAAAAGGCTCACTAAACTATCTTAAACATTTGACATTATTTTGACTATGAAAATATGTAATTCTTTTGTTTAATTTTAAACTAACTTAAAATTCATCAGTGAAAAATAAAACACTTTTCAGTAGCGATAAGAGGATGACACTTTTATATTTATTACCTGTTTTGAAAGGTGTTGGCATAAGGAACCATTTATAATAAGTATATTGATAAAGTATGGTTACTTCTGAAAAGCAGTTTCTCCTTTCTCCGCAGTGGTTTTCTATCATCATAGCAATGTTTCTGGAAACCAAAGTGTTGTTAAAAATTGCTGATTCTTTTCTATGCTGTACAGTATATATCATTGTTGTCTTATGATGGATCATTTGAGCTAGTCCATAAAATATCATGCTCATGAGTTGTAGAATAACAGGGGTTGAAAAATTTCTTCAAACCTACTAGTCCTGTAGGACTAGTAGCTCTGAATTTCTACTCGCCCTTAAGGCAACCAAACTCGCCCTTAAAGATGAAGAAAATTTCTACCCAAAAAACGATCGGATGTCCAATGTTCCAGCCATGAGTTTTAAAACAGACGAATTTCATCTAGATTGACGTATTTTCGCTTTGCAATACACATTACAGTGATCAATCAAGCGTTTTAAGATACGGAATACTATGCAGACTGGAAATCCTGTCTATACATTATCATGTATTTCAACATGGTCTCCAGTCTACAAATCAAGCGTCTATGAAAATTGATCAACATAAACAGGGAACGGTCTAATTTTACAGCGAAAATTATTGTTTCTGATATGAAGTTGTTTGAAATAATGACTTTCTTTTCGATCCTTTATTTTTTCCCCTCAATCAGCGTGATTCAAGTCCTAAATTTGCACTCGCCCCGTCGGACTAGTTCGTCCCCAAATCTACTCGCCCTACGGCATTTTCTACTCGCCAATGCGAGCGGGCGAGTGGATTTTTCAACCCCTGAATAAGATGAAAAATAAAAATACTTCTGAACATATATATTACTTCTAAAAGTTGAGTTAAATACATGTATAATCAGACTGAATTGCTATTCTCTTACATGTATAATGTGGACCTTTTTGGACTGGGCCAAAAAGAACCCATTCCGAAACAGCAAAATTTTAGACTGGTCTAAATTGAAAGGAGTTGCAGATGACTATTTAAAAGTCATGAAATTTTAGAGCTTTTCAACTTCCTGGGTAGAAAATATTGAGGAAAGTGAAGAAATTGCTTGTAACAATCAATTTCTTCATTTTCTACAATCTTTTCCAAAACTTTTTTTTCGTTTGGGCGTCTGAAAGCGTCACTGAGTGGGTATGGGTTAAGCTTTACATATGCACATGGGCATTTACAAAATGATAATTAAGACTCCATGAACTAAACAAAGTAACAAATTCAATTAGAATATTGCAGTGTAAAAAAAAAAGCAGATTTGTATAAGATATTGTAAGAAAAATTACACACTAGTTATTCAGTTCCTCTCATCATCCAATCACATTCGGATTTCAATTAGTAAACAAATAATCGGTAATTCTCGGAAGCTCTACAAGCAAGTTCGCAGGTCGAGTTAGACCAAAAGTAATTGATTAGGTAACGGTACTCAGCTTTGTACTATTCCTGTTAAGCTAGTAGGTGACCACCTTCGATAGAGATTATTTACTTCAAGCGATGTTTCTTCGCCGGCCTTGATGTTAAAATATGGCTCTAACAAGCCTTGCATGGTTTTTAGCTCACCTGAGCACAAAGTGCGAGGTGAGCTATTGTGATCGGTCGTTGTCCGTCGTCCGTCCGTCTGTCCGTCCGTCCATAATTTCTTTAAAAATCTTCTCCTCCCAAACCAGAAGGCCAATCAAGCTGAAACTTTGCAGGGATGTTCCTTGGGTTAAGTTCTAGAAAAGTTGTTAAAAGAATTTAATTCCGTCAAAAACTCTGGCTGCCGCCGCATGTGAAAATGGGAATCTTTAGTAAATCTGTAAAAATCTTTAAAAATCTTCTCCTAAACCAGTAGGCCAATCAAGCTGAAACTTTGCAGGGATGTTCCTTGGGTGAAGTTCTACAAAAGTTGTTAAAAGAATTTAATTCCGTCAAAAACTCTGGCTGCCGCGGCATATAAAAATGGGAATCTTTAGTAAATCTGTAAAAATCTTTAAAAATCTTCTCCTCCTAAACCAGAAGGCCAATCAAACTGAAACTTTGCAGGCATGCTCCTTAGGTGAAGTTCTACAAAAGTTGTTAAAAGAATTTAATTCCGTCAAAAACTCTGGCTGCTGCGGCATGTGAAAAAGGGAATCTTAAGTAAATCTGTTAAAAACTTTAAAAATCTTCTCCTCCTAAACCAGTAGGCCAATTAAGCTGAAACTTTGCAGGGATGTTCCTTGGGTGAAGTTCTACAAAAGTTGTTAAAAGAATTTAATTCCATCAAAAACTCTGGTTGCCGCGGCATATGAAAATGGGAATTTTAGTATATCTGTTAAAATCTTTAAAAATCTTCTTCTCCTAAACCAGTAGGCCAATCAAGCTGAAACTTTGCAGGGATGTTCATTAAGTGAAGTTCTTCAAAAGTTGTTAAAAGAATTTAATTCCCTCAAAAACTCCGGTTGCCGCGGCATATGAAAATGGGAATCTTTAGTTATTATTAAAATATCTTTAAAAAATCTTCTCCTCCTAAACCAGTAGGCCAATCAAACTGAAACTTTGCAGGGATGTTAATTGGGTGAAAGTTGTTAAAAGAATTTAATTCTGTAAAAAACTCTTGTAACCGTGGCATATGAAAATGGGAAATTTTAGAAAATCTATGTTATCTTTTTTCTCACAGACTACAAGGCCAAAGGCATTTATATTTTATATAGAGCTTAATCATATGGTTCTCTACCAAGTTTTTTAATATTTAATCTCTGGGGTCTAAAATGGCCCCGCCCTAGAGGTCCGAAGTTTGGAAAAATGCTTACTTAGAGCAATTTCAAAAGACTTCTCCTCTTAAACTATAAGGTCTAGGATATTCATATTTGGTATTGAGCATAACTAGATGGTTTTGTACTAAATCACAAAAAGTTGTCTTTCTCAGGTCAAAAACGGCCCTGCACTAGGGGTCAAAAATTGGGAAAAACGCAAAATTTCAGTATGTTAAAAAAAAGTCTTCATTTTAAGGAGGAGGGCATTTATATTTTGTGTGTAGCATAGCCTGGCTGTTATCTATCAGTTTTGATCAAATTATGCCTGTAGGTTAATAAACACCCTTTCCCTGGGTGTCCAAAGTTTGTAAAAAAGCTCCATTAGACCATGTTCAATAGTCTTCTCCTCACAATCTACAAAGTCTAAGGCATTCATATTTGTATATAGCATAACCAGATGGTTCTCTACCATGTTAGCTAAAATGTTAGCCCTGGGATAAAACATGGCACTGCCCCAGAGGTAAAATTATTTTGAAAACACCCAATTAGAGCAACATCAAAAGTCTTCTCCTTCTGAAATATAAGATGAAGGGCATTCATATTTGGCATGTAGCATGACTAAATAATTTTGTACTATGTCACAGGAAAATATGCTCTTAGGATAAAAATGTCTCTGCTCCTTGGATTGAAAATTGCATAATCGCATTGAAAGGATTCTTATTAAATAGAAATGGAGAAATTGCTTGCTTTCTCACAATGCTTTTTTAAACCTTTTTCCATGAGGGTGACAAATTCTGGGATAGTTTGGTAATCAATTAAACTATGAAGCCAAAGGCATTCATTTTCATTTTAAAGCATTACTGGATTGTTTTGTACAAAGCCAAAATCTTATATTTGTTTTATTCATTTTGCTCAAGTTGTGTCTTTTTTATAGAAAAAAGTACTGTAATTTGCAGATGCCTCAGGTGAGCGATTTAGGACCATCATGGTCCTCTTGTTTAAACGCAAAGCAGCCGAAAATGATGGTGGTAAATAAATTATAAACGTTTTTTTACAATTATAAGTCCAAAATGGTAGAGGTCAAACGATTTTTAATAGCTAGCCTAGCAGACGACTTGTATCACATATATATTTGGTCACGGAATATTTACTTGCTCTTTCAACACAGCTGGTTTAACAGACTAGGTACTATAAAACTGAATCATCGGCTTATCAAAACTGAATTTAATTTTTTTTTTGCACCATCCATCAATCAAACTCTCAGTGTATATATATAGTCCGTGTTCTAGCTGAAGTTGCCATCTCTTTGCTTCAACTCAACAACGCAAATAGCTGATTATTTGTAATTGATAATCATTAAAAATAAATGAAAAAATAAAGCCAGTGAAATTAAGTTATTTTTCGAAATAAAAGATCAACAAGGATTAAAATAAGAAAACATTCTAAAATTTGGGGTTGAAATATGAAAAGGCCAGCAAATGCTTTGATTGACTGCTAACCAAAACAGTTGCTGGCATCTGTCAATGACATGAGGACAGGGATCTATATTTTCTTTTTAATTCAGTATTGTGGCGAGCTAGTGGTTGGTTGGCTCTGCACAGGTCTTAGGTTCGATTTCCGGCGCAGAGTAAAGGGGAATATTCTATTTGTCTATCTTGAGCCGGTTCCACAGATAACTGCTTGTCAGGACTGGCTCTAGGCGGGCACCTGTTCAAATAGTCATAGGGTAAAGGGTTTACAAAGATGGACTCCACGAAAATAGGTAAAAGTTTTGTAGAAAGGGGCTTAACTCAATAGTAGATCAGATAGATCTAACGGAAATCAAAATAAAGACTAAAAGACAGTGATTCAGTTTATACTTTAACTCAAATAAACTCTATTCCTGTAGATCAATCAAATAAAATCAATAACAGTTTGGGCAATTACATTTCAAAATAACATACCGGTAGTTCCTGAGATCAAATTGAGTAAATAAATAAATTCAATAAAACATGCTAAGTCAAAAATTAGTGATTTTTAGGCTAAGGGTAAGTCTTAGGATCAGTCAATAGCTCCTGTTTAAGACCACGGTTGCACTGAATGGCTAGGCGCAAATTTAGAGCCTTTGCTTGAGGTAGTGGTCTGACCTGGATGTACACTGGAATGATTACCAAACTAAATAGAATCTATCTAAATTTCTCGGAGGAAAAACCGGATGTTTGTTAGAATTCCATTGTTCTAATTATTTCATAATGATCTAAAGCTTGTCTAATTACCAGAACTAAAATAAAGTAAAGAACAAAATAAAATTACCTAAAAGAAAAGGCGACGTTTTGCGTTGAAATTTTGAGTGTGGAGTCCCCGAATTTGTCTGGAACCGCCTCTTTTATACAGCGATTCCCGATAATTCGGGGAAATTTCCAGCAAAGACCCTATTGCCGGGCTATTGCTCTCCCGATATATCCTGTCTCGTTGGGAAACGTCCCAACGGCATCGGGAAAATCTTCCTGACGGATAGGAAAAAGCGAAAAAGCAACCACCCTGTGTTGGTTTGGACTAAATTTACAAAGGAAAAACAAATGGGACTTGCTGGAATCTTTACATAAAACAATAGAAGATTGATTAAGCTACACAACTAAGTTAGATATATGCCCAAAAAATGACGAATTCAAGTATAAAATGACCTTTTAAAATGAAGAATTGTGCCCAGTATATGACTTTTGACAGACGACCTTCAAGTATGTAGGCAAATGCATAAAGCACATGTTGATTAAATTGATTGAGACTGGTGCATCTGGACCTTGACAACAGGTATTTTAGTTGTAATATTAAAGTTAATGTATAAACCCTCCATCTAAATAGGTTTTAAGTGCAGATGACAATTTCTAAGAATAGGATAGCTGGAACAGTAAGGGTCAGAATCGATCACGCTCAAGCAGACGAGCACTAGGTCATTACATTATGTTTCTTTATATATTGATACACTGGTTTTATGTTCAGAGTTATAAAGGAACAACTAACTTGAGTCTGTAGTTTTTTGGGTTTTTAGCTCACCTGAGCACGTAGTGCTCAGTGAGCTATTGTGATCGCCTTTTGTCCGGCGTGCGTCGTGCGTCGTCCGTCAACAATTTCTTTAAACGACATCTCCTCCTAAACCACTGGGCCAATTTGAACCAAATTTGGCAGAAATGTTCCTTAGGTGGTCCCCTTCAAAAATAGCTAAAAGAATTGAAATCCGTTAAAAACTCTGGTTGCCATGGCAACAAAAGTGGAATTTCAAAATAATCTTTAAAAATCTTCTCCTCCTGACCCAGAAGGCGTAGAGCCTTGATATTTTGCATGAAGCATCAGTATATTGACCTCTTTCAAAATAGCTAAAATCATGATCCTCGGGTCCCCAGGGGCGGAGCCCCAGGGGGGTGGGGTTTATATTGAAATAAAGAACGATTTTTAGCTCACCTGAGCACGTAGTGCTCAAGTGAGCTATTGTGATCGCCTTTTGTCCGGCGTCCGTCCGGCGTCCGTCGTGCGTCGTGTGTCATGCGTCGTCCGTCAACAATTTCTTTAAACGACATCTCCTCCTAAACCACTGGGCCAATCTGAACCAAATTTGGCAGAAATGTTCCTAAGGTGGTCCCCTTCAAAAATAGCTAAAAGAATTGAAATCTGTTAAGAACTCTGGTTGCCATGGCAACAAAAGTGAAATTTTAAAATAATGTTTAAAAATCTTCTCCTCTTAACCCAGAAGGCGTAGAGCCTTGATATTTTGCATGAAGCATCAGTATATTGACCTCTTCCAAAATAGCTAAAATCATGATCCTCGGATCCCCAGGGGCGGAGCCCCAGGGGGGTGGGGTTTATATGGAAATAAAGAACGATTTTTTAAATGACATCTCCTCCTAAACCACTGGGCCAATCTGAACCAAATTTGGCAGAAATGTTGCTTAGGTGGTCCCCTTCAAAAATAGCTAAAAGAATTGAAATCCATTAAAAACTCTGGTTGCCATGGCAACAAAAGTGAAATTTTAAAATAATCTTTAAAAATCTTCTCCTCCTGACCCAGAAGGCATAGAGCCTTGATATTTTGCATGAAGCATCAGTATATTGACCTCTTTCAAAATAGCTAAAATCATGATCCTCGGGTCCCCAGGGGCGGAGCCCCAGGGGGGTGGGGTTTATATAGAAATAAAGAACGATTTTTTAAATGACATCTCCTCTCAAACCACTGGGTTGATTTGAACCAAATTTGGCAGAAATGTTGCTTAGGTGGTCCCCTTCAAAAATAGCTAAAAAAATTGAAATCCGTTAAAAACTCTGGTTGCCATGGCAACAAAAGTGAAATTTCAAAATGATCTTTAAAAATCTTCTCCTCCTGACCCAGAAGGCGTAGAACCTTGATATTTTGCATGAAACATCAGTATATTGATCTCTTACAAAAAAGCTAAAATCATGATCCTAGGGTTTCCAGGGGCAGACCCGGGGGGGGGGGGGGGTATAGACATGAAGCATCAGTCTTTCTTATTTCTGAAATTATAACCCATGGAAAAAGTTTTTTCCTTCTTTCAAATCAGCACTAAGGCCTTAGAATTTATTATTTAGACTTTTGGATCCCCAGGTTCATAGTCTTTATATGTAATTGTGGCCCACTTGTTTCATAATCCTAACCTTAAAATGAAATTAGACTGTTGAAAGAAAAAGAGCCTTTATCTCAGGTGAGCGCCCCAGGGCCAACGGCCCTCTTGTTTAAAATGACATCTCCTCTCTAACCACTGGGCCGATTTGAACCAAATTTTGCAGAAATGTTCCCTAGGTGGTCCCCTTCAAAAATAGCTAAAAGAATTGAAATCCGTTAAAAACTCTGGTTGCCATGGCAACAAAAGTGGAATTTCAAAATAATCTTTAAGAATCTTCTCCTCCTGACCCAGAAGGCATACAGCCTTGATATTTTGCATGAAGCATAAGTATATTGACTTTTTACAAAATAGCTAAAATCATGATCCTCGGGTCTCCAGGGGTAGACCCAGGGGGGGGGGGGGTATGGGAATGAAGCATCAATTCACAGACTTCTTTCTTATTTCTTAAATTATAACCCATGGAAAAAGTTTTTTCCTTCTTTCAAATCGGCACTAAAGCCTTGGAATTTGTAATTTGGACTTTTGGATTCCCCAGGTCCATAGTCTTTATATGTAATTGTGGCCCACTTGTTTCATAATCCTAACCTTAACATGAAATTAGACTGTTGAAAGAAAAAGAGCCTTTATCTCAGGTGAGCACCCCAGGGCCAACGGCCCTCTTGTTTTATTATCCTCTAAAACAGCACAGAAAGAAATTGATTTAGTGATACAGTTATTATCAATTTTTCTCCAGGTTCAAGTTTAACTGTTATAATAGAGTACTTAAACTGTGGCCCCTTGTTTTAGAAAATGACCCCTCAAAATCATGCTTGATGGGTTATGTGGCACACTGACCTGAAAAACAAATCTAAAGCTCTGCAAGTTAAATGCAAGTGAGCTGAAACGAAACTGATTGAATATGGGAGACTGCTCGGATACGGGAAACTTGACTATGCTTTGAAAATTGGCTCTTTTTAGTGTGATACATGATTTTACATAGAAATTAAGAAGGAAATCTTTGAAAAAGAAAATATTTATCCACCATTATTGCTTTTAGCCTTCTTAAGCCTTTGATTTAAATGCAATTTTAATAAGGATTTATTCAGGTACATGGATTGAGTAAGTGTAAGCCTGATTTATATGGTAGCCAGGTATTTAAACTATTCCCACACAATGGTGCTTGACACACACATAAAAAAATGGCTTAAAAACATTGTGAAAAAGTGGAGAAATTGCTAGTCAAAAGCAATTTTTAGCTCTACTGGCTGCTATTGTCATGGCGTGTGTCCATCTCGCCGATAGTCTGTCTGTAAACTTTTCCTTTGAAAATCTTCACAAAAAAATACTGAAAGAAATTCAACACAAGTTCACAGAAATTATCCTTGGGTGAACTATCAGATTTCTTCAAAGAATTTTGATTGGATGAAAAGAATCACTGTAATGGCTAGGGCTAATTTCCATATATGGTGAAAACTTTGAAAATCTTCTCAGAAACTGGTGGATGGATTTCAGGCAAATTTCACAGATATAATCATTAGGTGAACCTTTATCCAATTCCTTCATAGTAATTTGATATGATGATGAACATGGCTTTAATGGGCAGAGCTAATTTCCATATATGGTGAAAGCTTTGAAAATCATCTTCTTGGAACCTAGTGGATGGATTTCAACCAAATTTCACAGAAAAGATCCTTTTGTGAACCTTCATCAGATTCCTTCAAAGAATTTGATACGATGGAAAATTTGGCTTTAATTAGAGGGTCTCATTTCCATATAGGGTGAAAGCTTTGAAAATCTTCCGTGAAATCAGCGGATGGATTTCAACAAAATTTCACAGAAATGATCGGTTGGTGAACATTTATCGGATTGCTTTAAATTATTTTCACCGGAGGAAAATATTGCTTTATTTGGTTGAACTAATTTCCATATACTATGGTAGAAGCTTTGACATTCTTCTCATAAGCCAGTTGATGGATTTCAACCAAATTTGACCAGATTGATCCTTTGTCAGATAAAAAAAAAATAATAATAATTTCGATTTGATGAAAAAAATGGCTTTAATGGGCAGAGCTAATTTCCATATGGTATACACTGAAAACTTTGTAAATTTCTCAGAAACCTGTAAATGGATTTGAACCAAATGACTGTCAGATTCCTTTGTATGATTTTGATTGGTTGAAAACTGTAGTTATTACAGTGGTAGGTTATGTCCATATATGGTATGCAGTGAAAATTTTACATAAAGAATTTGTGCCTCTGTCATAGCGCAGTCGGTAGTACGTCAGACCTCTAATCTTCAATCATGGGATGTCATAGGTTCGAACCCCGGCGGCGGCATTTATTCTTTCCGACATTTGTCTCTCACTAATTGAATGGATAATCGTAAACCTAAGTGGGATAGCAGCTGGAGGCTAGGAAAGGATGTAGTGGTAGTACTGGTGTGAGAAATACCAGGAATCCATTGTTAGGTGCTCCAGTAGCCATGATATGACTGGAATACTGTTAAAAGTGGCGTTATACCTCATTCAATCAATTAACATAAAGAATTTGACTTGACTTTTTTATTAACAATTAAATGTTTGAAATGGTTCTTTCAAACTATTTAAAAAAATTCAATGACTTGGATTTATTTTCCTTGTACTCATTTTATATTGAATTAATGAAAAAAATTGCTAAATCATTACATTCATGCCTGTGGAGCGATACAGGCGCTTAAGCACCTCTTAGTCTAGTTTCATTATCCACAATGTTTTCTATTGTAAATACTAAAAAAAAAAAAATCAAAATTTTATCAACTAAAATTTTGTTGTCTGGTAGGGCGTTAAATTCAGAATGTCTCCTTTTTATTGCAGGAATCATGTCTGAAAGAAAGGCGGTCATCAAGAATGCTGATATGTCTGAAGAGATGCAGCAGGATGCTGTAGACTGTGCAACACAGGCTCTTGAAAAGTACAACATTGAAAAGGACATTGCTGCTTACATCAAGAAGGAATTTGATAAGAAGTACAACCCCACTTGGCATTGCATTGTTGGAAGGAACTTTGGCAGTTATGTCACACATGAAACAAAGCATTTCATTTATTTTTATCTTGGACAAGTTGCTATTCTTCTGTTTAAATCTGGTTGAAATGACTTAAACTTTCAAAATCAGTTCAAATCCGCTATAGAACATTTATTTATTTAGAAAGATTAGTTTTATTTTATATTCAATTTGACAGTTTTTAAACTGTAAACTTCCAAGATCTATTACTTGGTTTCCTCATCAGTATTCAAATATGGAGGGTCAATCACCAATTTGTTCTATGTATCTATACATTTTATAGACACTTGGAACATTATCGCAATCATTTTATGTTGAATTTTGATCTCCATATTGATTGACTGCCATATTTTTATCTAGTCTTAAAAAACAGTTTGTATATTACACAGCTATTTGTCTGTCACGGGGCTTCTGTTTGACTCGTTAATCAAGGGTTTGACCCTCAAAAAACTGATAACATCCTCTTTTAAGCCTTAAAAAATTTCTTTCAAGGGGGTCATTTACCCCTTGAGAGAATTTTTTAAGCATCAGTAGTGGATTTTATCACTCAATTTTTCAATGATGTATCTTGTTTACTTCTGAAATTAGAATAAGTTTTCATCTTTACAAGAAAAGGTCAGGTTGCACTTGAACCTTCAAAGTTCCTTTTATGATTAAATTTTGATGCTGTTTTGACCTTTAGAATTTCATGAAGGAGATGACAACTCCCTAAATTCAAACACCAGCACAAGCCCCAATATTATGTTGAATTTGGATCTCCTTATTGATCAACTGCCATACAGATTAATGTTACTGTCAGAAAAACCTTGCTTTAACCCTGAACCAAAGATTTGTTAATGTTTTTATTTATTTGCCAGAATTTTAATATTTAATATCTTTTGACCAAAAAAGTTATGAGAGAATGTTTGGAAAAGTGGCAAGAAGACATCCGTGTCTTGTTGATTAATGCATACTCATGTGATTGAACCCATCATGCAAAACAAAATCCATAGGTATACACAAATTGATTTTTTAAGAGTAAGTTTAGATGGTGCGAGAATAAAAAAAAATTTATGCAAATTGGTATGTCAATAGGTGGTGTGTGTCGTCAGGATGAATGGTAATTCCTTAGAATACCTATAAAGTGTTTTGCATAGGATTTTTATGAAAAGATTACACAAATGATACTTTTAATATTGTTACGCTGTTTTAAGCTTATGGAAAAGCTTACAGCCTCAACTTTTTAACCCATTTCCACACAATCCCACCCCAAGAGAAAAGCCTTTGAAAACACAGTGGAAAATGGAAGAAATTTCTTGCCATAAGCAACTTCTTCATTATACACAATGTTTTCTATTCAAAAATACAAAGATTTTTTAAATTTCACCAGCTAAAAATGGTCGTCTACAACTTCTTTAGCCCAGTCTAAAATTGTGTTGTGTGGGAATGGGTTAACTAAAACATACTCAAACATACAGGACATTGATTACCAGCAACTTTCAGAAGCAAATCACGAAAGTTTTCTATACCTAAACCCATATCATTCTGTTAATTCTAGGAACTACGAGTAAAACAAGTGGAACATTTAAAAATTAAAGGACAAAATCTTTGTCCAAAATCCGAAGTAAAGCCAAGTGTATTTTAGACTGGTACCACTGTCGACTTTAACAAAGCCAAAAGTCGACGGCGGTACCGGTCTAAGTGTATTTCTGAAAAAGTTCTCTGATATTTTACTTTTTCATTTTTTGCATGATGGGTTGTAGTTTAAGTAAGTGTTATCATTTCTTTTATTATTTATGACATATGGAATGACCAATCATTCTATTGAATCAAAGTTGAAATACAAAATGATAAAATATGAAACGTGTTTTGTTCATAATTTTAACTTGAGGTAATGTGGACAATACCAAAGATCTGCATCGTTTTACTCAAATGTTTGGGCTGTCGTGTGTATTTCCGTTTAGTTATCGTCACTACCGTAGCACATGCCCATATGAGCGACGCCCCCAGAAGACGGTTAGTTGTTAGGGGGGATAGTGCAAGGATACAGGACGAAACTGCTGAGAGCTCCGCCTGGTTCTTTAACGTGCTCGGTGGATAACACCGTCACACGGGGCCTCGGTTTAACGTCTCATCCGAAAGACAATTAGTTTGTTAGTTGATATGGTCAGCCCAGGACTCGAACCCGTGATCTTTCTTTGAAGTCAAGTGCTCTACCAACTGAGCTAATCGGGCTGGTAATATTCAACCAGTTTAAATAGTTGTTTTGGTGTTTTTGAATGTAATAACGAGGACTGATTGACTAAGACTTTGGCCTCGTCCAATCAAATTCCTTGTCATCAAAGTTTTAATTGGGTTCATGAAAAAGACTACACTATGTGACGCTTCCCGAGATTCGTAAGATTTTGGCAAAATCCACCAGATAGAGTTAACAGTTAAAATGTCAAACAGCCCAGCATGTATTTGATTGATAACATCAAATTACTGATAGCACTGGCAGCAGATTCCCTATCTGTTTATTTATTTTGGGTTAATGGGCATTATGATGAACCAACACAAATTTGTTTTAGTTTCACATTTGTGGTCAAGAGAACAGAGCTCATGCATTCAATAAACAACCATTTCCCAAAGAGTTTTAAATCTAAGTTCTGTAAGTTTACAGGTGTGTGTAGAAAGAAACATTAATTAGAGATTTGATGAGCTATTTTAAACCATTCCCACACAAGTTTAGACTGGTCAAAATTGAAAGAAGCTGCTTGAGATAAGTTGATGGAATTTTTTTCATCATTTTGGATAAAAAAAACCATTGTGAATAATCCACAATGTTTTCCAAAGCTGTTGAGGGGCGTAAAAAGCAGGGGTTGTGGGAATGGGTTAATACAAAGAGAGAGATGCAGACAGTTCAAAAAATGTTACATACATCTTTATTCATTAATATCAATACCTTTAAGTTAACTTATTACCACACTGTCTGGCATTTTTGTGCACTGAAGAAATATACCTTGAGAAAAAAACATTATGGAAAAAGAGAAATTGTAATCTCTCCCTTCTCCCAAGTTTTTCCCCATATATTGCAATAATTCCTCAATTCAAATGCACTTGTACATGTCGTGTGCAACCTCTTTAAACGTTGATAAGTCTGAAATTTGTCGTCTGGTAATGGGTTAATTGAAATGCTTCCATACGAAAAGCATTAGCTGATAATGATATATATAAAGGATCTTTTGAATGCTGCGTTTCGGACTGGTAATTTGGTTAGTTGATCAAAAAAAAAAAAAAAAAAAGAAGAAGAAAAAAAAACTTGAGAAGGAAAGAAGCTTAATGTCATGGCCAAGTCTTCTGTTTCACCTTCAATTCATATCGCTTGGTTGAGAACACTGTAGATTTGAAATGTTTAAATGAATTCCATTTTTACTTTATTTCATTGTGATTCTGATGTTTTCTTTTTTTAAATTGCTTAAACAAAAAAGTTATATGAATATATCACAGATGAACTTTATTATAACATAAGATTGATTCAAAAACATTGCCAATAATAGTCATAATGGTAATAGATTTGAAAACAGATATCAATATCAATAAATTATGAAAACCCAAGCTGTGTATTTATACCAAATTGGAGTTAATCCCTTATCAATATATCTTCATCATTGTTGTTGAGCTTCAAAAACCTCAAAGCTACAGCTTATTAAGCCGCATATATCATACATTTTCCATGCAAAATAAATACAGCTCGGAAATTTTTTTGTTGAGATAGAAAAGGATATCAACCGGTATCATTTTCCATAATGTATTTATTATCTGTGAAATTCTTTTACCAATATACGAAAAAAAGTTTTGTAAGTAACCCTGAAATTTGTTTAACCCATTACCACACAATCTTGCTTTTAATAGCCCACAAGAACTATGCTTTGAAAACACATAGAAAAATCAAGAAATTGCTAACTGTGCAATAAGCAATTTCCTTTTTAGCTCAAGGTGAGCTTTTGTGATCACCCCGTGTCCGTTGTGCGCCGTCCATTGTTCTCCGGAAGTTGTTAACAATTCTTTAAAAATCTTCTCCTCTGTAACCATTTGGCAAATTTCAACCAAACGTGGCAGGATGTTTCTTGGATGACCCTTTTAAAACTTGTTCGTGAAATTTTATTTGCAAAAATAGGGTCGTGGAAAACACGGTCTTATCAGACTATAGAGATGTAATGGAATATTTCTTTAAAAAATCTTCTTCTAAACCACAAGGCCGATTTTAACCTAACTTTGCAGGAATGCTTCTTTGGGCATACTTTTCAAAATCGGACCAGGCTTATCAGACTTAGACTAATCATGAAATAATTCTTTAAAAATCTTCTTTTCCTAAAGCATTCGGCCAATTTAGTCTTAACTTTGCAAGAATGTTCCTGAGGTGACCCTTTTCAAAACATGTTGATGAAATTTTGACCAATTTGAACCAAACTTGGCAGATATTTTCCTTGGGTGGTACTTTCAAAACTTGACAAATTTCGGAAAGGATATGTGCCGCTGCTGGGGATCGAACCCAGGACATCCCATGATTTTCGACCCCTGGAGAAGAGAACTTTTTGTACGTAAGGGCAAATTTTTCTGTAACAAAGTACAAAATTATTTAGTTATGCTACATACCAAATATGAATGTCCTTCAACTTATATTTCATAAGAAGAAGACTTTTAAAGTTTCTCAAATTTGGAAAACGCCAATTTTTTTTACCTCTGGGGCAGGACCATGTATTATCCCGGGGCTATGATTTTAGCTAACATGGTAGAAAACCCTTATGATTACATTCCAGAATTGTAGATAGGGAGCAGAAGACTGTTGAAGATGGTCTAGTTGAGCATTTTTACAGACGCCCAGGAATGGGGCGGGTTTTTTTTATCGTTCGGAAATAATTTAATCAAAATTGATAGATAATAGTCAGGCTATGCTACATTTCTAATACAAATGCTCTTGGTCTTGAAATGAAGATTTTTTCTTATTTAAAGTTAATCAAATTTTTGCGCTTTTTCCTATTTAGGTCACTCAATGCCGGACCGTTTTTAACCCCAGGAGCACAATTTTAAGTGTGAAATATGAATGTTCTAGACGAGATAGTTTACGAGGAAAAGTCTTTTGAACTTGCTCTGATTATGCATTTTTCCAAACTTTGGACCTCAGGGGCAAGGACTTTTTTGACCCTAGGGATAAAACTTTTTTAACCTTGGCAGAGAATCATGTGATTATGCTACATATGAAATAATGATGCCTTTTGCTTTATAGTTTCTAAAAGAAAATCCAAAGATTCACTTAAATTTCCCATTTTCAAATGCCGCGGTAACCAAAGTTTTTCACGGAATGAAATTCTTTAATCAACTTCTGTAGAGCTTCACTCAAGGAACATCCCTGCAAAGTTTCAGCTTGATTAACCTAATGGTTTTGGAGGAGAAGATTTTTAAATAAATTGTGGGCGGACGGACTGACGATGGACAATGACCAATCAGAATAGCTCACCTCGTCCACCCCGTATTTTGTGCTCAGGTGAGCTAAAAATCTGCTTCTCAGAAACAAGTTGATGGATTTCAATCAAGTTTCACTTGAATAGTCATTTGGTGACTCTTTTTCAAATTCAATCAGTTTTGATCGGTTTAAAACATTCCTTTATGGTCGTGGCTTATATCCATATATTGTATCTTGAAAACATCATTATTTTGCTCAATTAGTACAATCAGGCCTGTGGAGCGACACAGGCACTGAAGTGCCTCTAGTTTCAAAGTGGCATAGAATGCTCCACAATCAAACAAGAGGACCATGATGGTCCTAAATCGCTCACCTGAGGCATCTGCAAATTACAGTACTTTTTAGTATAAAAAAGACACAACTTGAGCAAAATAAATAAAACAAATATAAGATTTTTGGCTTTGTACAAAACAATCCAGTAATGCTTTACAATAAGAATGAATTCCTTTGGCTTTAAACTATCCGATAATTTGTCACCCTCAGGGAAAATAGGTTTGAAAAAAAAAACATTTTAAAAATTTCCTTAAGATTCCCATTTTCAAATGCCGCGGCAATCAGAGTTTTTGACGGAATTAAATTTTTTTAACAGCTAATGTAGAACTTCACCTAAGGAACATCCTTGCAAAGTTTCAGCTTGATTGGCCTACTGGTTTAGGAGGAGAAGATTTTTAAAGAAATTGTTGACGGACGGACGGACGAACGACGGACAACGACCGATCACAATAGCTCACCTCGCACTTTGTTCTCAGGTGAGCTAACTAGGGAAAAAAGGGAGGATAAGTGTGCTCTTTTCTATCTATATAGATACCAAGTCTCATAATACAACCACTGTCTTCAATTTATTGATGAAGACATAAGTCACAAGTGGTGCAAATCTTTTTTGAACTTTTTTTAAAAAAAGTTTGCATTGATATAAATTGTGTGAAACAATTCACCTTTTTTTTTTAGAAAAATAATTTTTAGTTACATTATAATGTCTGTAAAAAATCACATATTTTCTTATATGATACTGAAAATAATTTTCGAATAGCATTACCTTATGACGAATGGCGACTGTCAATCAAGAAATCGTGTTAATATAATATTAAAATTAAATGTTAGGTGAAACTGTATTGTAATGGCAACTCCTGGAGAATATGGTTGATCTGGCCGATTACAAAACTTCCTTCAATTGAATGAAATAAAAAAAAAAGTGTGAGAAAATTTTACAATAAACTTTTTTTCTGTCAATATTTTCCCTAGCGCCTCACAAAATGGACTTCAAAAAAGAAGATATAAGTAAATGGCAAATATATCTTGTAGTCAATATCTCTCTATATATGCGGTGTATATTACTATTTTGAAAACATCGCAATAAAGGAGAAAGTTTAGTTGTATTTATCTCGAACATGTCCTTTTTTTTTTTTTTTTTTTTTGTCAATGAGCAATCTACATGTATATATATTAACCTGTCTATTTGTCTAATCCACTACCATGCAACCTAATTTTAGACTAGTTCAAATTGAAGGAGGGTGTAGATGACAAGTCAAAGTTTCTTGCTATTGAACATCGAGTGCCAAATAGGATAGAAAGTGTAGAATGATGGATCTCCCTTTTGTTTAACAATAAATAGGTTGCTTATTAAAAGAAAGAAACTGAGAGATGAGACTTTCAGTCTAGCAGGCTTATCAGTCAATCTAATAATAATAAAGAGGGACCAAGGTCAAACATTCAGCATGGACAGACCCTTGTAATTAATAGCCTCTTAATAGATTGGAATGAAGATAACATGTCATGGATCTGTATTTACCGCTGCCTCAATTTGAGGTCAAAATCTCGGGAAGCGTTACATAGTGACTAGTTGGTGTATACGGGCCCGGGACTCTCACACACTCTAACTGTATCATAAAAACTCATTCGGCCTGCGCAAAATGCAGCTGATAAAATTCGGTACTTTGGATGCTTCTTTTATATGATAGAAACAAACAAGTAAATGGATAAAACCCTAAAACAAATAATTTATCCACAAATCAAAGTATTCATTAAACTGAAAGTAACATTGATCGACATTTTTGAGTTGCGGTTGTCGCAACTCTCAGGCCCTTCAGGGCTTTGATTTTTTATTTATTTATTTTTTTTTTTTTTTTGTTTGGCGACTTGATCGTTCAACTACAGCTTATCGAATTTCCAGAAGAAATTTTGATACGTTTAATAATATTGCTTCGGTGGATTTGTCGATTTTCAGGTGATCACATAGTGATACAAGGGAAATAATTGCTACCACTTTACTAGGCAGTCCTACACTTAAGTGACTTCCAGCCAGAAATTTCCTGGAGAAAGTAACTGTAAATGAATTTTCTGTGGTCAGTTAAATATGCAAACTGACCCTCAGATCACCCCCAGGACACCAGATTGGTATGTTTACTGATAAGCCCGGGATGTAATTTGAGTAACTTGAGTATTAACTTTGTAATGGTGATAAATCCAATTCTCGATCATGAGAGGCTTTTATCAGCCCAACTACTTTTTAAGTGAAACATTCACTCTGTGTATATCAGCAATTCCATATTAAATCATTATCACAAAATTTGCCCTTTTGACAAACTTAAGAGTTTAGAAAAGTAGAGTTGAAAAAGAAGCAATTTCTAATTATGAAAAACAATGTTTCTTACATAAATGACATTTTTCAATTTGAAAGCTTTTTAAAATGCTGTATTGGTAGGTTTAGCTCACCTGAGCACAAAATGTGTTCTTTGTGAGCTATTGTGATCGGTCATGGTCCGGCATCCGTCTGTCTGTATGTCCGTTCATAATTAAAAAAATTCTTCTACTCCTAAACTATCATGGAATTTTAACTAAATCTCACAGAAATGATCCTTAGGTCATGTTCTTTCAAAATACCTCAAAAAATTGATATCCATGTAAAACTGTTGGTTGCTATGGCAACCAAGGGAAAATAATTAAAAAGTCTTCTCCTCCCAAGCCATAATGCCAAGAGATTTGATATTTGCTAGAAATTATTATCTATTGACCCTCTCCCTAAATACTTCAAAGAATTAACGTATCTTGAAAATTAGCCCTTTTCTTTGCAATCCCTGATTTACATAGAAATAAAGAAAGAACTCTTTGAAAACCCCTTTCTCGAAAAGCATAAGGCCTGAAGCTTAGATATTTGGTATAAATCATTATCTTTTGATCCCTCTTCAAAGAATAACCGTATCTTGAAAATAAGCCCTTTTCTTTGCAATCCCTGATTTTACAGGAAATCTTTGAAAACCCTTTTCTCCCAAGCCATGAGGCCAAAAGCTTTGATATTTGGTATAAATCTTCATCTTTTGGCCCTCTATCAAAATACTTTATAGAATTACCGTATCTTTAAATTTAGCCCATTTCTGTGAATTCCCTAAAACACATAGAAATGAAGAAGGAAATCTTTGAAAGTCTTTTTCTCTCAAACCATAAGGCCAAAGCATTGATACTTGGTATAAACCATCATCTTGACCTTCTACTGAAATACTTGGAAGAATTAACTTACTCTGAATATTAGCCCTTTTCTAAATGATCCTGTTTTTACATATGAATAAAGAAGGACATCTTTGAAAATCTTCTTCTACAAAGCTGTAAGGCCTAGATGTGTATTATCTAGTGTATATCAAAACCCTTTGAACCGCTACCAAAAATCTTCATAGAATTATCGTATCTTAAAAGTGAACCGATTTTTGTGTGATCCCTGCTTTTACATAAAAAGAAAATCTTCTTCTCCCAAACCATATGGCCCAGAGCTTTAATATTGGGCATATATCAATACCTATTGATCCTTCACCAAATTACTTCATAAAATTACCGTATTCACAAAATAGCCTTGTTCTGTGCAATTCCTGATCTTAGAAAGGAACATATCTTTGAAAATCTTCTTCATCTAAACCATAATGCACAGGGCTTTGATATTTGGTATGTATCAATGCCTATTGACCCTTCATCAAATTACTCCAAAGAATTATCATACTCTGGAAATTAGTGCTATTTGGTGGGGTATTCAATATACTTAATATTAAAGGAGGAAATCTTCTTCCCCAAAATGAATAGGCAGAGGGCTTTGATCTTTTGTACATATCATAAAGCCTTGAGTCATCACACTCAGGGGAGCGATATAGGACCCTCATGATCCTTATTTAAATTTTAATCAAGCCTAAAATACTTTTACTACAAATTGCTAACCCTAGCTGTATTAAATCACTGGGTCTCGCAGCCCTCGGTAATAATTGGTGCAATTTTCAATTAACAATGGATTCCTGGTATTTCTCACACCAGTACTACTACTACATCCTTTCCTAGCCCCCAGCTGCTCTCCCTTTAGGTTTACGATTATCCACCCATTGGTGAGAGACAAATATCGGAAAGAATATGTTCCGCCGCCGTTGAGAGATAAACGGACAAATCTTAGTAAATATTCTCCTTGCAGTCCATAAGGCATTTGGCTTTCAAATTTTGTAAGTAGCATCGCCTTATCAAGTTATGTTTTTTTTTTATAAAATACTATAAACTATCAGTCTTCGACCAACGTAAGCCCAGTGTGTTGTGGGATCACAGATTTTACATAGAGAAAAAGAAGGACGTATTATAAAAATCTTCCTCAGAAACCATGAAGCCTGTAGAGCTTCCAAATTTTGCATGTAGCATTTCCCTATGGTGCAAATATATTTCAGGTATATAACTTTCTTTATAAACTTAAGCCCTATGTTGTTGGGCCTCGAATTGAAGAAGAAAGGAATCTTTGAATAATCTTCCTATACCATGAGGCCAGGAGATTTCAGTTTATGCCCTGTTGGTACTGCAATAAAATACTTAAAATGTTTATTCTTAGATCAACATATAAATAATTTGTTCCGAGATCCCAGATTTCTTTTATTTGGAGATTCATAATTTAAAAGAAAATCTCCTAAACCGAAGACTAATACAGACAGCATTACTTTATAGTAAATCAAAGTACTGAAAGCTACCAAAGTATTCTTTTGTTCAATAATCTTCTTTGTCAAACGTTATCATGATAAAGAAATGAGGTTAAAGTAACAAAGGAGTTAACCCATTCCCACACAATTCCTCCTGTTTACGCCCATCAAAAATTAGTTGTGGAGAAATGATGCCATGATACTTTAGAGAAACTAAAGGGCTAGAATATGGGCTATTTTCATCAAATATACAAAGTTTGAAGTGGTTAGGTTGATGATTATAATGTCAAGCAGCTGTTGACAGCATCGACTTGAAACTTGATGAAGCGGTTCATCTAGGGGTTCTCAAATGCGCTTACCGAATTTAGGTCCGCACCTTACCCACTTCCTGTTTTAGGATGTCAACAAGTTAACCCAATGAATTCCCCATATTTCATCGGATTTACTTTAAACATTAGGATAGATCTTTTAGAAATTTGGTCTGATCAATCAAGAATCAAAATCATGGGACAAGGGACTTCATGGAAATTTCACCACAAAATCTTTGTTTACACCACAAAGTCCACATGCAGTTTTCATCAAACTTTCACAGAATGATTTTATAATCCTAAGAATTGATTTTTTTAAATGGGTAAGGTTAATAAAGTATCACGGGAAAAGGGGACTTATGAAAACTTGATTGAAATGCCCTTATAACATAATAATGTTCATAGTTTTAATCGGATTCTCTTCAAAGATGCAAGGAATAATTGTGAAACTGGAAACACTTGAAGAGGGGCCTTATAGATTATCATTCAAAACAATCTTTAAAATGTATGCGATGAAGTCCACAATTATCACCAGATTGTCTTTAAAATTTCACAGACCAGTTGTAGGGTCGTAAAGAAAGTTCCTTTCGGAAATAGAATAGGTCTATAAGAAAACAAAGGAAAGGGGGTCATATTGATTGTTGCTCAATATAATAAAGGGGATAAAGTCCAATTAGTTATTTTCATTTTATGCATTCTTCTTTAAGCTATTAGCTTCCTTAAATTTTATGTTACTTTAAGGGAAAACTTGATGGTCAGTAGAGCGCCTCAGGCCCTGATGGGTCTCTTGTTAGGAAGAGAGCCTTAAAATTTCTGAAGAGTAGGGTTTATTAAACCTGTTTTAACAAAAGATGTTGCATAATAAAATTTACTTAATTTTTAAAGACACTGAAATATACCAAAGATATAATTGTTTAACCCATTCCCCCACAATGTCGCTTTTGACACACATGAAGAGGAGCAATTTGGAAAACATTGTGTAAAATGCAGAAATTGCTTGTTGCAACCATTCTATCCATTTTATACCCATAAATTTGAAAAAAAAAGCCACTACAATTTCACAAATCTTAAATTGTCGTTTAATTGCAGCTCCTTTTAATTTGGACCGGTCTAAGATGTTGCCGCCTGGTAATAAACTAAAATAAAGTACTTACTATTTACCCCACAATGCAGGACATAGATAAGAACAATTTTAATATGAATGACCCATTACACTTAAAAGAACCATCTTAAGATTACAACAAGCAGTTGGATCAAAGAGAGTCTTTACTTGTCAAGTTTAGTCAATGCAAACACACAAACTCATTGTACAGTAAAGTAGAATGACCATGTGTAATGAAGGTAATCCCTCTGGAAAATAAATATAAGTATTATCTTTGCAAATACTATTCAATATGATTTCAAACCTTTCATAAGATGGGTAAATGTAAGCATATAAGTAGGAATTATGGGCTGGCTATTTAGACTTAAAACCAAGGCAGGTACCTTACATGCACCTCTGTATTTTACATGACATATCATTAAATCAGGGTGTAACCTTTTTAAAAAATATACATTCAATAGTCCAAAATCACTTGATACAGTAAAAGTGTGGTTGAAATGGAAAATCTGTCTGCTTGGAGAAACATAAAATCAACAGAATGAATATGAATTGTAACACTGATAAGCCCAAATGTGTGACTTCCTGTTATCAGGATTGTTGATCTAATGGTCGGTCAAAATAGTTTTATTGCCCCCATGCTGTTAAACTCCCAAAGAATGCCAGAATGACCGTTACAGTGATACTGAGATCAGATTTTATCTTGATTCACTAGTGAATATTTTCAGGCACTAAAGTATCTGACTGTAGGAATATTTTCATGGATTAAAGTAAGTTGCATGCATCAAATCAAATTGTCAAAAAATGTAATTCATGAATGAGTGTCCTTTGTTTAAGAGTAAATTCAGGCTATGGTGCGAATCAGACGCTCAAGCGTCTTTATTTGTTACATGTTACTTGCATTACATTTTGCTACATTACCTCGTCTTATATCGAAGTCGAACTTCCTATTTGGAGTCAATGGGCGTGTCCAGCGATCCGTCATTTGCCGAATCGAAGAGTCGATTTGCCAAATAATTTATTCATTTGCACCGGTAATGGACATTCGCGTCAATAATCTCCGGTTGACGACTTGTTCAAGCTGCTGTCACGATGTTTAGGACGCGAACAAACGATTTACTTCTTATTTCATACTCCCGACCATATTTTTGATATCTGACTTGAACTACCTTGTTGGAGGTCATTGGCCTACCGTCGTTCTGTCAATTAGAGCATGTCAATAAAAAGATCGTCCAATCGGATCACTATTTCAGACTTGAACCGCAATATTTTCTTGAACACTTGCTTAAAGCCATTTAGAAGTTGATGAATTACCGATTTCGATATAAAGGTTGCCCACTAATTGTTGTTTACCTTTTGTCCTCTGTGATGAACACATTTGGCGTCTGTTATACAAACAAACAAAATACCGATTGACCAATCAAATAATCCAATTAATACGCCCGTATACAAGCTGTAATTATTCTATTTCGGTCCTAAACCAACGATTTAACCTATACTTATGTCCCTGACCACATAATTTACAAAACTGCCATGTTGTAGGTCAGTGGGCGTGGCAAGCGAACCGTCAATTGGAAAAGCACTAATTCCATAGCGCGACGGTCGTTTATTAGTGTCCTGGGGCTCAATTCCTTAACCGTTTTAGCTCCGCTGGCTAGAAGCCAGCGAGCGATTGTCATGGCGTTGTGTCGTGCGTGCGGCCGTTAACTATTACTTTCAAAATCTTTTCAGAAAAGACTAAACAGAATTCAACCAAATTTCACAAATGATCCATTGGTGACCCTTTAACAGACTCTTTCATAGAATTTTAATCAGATGAAAACGTGGCTTTAATTGGTATGGCTTGTTTCGATATATGGTAAAACCTTTAAAAAACTTCTTCCAGAAACCAGTAGATGGATTTCAATCAAACTTTACAGGAATGATCATTGGGTGACCCTTTGTCAGATTCCGCAAAGAATTTTGATCGTATGAAAAACCTGGCTTAGATGGGCGGGGCTAATTTCCATGTATGGTAAAACCCCAAGAAATCTGATGATGAAAAATTCAACCAAATTTCACTGGATTGATCTTTGGGTGACTCATAATCAGATTCCTTCAACGAATTTTGATAGGACAGAAATCATGCATCTAATATGATCCTTTTGTGACCCCGTATTAGATTGCAAAAAAGAAAAAAAAAAGATTGGCGTTGAGCATTGATTTAATGGATTGGGCTAATTTTCATATATAGTACACAGAGAAAACCTATACTATCAACTCTGATTACAAACGATTATATTTTTCAACAAAATTTCACAAAATGATCCTTTTGGTTAGATGCACTAGCCGGCGCAATGTAAGTGAAAAAACCTAAGTGGAATAAAAGCCTGTTGAAAAGCGGCGTTTAATGACACACAAATAAACTCCCACTTTTGTGTGACATTGTCATGTGCGATTGCCGAAAGACTTTTAATTTGATACAACGGCCCGAACCCTGTAATGGGGGCGTATGTAGTATAGCCTTCCCTGTCAACCTGGTCGAAATGAGTAACATTGGTGAAAAATAAAGCATTGCGTGTTTGATAAATATACTGAGGGAAAAAAGTTTAGCAATTTCGTACGTTACAGCCAATTTCTCCGTTGTCTAGCTTTGGATTCAAACCATATTTTCACACATCGATCTTTTATGTGTTAGCCACAATATTTAAAAAAATCAGATGATTTCAAGGTCATACGTGTTTGTTGTACAATGTCAAACATGGTAGGGGTAAGGAAGTAAAAGCAACACAAAGATTTAATATCTTGTGTGTCCACCGTTTGCGCCAATAACGGCATCACAGCGTCTTCTCATGCTGGCAATGAGCCTACGATTAATGGCCATAGGGATACGACCCCATTCCTGACGCAGAACACGTTCCAGGTCTCTAACGTTATTAACGTCATTCCTGTCTCTTACTCTCCTACCCAGATGGTCCAGAAGGTGTTCGATCGGAGACCGATCCGGTGATTTGGCTGTAAAAGGTCCAACGTGTGCCGAGCGACATGTAGGCGAGCATTATCTTGCTGAAAATGGTAGCAAGCCCTTGACGCAAGAACGGCAATACCACTGGCTGGACAATTTCGTTGCAGTATCGAACGGCATTTAAGTTTCCCTGAATAGCTACCAAGTCAGTCTTGCCACGGTATGATATACCACCCCAGACCATGACGCTGCCGCCTCCAAAACGGTCATGTTGAATGACGTTGGAGGGATCCAACCTTTCGCCATCACTCCTCCAAACACGTACCCTGCCATCCGCAAACATCAAATTAAAACGGGATTCGTCTGTGAATAGGACCTGATTCCACATTCGTCTTGGCCATCGACGGTATGCACTTGTCCAATTCAATCTTGCATGTCTGTGTACACGTGTCAAAGGAATGCCAACGTAAGGTCGTCGTGCGCGTAAACGTGCCGAACGAAGTCTGTTTCTTACAGTACGAGCACAGACCCGTGTTCCCGTTGCATTTCGGACCAAACCGGCTATACGAGTGCTATTGAGGAAGCGATTACGCCGTGAACACGTCACGATGTGATTGTCCTCACGTTGGGTAGTCTTACGTGGTCTGCCTGAACGTGGTCTGTCTTTGACGGTGCCTAATAGACGATACTTTGTTCTAAGTCTTGAAATGGATCTTTGGCTCACGCCAAAATGTTGAGCCACCTCTTTTACCATCATACCACTAGCCAGCATACCGATGGCTACGTTCCGTTGGTCTAAGTTAAGCCCTGGGCGACGTCCCATTTGAATTTGTTTAAATGTTTCAATGAGTTATCTTGTTATTGATGCTAACCAATAAACTGGGATAGATATTGTGGATATAGACTTCACGTACATGTGGAAGCACGTGCAGAACATGTTTCAGCAAAATTGCGTCAGACAGCCTTTAGAAGCGAGGAAAACGTGCTCTTAATGCATAATTAGTTAGTTAGCTTTTAAAAATTGCAAACGAGACTGATTTTATAAGGTTTATACATGTACGTTGAAAAATAATATAGGTCGAAAAAAATTGCTAAACTTTTTCCCTCAGTATACAAACACACCCACAACGGATAATTTTCAGAATGACATTGAACCCGACAATGCTGGATGACAATGACCTGGTTACAGAAAGGTGTTGCCACTAGAAATACGCATATGAATTATGAAAATCCCTACCATTAAAATATTATGATCATTGTTATTATGCCCCAGCATCGATAGATCGGGGGGGCATATTGTTTTACCGGTGTCCGTCTGTCTGTCCGTCCGTCTGTCTGCAAAACTTAACTTTCCAACTAAACATTTTCCTATAACTTCATCCCTGATTAAGTTACAATGCTAATATTTGGTATGTAGATAGGTCTCAACAAGGCGCAACTGGGGAAGGTCATTTCATCAAGGTCAAGGTCAAAATTTTAACCCTTTTCCCTAAAACAAAGAGAAAAAAAATCATCCGTTTCTAAAGAATTCCTGTTTCGGGGGCACAGTGTTTCACAAACACATCTTGGGTTGTTTTTTTTTCTGTCCGTCCATAATTTATTTAAAAATCTTCTCCTCCTAAACCAGTAGGCCAATCGAGCTGAAACTTTGCAGGGATGTTCATTGGGTTAAGTTCTACAAAACTTGTTAAAAGAATTTCATTCCGTGAAAACCCTGGTTGTCGCGGAATTTGAAAATGGGAAGTTTTAGTAAATCTTTGATTTTTTTCTCAGACACTGCAAGGCCAATGGCATTTTTATTTCATATGTAGCTTAATCACATGGTTCTCTACCAAGCTTTCAAAAATTTAATCTCTTGGGTCAAAAATGGCTCTGCCCCTGAGGTACAAAGTTTGGAACATGCTTAAAAAGAGCAAACTCGAAAGACTTCTCGTAAACTATAAGGTCTAGGACATTCATAATTTATTTGTAGCATAACTAGATGGTTTGTACTTTATCACTTAAAATTGAGCCTGTGCGTGACATTTTCAACCATTTCGCATGTGCGTGACTCGCATACATTGAGCGCCTTGGACAGCCATTCGGGGCAATTAGAACATTCGTTGATTGTTTAAAGAAGCCTTGGGTCAGTATCTATCTACAGAGCGCAGAGTGAAGACTCTGATCAGACTGTGCGGATGCACAGACTGATCTGAGTCTTTACTTGGCGCACATGTGTAATGGTTGGAAATGTCACTCACGCGCTCAATTGTTCTCCTATGGTTAAAACGGTCCTGCACTAGGGGTCCAAAATAGGGAAAAATGCAAAATTTGAGTAAGAAAAACAATAACAATTCTTCACTTTAAGGCCGAGGGCATTTATATTTTGAATGTAGCATAGCCTTGTTATCATCTATCGATTTTGATTGAATTATGTCTGTAGGGTAAAAACACCACTTCCCTGGGTGTCCAAAGTTCGTAAAAATGCTCAATTGGACCATGTTCATCAGTCTTCTACTCCCAGTCTACGAAGTCTGAGACGTTCATGTTTGGTAGATAGCATAGGCAGATGGTCCTCTACCATGTTAGCTAAAAATCATAGCTCTGGGATAATACATGGTCCTGCCCCAGAGCTCAAAAATTTGGGGAAACGCCTAATTAGAGCAACTTCAAAAGTCTTCTCCTTCTGTAATATAAGGTGAAAAGGTGAATGACATTCATATTTGGTATGTAGCATTACTACATCGTTTTTAACTATGTTACGGGAGAAAAATATGTCCTTGGGATCAAAAACACGTCTCTGCTTCAGGGGTCGAAAATTGTGTAAATTGCTTAATTTGAAAGAATTCTCCTCTTAAATATAGGGCCCAGTGCATTTATATTTAAAACATAGCATAATGTTATTGTTATCTACCATGTTTGTATCCTATAGATAGAAATGGCACTTCCCAAGGCATCCAAAGTTATGAAAAACTCACAATAAGAGCATGTTTAAATATCTCCCTTTCCCAATGTATAAGTTGTAATACATTCATATGTGGCTAACAGTACATCCAGATTGTTCTCTACCAAAGTCGCTAAAATCATACACATTGGGTCAAAAAGGCCCCGCCCCAAAAGCCCCAAGTTTGGTAAAATGCTTAATTAGAGCAATTTCAAATTCTTTTTCTCTTAACACTGGTCCACATTAAAAGAAGTTGCAGATGGTAATTAAAGTTTGATCGAAATCTAAATACAAGGAATTTTCAGGATAGAAAACATTCTGAGAAATGGAGAAATTGTTTGTAGCTAGTAAGTTCTCCATTTCTAACAATGTATTCGTAAACTTTTTTCCTTGGGGGCAGGAAAATGTGGGATAGTTTGGTAATGGATTAAACTATAAAGCCATAGGCATCCATATTTATTGTATAGGATTACTCGAAAGTTTCTTACTATACCCAAAATCTTAAATTTGTTTTATTTATTTGGCTCAAGCTGTGTCTTTTTAATACAAAAAGTACTGATATTTGCAGATGCCTCAGTTGGGCGATTTAGGACCAGCATGGTCCTCTCGTTTTGGTTGACACCAACAGGAGTTTACATTTGGATATTAAACGGCGTTAATTTGCAACATTTATGGCCAGTAACATGTAACAAAAAAGTAAAATCGTTTATTTCTGACCTTAAGGACGTAAATGGAGCTTGAATAAGCTGTAGTTACGACGTTAAAGACGCCAAACCAATAAAAAGACTTCAAATAAATGTCGGTAAATTTTGGAGTTCAAACTCACTTCCGGTCTAACGATATTTTCTGATTGATCGATTGGTCCTATCTATGATTGACAGCCGCGATTGGTCAACTGCGACCAACAATTTAAATAAGGCTTTCGCCTGTTTCATTCGTTGGTTGTTGGGTTCTCATTTATGAAACATGTTGAAAATAAAGACTTTCAGAACAAAATCTAATGCAAGACTTATATGAATTATGTCAAACTAAAACTGGCCAATCACACCATACGAGGTGTAAAGTGAAAACCTACATGAAATGTCTAAGGTAAATGTACATTCAATTAAAGCAAACTCTCTTTGTGGCTCAGGAGTTGGGCCGCACACCCGTATTCTAAGAGAAGTCGGTGGTTACTGGTCTCGAATACCGGCCGTGCCGCTGGTCACATTGGTATGTCTCTGGGTAAGAAATTTCAAAGCCCAAAGCCGCATAGTAAATGTGATACCCAGGAAGTTAAGTTCGCTGCACGTATTCATGAATGTGATATAACTGACAGTTAGTTTAAAGCGGCGGCGTTAAACACCATACAAAACCAATCAAGTAGGGGTCATAAAAATCTTGTCATCATAATCGTACATACCCGGGGCATTACAAAAAAGATAAGATAGAATCCGCTTTTTTGAACAGTGTTTTGTATACAAATATATTGAAATCGACCCTAAAAGATATCGTATTTTAGTATTAATCGGGAAGGACGAGTTGAATCGGATCGGCCGCCACCAAAAACACCATTCTGTGCTACTTTAGTTTGCTTACTTTTTGGATGCCCCTCGTAATAATTCCCATGAGCCACTGTCAATCATAAATATATCGATTTTGGGAAATTATGCCGTGATCTATAAATATCTTCAGGGGGGAATTTCCACGAAAACGAATAGACCTTTTCACGGTCTCACAGCGCATGCGTCAAATCGAATCTCGTTAAAGGCGATATTTACCCGAGACTTTGTCACGTGATCGATTGCGGGGAGTCGATAATTTATCACTATATAATCCTATATAAATTGTCTATTTTGAACGAGCAAAAATAAAGGTTAAAAATCAAAATTTTGGTGCAAAAAGGGTTTCAATATGTGGGCAGATATATGCAGACTAGTTGTAGCGAGTAATAGTGATGTATTAGTAACAAAATTAAGTTTAAAACGACCTGGTGTCTAGGCCATATGAAACATTACGTACCTCGAGTTTTGCGAAAATTACCCTTTCATAGAATAATATCTCTTACGAAATAAGATATTTTGGACATATTTTTAACTCCCCCCCCCCCTCACACACATACAAGGAAGGAAAAGTAAATAGTTATAGTTTGACACTCGACGCAAACACTGAATGATTACGTTGATGAATGGAAAATCCCGCCTTGCAGTATACGGACAAGTGTCAAACATCTTGACAGATATAATATTGACTAAAATAACATTCCAATATTAATCCATTCCCAATGAATGAATTTTTTGACTGGTCCAAAAGAAGCTGCAGACGACATTTTAGAGCTAATGGAATTTAATTGTTTATTTATTTTCTTTTTTTCCTTATGGAACAGGAAAAATATTGTGGTTACCGAAGAAATTACTTTATCCAAGCAATTTCTTCATTTTCCACAATGTTTTCATTTGCTTCTTCTCAAATTGACATTCGCAGCGTTCTGGTAATAGAAGTGTTGGAGGAAAGGAGAAAATATATTCTTTGATTTATATAATCTGCTTTTCGTCTAGATATGCCATATACCGATTAAAAAGTGTATATGGAAATTCAAAATTGAAAGCACTATATATTAGCGAAAAAAGGATTATTACAGAAATCATAATAGTATGATGACGATGTTAACAATGCGAAGAAAAGAATGAAAAATAGAAATAATCAAATGTAATGATTATAATGGAGTGCTGTTCGTCAAACAGTCTTGATGTAAAGGGTTCCCTTTGGTATATCACATATCTTTATGGTGTTATGTGTAGACGGCAACATGTCACCAAGCATCCAATAAACAACACCGCACACTCTTTATGTATATTAGTAAAATTTAGGAATTGATTAAACAATTTTGTCTTTTTATGTTTCAACCGATATGCCGCCAAGTACTGGGCCCTGATCGACGAATCAAAGAATCCGACCAGACGTCGTTTTCAATCGGCACGGGAATATTATTGCATGATATTTATTTATTTATCATTATCATTTCAATCTTTTACCAAAACAAAAATAAATTGAATACGCTTAACAACTTTGAGTGGATATTTTTTGCTGTGGGATATATATTATCATAAAAAGATGGGTGGAAATGACAATTGTTGCGTGGCAGATTGTAGATCGACAAGGCATAACTCTAATATATCCTTCCATAGAATTCCGAAGAAACCCGAGTCTAGAAGAAAATGAAGGATAAAGGCAACTGGAAGAGTCCTCCATGGAAGAAATAAATTTGCACCAACGAATAATTCTTTATTTTGTGGTCGACATTTTGTGAATGGGAAGAGAAGTGATGATCCAACGTCTGTGGACTTTATACCGACAATGAATCTTCCGGTGACTTTGCCAGTAACATTGAGGCAGAGGAGAGCTACTGTTTCCAGTATGAAATCGTCCAAATATGACGGAGCAGACGAAACCCATGTGAAAGAAAACTGTAGCGTGTGTTACACTAAGAAACGCGTTTTGTTGCCAGAAATTGATCTAAGAAATGTGCAGAACGAAGTTCAGATTTCTCATGAGCGGTCATATGAAATGACAGAATGCGAAATGCTTCATTGCCAAATCCCCTGCGAGGTACGATTTCAATTAAAATCTAACGTAAGTTTGGTAGGATTTTCCCTGGTATGAAGCAAGGACACGGGAACTGATTAAATACAAGCTGGTATTTTCCACAGTTTTTTCAATATGACTGAGTCTCTGGACAAATCCATCTTATAAGTATTTAAACGCCTTCAACGACTTGTAAGCCCGGATGCTTTCTTTGTCAAACGACTTGTCCCGCGATTCAGCTAAATATTTTTTTTTAATTTTGATATGTCAAAGGCCGGAACATTTTTTCAAACAATTTTCCCATCTATTGTTCGGATTTGTAAACACTGACTTCACAAAAAGAAACTTGTTTTCTGACATTTTAACACTGTTTAAGTTCGGGGTCGTATCGAGCCTTCTTATTTTCTATTGAGTTTTTCAAACCGGAAGTAAAAATTCCCCGCAACAGGAAAATATTGTTGTTGTTATTTTTTGAAAGCGTCTAACGGATGTAGACTTTTTAGTCATCTGGCGCTTTGCGTGAAAAGGTCTATTAGTAATAGGGAAAGGTGTACAATATAGCATCGTAATTGAAGTAGCCCAGGGTCAGTGTATAATTGTTATTTGTGTAAAATGTAGACATGGTAGAGTAAATACTATAGTGAGGATGACTCGATATATTTATACAATACATTAATACATCTAGTGGTCTACACACGGAATACAAAGACGAAGTGAGTAGCCTGATGTATTTAACCTGTTTAACACATTTTAGATTATCCATTTTCTTTCTATTTTCTCTTGCTATTTTAGCTCGGCTGTTTTCTGAGAAAACCCGGGCTGTTGCATTGACTAGGTCGTCGTCAGCGTCGTGTCGTCCGAAACCTTTGTCATTTTGTAATCATCTCTGGTATTACTGAACGCGTTCACTTGAAACACGGAATATATCTTCACTATTAATCCGTTCCTGTTTTTCAAATTTTAGACCTGTCCAAATTGAAAGAAGTTGCAGACAACAATTAAAAGTGTGTACAATTTAAAAAGTAGCAACAGGGTAGAACATATTACGGGGGAAGAAGAAACAGCTAGCAATTTCCGGCTTCTTTTTCCACAATTTTTCTCCTGGTGACCATACAGGGACGTAAAAAACAGGGATTGTACAGGAAAGGGTTAAACGAGCAATCTATTCCAACAAGGGGGATAACTAAATGCATTTTTTCCCTTTGATATAGACGTTTAACCCACTTCCAAGCACCTGAACAACCGAGTGTTGACATCCGTATGGAGTGCTTTTATTTCTTTTCTATTCTTATCTCTCTCTAGTAAAGAAGTCCACATGGTGAGTTTTTGTGACCGCTTGGTTATGCCCGTCACCTTGCATCTGTCTATCAGCGATATCTTAACATCCTTTCATCCAGTGGACCAATCTAGGGGAAACTTTCCTTGGGACATTCCTTGGGTGTAGCTCTACCATGTTAATACTTTATTCTGGTTGCTGTGTAACTAAATAGGGAAATGATAGTCTATTCATTTCTTAAGTAAAGGCTACTACTTGGTGTATCTCCTGGTGACCATACATCTATAAAAAATGTTAGAATAATGTCCATTGACCACGGCAAATTAGAACTTATTCAAAGAATAATAGGGTAAAAATATTGAGAGGAAAGAAGAAAATGCTTATTATAAGTAATTTCTCCTATTCCTGTATTTTTTCTGTAGTGAAAAATCATATGGCCGTGAAAACAACTGACACCGTGTTTAATAGGAAAAAACCTGGTTAATGCTCTCAAGCATCCAGTCAGGGGGGCGTTTTCCTAGGCCATTGACTATCTTTTTATTTTAACCCTGATCATGCTGAACCCGGAATATTTCTGTTTTGGCAGGAGGTATATACAATTAAAGCCTGCACATAAGTGCAGTCTGAACTTGGTCTACACCTCCAGTTTGTTCCCTTTAAGCCAGAGTTGTTTAAATAATCAAATTTCAAAAGGAATATTTACACTCATTAAGACTTTCCGGTGCTATCAGTCCTTTGATTGTACGCAATTCTGTATAGGTTTTAATTCAGCATGACATGGGATAAAATACTGACATCAGGCGACATGCCTATTACTTTATCTCAAACCAACTTTATGCTGGCAAGCCCCTAGACTGGTACCACTGTCGACTGTAATAAAGCTTTGTTAAAATCGACGGCGGTACCGGTCTAGCAAGCCCCTTGCCATTAACATAGATATTATGCATGGAAAAAATGAATATGAATTTTTAGACATATACATAACCACTCAAGTACTCATTTAAGTGATGGAGAGAATATTTTTGTTTTCATGGAGAAATGCAACGAAAACATCTAATCACATTGCATGAATACGCGGACCTGATTCATACATAAGTGTGATCCGTTTTTTCGTTTCATACCTCCATGAAAACAGCAACAACAACAACAACAACAAAAAGTATTTCTCTTCATTTCTTATAACTTAATGACATCGAGCATAAAAAGCGAATGTTCAAAAATTTTGATACCGTTTTTAGCTCACCTGAGCACAAAGTGCGAGGTGAGCAATTGTGATCGGTCGTCGTCCGTCCGTCCGTCTGTCCGTCCGTCCACAATTTCTTTAAAAATCTTCTCCTCCTAAACCAGAAGGCCAATCAAGCTGAAACATTGCAGGGATGTTCCTTGGGTGAAGTTCTACAAAAGGTGTTAAAAGAATTTAATTCCGTCAAAAACTCTGGTTGCTGCGGCATGTGAAAATGGGAATCTTAAATAAATCTGTAAAAATCTTTAAAAAAATTTTCTCCTCCTAAACCAGTAGGCCAATCAAGCTTAAACTTTGCAGGGATGTTCCTTGGGTGAAGTTCTACAAAAGTTGTTAAAAGAATTTAATTCCGTCAAAAACCCTGGTTGCCGCGGCATGTGAAAATGGGAATCTTAAGTAAATCTGTTTAAATCTTTAAAAATCTTCTCCTCCTAAACCAGTAGGCCAATCAAGCTGAAACTTTGCAGGGATGTTCCTTTGGTGAAGTTCTACAAAAGTTGTTAAAAGAATTAAATTCCGTCAAAAGCTCTGGTTGCTGCGGCATGTGAAAATGGGAATCTTTAGTAAATCTGTAAAAATCTTTAAAAAAAATTTCTCCTCCTAAACCAGTAGGCCAATCAAGCTTAAACTTTGCAGGGATGTTCCTTGGGTGAAGTTTTACAAAAGTTGTTAAAAGAATTTAATTCCGTGAAAAACTCTTGTAACCGTGGCATTTGAAAATGGGAAATTTTAGAAAACCTATGTTGTCTTTTTTCTCACAGTCTACAAGGCCAAAGGCATTTATATTTTATATAGAGCTTAATCATATGGTTCTCTACCAAGTTTTTAAATATTTAATCTCTTGGGTCTGAAATGGTCCCGCCCTTGAGGTCCAAAGTTTGGAAAAATGCTTACTTAGAGCAATTTTAAAAGACTTCTCCTCTTAAACTATAAGGTCTAGGATATTCATATTTGGTATGGAGCATAACTAGATGGATTTGTACTATATCACTAAAAGTTGTCTTCCTCAGGTCAAAAACGGCCCTGCACTAGGGGTCAAAAGTTGGGAAAAACGCAAAATTTAAGTATGTTAAAAAAAGAAATTCTTCATTTTAAGGAGGAGGGCATTTATATTTTGAGTGTAGCATAGCCTGGCTGTTATCTATCAGTTTTGATCAAATTTTGCCTGTAGGTTAATAAACACCCCTTCCCTGGGTGTCCAAAGTTTGTAAAAAAGCTCCATTAGACCATGTTCAATAGTCTTTTCCTCCCAATCTGCAAAGTCTAAGGCATTCATATTTTGTATATAGCATATCTAGATGGTTCTCTACTATGTTAGCTAAAATGTTAGCCCTTGGATAAAACATGGCACTGCCCCAGAGGTAAAAAATTTTGGAAAACGCTCAATTAGAGCAACATCAAAAGTCTTCTCCTTCTGAAATATAAGGTGAAGGGCAAACATATTTGGTATGTAGCGTGACTAAATAATTTTGTACTATGTAACAGGAAAATATGCTCTTAGGATAAAAAATGTCTCTGCTCCTGGGGTCGAAAATTGCGTAAATTGCATTGAAAGAATTCTCTACCATGGTTGCTAAAATTACACACATTGAAGTTGCTGACAGTAGTTAGAGTTTGATTGAAATCTAAATACAAAGATTTTCAGGTAGAAAACACTGTGAGAAATGGATAAATTGCTTGTCACTCCCTTTCTCACTATGTATTTTCAAACCTATTTTGCCTGAGGGTGACAAATTCTGGGATAGTTTGGTAATGGATTAAACTATAAAGCCAAAGGCATTAATTATTATTGTAAAACATTACTGGATTGTTTTGTACAAAGCCCAAAATCTTATATATCTTTTATAAGTTGTGTCTTTTTTATACTAAAAAGTACTGTAATTTGGAGATGCCTCAGGTGAGCGATTTAGGACCATCATGGTCCTCTTGTTTATGGACGTAAACATACAAACTAGATACGTGCTCAAAGTTTTGTCAATGAAAATATGATTATTTTTCGGTCGATCAGAGTTCTGTTTTTGATAGACGAAACAAGAAATTAAATGGTAATTTAAAAAATCGAAATTTGGATACGATAGTAAATAGGAGATTATGACAAAGGTATATATTGACTCTGAGGGGTCTTATCTCTAAAATTTTATTTCTCATTTCAAATGCTTCGACTATGAATTTAAGTAGGTTGATTTGTTGCTTTTTAGCTCACCTAAGCACAAAGTGCGAGGTGAGCTATTGTGATCGGTCGTTGTCCGTCGTCCGTCCGTCCGTCCGTCCGTCCACAATTTCTTTAAAAATTATCTCCTCCTAAACCAGTCTGCCAATCAAGTTGTAATTTTGCAGGGTTGTTCCTTAGGTGAAGTTCTTCAAAAGTTGTTAAAAGAATTTAATTCTGTCAAAAACTCTGGTTGCCTCGGCATTTGAAAATGGGAATTTTTAGTAAATCTTTAAAAAATCTTCTCCTCCTAAACCAGTTGGTTCCGTCAAAAATCTGGTTGCCGCGGTATTTGAAAATGGGAATCTTTAGTAAATCTTTAAAAATCTTCTCCTCCTAAACCATTAGGCCAATCAAGCTGAAACTTTGCATGGATGTTCCTTGGGTAAAGTTCTTCAAAAGTTGTTAAAATAATTTCATTCCGTAAAAAAACTTTTGTAACCGCGGCATAGGGAAATGTGAAATGTGAAATTTAAGTAAATCTTTGTTGTTGTTGTTGTTGTTGTTTTCATAGACTACAAGGCCAAAGGCATTTACAATTTATATAGAGCTTAATCATGTGATCCTCTACCAAGGTTTTAAATGTTTAATCTCTTGGGCCAAAATTGGCCCCGCCCCTGAAGTCCGAAGTTTGGAAAAATGCTTAATTAGAGCAATTTCAAAAGACTTCTCCTCTTAAACTATAAGGTCTATAGGATATTCATATTTGCTATGTAGCATAATTAGATGGTTTGGTACTGTATTCTTGTTCTTTAATATAGGTTCAAGAACATTTATACTAAAATATAGGATAACATCATTGTTATCTACCATGTTTATATCCTTTGGACAAACATGGCCCATCCAAAGGCATCAAAACTTAAGAAAAAAGCTCAATAAGAGCATGTTCAAATATCTTCCTCTCCTAATGTATAAGTTATATTGCATTCATATTTGATCTATAGTACATCAAGATTGTTCTCTACCATGCTTCCTAAAATCAAGTAGTAGAGAGTAATTAGAGTTTCATTGAAATCTAAATACAAAGAATTTCAGGTAGAAAACACTGTGAGAAATGTTGAAATTGCTTGTCACTCCCTTTCTCACAATGCTTTTTTAACCTATTTTTTCCTGCGGGTGACAAATTCCGGGATAGTCTAGTAATGGATTAAATTATAAAGCCAAATGCATTAATTTTTATTGTAAAGCATTACTGGATTGTTTTGTACAAAGCCCAAAATCTTATATTTGTTTTATTTATTTTGATCAAGTTGTGTCTTTTATATAAAAAAAGTACTGTAATTTGGAGATGCCTCAGGTGAGCGATTTAGGACCATCATGGTCCTCTTGTTTTAATTACTGAGCGCATAATACAATTCGGAAATTTTCGATAGAAGACCTCACTACATTACTCATTTTTGTCGCATATTGTTATACTTTTTAGCGTTTTTTTTTTAGGAAAAACCGGTATATCATATCGATCAACCGGAAACAAGTTCTCACACATTGCCGCTCATTTCAACGCATGCTCATAAACGTGAAGTGAAAATCTATGTGATCGCCTCCATCTTGTTTTATCGCTGATGAAGAAAATAACTTACTTGCTGAATGCCAACAGCCTCCTTTTAGTCATGAATATCCAGGAAAATGGTTTAAAACTTAATATATCCTTGGTAAATTGTCTAATGAATTGTCAAATGAGAGAAATAACTTCCTCGCGTTTCAAGATAGAATCTAGGCCAGTGCTTAGTGGAGTAAGCGAATGCATGTAAACTGTCTGCTGGTGTATTGACCTGACAGGGCTGGGCAAATTTACACCCTGCATACACAGTATATGTAACACGTTACAACCCTGTTGTAGATTGAAGCGCCTATTAACCCCATCGAATAAAACACCTCTTACCTCTCGAATTCGACCAAATCTTTGAAACCGACATGTAACTACTTCAATTGTGATTATAATATGCTCAACGAAAAAGGAATTGAATGTTAGCTTTGATATCTTTACCTTTTATCATCAAACCTTTTACCACACAACCACAAATTTTCACGCACTTAAGAAGAAAACGTTGCGATTGATTCAAAATAGCGGTAATGGGTCATGGTTGATTGAATAGGCGTTAACACAACTTTTAATAGTATTTCAGTTATATCGGGGCAGCTGGAGCTCCTTACCATGGATTCCTGGTAGTTCACACACCAATACTACCACTACATCCTTATCGATCCTCCAGCTGCTCCTCCTTCTTAGTTGTACGATTTACTCACTCATATTGATGAAATATGCTCGCATTATTGAGCGCGGTTACTGATAAACCAACAAAACCGCTCTCAGGACTTTCAGTCCTTTGATTACCTGTTAAAATGGTTTATCCGAAATACGGTCGTCGGAGTGTAGGCTTATCTAAGTCAGTCCTGTGCAGACCCGAAGTAGGCATTTTAAGAATTCAGGGGTCGCTAATCGACTGACGGATCGCTGCTGAAGCTTACAAGCATGTTTTTGCCGAAATAACAGGATCGTGTCCGCTATTGAAATAAAAATTAATTTCCCTATAACAATTCTTTTACTGGGGCTAAAATTTAGGTTGATCAACCACAAGATTATCTGTTGATTTACAACTTCCCAGGGTCAACAGTTTCAAAGCTACGGCTGGTGTACCTAACTATTGCTTCATGTCGTTTCTAAGACCAGTATACCTACACTATCAGCTGCTCATCCAATTTAGGTCACATAACTTATCATTTACAAATCGTCGTTGGGCGTGAAAATGTCGTAACTACAGCTTGATTAAAGCAGCAGTTACGAAATTTTGCACGCCAAAGGTCGAAATGACGCATGTCACAACGACTTTTGTTAAGTGTTTAATTCGATATAATGGTGTATCACACGCAATCCACGAAAATAACAGTTCAAAGTCAGCCAAAATATTTCTTTGGACGAGAAATGTTATTTTCCATCTTTTATTCATTCACCTTTACAGATAATGCATAATTTCCACGGACTTCGTATATAGGAGATTTCCTGTTATTTATCCCTATATCTGTACCGTATAAATATTGCCGTCTACCCCAAAACAGCTAGCCCATTCCCATACAATGACGCTTATATACGCTCCTCGAGAAAAGTGATTAGGAGACATTTTGTAAATGAAGAAATTGATTGTAACAAGCAATTTCTTCATCTTATTCATTATTTTCTATCCAGAAAATTTAAATCATTAATGTCAAACTCTATGATTTAGGTCATGTATATGATGCCGCCCGACAAGCCGCACTTGTGTTTCACCTATTCCCTCTCCGCACCTTCACCGCCTTTAAAACAACAACAAACTTCGAAATAGCATTGTGAAAAATAAAGAATTTGCTTTGTAAATTTCTTTATTTTTTCAAAATGTTTTCTACCCAAACGACTATTTCATCACTTACAAGTTTTCTTCTGCAACTTCTTCGTGATCGTATTGGAATGGGTCAAGCGGCATAATCCGAGCTCAATGCTAAACTACAGATTATGCTAGGCTTTATGAATTGACGTGTCGCGACTGCCAATCAAAAAAACGGAATGGCCAGTCAAATTCTTCGTTTATAACGGAGGTAATATTTGAATGCCGCCTTTCATTGATAACGATGGAAACCGATGGATCGCCGCAGTCAATCAATCAAAGGATCAATCGACTTACAGACCATTTAACAATTTTTGTTGATTTTGCGACGGAATCGTTATTTCTACAGATAATTGACGGATCGCCGCTCTCATTCAAAGAAACAATCAAACCATTTCTTTGAACCCGGGAATGAAGTTTGGACTCCTACATTTGCTGCCATTTTGATGAAACATTTTTGTTGTTTGGTGACTTAAACGTCGTAACTACAGGTTATCCAAGATGTATTTACAACGTTTAGTTCACCAACAAACCATTTTACTTTTTTGTTAATGTTACTGGCCGTAAATGTTGCAAAATAACGCCGTTTAATATATCATTGGAACTTCCTGTTTGGGTCATTTGGCGTGGCAAGCGAACTTTAATTTTATAAAGCAATGTATTTCCCAATATATCCTAGTTACTTTGATAAAACCTTTATCAACCCGAGGGAAATAACTTACTTTTGAAAATCGTTAATGATTGAAAAGTGACGTTTCCAATTGCATAATTTAATGTCATTTATGTACGCTTTTCTGGGTAACAAATCAAATATAATTAATGTGCAACTGTTATTTTTATTTATCTATTTAATGTATATTTTGTGTAATTTGCGCGTGATAAATGACCTAAAATTTCAAATGCACACAAAATAGTTCTGTTGGAAATGACTGATACCTGGCCACGCCCACTAACTAACGTAATGGCAATTCGAGTGAGATATCGAACGATGATATTTGGCATTATTTATGGTCAGGTCCTTTGGAACAAAAAGTAAACTGTTGTTTGGCGACCTAAATTTCGTGTAAGTCATAAATGTCGGAGATCTCAATGAATGATTTGCCTTGTAAATCGAGTGTTGATTGACAAAAGCAACCCGGCAACTTTTTCAATCAAATTGTAAAAAAATGTTGACGCCATATCAAAGTAATTGTTATTTGAAAAGTAAATGGTTTTGGACAAAAATAAATAGTTAAAGGAGAAATTAATTGTTTCCAGAAATCTTTCCTTTTACGAATTTTTTCCAAGGAATAGGAATGAATCGAGCAATTATATCAGAAGAATTATGACTTCGTAAAAGTCTCAATCCGTAAATATTGCTAGTAAGTGCTTAAATATTTGTTGATCTGCAAATATTTTTACCCGCAGCAAATAACTGTCATACGGTATTTTGTATAATAGCAGTAGAAGTAATAGTAGTAGTATGATTATATCGTTCTGATCATTATTTGCAAAGAAAATACTCAGAAAACAGACGTTATGGAGATATTGTCTTCTAATTTTATCGGTAGGTAATTCTTACGAAGATCACCTGAAAACGAACAAACGATACAAAGAAAGTAAACACATAAGGTTTGTCTGAAACAGCAGAACATGAAAAACCTAACCCTAAAATGGAAGACAAAGAAAAGAAAGCGATACAGAAAGCAACCTTAGATCTCCTCAAAGATCTCGACGTGTTGGACGTGGCGCCATATTTGTTTCAGAACGAGTTTTTACGAGATTTCGAGTACGAGGAGTTATGTCAAAATAGCAACACTCCACGACGAAAACTCTGTCAAAGATTGCTGAGTATAATTACGTCACCCTCGAGTAGATGTACATTTTACGGGCTCTTAGCTGCTCTCAGATATGAAAATACTTACTCATTTTTGGCTGATAAATTGGAATCAAATCTTCAAACTATACTTGATGACCGCAATGAAAATGGCGTGATTTACCAAAGGAACAATGCTGAACAACTTCAACAATGCGTTGATAAAACTAGTCCAAAGATAACTAGTCAGGCCAAAATATTTGAGTCTGTCCGAAAAATAGACGTTTTTAATGAAAACAGATCAAGAATTGCGGAATTGGCACATTCATTGAAACGTTATTCTCACGATGGGGACGTTGATAAATTCAGAAAAATTGTGTCCCGAGTTGAGAGAATATTCAACAAGAACAAACTTGACGGCGTCAAAGACATACAAGAACGTATGGGATTGGCTGATATGAGATTCACCGCCTTGGAGGCGGAGTCAAGTTTTAAACGGGTACAATATGACGTTACTCTGTACGAAAACCCGCTGTTCCGTGAAATGGAATCGGTGATTCCATATACAACCAACCCGAGGGTTTCCAGTATGACGTATCTTGCAAGGTAAATTCTTCAAAACTGTTTTTGTTAAGTGTCGTCTCCCCTTTTTTATCCAACATCTTATTACTTTTGCATTCTGTTATTTTTTAGCTTACATTAATACGAAGTGCGAGGTCGGCTATTGTGATCGGTCCGTCGACCGTCCGTCCGCCCGTCTCTCCATATGTCTACAATACTTAAAAATCTTCTCCACCTAAACCTGTAGGCGAATCAAGCTGAAAATGTTCAGGGATGTTCCTTTGGTGAAACTCTACAAAAATTGTTAACAGGATTCATTTTGTGAAAACTCTGTCGCGTTTGAAATTGAGAAAATTTAGTAAAGTTTAGAAAACCTTTTTTTCAGAAATTTCAAGGCCAGGGGGTATTTATATTTCATATATAGCATAATCACATGGTTTTCTAGACCCCTTAGACCTAAAGTTTGGAAAAACGCTCAGTTAGAGCAAGTTTTAAAGTCTTCTCCTCCCGAACTATATGGCCTGGGACATTCATATTTGGTATGTAAAATAAATTGGTGGTTTTGTAGTATGTTATTAAAAATTGCCCCCGTGGTAAAAAAAACGGCCACACCCTTGAGGTCCAAAGTTTGGAAAACAGTCAATTATGGCAAATAATGTATTCTCCTAAAATATAAGGCCTTGGTAATTCATACTTGGTTCATGTACTTTTACTAACAGATTAATGAGGTGAGCGATTTCGGACCTCCGTTGTGCTCTTGTTTATCTTTTTGATTATTTGTTTTATTTCTTAGTTTGAAGGGATCCTATATTCATTTTCTTTATATCTTTATAATATCTATAGTCGTAAATGATAGCGGTTAGATAGGAATGAAACCCTGAGTAAATATGGCGAAAACCCGTACATGTTTAACCCTTTCACGTTCAATCCCTGTTTTTTACGTCCCTGTGTTATTATACTTGAGAAAACATTTTACAAATAAAATTGATTTTATATTGTCGTCCGCAAAACGTTTGAAATTGGACAAGTCTTAAATTTGCAAAACGGGAAAGGATTAAAAGCGAAAATAGAGAAAAATGATAATATGAGAGTATGATGCAATGAAATTGCGAAATTCGATCTGTCATAGGAAAACCGGAATATTCATTTCCATTTATCTTTTTAAAACGAAACCTGGATAGATACTAAAAACCCTAGTTACAATTATAAAAATGTCGCTTCTGATATTTAATCAAAATGAAAACATTGTCGAAATAGATTGAAATGTGTATAGATTAACCCCCCCTTTTTTTTCAATCGAAGCGACCCATATTCATACAGCGCTATGAAGTCTTTAGGTTCATGCCTCAATGTAAACAAACAAACTTACAAACAAAAAAGATATTCTCCTCGATTCTTAATTGATTTGGATTACCTTATGATAAATAGCTCCTCTGTTTATTATCAAGGATTATTCATTTATAACCTAATAGAATTATTTTTCTTAACTAAAATAAACGTTTTGTTGAGTTTAATTCTGAAAACAATAATAATAATAATAATGGTTCAAAATGATTTCAAGTGATTTCCTTTCTTATCTGAGGCCCAGGGATAGGCATCGGAAATCATGGGGTCAATGGAAAACATTTTTAAGTATGTATAAAGGCACTTACAATAGTTGGCATGACATGCATGTGGTAAGAGAAAGTCTTATAAATCTAATAATGGTTGTTTAGCTTGAATTTATGAAAAAGAAAAAACTCATATCACATAGATATTTTCTTACTAAAATATTCATAAGAATTTCCGTAACTTTACTTTTACGATAAAACTTATATAAATCCCAAATGCGTTTTACTAAAATTGGATAAGTTTTATCCTAAACGTATTTGATAATGGAAAATACATAAATCATACAAGACGAATGGTATCTCTTTCGAAATTTTACCTTAGAAATAATAAATCGAAAAATAAAAATAGTATAATCTAATTTGCCGAGGTGCATAAAGTCTAAAGAATAAAGATATAACCGGTATAATTGTAATATTGACTAATCTAAATTCTCTTAAAACGTGACGTAGTGATGGATGACGTATTCATGATCCATAAAATGCAATGGTTTCATTGGAAACAATACACAATTTCGGCTAGGTATCGATACTTATGAATGAAGTGAATTTAAACCATTCGTATAGACAAAACGTTAGACTTATAATGTAGACCACAGTTCAATTTTAGGATAGGAAAATAGTCTATGCATATTTCTATTGGCCTGCTTATTTTACGGAGAAGAAACATTTGGTAAAAGGAGAAAATTATTTTATTGTTTCCTTATGCGAAACTGTTTTGTTTTCATTTTCAATTTAATTTCTCGTGTTTGAGGGAAAGGGTTAAGCTGGCGGAACTTGCTGACCTCTCAACGTATAAGCAAACCGAACGGGAAAAATCACTTTGTATTTATTTATTAATAGTGTTATTAATTAATTACCCTATTTAGTAAAGTTTTAAAAAAAATATCAATATAAATATATAGTTCATCCAATGCCATACTAGGAAAGTGTAAGATTTATGATAAATGTCCAATCTTACTATCCTACTTACGCCACGTTTTTCTGGACGTAACTTTTTTTTTCTCCATGTTAATGACCATCACTGGCGCCGTTTAATATCTCGAACTTCCTGTTGGAGGTATGCGAGGCAAGCCATCTGTCAATAGCCAATTAAAGGACAATGCAAAAGCATGATTGCCGCCGTCATAGCGCAGTCGGTAGCGCGCCAGACACCTAATCTTCAATCATGGGACGTCATGGGTTCGATCCCCAGCGGCGGCACATATTCTTTCCGACATTTGTCTCTCACCAATGGATGGATAATCGTAAACCTAAGTGGGATAGCAGCTGGAGGCTAGGAAAGGATGTAGTGGTAGTAGTTGTATGAGAAATACCAGGAATCCATTGTTAGGTACTCAAGCTGCTGCGATATGACTGAAATACTTTTAAATGTGGCGTTTAACCCCATTAAATCAATCAATCAAAGCAAAAGCATGAAAAGCCAATATCCAATAAAAAAAATAAAAAAATGTATCGAGTTTTACGATTGTTTTGATTAGTGCAATTCAAATCGTGAACCCCCCCCCCCAAAAAAAAAAAAAACACCACACAGCTAGGTGAAAACTTATCTAGTGATACCATTGGTTTGTGGCTTTGTAAACCCGTTTGCTACTGTGAGGAGTGACATTAATAACATTTATCAGTAACACCAGTCAAATCTTAGGCAAAACTGTCTCCAATAAACTGACTTTTCAAAATACCGTTTAGGCGATAAAAAGAGACCGCAAATACATAGAGAAGTGTTTTTGTCAGCGGAGAATCGATTTTAACTTTCATTGAGAGATCAACAAAAGATATACTTTCACCAGTGGCATGGATATATCGATCTTTAAAAAAAAAAAAAAAAAAAAAAAAACAGAAAAAAAGAGATTATTTCTTTAAAAACAGAAAATATATAGTTTTTTTTTTTTAGAAAATCTTCGCACACGATTTAAATGAGGACCTTGTATCAGTGTGTTTGGTCCCGCTCACATTACGTTTAGTGGCGCGAAATGAACTAAAGCAGGTTTAAATCTTCCAAAAGGTGGAAATCATCATTTCTTTCTAATTTCATTAGTTATATGAGCCTGTGCATGACATTTCCAACCATTCCGCAGGCATCCTTGACAACCATTCGGGGAATTTAGAATATTCGCTGATTGTTTAAAGAAGCGTTGGGTCAGTATCTATCTACAAAGCGCAGAGTGAAGACACTGATCAGACTGTGCGGATGCACAGGCTGATCTGAGTCTTTACTTGGCGCACATGTGTAATGGTTGGAAATGTCACGCATGCGCTCATATGTGAATTTACTAATTGGAAATACACTCAGAGATCTAGATAATCCACAGGGAAACATTAAAGAACTATTTTTCGAAATTTTAGACTAGTTCAATCTGAAAAAAGTTACAGGTGGCAACTAAAACTGAGTGCAATTTAATGAGAAACCAATATACAGGGTAAAAAATTGTTTGAAAAGAAGAAATTGCTTGTTACAATTTCCCACTATGTTTTCTCAAGTATCAAATCACAGAAACGTAAAATCCCGGGTTTGTACAGGTACGGATAAAAAGGTCTTAAACAAATTAATTTCTCAAACAGAACAAGGTCTTTAAGAAATTATAAAACAATTACTACAGGAAATCATTTTCAACGTTTGTTTTGAAGACTACACATTTAACCCTTTCCTAATTTTCAAAATTTTAGACCTTTCAAAATTCAAAGGTTTTACTGACAAAAAATGAAAGTCGATTTAAGTTGAAAAATAACGATTCGGAAGGTAGAAAATATTGTGGAAATAAGAAGTAATTGCTTGTTGGTAGCAATTTCTTCTTTTTCTACATTTTTTTCTCAATAATGAATTTACAGGGACGTAAAAACCAGGGATTGAAAAGGAAATGCTCCACATATATGTCGGCCAATGTCAAAGTTAATTCCCGGCCGAATTAAACAATTTGATTGGCTGATTGATCCTTTATTTGATAGCCGAGATCCGCCAAATTAGTTAGAGGCCCACGATGCCAAAATTTAGCTTAGCTTCTGCTTGTTTCACGCAGACCTTGGTGTATTTTGTACTTAGGGATACGCATAATAAGCGAAACATTTCAGCAGCTTGGGTATTTTAGCAAACTCTCGAGTTACAATAACATATGATTATTTAAAATTCCTACTTAATGAACGTTTTTTATTTGAATTTCATAACAAGGACTCTGATTGGCCGAGACAAATGTCTCGTCCAATCATAACCCTTGTCATAACATATGTAAATAGACCCGTAAATAAGTCTGGATGATGTTTACACAACTTTTTTTCTGCATTTATCACTGTTGTTTCAGATATGGGTCGGCCATTTCAATGTTAGAATCTCTCGACACCGGTCTTGCCATTTTACAATACTCCAAACATCACGCCGAACACGTGGTCCCGTGCAAGGAGACCGGAATGGTCTACTATATCGAGGTCAACCTTCTGTCTCAGAAGTACCAGAAAGAACCCAACAAAGATCTGAAGATGGAAATACTCAAAACCGCTGAGCTCGCCATGTCCCAGTTTACTGGAGAAAACGAGCACGTTCAGAAGGATTACCAGAGAATGTTAATGCTTAAGATGGTATTTTGTCGACTAGGTATTGGTCTATTTGGTGACAGAATAGAGAATGCTCAACTTGACGAAGCTGATAAAGACGCTGCTAAAGATTATCTGGAATTTATAGAGCGTCCTGATGTATGGAGTGGTATGGAAAAACGCCGTAAAATGTTGTATTGGGTGGCGAAATCGGAGCTTTTCCGTCAGAGAGAACAATATGATCTGGCTTTACCGCCGGCTACTGCGGCCGCTAAACTGGCGGAGGAAAATAACTGGAAAGCCGAATTACCCAACTTGAAGAAACGTTTGACGGATTTGGAAAACGAGAAGAATGTTAAACACTCGCAGGCTAGAGTAACAAACGAACCAGATCCTCTATCGGAATGGTTAGACGGGTTAGAAGATGGTGATGAAAACGAGACTGTGGGAATCCAAGAAAGTCAAGATGGTAGCAATAACTGTGTACAGGAAGAAAGTCATGACGTCAAAGAACCTTCTGATTATCCACATAATATAGAATACCTAAAATTGCCGGGGAGAGAATATGAACCTGAGATGCTTAATCTGAAAGGCTTGTCTTTGTTTCATGGAGAAAATGACGATATTCTAAATAAAGGTACGTCCTACAGAACATCTACAAACAATGAACAAGAATCGGCGGATGATATTAAACATATGACTTTGTTAAAACACCCCGAACTGGTAAGTGAATCTACGGTTCTAGAAGGGATAAGAGATACTGAAATGGCTTATTTTAGATCTAGTCACATTGATGAGCGAAATATTGCTATCAAAGAAGAAAATGGCTTTAAAAACTCAACCTTGGATATTTGTGATTTTGAACATTCGCGTACTCTGGTGTTAAATAAAGAAGCTCTCCCAGCTAATTGCGAGATAAAGGCAGCAATACCAATTCAACAAAGTGCTCAATTATTTAATAACGAGGAAAGCAATCTCATTAGAATGAATACTCTAAACTTTGAACAGAGCTGGTGTCAATTAGAACAGGCATTTTCTGAATCAATTGGTATTAGCGAAAACCAAGGAAACCAGGCAAATGTAGCAACAGTCAGTGATCAAACTGAACCCTTGAAAATGAATAAATTGACGTTCGGCGATGATATGACGGGCATAGGTGGTGAGAGAAAAGTCCCGACACTGCCTCCAAACAATTTAGATACTTTCACTTTTAATGAGATGAATCTACAAGATGATTTTGAAAATTTAAATCAAAGCACTGAAAGTATGTCATCACAAACCTGTCCAATTGAAGTGATTTATACACGGACTGGGAGTCGGTGATTAATTAATCATTAAGCCATTAACAGACAACAAAATTTTAGACAAGTCTCAATTGTTAAAAAGAATTAAGAAATGAAGAGACTTTAAACTTTCTTTTTTTTTTCATCGAGGTGTGAATCTAAAAGGCTATTTACTTTGTATGATCTGCCTCACGTGATAAAAGTTTCTAAGTTCATACCTAAATGAAAACAAAAATTCTCTTCATTCATAATTTGATGCCATCAAGCAAAACAAAGCAAACATTTTACTAGTTTTGAGTCAAGTTTTATGGATGCACTTTGTGCGCAAGCATACAAATAGGTGGGAGCTCAGTTTTTTCATGGAAGTGGCAAGAGAAAATTGCAGCCAATCAAAACGCTAGAATCATTCTATGATGTATGAAATTTCAAATGTCATCATCCTTTTAGAAATGAAAGTCGTATGTAAAAAAATTTAAATGGCTCCTTATGAGCAACGAAAATGTGCGTACGTCCTTTTCCTTCAATGTTTTCTCTGGTCTAATGTCCCAGCGTCAATTTACAAAGTGTCTGTATTTTTCTTTCTCAGTGATCGATTTAATGTCCACGCATATTTACATTCTTAACATTAATGGACTTCTTGTAATTATCCTTCTTACAATAAACGGATCCCTGGCCCCGCCCACTAACTCCACTGGTCACACACACTGACTCCGACAGAGAAAGTTCTTCTTTATTTGGTCTTTTTTTGGAAATTCAACCTACTACTAAAATTTAAATTGTTTCTAAGCGACCTCAACGTCGTATTTGCAGCTTGATTAAGGTTGTTCAAGCTTATTCAAGCTGTAGTTACGGCGTTTGTGTCGCAAAACCAGCCAAAATCTTTCACAAAAATATCTTAGTTCAAATTTCACTACCGGTCACAATGATTGATTTGATTGGCCGTTTTTTCTTTGATTGGCAGCCGTGATTGGTCAGTTATTTGAAAAAGTTTTTCAAGTTTAATATGCCGCTCAGTGGACGACAGTAAGACCATGACTGGTTTACAAACTCTTAGAGTATGTTAACCCTTTCCAGCTTATAAAATTTTAGACCTGTCCAAATTCAAAGGTTTTGCTGACAACAATTAAAAAGTGGATTCAATTTGAAAAAAAAAACCCCATTCAGTAGGGTAGAAAATATTGTGAAAAAAACAAGAAATTGCTTGTTACAAGAATTTCTTCTTTTTCTACAATGTTTCTCAGTTGTAATTAACAGGGACGTAAAAATAAGGGATTGAACAGATAAGGGGTAAAAAAAGAAGCGGGTTATCTTAACCCTTTCCAGTACAATCACTGGTTTTTAGTTCTTCGTGTTTTTATACTTTGGAAAACATTGTGGAAAAAGAAGAAATTGTTTGTAACAAGCAAATTCTTCTTTTCCCACAATATGTTCTACCCTACTGAATGATTATTTATAAAATAAATTCAACTTTGAATTGTCGTCTGCAAATCATTGAATTTGGACCAGTCTAAAATTTGAAAAAAAACACAGGAAAGGGTTAAGGGATCTTATTATGTGGTTTTATGTTTTAACCCTTTCCCAAACAATCACTCTTTTTGACACCAATCAAGAAAAAAGATTTCGAAACATTGTGATAAAAAGAAAGTTCTTGGAACAAGCAATTTCTTCATTCTCCACAATTTTATGTACCCAAAATGATACAGTTATTTAAAATTTCAAAAAACAAAAATTGTCGTCTGGAACTTTTTTTCAATTTGAACCAGTGTAAAATTTTGTCGTCTGGTAATGGGTCAATACACATACATTGTGTAATGCTGCAATGAGATTACGCACAATACTTGAAATGCAATATATGTGACACCTGTCCAAAAGACAAGATAAAATCCATTTACAAAGCTTCGGATAAAATAGAAGGAGTTAGACAATATACATGTAAATCTTTTATTTCTATACCAAACACTATGTTGTGGGTGCTCATTGGAATTTTCTTAGCGAGACAATACCAATGAGTACCCACAGTATAGAGTTTTGATAAGCAGTTTAAACACATAATAATTTTTCACGTTTTGAAATCGAAAACACGGGTTTATCATAAGAGATCTAAACGTGTCACCTTATATCTCATGACAAATTTACTGTGTAAAATCTCGAAATTCGATAACATCCTAGGTGTTGTTCTAAAACCTCGTTACTAGAGCTTAATTTAAGCTGTAGTAATAAGGTTTTGGATTTACACCGGCGATATGATGCAATATTTACTCAAGTGAAATTACAAATCTATCGATTTATAGAGCTTCAGATAAGAAGACGGAGATTAGAATACAGAGACTACAGTTATTTTTTTGTATTAAACTGTCTTCCAGTGATACTGGGCTTTTAAGAGGCTGGTTTTGAGATTCACCATTCAAACTGGTCTGTAAATATGGATCTTAGTTTACGAATAGGTTCATCATGACTACATTATTATTTTTATTATTATTATTATTAGCTTCCTCTCAAATCCGTAAAGAATATTAAAGTGCAGTGTTTTAACTTAATTGATTGTTGATTGAATGAATGGGGTTAAAAAGCACTTTTAACAGTTTTTTCATGCTTTTTCGGTGGCTAGAGGACCTAACCGAGGATCCCTGTAATATCTCACACCAGTACTACCACAACATCCTTTCCAAGCCTCCAGCTGCTCTTTCCTCTTATTGTTTTAACTTAACTTTTGACAGACAAATGAGTTTTAGACTGACACAAGTTTATAAATTTGAAGACATTGCAGACGACAGTTTTGATTTGATGAAAATCTAACAATATATATCATTTGGGGTAAAAACATTATAAATAATGAAGAGATGATTTCCGAGGTATTTTTCTAAAGGCGCGTCACAAAATGTGATTGTGTGGGAATGAGTTGAAGGCATATATAGAAATAATTGATCTTCAAAGTTTAATTGGTAAATTGTTACCGATAAACCATGCATACACATATATCTATTTTGTGTCAATAATTTCTTTTGTCTTTACAAGTCGCTTTATTACAGCCATAAATTACGGTGGCTTAAAGGTGACTTGTGTGTTGTTATAATCAATTATTTATCGTATATGTAATTGTGGATTTTAGCTCTAAATTGCAATTTTTCGTGTCCTTTTGGATAAATTTGTTTGATTTTGTTATCACAAATAAAGGATCAACCCCGTTTCTATAAAATTCCTTGTTTCTACGTCCCTTTGATTTTATACTTGAGAAAAACATCTTAGGGAAAAGAAGAAATTGATTGAAACACTCAATTTCTTCTTTCCCCTTAATGTTTTCTACACTGCATGTTGGTTACGTTTCAAATTTGCACTCATTTTTACTTTATAAGTACATGTAGTAATAATTTGGAAATGAGTTAACTACTTTTTTCAGATGACCTCTTTTTGTCATCAAAAGAAAAAAAAAATGACGGAAACTTAGCCGCGCCCACTAAACCTCGACATGGTTGTCTTGAGATACCAGACGACATTAGTTTACAATTCATGATCGGAGACATTCTGTAGAGAACAACAAAACCAAATCGTTGGTAGGCTACATAAAAGGCGTAACTAAAACAAATCAACGAAATGATTTTTCATGTACAGATGTGACCCAAGCGAGGGACCTCAATAACAAGCCAATCAACCCTTTTCCGTATATTCCCTGTTTTTTTTACGTCGATGTGATTTCATGCTTAAGAAAAAAATTGTGAAAAAAGAAGAAATTGCTTGTAACAAGCAATTTCTTCTTTTCTCACATAATTTTCTACCACATAGGCTGGTTTCATTTCAAATTGCACCTACTTTTCATTGTCGCCTCAAACGTCCTTCAAATTGGACCAGTCTAAGATTTCGAAAAAAGGTTAATCAACTCCGCTATCGTTCACAAAATCGAGCAACCAATCAAGTCAATGACTCCATTTTTACTTCCGTAAAGTCATTTTACTAGTGGGACATCTTATCTTAATTACAAATTAATTACTTTTCAAAGCCAAAGTGTTTGTCTTCAATATCTGGTAATGTTTTTTTTGTCGGATGGAGACTTACAAATGCTCGAGCTTATTCAAGCTACAATGTTTATCTTAGAACCTTGATGGAGTCATTTGTTCGGAGGGCGATGAAACAGTCATTACTACATCTAATTAAAGCTGTACTTACAACATATGGGAAATCTTACAACAAGCTACAAGGTGTTTGTTCTCATCGACCAACATATAAATTGTAATCCGGTACTTTCGATATTCTGACCTTCCGGAATGTCGTTGGAAGTTGGTGTTGTGATAGAGCTGTTGATTGACGGGTCGTTCCTGTCAATTAAACCCATTCCAACACAGCAAAATTTTAGACTGGTCCAAATTGAAAGAAGCTGCAGACGACAATTTCAAGTTGTAGGATTTTTTAATTTTTTTCGCCTTTTTGGATAGAAAACATTGTGGATAATGAAGAAATTGCTTGATACAAGCAATTTCTTCATTTTCCACAATGTTTTCCAAAGTTTTTTTCTTGAGGGGCGTAAAAAGGAGGGATTGAGTTAGAATGGGTTAAAAAGTCGATAGACAAATACTATACTTACACCCATTTGGGGAACTTTGAACTCTGAAAATGGTCGGGATTTAAGTGAAGCATTTTTGTTGGTTGGCGATTTAAACGTCTTATCCCATTCCCACACAATGACTCCTTTTGACGCCCCTTAATTAAAAAGGTTTTCGAAAACATTTTGGAAAATGAAGAAATAGCCTGTAACAAACAATTTCTTCATTATCTACATTTTTTTCTACCACAAAAGATGAATAATTCTAAATTTCCATCAACTAAGAATTATTGTCTGCAATATCTCTCAAATTGGACCAGTCTAAGATTATACGTCTGGTAATGGGATTACTACGACAGATTCAAGCTGTAGTTACCACGTTTAGGTAGACACCGTGGTCAATCATTTCATTGTTATTGGTTATATCTTACTATTCACGAATTTTGCTAGAAAACAGCGTTTAATTTCGAATTTTGTAGTGAACTCACTCCCTCTCTCCATTTTTCCCAGTCCGTTTCTCCCTCTCTCTATTCGTCTCTCTCTCAGACCGCCTCATAGTTGTCTGTTGCCGATTCTCTCCCCCCCCTCTCTCTCTCTATCCCCCCTCTCTCTCGCTCTCTTTCTCTTTCACTCACTCACTCTGTCTCTCTGCTCGAGCTTTCATATGAATAAAGGAAAAGTTGAATTATGAGTAAAAAAAATAAAAATAAAATCAAATATTCTATATCATGTCATAGTTATTTTCTTACAACATAAATTCAATATCATGTCCCTAGTTATTTTCTTACACAATATAATGCACTGTAGGCTCAAGAATCAAGGAAGTAAAATGAAATGTTTTGACAATGCAACATGCGCACATTTCTTATTAAACGTGTAAAATTTCCGAGAACCAGTCATTCGGGCGTAACGCATTCCAAATCGAGAAATTGTGTAAAAAACAACTTAGAAACTGTATTTATTTAGTTTCAAATGAAAATGCAGTAAGGCACCCTCTATTGTTGCTTGGTTGATCGCGATATTCGGAGATACTTAACAACACATAATTACAGTTTTTGTGAGACAACGAATTTCGCGTGTCGTAGAAAATACAAGTAGTTCTATTATTTTGGGAGCATAGTATGATTTGCAGTATTGAGATTTCAATACGTGACTTGACAGTTGAATTGTGAATACCTTGGAATTACGAAAAATATCGAACCTAGTCAGTCTGCTCGGAGTACGCAGTCTAAGCAGCGTAAAATCTATTCGTTCTCAAAAGATTTATTTTGAATCTAGAATGGCAATTCTGCCTTACTTTATAAATGCTTATTTTCGGATTGTGATCTCTGTTTAACCTCTACTGGATCTAATACCCTTTTTCAAGTAACTGTTTTACGGAACATATGGGGGGGGGTGCTTTTCTGCTAGCGGGCTAAATCTTTTTGAAATAGTGACGTGTTTCCAAGAGTAATTAGATCCTTCGTGGCTTTTCTATTTAAAGATAGTGGAAGTCCCTGTTGGTATAGTAGAGAGATATGCCCACTTTAGTGTAGAAAATTGCATTTTAATATTGGTAATCTGATTAATTCAAAACGTCTCACCTAGCCCGACTGGCTTCATTAATAGACAATACAGGATGTTTTCTTTTCTAATTCCCTGTGCACAATACTCATGTCGGGGAAAATGCCATTGCCACCGCTAGAAACGTTATAAGTAATTTGCTTATTAAGTTGGTCGAGGAGCTAATGGCTCAAGTCTAAATTGCAGTTGTGCATAAAATGACAGGAGGCCTTGGTTTGGTGCACCTACCAACCGCGGTATTACTGAAATGACACTGAAAGTGATGTTTAACCAAATTCACTTAATCCCAGTCTAACTAGCCCTCAAGATCAATACTTTTAACCTTTTCGAGATGATCCTTTTCCCATTGCAGGCCACAAATAAGTACGATATCGTTTAAGTACTTTCAGTGCTTTGAATAAATGATTGTTTTCAAGAAAGAAACCTACACAAAGAAATCAGGCAGTTTATTCTTGTAAGTGTTGTTTCTCTTTCTAAGATGACGTTAACATTACGCAGTGTGCACTCTCTCGTAGTCATTGTGAAAATCCATTGAAAAAAGGGACAGGTCTTTGCACTTTTAGTGCAGGGCGCCTTTCTGAAAGGGCCTAACTTGGGTACTACAGTGGAAGGCATTTTACTCATTTCATAATTAATCAAAGTACTGAAAAGTACTGTAAGGTAGCAAAGTATTGTTTTGTTCAATACTCTTCTTTGTCAAACGTTATCATGATAAAGAAACGATGTTAAAGTAACTATTGAGTTAACAAATTCCCACGCAATCTCTCCTTTTTACGCCCCTTATAATAAAAATAGTTGTGAAAAACAATGTGGAAAATGAAGAAATTACTTGTTACAAGCAATTTCTTCATTTTCCACATTGATTTCTACCTAAAGAGAAAAATATTTTAGAATTTTCAACAATTTGAAACTGTCGTTCGCAACTTCTTTGAAGATCAATGTGCTCTAGTGAGCTAATATACCTAGGAGATGAACTTGCATGTAGAGTTTGCAATATTTCTGAAATACACAAGAACAAATTTCTATGGCGTAGGCATTTAACGGATATATTGGTTAAGCCTCCAGTGGCAGTTTGCACTCGTTGAACTTTGAGACAAACTCAAAATTTTGTCTGTTAACTTAAGCTATCAAAGCTGACGATTTGCTAGCTAAAAAGACTGCGCGTTATTGAAATTGTGGGCAATAAACGGGATATTGGTAGATGTTTTCGTATGTAAAGGGGGTCTTTACGCTTTCTACAAATTATATAGAATCCTCGTATAACGCAATTTTAAAAGTGTACAGTTGTTTGGGGGAGAAAGTTTTGAAAATAATAAATCATAGAACATTTTTTAATGCATGATAGGGCCACCGGCCCATACACATTCAAATACAAAACATAGCATAGACAACAATCTAATCTAATTGGGCACTACTTCTCTTCTACCCTAGTAACATCCTACTGGATTTTCCAAACTGGGTAATACTTGGGGACCCTGACGTCCACCAAAAATGCATGCTTGAATAGACGTATTTCATGCGTTTTAATCGCTCCTTTATTGGATAATTGACATTCAATGTTTGCATGGACATATGAGTTATTTCACCGTCAATGCATCCCAGTGAGTGAGGGAAATTTGAATTTCAAAAGAGAGACAACAACGGCAGTCGATGTCGACTCGGCAGAGGTTTATTTCTGTACAGATGATATATTAACCGTGTAGATATGAAGTTAGATGAGCAGAAAATCGTTCACCAGATAACGAGTGAAATTTTGGACATTCTTAAAGAACCTCGTAATATTGTTGATGTACTGTTTGAACGTGGGTGTTTAACATCGGATGAGTGCGAAGAAATATGTGAACTAAAGTCGACCAAACATTTTCTTGAAATAATTTCTAGAACAGAGAGTAACTGCGCTCTTATTGATATGGTAGAGGCTCTCAAACAACTTGGTGAACCTTACGATCCACTCGCCCAAAACATTCTTCAAATAGCTAGAAATAGTGGCTTGAAGCTAACGACTTCAAACCATAATGCAATTGTATATGAGAAAGTTAGGAAGGTCAATGTTTACACAAATTCGCGGAAACGCGTTGAAGCACTTGGAAATCATTTAAAAAGATTGTCTCACGAAGGTGATAAACAGGCATTCGAAGCCTATGTCAAGCGGGTGGACACAATCTTCAAGAAAAAACAAAAATGTCAGAAACTAGACGTTTTGAAACAAATGGAAATTGCAGATCTGAGGTTCACATGCCTTGAGGCCGAGGTGATCAAGATGCGTGTTTTTTATGATAAATCTCTGTATCAAAATGACATTTTCAAAAAGTTAGAAAGGGTCATTCCTTACACCAGTAATCCGACGGTTACCAGTATGACATTCCTCGCAAGGTATGATGCTGTTACGGTTTCAGAGGGAGGGTTAATTTGTGATCATAAACCAGAGAGTAAAGTGGCTAATTGTAATTGTATATATAGACAGAGTCGACCCATTTAGGGAAAAGGATGCTTTTCTCTGAACGGATAGGCTCTATCTACCAGCTCAAAATAAATGGAGGCTGCATGTATATAGTGAATCCTTCAGAGATCGGTTCCAGAGGACGATCAAATATGATATTCCGAATATAACCATATAGTAAGGAATAGATGTACAAGTCATAGTGAGTGGCCAAAGGTAAATTTTGTCTATACTTGTATATAGACAAAATTTATCTTTGATCACTCACTATAACTTTTACATCTATAAAATGTCCAATCTAGATTATGAAAATCTACCAAAAAACGACGTATTTTGACCGAGGTCATTGAAGGTCCTCTTTATGCAAGTGAGTACGTGTCTTATCAAATCAAATAACGTCACTCATCTGTGTCTGTTTTTCAACATGATTTGTTTTAGACTCAATCAATTTTAACAGAATGGGTAAAAAGTTCTATTCTTATTTTACTCAATTTTAATAAAACGGTCTCTTCATTTCTTCAGTAACGATTTCTCCTACAGATTTCTGCGCTATATTGGAACTATAAAGATCTGTGTAAATACTACTTTAAATTTCTCTGAACTTCGGTCATACATATTTCTTCTTAAACATTCTGCAACCTTTCTCAGTTTCCCCGAGTTTTGGTCATACTGTTGTTTCTCTCCTAATCGGACCTGTAACAATCTGCAACTTTCCTTCAATTGCTCTGAACTTCAATCGTACTGTTTTCTCTCCTAATTAGACCTGAAGCAATCTTCAACTTTTCTTCCATTGCGCTGAACTTCAGTCATACTGTATTCTCTCATAGTCAGACTTGTCGCAGTCTGCAACTTTCCTTCCATTGCTCTGAACTTCAGTCAAACTGTACTCTATCCTGATCTAACCTGTTTTCTCTCCTAATCGGACCTTTGACAAACTTCAATTTTCTTTCGATTGTATTGAAATTCATTCATACTGTTTTCTCTCCTAATCGGACCACTAACAATCTGCAACTTTCTTCAATTACCCTGAACTTCCGTTGTACCGTTTTCTCTCCATATAAGACCTATAACAATTTGCAACTTTTCTTCTATTGCTCTGAAATTCAGTCATACTGTTTTCTCTCCGAATCGGGCCTGTCGCAAACTGCAACTTTCCTTCCATTGCTCTGAACTTCAGTATTCTCTCCTAATTGGACCTGTGACAATCAGTATTGCCCTGAACATCAGTCACACTGTTTTCCTCCCTAATAGAACCTGTAACAATCTGCAACTCTCCTTCCATTGCCCTGTGACGGAGTCTACAACTTTCTTTCTATTACCCTGAACCTTAGTCATACTGTTTTCTATCGGATCTGAGACAATCTGCAACTTTCCTTCCATAGCTCTGAACTTCAGTCATACTGTTTTCTCTCCTAATCGAACCTATAACAACCTGCAACTCTCCTTCCATTGCTCTGAACTACAGTCAAACTGTTTTCTCTCCTAATCGGATCTTCAACAATCTGTTACTTTCCTTCCATTACCCTGAGCTTTAGTCTGTTGTCTGTTGTCTCTCCTTTTAAGATCATAGACAATCTGCAACTTTCAATCTATTGCCCTGAACTTCAGTTACACTGCTTTTTGTCCGAAAAGGGCCTCTCTCATTATATCAAACTTTCCTTCCATTACACTGATTTTCAGACACACTGTTTTCACTCAGAATCGGATCTGTTACAATCTGTAACTTTGCCCCCATTGCTCTGAGCTTCGGTCATATTGTTTTCTCTCCGAATAGGACCTATGACAACGTGCAAATTTGCTTCCTTTGCCCTGAACTACAGTGGTACTTTTTTTTTCAAAACGGAACTCTAACTATCTGCAACTTCATTTCCTTTGCCTTGAACTTCAGTCATACTGTTTCCTCTCCTAATAGGACCTGTCACAATCTGCAACTTTCCTTCCATTGCCCTAGACTTCAGTCAGACTGTTTTCTCTCCCAATTGGACCTGTGACAGTATACAACTTTCCTACTTTTGCCCTGATCTTCAGTCATACTGTTTTCTCTCCTAATTGGACCTGTAGCAATCTACAACTTTCTTTCTATTGCCCTGAACTTCACTTTTACTGTTTTCTTCACTAATAATCGGACCTGTAACAAGTTGCAACTTTTCTTCCATTGGTCTGAACTTCAATCATACTGTTTTCTCTCCTAAACGATCCTGTAACACTCTTCAACTTTTCTTCCATTGCCCTGAACTTCAGTCATACTGTTTTAGTCTGTACATCGAAGATGCATCAGTCTGCAACTTTCCTGTCTTTTCCCTGAACTTCCCTGAAGTCATATTGTGTTCCTATATGCATGTATATCGAACATGCAACAATGCGACTTCTCCCTGTTGCCCATAACATCAGTAAAGATGTTTCCTGTTCTATATCAAGAGGGTCGTGGGCGCTCACTTGAGATAAAGGCTCTTTTTCTTTCAACGGTCGAATTTCATGTTAAGGTAAGGATTATGATACAAATGGGCCATACTTACATATATAGACTATGTACCTGGGGATCCAAAAGTCTAAATTATAAATAAGCGTTTAAAGAAATTGTTGACGGACTATGGACGACTGACGGACACTTTCGTGCTAAGTTGAGCTTAAAAGACCTGAAACAATCTGCAATCTTGTTTAATCGTCATGAAATTTAGCCATGCTGCTTTTGCTTTATATCTGACCTACATCGATCTGCAATTTTACTCAATTGCCATGTTATTCGGTTATACTGTTTTCTGCGCTACATCGGACATGCAACAATCGGCAACTCGTCTCAGTTGCACCAAAATTATATTCATACTGTTTTCAGCTCTTATAGGACTTGCAGCTATCTGCCACTTCACTTAAATGCCTAGAACTCCAGTCATACTGCTGTATGCTCTAAATCAGACCTGCAAAGATGTTCAAATTCTCTCAATTAATTCGATCTTTGTTCATACGGTTTCCAAATTTTTTTACCAATTGCCACAAATTTCGGTCATACTCTATATTGGACCTGCAACAATCCTCAAATTTATCAATCGCCTAGAAATTCGGAAAACTGTTGTAAATACAATATCGGACCTGCAAGATTCATTTAGTCGTCTCATTTGGTCTGAAAGTCAGTCATTCTGCTCAATACCGGACCTGAAGCGATCTGCACCTTCAATCATTTGCTCTTAAATTAAGCACTGCTTTCTGTTAAGCATCGTCCCCAAACGATCTGCAACTTTCTCTCTACTACTCTGAATGAATTACCTGTTAATGAATGCTTTGTTCTTCTTTTTAAGATATGGATCTTCCAGATCGATGAACGAAGGTTTTGAAACTGGACTATGTATCTTGCAGTATTCAAAACATCATGCCGAAAATATTGTCCCTTGTCGGGATACGGGCATGGTCTATTATATAGAAATAAACCTGCTCCTTCAAATCTACGAGAAGGCTCCTACTGAATCTTTGAAAATCAGAATACTGAGAACCGCTGGCTTTGCAATCTCACATTTCGAAAGAGAACCCGAGAGTGTTCAGAATGACTACAAACGAATGTTGCTTTTAAAGATGGCGTTTTGTAGACTAGGTATTGGGCTGTTTGGAGATCGTATACAAGGCGTTATTGTAAATGACGAAGATTTGCACGTTGTTAAGAGTTGTCTACAATTCGTAGAAAAGCCAGAAATATGGAAAGGCATGGAAACTAGACGAAAAATGTTATACCACTTAGCCAAAGCCGAATTTTTAAAACGACAAAGACAATCCGACATGGCGATACTACATGCAGGAGAGGCTCATCGAATCGCGAATGAAAAGCAGTGGACAGCAGAGCTGTCACCAATTAAAGCACTCCTATCAGAGCTTGAAAATGAAATGGAGATTAAAAAGACAGAGGAAACACATGAATCAAATAATATTGCTCCAATTGGCCTCCATCTCGACAAGTTGGAATCCAGACTGGAAAAGGAGTGACAGAGAAGAGACACATATACCACATCCATTTAACTCTCTTCACCTCTATTTTGTTACGTAATTAAGGCTGAATGCACTTTCATGGAGGTATGACACTTAAAAACCTAATTATACTAATGTATGAATCCGCTTCGCGTAAAAGACTGCAATGACAGATAGTTATATCCGCATATTTCTGACACGTTAAATCCGTCTCACGATAAGTTAAAAGCTAACTCGATGAGGCTCAAAGTTTCTTTGTAATTTTATCTCAACGATAAGAAGTTTCTTCGGAAAAAATATCCTGATATTTCTATCTGTTATTGCTATCCTTTTATACACTGTCCGAAACTACTATTCATCCCGGCCTTCGATTTCCTCCATGTGTTTCCTTGCTCAATTCGGCCCTAAGCTGCGTTGGCTTTAAAATATATTGCGAAAACTTCATAAGACCGACGTGACATCCAAGACAGAGGGAATGACTTTGATTTCAAAATATTAAATTGTATCATTTGTCCACCAAACCCTATGGTGTGGGACTCATTCGAATCTTCTCTTTGGGACCTTTTGGTTGGGATAATATAGTGAAAGCAAAAAATCTTGTTTTCTAATTATTGAATTTATCATTACAAAAATTTGGCTTTAAAGCAATTAATGGTAGCCAAAATTTTAGAAATTCGAACACATTGCTCAGTTTTTAAGTTGGAATGCGGAGCAATTCCAACTTAGATTTACAAAACCGCAAAATGAACACAAGACAATTTCATTTCGGGTTTTTTGATAACACATATCACGTGATCTCTTAGATATGAATACACCTCGGGTTAGTTCTCATCTCAACTTGCCACAGACAATCAGTTAGTTGTTGCCGAAGACAATAATATGGCACATGTAAATGATGATATAAAAATCGTCTAGAGACTTCTAAACATGCTTTAGTTTGTTTTAAATTATTGAAAATGAGGTAATAATCAGCGCAGTAATTTATTTTTTGTGATTCGCCGTCCCGTGTTTGGTAATCACGTGATCTCAAGTGACATGTGGTAGTCATGTGACCATAGATAGGCAATGTTTACAAATATGGCTCAAGTCGCAGATGCATTTTTACAATAATCACGCCGCCTAGTGCTTTAAAACATTCTAGAGCGATTAAGGAGGATCGTAGGCATCAAGCAAGCGCGATTACTGTGGGATTTTACTCAATAAAAATCAAATAGATGCAAAACGAAAGTAGAAGATTTTGAAAATTAGAATGTAAACATATCAATTTCCGGTTTCTACTTATTTACTAAATAATTACGCTTTATTATGTCGTTATTTACAAGTTTAAATCAATAATAACACATCAAACAATTAAACAAGTGTCATCTAGCTTTCAGCTTGGTCCTTTTTACTTAAGATCTTTTACGGTTCTAAAGCCGAATAACGAATAAGGAGATCGCGTGACTACAGGGCGCCGAAGATAATTTGATACTATCTTCATCATATTATAGGAATTCTTGGAAAAGGGCAAAACTACCATGTGTAAACAATAACGTTACAATAACGTTAACGTCTTTTTTTTCTTTTGAATTTTACTCACAACGCTTTAATATTCTTTTTTCTAAGTCTAAAGCGGTATTTCAAATCGATCACCCTGAAACAAATTTCCGCGCATTTCCGCATTTCCACGTATACTCATAAACTTGAAGTGAAATCTACGTGAGTTTAGTATGATCGTTACAGAATTGGCCGAGTTGAGGGTCAAATAATCATCGAGGTCATTGATTTCTTACTGTAGAAGCTGTTATTCTCTGTTTTCAAGATTCTAAAAGGAGTTCACGTATTACAGTTGATCAAAAGGAGAATGTTATGCTTGAAAATTCTAATTTTGCTGTGCGTAACACGAGCTTATAACCCATTCCAACACGATAAAATTTTAGACCAGTCCAAAGAAGTAGCAGACGACAATTGTAAGTTGATGAAATCATTAAAATCCTGGTCTTTTTGGAAAGAAAACATCGTTGATAATGAAGAAATTGCTTGTAACAAGCAATTTCTTCATTTTCCACAATGTTTCCCAAAGCTTTCATAATGAGGGTCATTTGAAAGCGTCACTGTCTGGGAATGTGTTAAGACAATGCAAGTTTTTTATTTCTGTATGATGATTTATGTTTTTGTGCGTTATTCACGCACATATGTACAGGAATTGGAATGCTAGGAGGGAGGCTTACTCGGAAAGTAATAAATGAATTTGAACCGATTTCCACAGTTATGACCCTTTCAGCGCATTCCAACTTCCCAGTACTTTCAGTCCTTTGATTGAAAGGTTGGTTTGTGTTTTCTTCGCTTTCTCGCTCAAGCCCTTTTCAGAGAAATCGATTAAAACATTGTGGAAAAAGAAGAATTTACTTGTAACAAGCAATTTCTTCTTTTTCCACAATATTTTCTACCATGCTGATTTTTTTCTTAAAATTCAACTTTAAATTTTCGTCTGCAAATCTTTGAATTTGGACATATAAAAAAATTTGCAATACAGAAAGGGTCATGCAATTACGGTATCCTTTATTTCAGTTAGCGTGGATAACGCGTTTCCGATCTGCGCATCTTATTTACAGTAACATCATCCAAATCAAATGCGTGTACTTTTACAAACTACATTCGTTTTCGATATTGTATCACTGCATATTTAAACATAGGAAATCATCCACAATGTTTTTCAATAGGCGATCAAATATAGATACAGTTTTAACCAATAAAGCTGTATTTGTGACATTCTGGTCGTCCACTGACGACATGATGGTAGTCGTGGAGTTTGAGACATGGGTCTAGCGTAACTCAGTGGTTAGGGCGATGCATTCGTGATCAGAGTGGTGTCGAGGGTCGAGGGTTTTAATCTTGACCGAACCGCTGGTGACAGGGTTACGTCCTTAGGCAAGACACACAGGGCCTCGGCCTAGCACTAGTGATACATAGAAAGCACTGACGAATATAAGGGAAATTCATATACATGTAACTGAAACATTATTAAAAGTAGCTAGAATTAGCATACAAAGCTTTGTAAAATCATGCAGATTTCCCGAAAATCGAACAGGAAAATAATTTGTTCCGATTGTTCGGTCGTCTATAGATTGATTGAAAGGGGTTTCGACGCCACTTTTTACCCATTCTCACTTACAAAAAATGATTTGGAAACAATTTTGAAAATGTAAAAATTGCTTTTTACTAGCAATTCCTTCATTAAACACAAAGTTTTCTTTAAAAAAAGACAAAGATCCTTTGAAATTTCATCAGTTATGAATTGTTGCCTGTAACTTCTTTTAATTTGGACAAGTCCAAAATGTTTTCGTGTGGGGATAGGTTAACAGTGTTTCAGTCATATCGCGGCTTCATATCGCACCTAGCCATGGATTCCTGATAATTACCACTACATCCACTCCGAGTCTCCAGCTGCTCATACCACTTAGGTTTATGATTATCTACCCATTGGTGAGAGGTAATTGTCGGAAAGGATATTTGCAATGGCCGGGGATCGAACCCTGGAGCTCACGAATGAGAGTCCGCGCTACCAACTCCGCTATGACTGCGGCCTTCTTGGTATTCAGTGTAAGCAATCTAACCAATCAGGCTACATGGAACGACAATTGACGGATTATTGACCACGCCCACTGACCTCCAGCACGACATTTCGAGTAAGATATCAAACGAAGTTACTTGCTTTGCAAAATATATGTTCAAGGACATAGAATAAAAGCAAATCAGTGGTTGCCGACCAAAGTGCTGTAACAACAGCTAGGATAATCTATAGTTATGAAATTCAAGTCCCAATACCGGCAAAAAAATTGATGGCGTCGTTGGGCATGCAAAGTGTCGTAACTACAGCTTGAATACGCTCAACGAAGATATAAATGTCGAACTTTACGGTTTAACATTGTATGCACATGCGATATGAAACTTCGTGTGCAGTGAAATCTTATCTTGCTCGATATTTAAGGGCGTTATATTGCAAAATTTATGGCCAGCAGCATGTAACAAAAAAAAACAAACAAAAAAAAACAAGAAAAGTTAGTTTGGGACGTAATGTCGTAACTACAGCTTAATTAAGCTGTAGTTACGACGTTTAAGTCGCCAAACCAACAAAAATGCTTCACATAAATGGCGACCAATATTGGAGTTCAAAGCTAATTTCCAGTCTAGATGAATGATTTCATTGGTCGACTGATTCTCTAATTGATGGCCGCGATTGGTCACCTTTCGCTAAGAACTTGATTTCAAGGTTGGATAGAGTTTACTCGGCATGGGAAGCATAGATCTCAAGAACCATAACTCTTTGTAGCCTAACCAATAGTGTTGAACACCAGGTTACTTCGTGTTCCTTTGTCATTTTTCAGAAGAAAGGGGTAGTCGATTTATAACTTTAAAATCATAGCTGATTGCAAACTCGATGCGTTGTCAGGAAACAATGAAAACGTTACCCCTTGTCTGTACCTCATTTATTTAACTTCACGATAAGCACCAGTGGGCAGCTTAATACCACATGACAAAATTTTAGTGACTGGTCCAAAATTCAATGAAGCTGCAGACAACAATTTTTAGTGGATGAAATGCTATATATATTTAAAAAAAATATGTCTGTAGCGGTAGAAAACATTGTGGATGATGAAGAACTTGAACAATTAAAGCAATTTCTTCATTTTTCACCATGTTTTCAAAAACTTTTTTGTTGCGGGACCGGTCCAAAGGAGGGATCATGTGTCGGGGGAATTGGTGAAATCAATATCAGGCGACAAAGTTTGAGACTTGTGCACTTGAAACAGGTAGAAGACACCAATTCAAAGTTTATTCAAATTACAAAATCACTACAAGAATAAAAGGGTCCGCACAAGATTACAATGATGGTCCTATATCACTATTCTGCATGAGTGTGATAGTTCCTGGCTGTGCGGCTTAGTTGGAGAGAAGATTACGAAATATTTCCTTCTCAAATGTTTAAACTGTTTGCCCGCTGACCGTACCGATAGATCAGTCAAGGGGCAGTACCAAGTCAGCTCAAGTTTTTTAAAGATTTCATTTGGTCCGCCGTATGTAAACATGAATCTCGGAAACTACATTTGGACGTATTTCATCATGGAGAAATAACGTCGTTTGGCGTACAAAATTCGTAACTATACAGCTTGAACAGGCTAAGCGTAGACCCTTTACTTTTTACCCCTTAGTAAATATGTTGGTTGGCGACCTCAGTGTCGTAACTACAGCGTGAAAAGGCCAAACCAACAAAATGAGACAGTCTACATAAATGTATACAAATGTTAGAGTTCAACGTTCCCGTCTAAATAGATTATTTGGTTGACTGATTGATAGAATTGAGTTTAACGCGACTTTTAACAGTTTTTCAGTCACATCGCGGCGGCTGGAGATTCCTGGTATTTCTTACATCATCTTCTCCTAGCCTCCAGCTTCTATCCCACATAGGTTTATGATTATCCACCCATTGGTGATGAGACAAATGTTGGAAAGGATATATACCGCCTCCGGGGATCGAACCACAGATAACTTGAATGGTGGGTTGATTCTTTGTTTGACAGCTAGCCAGCGCGATCCGGGTTAACCGTTTTTAGTGCAACGGACGGACGCCGGGCATTTAGTTCAGGGTAAATGGGCAAATAAAACCTTATTATCTAGAGGATTAACTATATTTTTTTACTTCTCTTCGTGTTTCCACGATCATCTTTACCAGACCGTCCGTCGGAAATTCTGGACCCAGGACTGAGTTTCTTGATAGAAATATTGGTATCCTAATTTATTAAACGAGGAGTCTTGACAACGTAGAATGATTTAAAAATGGCTAATCGTTTGTAGGGATTTCTCGAACTTGCCATTGTAGCGTTTGTACTATCACTAGTAATGCAAAGGAGTATACTTGGAGTTGCAATCGAAATCAACTTTTAAATGTAAACAAAATGGCAGAAATATTTGCAACTCTAGCGAAACTCGGGATAAATAAGAAGATATTGCATGGAGGAAAGGGTCAAGAACCAAATTATGAGGACGGAACTAAGGTAAATTATTATGTTTTATGAAAAAGGTAGTTTAAACATGTTAAAACTCATATACTCGAAGTTGTCGAATTTTAATTCAGATTATTTTTATTTTTCAGACAAATGTCTAATATTCGGATAAACTTAATTTTCGGACAAAATCCGAAAAGCTACCTTTTTAGTGACTTACAGATTTCACTTATTGCTTGCCACAAGATTGGATGATATAGTCTACCCTAATTAAGGATTTATTGTTCCTCTTGGTATTTTTTGTGCCAACTAATCTAATATTCATTTATCTTTGTATGCGGGTCTTGCTATTTACCCCTTGACACCCGGGGGGTGCCTACACATATATATTAACAGAGGCATAGGCATAATTATATCATAATTTAGATGTATTTTTATCAAATTTAAAATTAAAGTATCTTCATCAACCTTTTATTACTAATATACAAAATATACAAAATAATTTTGACTTTCACAGAGAAAATTGCTCATATAAAATAGACCAATCTACTGCAGGAGTTTAAGTTGTCTCATTAATGCAGGTCATTTCTACATGAATTAAACACAACATTAACTTGATTGTTAGCATGGAAAATATTTTTCAAGTATGGTTTCTTTATTCGTCTAAGTTTATTGAATTACACCGGGACTGTGTTCAAGACGGAAGTTAGTGACTTCATGTACCCTGGGAATTTGTTGAAGGTATACCCTGGGACCCATCCAGGTGTTATTCTAGTACATATTTCCAAAGATCATAGCATAAACTGTTTTGCAGATAGATTAGCTTCGAATAAGATAGTTTCAATTCATTAGTTTGATGTATTTTGAAAGATCTACAACTGTCCAGGGGTATTCTTTGAGTTGTAATTTAAAATGCATTTTTAGTTATTATTACATCTACAAATACCTCGGGTCTCCAACTACGCAAGAATTTACATGCTTGTTGGGATGATCTGAATTATTCACTGAGTATTAACAGTAGAAAAAAAATTATTTGTGATATGTACTACTACTTTTTGAAATACTAAGGGACGGATGGATATATAAAATTATCTTGGTACCTTTGAATAAGTACCTTGGTACTACCATAAACATTGAAATACCCCGAGCCACATTTACTTAATGTTTCATACATAATTATTAAAATCATCTTTAAGAATGTTCTCCTCCTGACCCAGAAGGCGTAGAGCTTCGATATTTTGCATGAAGCATCAGTTCACAGACCTCTTTCAAAATAGCTAAATTCATGATCCTCGGGTCCCCAGGGGCGGAGCCCCAGAGGGGGGGGGGTTATATAGAAATAAAGAACAATTTTTTAAATGACATCTCCTCCCAAACCACTGAGCCAAGTTGAACCAAATTTGGCAGAAATGATCCTTAGGTGGTACCCCATAAAAAAAGCTAAAAGAATTGAAATCCATTAATAACTCTGGTTGCCATGGCAACAAAAGTGAAATTAAAAAAATCATCTTTAAAAATCTTCTCCTCCTGACCCAGAAGGCGTAGAGCCTTGATATTTTGCATGAAGTATCAGTATATTGATCTATTTCAAAATAGCTAAAATCATGATCCTCAGGTCTCCAGGGGCAAAGTTTGGGGGGGGGGTTATAGGCATGAAGCATCAGTTCACAGACTTCTTCCTTATTTCTGAAATTATCACCCATGGATCCAGAGGAAGAAAAAAAGTTTTTTCCTTCTTTCAAATCAGCACTTAAGCCTTGGAATTTGTAATTTAGCCTTTTGGATCCCCAGGGTCATAGTCTTTATATGTAAGTGTGGCCCACTTGTATCATTATCCTAACCTTAACATGAAATTAGACTGTTGAAAGAAAAAGAGCTTTTATCTCAGGTGAGCGCCCCAGGGCCAACAGCCCTCTTGTTTTATTTTCCCGTAGAAATAAGGAACACGGACAAAATTTCGCTTTTTAATGTGATTCATTAAACACATTTACTAAATCTTGCTCCGTTTTTTATAGAATTACCCTGGGACACCCTTATGTAGGTCTTTCTTCTACATCTTGAATACTCTGAATTACTACTTTCAAAAAACTATGAAAAATAGGTTCCTATGGTAATTTCAGACATGATATGATCGCATGGAATAACTGGAATTACCCGGGGAAAGTTTTTCGATTTAGATAATAATTAAGAACACTGAAATCGTCCTGGGCATTGAAAATTGGTTGTTAAGGGTATGAAAATTCATGTTAAATGAACTACCCTGGGCCACATATACTCTTTTTTTCTCATTGTAATTATAATGCAGAAAGAGTCCCTGGGTAATTTACTACGGCGGGTAAGTATAACTTTCAAATTACTCTTCTGCTTTCGTCAATAACTATGCATTACCTGAATATATACATTCCATTCCTGTAGAAATAAAAATATTTACCCTGGGGCTCATTGTCTAGATGGGTAATCAGTCCCGGGGTAAGATAACTTTATTGTGTAGATTTGACAAACTTGCAAACTTTATACAGTACACATTACCCTGACTTAAGAAGTATCTATATCTCTACCAAACTATTAGTGCGATATATTGATAAATATTTGACAACATGATGTGCTTCCAGGGTTCTCCCCAGGCCTTTATGGCGTATCGGCCCCGATACGCCTTCATAAGTTAAGAGAGTTTGCCGATACGCCTTCAGATCGCCGATACGCGTAAATTTGGTCACCGATACAGCTTAATTTCTAGCTGAAGAAAGGGTCAAGCAAGCCACTAAAATTGGTTGCAGAAGCGTGGACACGACAGGCTCTTTATCTATAGTGTTGTTTACCGTATGTTACGTAACACCTTTATTGATAAGACCCTTACACTCTTACTAATTGGTGATTATTGATTTTTTCTCGCGTTTACCACTGGTACCGCGCTATCAGTCACCAAGCATGATGGGTACCAATATGTAAACAATGAATTCAAAATGGCGACCCAGTCTCGGAAAATTGTCACTTCGGCTGAGATTTGCCGAGGTAAAATATGTGGTTATTTGATGTGACAACTATCAAACTAAAGCCACAGTGGTTTGAAATATAATTTTAGGAGGGAAAGATTAATTTGGTCAGTTTATTTTATACATTGATCGCTGAAAAATGCCATTTTCGCGATCTTTTTCTTTACGAGAATTTGCCGAAATAATGAAGACAGATTGGTATAGAAGCCGTCCTAGTTATACTTAGCGCTTGTTTTCAACCCACTTTAATAATTACATACATGTATCTTTCTGATTAAGTCCGTTTATTTTTTATCCAACATGGAGGGTATTATCACACACATTCGTACCCTGGTTTGTTCAACCCCTTTGTAAAAAAAAAAAAAAAAAAAAAAATGTTTTTAAATTTTGATTAAAAGTATTATTATAATTTATGTAATGATATCTTGCCCTCTCATGATTTTTGCTTAAAAGAAAAATACCCCATAAAAATCAAAGAGCTGAAAGCACTTCAAGAAAAGAATGCCTTACACTAATTAGGTTTTCTTTTTACCAAAAGTAATGGTTTAGTAATTATTTAGAATCAGGAAAAGATTATTCACTCTATAAGATTCTGAAAACAAAAAACTTTTGAAAATCAAAGTGCTGAAATCACTTGAAGAAGAGAAGAGTAAGGACACTTGGTTTATGAATTTGATCAAGTTTCATTTTATAATTTAAGAATTAAGCTAAGATTGGACACTGCTGATATATACTACATTTTTGATTAACTTATTGAAATCAAAGAGCTGAAAGTACTGTTAGAAGAATAGTTATAGTGTCAGACAGTCAAAGGATTCTGAATGGGCAAATAATGAACCTTTCAAATTTGACACAGAGAATCTGATTGAGCTCTTTAAGATGCAAAATTTGAAGATGAAACCAGGTATTTCACACAGGAATCTTATAAATACATTTTTGAAAATACTGAAAATAATATCTATATTTTTCTGAAGAAGGGCATTTTTTCAATCCAACACTCCATGCTTTTTTTTAAAGAGTCCTCAAGGATAGGATTTTTGGACAGACTTGTTAAAATGGCCAATCATGAAAATATATTCCTATCTAACAGACAAGCAGCTGACACCTTTTTTTACTCATTCCTTTGAGACTTTGTGATTTATTCTTTCATTTGACCAATTAATACCTTGATTTTATTAGACTCACTGTAATTTTATGGCTTTTGGATATATTCTTTCATTTTCTTTCCTTTTCACATCCTTTTTTAATGGGACAATTTAGTGCCATTTCTAACAAATAGGATAGAGAGGTAAAATAAGCTGAGTAATGTCACAATTGATTGGTATCAAAACCAGCCTCAGAGTAGAGAAATAAAGCTATAATAATTAAAAGATTGAAGCATATTATTCAAGAATAAAACTCAATAAAAATCAAGATATCAATAAACAAGCTAAAAAGCACTTTTAATGACCTTTATTATGTATAGCCATATCATATGTTAACTGACAACATGCAGCGCATTTGCCACTACGCCTTAAAAAATTTCTGGGGAGAACCCTGGCTTCTAACAGTTTATTTATTCTCTCTCTCTCTCTCTCTCTCTCTCTCAAGGTTTATACAGTGATAACGTGGTCCCCAGGGTATTTCAAAAAGTAGTGGATATCACGCATAATTTTCTTTTTCTATTGTAAATACACCGAGAATTGTCCAAAATGATCCGAACAATGATATAAATTTTTGTGCGGTGAGAGATTGAAGATGTATTTGCAGCTCAAATCTTGATATCAGAAAAACTGTACAAAATGGGAAATACCCTTGGACGCTCGAATATCTTGCACAATACATCAACATAATAGGAAGAAACTACCTTTGTCCAAGATAATCTAAATGCAAACAGTTTATGCTATGATTTTTAAAAATATGTACTAGAATGCATTACCCTGAGACGTACTCCAGGGTAATTCTTCAATAAACTCCCGGGTACGCGAAGTCACTAAATACCATGTTGAACACAGTCCCGATATAATTTAGATAACTCATTCATATAGAAATCATTGTCGAGAAAATATTTTCCAATCCATTCATTAAGTGTTATGTAATTAATTTAGAATTGACTTGCATTAATGGAACTTGAACTAGGGTAGATCGTTCTGTTACATATGAGTGGTTTTCACTAAGTAAATTAAAATTGTTTTGTAAATTAGTAACAATGGATTAATAAAGTTATTTTCATCCCAAATTTGATAGAAAATGCATCTAAATTATGACATATAATTATGTACATGCACCTATTTATATATATTTAGGTGGCCTGGGTTGTCCCGGGGTGCCCACGGGTAAATAATAAGACCGCCCTATTACCGGTGATCCAACCACTAGAATTTTTTTATTTTTTCTGCAACTATTTGGCATCATTATGAAAAGTGATGATTCATCAAAGTACTAGAGTTCTTCAATTGTTGGCAAAGTTTATTTGAAAAGAGTTTTACAGTCTGAATAAACAAGACTGTAATAAAGGGCTAGAATGTTGTACCAATTACTGGTGTAGTTTGAAAAACCTTCTCATTGCTGCAAACACTGACAAATTTAAATACTTGATGAATATTACACTAACTTAAATGTGTATAGACACAAGAAGCACCTATTTCATATTGCTTACACCGTCACCGTGTTATTTTACTCACATGAAATAAATAAAAATGACCCCTATAACCAGATCTTACTTTCTTTGGCACTCTAGTAAAAATGACTGCTAGATATTATTACTTGTATAAGGGCTCTTGCGCCAATCTAGTCATTTTTCCTTAACAGAGAGATACCAATTATATTTCAAAACAAAATCTAAAATATCATATCATTCAAAACTTGCCTTTAAACTGTATTTTTTTATTTGAATTTATCTCTGCACTATATACAGAAGTACAATGCATACAGTGAGTTGACGAAATTTGTTGCTCTAATCTACTAGTAATCAATCACAAATCCCAAAATACGACCCATGCTAAGCCAAATCTTACCTGGGAGTAGCAATTGAATATTCTTCTACCTTAACAAAATGTTAGAATTTAAAATAATGTAAATGATTTTGTCCTTGAATTGTCACGTTTGACTATGGTCAAGTACTCGTAAAGGGTATAAGATTAGTTACAATCTTCTACTTTAACAGTGAAATACTATGGGAAAGTTTATACAAATGACAGTGAATTGTGTGACAATCTTCATAAGAAAAGATATAAAAAAAGTATACTTAATAATGTCTAGTAATTCCCAAAATTCTAGACATTTCAGAGTACACCGGTAATTGGTATATACCGGTAATAGGGTAACTGAGCATATGTAACATCAAAGTCAAACACCTTTTATAACTTTGATGATTTGCTGGAATAAAGTTTATTTCTAACCCTTGTCATACTGAATACAATTTATTGAAAATCAAAGGGCTGAAAGCACTGAAAGCACTGAAAGACTCACGCTAGTTAAAAAACAGTCGAAGACATACAATTCACAACACCGACATCTTCGAATTCTCTATCTGACAAAAATTTACCTCAGCCCGTGATCTTTCAATTTTCTTTGTATAGATAATATCATTAGTAAACTAAGTTTATACAAATTTTCAGATTTGTTTCCACTACAAGACCACCAAATGTGATGAGGAGAGAACAGTCATTGATGATAGTCACAAGCATGAAAAACCAATGGAACTTATCCTTGGTAAAAAGTTCAAGCTAGAGGTGTGGGAGGTCTGCTTGAAGACTATGAGACCAGATGAGGTGGCAGAATTCACTGTAGATACAAAGGTTTGTATCTTAATCCATTACCAGATAATGAAATTTTAGGTTTGTCCAAATCGAAAGGAGTAGCAGACGACATTTCAAATAGCGCAAAAATTGCAAAATGAAATAAGTGCCAAATAGGGCAGAAAATAGCTTGTTGCAAACAATTTCACCTTTTCTCACAAAGTTTTCTTTGAGCAATTTTTTACAGGGTATCAGAAAGTGTTGTTTTGTGGTAAAGGGTTAACCTTTGTCATGCTAAATAAAATATCCTAATGAATTAAGCCATCCCCACAAGATAAAATTTTAGACCTGTCTGAATTCAAAGGAAATGCAGACGACAATTTTAAGGTTATGAAATCTTCAAAATTATTGTCTTCTAGGGTAGAAAATATTGTGGGTAATGTATGAATTGCTTGTAACAAGCAATTTCTCATTTTCCACAATGTTTTCCAAAATTTTATATGGAGGAGCGTTAAAAAGCGTCATTGTGTGGGAATGGTTAAGGGCAGTAAAAGGCAGAAATGCATGAGTATTGGTTAATTTTATGATGGCTTAAAATGTCAAACAGGCAGTGCAGACTTAAATCATACTGCAGCCAAAACAAAAATAATGTGGGTTCAGAATAACAGGGGTTAAATCTTTTATGAACTAAAGCTCTTCTTTTGAAGTTCCTTGATCAACACATATTACCATACTATATTACTATACCAATAACCGATTACCAGACAACAAAATTTTAGACTGGTCTAAATTAAAAGAATTTGCAAATGGGTAACAGGTAATTACAGTTTAGATTAAAACAATGTGAGAAATGGAGAAATTGCTTGTAAATTTGTTATGTTTTCCCTATGTGGTACATATTTTCCAAATTTGGAATACTGCGCTTTATTTCAATTTTGACCTGTCTGAAAATATTTGTCAGGTTACAAGCAATTCATTCATTACCCACAATGTTTTCTACCCCAAAGGACAAAGATTTCAAAGATTTCATCAGCTTATAATTATTGTTAGCAACTTTTGAATTGTCAAACTGATCTAAAATTCTATTGTGTTGGAATGGGTTATTAGGGGATCATACAGGTCATGATCAAAATCAGATAAGGTAGAAAACAGCCTCACAAGAAAAATTACTATAAGGACAACTATTATAGTTTATAGATGCAAATGACTAGGTGGATGTTGTACATGCTTACACATTTGAAATAGTCATTTTGATTAACCCTTTCCCACACAATGACGCTTTTAAACTCCCCAAATATGAAAGCTTTGGAAAATATTGTGGAGTATGTAGAAATTGCAATTTTTCATTATCCACAATGTTTCTACCCTAAAAGACAAAGATGTTGAAGATTTTATCAACTTAAAAAAATGAAGAATTTGCATAAAATTTCCCATAATGTTTTCTACCCATAAAGACAAAGATTTGTAAAATTTCATCAACTGGAAATAGTCCCTTGTAATTTGTTTCAATTGGACTAGTCTAAAATTTTGTAGTCAGCAAAATTAACGAGTTAAAGTAAATAAATCTGTCAAATTAATATTTTTCAGCATTTGAGTCAGTATCCCCTTGTTTCAAAAAGTTTACGAGGAATATTTCTCAAAGACCAATCAACCAATCATGAGACAGAACAGCACTGTTGTGGCATGATGGGATTTGCACAACAAGGACTTGGATATGCAGATCTTGATGAACTGATGAAGAACCCTCAACCATTGATTTTTGTACTTGGTAAGCTTGAAATGAATTGATGGATCACTGCCCCTTTTCCCCCATTGATCGCCATTGTAGCTGAATGCGACAAAAATAAAATACTGGCGAAAGTTTTTTTCATTTTGCGAAAGTTCATGGCAACAAAAAAATGAAAAGTTTTTTATACGCCCGAAGGGTTGTATTATATTATCGCCCCAGTCATCCGTCCGTCTGTCCATCCATTAGCAATTTTTTGTGTGCGCAACTCCTCCTAAACTATCAATGGGAATGAGCTGGAACGTGGCACAATTACTTCCTATGATGTTTAGTTGTGCATAAGACCTTTGAAATTCAAATCGCTCCAGTTATTCTTGAGTTATCTTGAATTATCTGCCCCTGAATTTAATGAAAATCACTATGTTTATTGTGTGCACATCTTATCCTACATTATTTTTGGCAATGAGATGAAATTCCCCACAATTTCTTTCTATGATATCTAGTTGTGCATAAGACCTTTGAAATCCAAACCGCTCCAGTCATTCTTGAGTTATCTTGAATTATCTGCCCTTGAATTGAAAAACCCTTTATTTCTTGTGAGTACACTTTCACCTACATTTTGAATGGGAATGAACTGAAACTTGCCACAATAACTCTGTATGATGTCTAGTTGTGGTTAGGACTAAAATTCGTTTGATTTGTCAAGTTTTTCCTGAATAATCTGCCCTTTAATTAACAATATAGCTTAAATTTACAGTTTTATCTGTGTGTGTGTGTGTGTGCGCACAACCTGGTTTTCAACTCCTCCCACAAATTCTATTGGATTGAATTGAATCTTGCTACAATGTATCTCTGATATTTAGTTGAGCATAAGACTTCAGAAATTCAAAAAGCTTGGGTCTTTCTTGAATTATCTGCCCTTGAATTGATTGAATTCAAATATCAAGGTCATTTTGAACACTGAAAAACCTAAACTGAATCATCGTAATAGTTAATTTGTCAAGATCAGTTTTGAAGGTCATATTTTCATTGCTTGTGGTGAGTACTTTCTATTGAAACTTGTTTCAAGGTCATTGGTCAAGGTAATTTTTTTATGTCAATTGTTTTCAAATTATAGAATTTAACTCTGCAAAGCTCTTGTTTATACATATTTTTACTTTGACTGATCTCTGGAAATCAAGGCCAGGACCAGGTGTGTATAATTGCTCAAAGGCTTGTATATCGGTTTAATTATGTCATCGAGTCTGACACAAGAGGGACCCATTGCTAAATTTAATAACAGTTGTGATTGACAGCAAATCAGATTAATGAAATGCGCTCATTGGTTGGTGGGTTGTATTGATTTTGTGTTGAGGGTGTGACTTAGTTTTAGGGCTGACTGGATCAAACTTCTTTGATGACGGCTATCAGTAGACCTCATTTATCAAGCATAAATTGGCTCTCTTTAACAAAAATGTAATTAAATTATATTCTGAATAGCTGTTGATAGAAACAGTGGTAGTTTGTCAAAATTTGACAGAAAATACAAGAGTTCTACTGTCCTAAAAGCAGACAAATCATTTCTTTTTTGTTCATTTGTACCCAAGAATGTTCATCCATAAACCGATTTTGTTTTAAATTACAGATGTCTATGTTATTCGGTTATCAAATCAAACATATTATATAAGGCTTATTACTATTTACTTCTATCTATTTTTCTCATCAAAGTACTGAAAGCACTGATTGAAGATGAGTAAACTCATTGTAGGTGTATGACTTAGTTACATTCATTCAAGACAAAATTACGAATGAATGACTGTGTTTACAACCTCTTTAATATGTATATTGTTTATTTTACAGCATATCAGTTAAGAAAATAAAAGTGCAGTTAAGACATGTTCGACTATGGCACCAACTCCTTCTCAATTTGGCCCCAACTTTTTCCATTTGGCCCCAACTTTTTCCATTTGATATTATTTTAATTTAGCGAAAGTGATGGCGACAACCTTTTTCTAGCAAGAGCCAACCCTGCTACATAAGTTTTTAATAAGGAGCTAGATTTAAAAGACAAATCATTGATTGGCAAGATAAATGTTGTGACTACAGCTTTTGCAAGTTGTAGTTACAATGTTTAAGTCTCCTAACAAAATGTTGGAGGTCAACATTGATTTCTGGTGGGAATGAATTATTTGATTGGTCAATTGATTATTTGATTGACAGTAGTGATCTGTCAATTGCATGACATTATAACCTTATATTGAATGTTTCTTTAAACCATTCCCATACAATGACGCTTTTTGACGCCCCTAGATAAAGAAATTTTGAAAACATTGTGGACGATGAACAAATGGCTTGTTACTAGCATTGTCTTCAATATGCATAGTTTTTTCAACCCCAAAGGTAAAAAAATTCCAAAATTTCATAAACTTAAATTTGTCGTCTGCAACATATTTCAATTTGGACCAGTCTAAATTTTTATTGTTTGAGAATGGGTTTTAATTGTTTAACCCTTTCCTGTACAAACCAGGGACTTTACTCACTATGATTTTAAACTTGAGAAATAATTGTGGAAAAAAAAAAGGAAATTTCTTATAATCAGAAACTAGATAATGGATTCCAACAAAATTTTACAGGAATGAAATTAGGTGAACATTATCAGATTTCTTCAAAGAATTTTGATGGGATAAAAACCATGACCTAAATGGGCGGCACTAATTTCTATATATGGTGAAACCTTTAAAATATTTTTCTCAGAAAGCAGAAGATGGATTTCAACCAAATTTCACAGACATAATCCTTGTGTGACCCTTTTTTCAGATTCCTTCAAATAATTTTTATTTTTTGATTAACATGGCTTCTATGGGTGGGGCTAATTTCCATATATGGTGTAACCTTAGAAAATGTTCTTCTCAGAAACCATTCAAAGGATGAAAAACATGGTTTGAATGGGAAGGGCTAATTTCCATATATAGTGAAAGTTTTGAAAATCTTTTTCTAAGAAACCAGTCGATGGATTTCAACCAATTTTCGCTGGATTGATCCCATGGTGACTCTTTTTTTGATTCCATTCATAAATTTTTAATTGTTGAAAACATAGCTTTTATGTTCATGTCTTATGTCCATAATATGGTATACAGTGAATTTATTTCATCTGAATCTGTAAATGAATTAACTTTATTACTACAATGAAACAATTGAAATATTCAAAGATTTCATTCACAAGATTTACTTGCCAGAATGACGAATATGATTCTATTTATATTGAATTCAAGAATACACCATTTCTTTGATTAGTAGAATCAGGCCTGTGGAGCAATACAGGTTGCTGAAGCCTCTCCAGTTAGGTAGCAGAGTTTGCCATGAAAGTTAATGTAAAGCTCAAGAGCAAGAATGGCTATTTTGATCAATTTGTCTGATCTCGATTCCTCTCTATTTGAAAGTTTTTTATGTCATTAGGGTTAGTTTAATTTCAAGTGAGCTTTTTGTGAGATCTCAAATCCACATGAGCAATGTATGTCCTCTTTGGCTCAGAGAAATGTCATCTTTTTTGGAATGGTAAATTTGATTACTGTGGCTTAATTAAAGTGGACAATAAGGTTTTCGTGAACAAAGTGGACAATAAGATGGTCATGAACAAGATGAAATGGATTAATAGTTGACCAATCACTAAAGGGTATTAATCTGCAAATTATAAGATTGGGGACATGAAAAGGTAGGTAGCCTTATAATAATAACTACAGCTTTCATGAGCTATAGTTATGACAATCAGGTCACTTTCTAATGAAAATATGTTACATATCATCACATTACTTCTGGTCTAAATGGTTGATTTAATTAACCAATCGCTGGCCTCACCCATTGAGTCTGACAGGAAGTTCCGTCTATATTTTAAACTGCGCTATTTTACAAAATTTATATCAGGTAGCATGTAATAAATAGTAAAAAGGTTGATTGGTGACCTAAACATTCTAACTATGGCTTGAATAGCTTTAAACCAACAAAAATGTTTCACTCAAATGGCTGCCAATGTCAAAGTTCAAACTTCACTCCCTGCCTAAATGAATGAATTGATTGGTCAATTGTTTCTTTGACTGACAACGGTAGTTTGTCACTTATTCCTCTTTGTGAAATAGGTTACTTTTTTTTTACAAGAAAATGTGTTCTGTCATTTTGCTTAAGATTTTTCTCAGTTGGTATGTTTTTAATCCAACAGAGATTTTAAAAATAGAAAGACTTGGAGAGTTCGAGAAAGAGAATTGGACACTGTCCGATGATGAGAAATTGTTGAAAATTCCCAAATTACGAGAAGAAGGAAATGCCTTGTTCAAACAGAAGAAATATCCTGAGGCTGCTGATAAGTACGGAGAAGCCATTGGAATGCTAGAACAACTTGTAATAAAGTGAGATGATTTTTTAAATCTTGTTCCTAATATCTTTCTGAGGCGTATGTCAAACAGTTCAGCCATTACAACTTAATTCAATGTTTGACAGATTTGACCCTTATCCACAGAATTCCTCCTCTTTATGCCCCTTAAGAAAAATTTTTTAGAAAACATTCTGGAAAATAGAGAAATTGCTTGTATCGGGTAATTTCTTCATTATCCCCAATGTTTTCTATCCAAAAAGATGCAAAAATTTAAAATTCCATCAAGTTGATATTGTCGTCTGCAGCTTCTTTCAATAAAGATCATTCTAAAACTTTGTCTTGTTGGAATTAGTTAAGTTAAAATCTGCAGTAACATCGTGAGAAAAAGACCTATTTATCATTTCAAGCAGTTCTCCTTTTAGATTATTTTCTACTGTTAGGTTTTAGGTTGGCTATTTTTAGAAAAAAACAGGTATTGCTGTGGCCAGGTTGCTGTCTGCGCCTGCTTCTGTGTTGTCATACAAAGACTTTGTAATATCTCTGGTCTTGACTAACACATTCACATACAGTGATGCTTTTTAACACCCCTCTAGAAAAACAGTTGGGAAAACACTGTGGAAAATAAAGAAATTGCTTGTTACAAGCAATTTCTTTATTTTCCACAATGTTTTCTTCCCAGAAAGTTGAAAAAACTTAAAATTTCTTCAACTTTAAATTGTCATCTTCAACTCCTTTGAATTTGGACCAGTCTAAAATGTTATTGTGTGGGAATGGGCAATCTATACCAACAAGGGAGATAAATGTTATTGTATTTTTGAACAAGTTATGTTCCTTTTGACTTGGAAATTTTACCCACTATCAAGCAATTTAACAGCAGAACCTTGGCATACGCATGTAGTGCTCTTGTTTCATTCATTTTAGCTTGGCAGTTGTCAAAGAAAACACAAGGCATTATGATAGCCTTGTTGTCGTTGTCGTCGTCAGCAGTGTGCTATAACTTTGACATTTTGTGATATCTTTGGTTCTACTAAAGGCATTCACTTGAAACTTGGCACACTTGTTCACTATCAAAAGAGCAACATATACTATCAAGGGAGATAACTCTCGATGTATTTTGTCCACTATCCAGCACCCGTAGGCGGTGCTCTTGTTTGAAATTTGAAAGTGATCTGCAGTCTCATTCAATTTGGGCCTGTCTATTATGTTGTTGCCTGGTGATGGGTTAAGTCTAGCATGTTAAAGTCTTAAATTAGACTAATCAATTAGTTTTGACCCTGCAGTCCTTAGATGAGCTTTTTCCTTTGGTTGAGTAAAAGATTATTAACTCTTTACCAGACTACAAAATTTTAAACTGGTCTGAACTGAAGGAATTAGCAGAAAAAGTATTCAAAATGTACAGAAATTGAAAACTTCATATCAACCAGAATAGAAAACATTGTGAGAAAATATTTATTACAAGTAATTTCTCCTTTTCTGACAATTTTTTCTTCTGAATTAATTTAAAGTGTAAAAGCATGGGACTACCATTCAAGAATTTAATTTCTGAAGCTTTTCACTGATATTGACCAAAAGAGTTTAGTTTGATTTGAATAATATCTCAGATACATTAGAGGCATAATACAAAAAATATATCAGAGGTCTAGATAAGAGGGGTTAAAGCATTCTAAAACCCTTATTCTCAACAAAACCCTATGTTGTGGGTACTCAATTTAATTTCCCATCAAGGCAATTCAAAAAAGGGTTTATGACATTATAGGTGAAATATTGAAATCTAAAGTATGAATAATGTGCTCTATCTTTAGCACTGTATATTTCAGGGAGAAACCTGGAGAAATTGAATGGGAAGAACTGGAGGCCAAAAAGATTCCATTTCTGTTAAATTTTTCACAGTGTAAACTTTATCTTGGGGACTACTACCCTGTTATAGAACATACATCTACAGTATTAAAGAGAGAACCAGGTAAGGATTTAGATTAAACCCTGTACTGTTTTTCAAAATTTTAGGCTTTTCCAAATTCAAAAGGGTATCAGATGATATTATGAAATGAGTACAATTGAAAAAGCAGCCATCCTACATAAATGAAAATATTATGGGAAAAGAAGATATTTGCTTGTCACAAGCAATTTCTTCTTATTCCACAGTGTTTTCTCTAGTATACTGTCAGGGAAACGGAAAATTCTGGAATTGTAGGGTAAAGGATTTACTCATTACCAGATTATAAAATTTCAGACTGATCCAGATTGAAAGAAATTGCATATGATTACCACAAATGACAAATGTCTTTTTCTTTTAGGTCAAAAAACATAGTGGATAATGAAGGAATTACTTGTTACAAGAAATTCCATCATTTTATATATTGTTTTTAGTTCTGCTGGCCAAAAGCCAGAAGAGCTATAGCGATGGCTTTTTCCCATCCAGTGTCTCTGAGTTTGTCTGTTAACTTTTCCTTGTTAACACTCAAGAGTCCACAGTTTTCATCGGATTGTCTTCATACTTTCATGGAATCATTATACTATTGCAAGGATAGTTACTTTCGAAATTGAGTCTGATCCATCCAGTAACATGGAAAGAGGGGATGTATGAAATTTTTTTTTGAAAATCTTTATTTATTTAATAAATCCCACAGCTTTGATTATATTTTGTTGAAACTTTATCGGAATGATTGTAAGGTTAAAGGATCTTTCTCTTCAAAATGGGGTCTGAACTATCAAGAAACACAGGAAAAGGGGCCTTGTGAAAATTTCTTTTAAAAACCCTTGTTACCAAGTCCAGAGATTTTATCGCATTTTCTTCAAACTTTCAAAGAATGATTGTACAATAATACTGTTCCTTGATATTGAAATTAGGACCTGATCTGTAAAGCATCACAGGAAAAGGTGTCTTATTTTTTAAAATCCTTGTACCACAATAAAGTCAACAGTTTTCATGAGATTCTTTTCAATTGTTCTCAGAATGATTGTACCATCATTATATCCCCCAAAAATATGTTTGGGGGGTATATAGGAGTCAGCTTGTTTGTCGGTTGGTAGTCTGTCCGTCTGTCTGTAGCTTTTTTGTGTCAGCTCAATTTCTCGGCAAGTATTGGACAGATTTTATTCAAACTTCACTGATATAATTAGTATCAAGCAGAGATGTGCATAATCTATTTTACCGGTAGTTACGGTCCATTGATTTTTGACAGAGTTATGGCCCTTTGGTGAAAAATCATGTCCCCTCAATTCCTCAGCAACCATCGGGCCGATTTGATTCAAATTTCACAGAAAGACTCGGTATAAGTCAGACATATTCATATTCTATTTTGGTTATGGTCCATTTATTTTTTACTGATTAATGGCCCTTTAATTAAAAAGTCAATTTTTCGTTACGGCCCTTTGGCAGGTAGGTCTTGTATAAGGACAAGTGTATTTGGGGATATTAGTCCGCTTTGCGACAATTTGTAGTTAAGATTGTTCCTTTACAAATTGTGTCTGATCAGTCAAGTATCATGTAAAAAGGGGCATTACAATAATTTCATTAAAAAAATTCTGGTTAACATAATTAAGTCTACAGTTTTCATCAGATTCTGTTCAAACTTTCAAAGAATGTTTATACCATTATTTGGATTTTTAGGTCACCTGACCGAATGGTCATGGTGACCTATTGCAATCAACGTTTGTCCGTCATCGTCCGTCGTCCTTTAACTTTTAAACATTTTCATCTTCTTCTCAAGAACTACTGGGGGGATTTCAACCAAACTTGGTAGAAAGCATCATTGGGGGATGCCAATTCAAGTTTGTGAAAATAGGGGTTCTGGGGGTCATAGGGGCCCAAATAGGGGGCAAAAAGGGGTAATTTTTGGTTCTTCTTTAAAAATCTTCTTCGAATGAACTGTTAATGCCAGAGCTTAAATATTTTGTGTGCATGACAACTAGGACAGGTATATTATAAATTGTGAAATTCATGCCCCTGGGTCATGTATGGGGCAACACCCAGAGGTCAAAGTTCATCATGTTAAAAAATTCACATTTTCATCTTCTTCTGATGAAGTACAAAGCCAATTTCAAACAAACTTGGTGAAAAGCATCATTTGGTAATGGTCATTCGCATTTGTGAAAATTAAAAGGCTGGGGGGTCAGGGGGCCCTAAAATGGGGACCAAAAGGGGGTAATTTTTGGTAACTTTTAAATATTTCATCTTCTCAAGAACTACTGGGGGGATTTCAACCAAAGTTGGTAGAAAGCATCATTGGGGGATGCCAATTCAAGTTTGTGAAAATAGGGGTTCTGGGGGTCAAAGGGGCCCAAATAGGGGGCAAAAAGGGGTAATTTTTGGTACTTCTTTAAAAATCTTCTTCGAATAAACTGTTAATGCCAGAGCTTAAATATTCTGTGTGCATGACAACTAGGACAGGTATATTATAAATTGTGAAATTCATGCCCCTGGGGTCATGTATGGGGCCACACCAAGAGGTCAAAGTACATCATGTTAAAAAATTCACATTTTCATCTTCTTCTGATGAAGTACTAAGCCAATTTCAAACTAACTTGGTGAAAAGCGTCATTGGGTACTGATTATACAGATTTGTGAAAATTAAAAGGCTGGAGGTCAGGGGGGCCTAAAATGGGGACCAAAAGGGGGTCATTTTTGGTAACTTTTAAACATTTTCATCTTCTCCTCAAGAACTACTGAGGGGATTTCAACCAAACTTGGTCGGAAGCATTATTGGGGGATGCCAATTCCAGTTTGTTAAAAGAGGTTGGGGGGCTTGGGGTAAAAGGGGCCCAAATAGGGGGCAGAAAGGGGTAAATTTTTGTACTTCTTAAAAAATCTTTTTCAAATAAACCCTAAATGCAAGAGCTTAAATATTTTATGTGCATGACTGGTAGGACAGGTATACTAAAGTTTGTGAAATTTTTATACCTGGGGTCATGTATCGGGCTACGCCCAGGGTTCAAAGTTCATCATGTTAAGAAATTCATATTTTTAGGTCACCAACAAATGGTCATGGTGACCTATTGCAATCATCGTTTGTCTGTCGTCCGATTAACTTTCAAAGATTTTTTATCATTTTCTCAAGAACCACTGGGCAGCTTGGCTTAGAGTTTTTATATTTTGTCCATAGCAACCATCATCTAGAAGACTTCTAGCAAGATTTTTTAAATTATGGTACAGGGCTCAAAAGTATGCCATCATTTGAAACTAACTCTGAAGATGATGGAGCTTTGATATTTCGTATGTAGTATCATCACATGGATATTTCTCTCTTTTACACAATAAAGTCCACATTTTCAGCTACACCAACTAAAGGCCAGTGGGGCTATTGTCATGGTCCTGTGTCCGTCGTGCATCTGTGCATGCGTAAACTTTTCTTTAAACAACTATATCTTGAAAAATACTGGGCCAATTTTTAACCAAACTTAACAGGGGTGTTCCTTGCACAATCCTCTTCCAAACTGCTAAAAATAATTTTGTTCCATGAATTCTGGTTGCTATGGAAATAAAATAAATTTCTAACAGAAATTTTGATTGCAAAATTCTTTAAAACTACTAGGTAGATTCTAATCAAATTTCACATGAATGTTCCTTTGGTGGACCTTTTTCTAATTCTTTCAAACAAAATCACTTGTCTTGATGCTCTTTTACTCAGGTGACCGTTAAGGCCCATCTGAAAACACAGGAAAAGAGACCTTATGGATTTTCATTCAAAACAATCCTGTTTGTGTGAAAAAGTCCACAATTATTATGGGATTCTGATGAAAATTTCACAGGATGATTGCAGGGTCATAAGGAAACTTTCTTTTGGAATTGGAGTGAATTAACTAACTTAAATATCAGATTTCTTAAATGGAAAACTTGATAACCAGTAGAGCTTCTCAGGCCCTCGTGGGCCCCTTGTTTCTAAAATTTTTCTTGAGGGTCCTTGAATTGGATGTGACCTTTCAAATAGGAGGGGTAGACTAAGATCAGACTGCTTTTAGATGCAGGCTTATCTTTCTATGCCTGCTGCATAGATCCATGCCATGTTAGGCACAACAGTGGTTAAACATTCATACTGATATATTTAGTAGGAAAGGTCAAAATGAAATTGCTTTAGACTGGATTCTTGTCATTCTAGAAAATACCAAAGCCCTGTATAGGCGAGCCAAAGCTCATATTGGTGCCTGGAATCCAGAAGATGCCAAACAAGACTTCAAAAGAGTAATAGAACTTGATCCGTCATTAACAAATGCTGTAAACAAAGAGTTAAAGCATCTGGAGGAATTGATACAGGAAAAGGAGAAGAGCGACAAAGAGCGATTAAAAGACTTGTTTAAAACTTGACACACAGAGAAAGTTTTATGTACATCTGGATTTCTTAACATATAAAAGAGATTTAGTAAACCCATTATCAGATTAGAATTTAGAGAAATAACATATCCAAGGTACAATGGCATTCTGAGTACTAAAAAGGGAAGCGTTTTATTGATATATAAAAATATTTGCCAAATTCCTTCCTATAATGGTGATTTATCGTGTACCATAACAGTCAAACTTTTTATACACTGCCAAAGGTGGACGTTTATTGGTATCAACTTCTATCCGTCTGTCCTTACATCCACATCCTGTCCGGACATCTAAAGGGACAACTTTGAATGAAAGTTTTACACACTGTTCCTTGTCACCTGACCTATATATAAGGGTAATTGAAAGGGTTTTGCCATTTTAATCTGCATCTTTGAAAAGGGGGGTTAAATGCAAAATTTCTTAATAACACATCTTCTCCTACATTTGAGGACAATTTTGTATGAAGTTTTCACAAAATGTTCCTAGTCACCTGACTTTTTAGACTGCATCACTGAAAAAAGGGGCTTAATGGAAAATTTCTTGTCTTGCTAGTTGTTCTCCATGGTATATCTATGGGTTCTAACCCATTTATCTCTATAGCTTCCTTCTTTAAAAAGATTTTGAAGTTGACAATTGTTAAGTGAAGGAATTTTAGTTAAAGTTTATTTATGCCTTTCTGGATAGAAAACAATGTGGAACAAGATGAAATTGCTTTTACCAAGCAATTACATGTACTTTCATTCCCACATTATTTTCCTAAACTCTTATCTTGAGGGTCTTCAAAAAGAGGGATGTCTGGGAATAGGATAATAATTTAGCTTTGGCTTAACCTACTACCACAAAATGACACCTGGATACCATCATAGAAAATTTTATGGGAAAAGGGGAAGTGTGTAGTACATGAAATTGGTTAAACAAGATTTGCTAAGATATCATCATCAAATGATATCTTTTACTAGGATACAAGATAGTTGCCAGAATCTGATATGACAAAAGATTCTATTACTAATTGTTAACAGTTTGGTACAGAATGATCGTGCAATTTGGCCCATTACCAGTCAACAAAATTTCAGACTGGTCCAAGTTGAAAATAGTAGCAGACAACATTTCATTTTGTTCTAAAATTGGAAAATAATTACAGAATAAGAGAGAAAACATTGTGAGAAACGAAGAAATTGCTTGAAACAATCAGTTTCTCCTTTTCCAATAAAGTATTCCAAGGTCACATTTCTTCAGGGTGTCAGTAAGCATCATTGTCTGGTTATGGGTTTATATTAACATCTATTAACCCAATCTCACTCAATGACGCTTTTTGAAGCCCCCAAGAAAAAGGGTTTTGGAAATTGAAGAAATTGTTTGTTCTGCAAGTTCTTCATTATCCACAATGTTTCCTACCAAAAAGTAAAAAAAATCCAAAAATTTAAAAATTTTGTCTTCTGGTAATTGGTTAATTGGGAGATTGTCTTTTTCACCTTCTATGTTCCCGTTGATTTAGCCACTTTAACATAATCTAAAACATAATCCTTTCCAAAAGTGTAACTAAAAAAATCTTCCAATAACATGATTTTTTAGTTGTGTATGTGCATTATGAATTTAACAATAGTTTATTTACATATACTAAGTGATGCTGTGAGCATTGGACAAACAATGCATTGTATTTAAACAGACGGCAAAAATTTAGACTTTTCCAAAAGTAAAGCAGTTACACTTCCCATATTTTCAAGTTGTTTTATTTCAAATATCTGTCTTTTGGGATTGTGTGGTAAGGGTTAAGATTGGCTCTTTCCCGTTTTGTTTCCAATTTTGAAGAAGAATTGCGGGAAAAGGAGAGATTGCTTTGTTTTTGTAAAAGATTTCATGGATGGTACAAGAATACAGATTTTATTGTATACTTGTGTGTAGGTGGCTTCACTCCTGGGTTCCAGTGCAAAGTAGTTTGAAAAACAAAGATTTTGTAAAAGATATCATGGATGGTATGAGAATATAGATTTTATTGTATACTTGTGTGTAGGTGGGTATACTTGTGTGTAGGTGGCTTCACTCCTAGGTTCCAGTGCAAAGTAGTTTGAAAAACGAAGTGTATGTTTACCAGAGGACAAAATTTTACACTGGTCCAATTTGATAGGGTTGCAGATGACATTTTGAATTACTCTAAGTGTGGGAAATAAGTGCAAATGTGGTTGAAACATTTGTAGGAAGGGAGAAATTGCTTGTTACAAGGTAGCATTTGTTCAGGGTGTCAAAAAGTGTCATTTTATGGTAACAGGTTAAAAGTAGTTCTTTGGTCAAGTGTGACTATTTATTTGTTGTTATTATTAAGAATTATTTGATTATTAAATTGTTGTAGTTTAAGAAAAAAAAATGTTTCAGTACTTATTGTTATTAATTCCCCCCCCAATCTACGAAGTAGAGGGGGGTATATTGGTTTCACCATGTCTATCTGTCCGTTTGTCTATAGTCTTGTTTGCTTTGGAGCTCTAATTCTATAAGAAAACAAGGTGCCAAATTGCCACAAGATACGCCCGTCACACTGCTTAATATTAACTGGGGGTTTGAATAGAACTGAGGTTATTTTGAATGAATATTTTTTGTCAAACAAAGTATGAAAAACAACAAAGGGCAATAACTCAAAATATACACTAGGTAGAGTTATGGTTCTTGTACACTGCACTCCAACTTGGTGAGCTCTATCCATCCATGAAGTTTCATGATTCTAGCTATTATACTTTTAGAGATATACTCCGGACAAGATTCAAGTATGAAAAACAACAAAGGGCATAACTCAAAAAATACGCTAGGTAAAGTTATGGTTCTTGTACACTGCACTCCCACTTGGTGAGCTCTATCCATCCATGAAATTTCATGATTCTAGCTATTATACTTTTAGAGATATACTCCGGACAAGATTCAAGTATGATAAACAACAAAGGGCAATAACTCAAAAAATAGGCCAGGTAGAATTATGGTTCTTGTACACTGCACTCCCCCTTGGTGAGCTCTATCCATCCATGAAATTTCATGATTTTAGCTATTATACTTTTAGAGATAAACTCCAGACAAGATTCAAGTATGAAAAACAACAAAGGGCAATAACTTAAAAAATAGGCCAGGTAGAGTTATGGTTTTTGTGCACTTCACTCCCCCTTGGTGAGATCTATACACCCATGAAGTTTCATAATCCTAGCTATTATACTTTTAGAGATAAACTCCGGATAAGATTCAAGTATGAAAAACAACAAAGGGCAATAACTCAAAAAATAGGCCATGTAGAGTTATGGTTCTTGTACACTGCACTCCTACTTGGTGAGCTCTATCCATCCATGAAATTTCATGATTCTAGCTATTATACTTTTAGAGATATACTCCGGACAAGATTCAAGTATGAAAAACAACAAAGGGCAATAACTCAAAAAATAGGCCAGGTAGAGTTATGGCTCTTGTGCACTGCCTTTCCCCTTGATGAGATCTATACACCCATGAAGTTTCATGGTCCTAGCTATAATACTTTTAGAGATATACTCCGGACAAGATTAGAGTATGAAAAACAACAAATTCAATAACTCAAAAAATAGGCTAGGGAGAGTTATGGTTCTTGTGCACTGCACCCCCCTTGGTGAGATCTATACACCCATGAAGTTTCATGATCCTAGCTATAATACTTTTAGAGATATACTCCGGACAAGATTCAAGTTTGAAAAACAACAAAGGGCAATAACTCAAAAAATAGGCCAGGTAGAGTTATGGTTCTTGTGCACTGCACTCCATATTGATGAGAAGAATATAACTGCCAAGTTCAAGTCAATCGGACTTACGGTGACAGAGTTATGCTCCGGACAAAGAAGTGGACACCGCCCGGACGCCCGGACACCTGGACGCCCGGACACCACAGGTGATCCCATAATACGTCCCGTCTTCGACGGGCGTATAATTACCTACAACCATGAAACTTAATTCAATTATTGATCCAAGGAATTGCCATATCTGTTTATGTTCAAGTAGGTCAGAGGTCAAGGTCACAAATGAATTTTGATAGCAACCGTTTCCCTGTTCATTAGCCATTTGACCAAGGATTTTGAAACTTTACACAGATGTTATCAATGACAAAAGGTGGTGCCGTATTCTTTTGGATTATGTAGATCAAAAATCAACTATGCTACATGAGTGACAAAGTGCTGTTAGAGGGTATAACTCCACTTTGGGAAATTTAAGTTCCTTCACATCTTTTACTGGTTAAAATGGAGAATTATTGATGGTGGGCATAAAGTTTTTGGTAGGTCCACATTTCCATTTTAGATACGTCCAGCTCTCCAGTCTAAACATTTTAGCTAACCAATTCTATACACAACGCTGCTTTGAGGGACAAACAGATGTGCAAACTGAGATCAGACTTCACAATATGAGCAGGCTAATCTTCGTCTATACTTCTTACCAAGACAGGAATATTCAAAGCTCAGAATGAGAAGGGTTAAGGGGAGGTACCAGGGTTTGCACTGCCTTTAGCCATTGTCGCCAAATGCGACAAAAATAAAATCTTTAGGCAAGTTTTTTAGCTCTACTGGCCAAAGGCCACTAGAGCTATAGCGATGGCTTTTTCCCGTCCAGCGTCCGGTGTCCGTCCGTTAAACTTTTCTTTGTTTACGCGTTAAAGACCACAGTTTTCATCAGATTCTCTTCAAACTTTCACAGAATGATTGTACCATCATAAGGATCGTTCCTTTCGAAATTGGGTCAGATCCGTCAAGAAACACGGGAAAAGGGGCCTAATTAAAACTTAATTAACAAATCTTTGTTTACACGATAAAGTTTTCATCGGATTCTCTTCAAACTTTCACAGAATGATTGTACCATCATAAGGATCGTTCCTTTCGAAAATGGGTATGATCCGTCAAAAAACACATGAAAAGGGGCCTTATGAAAATTTAATTAAAATCCTTGTTTACCTGATAGAGTCAACAGTCTTCATTGGATTCTCTTCAAACTTTCTCAGAATGATTGTACCATCATTAGGATCGTTCCTTTCGAAAATGGGTATGATCCTTTCAGAAAGATGGGAAAAGGGGCCTTATGAAAATTTAATTAAAAAATCCTTTTAGGCTATAGAGTCCACAGTTCTCATCAGATTCTCTTCAAACTTTCACAGAATGATTGTTCCATCATAAGGATCCTTCCTTTCGAAAATGGGTAAGATCCGTCAAGAAACACGGGAAAAGGGGCCTTATGAAAATTCATTAAAAATTCAATTAAAAATCCTCGTTTACGCGATAGAGTCCACAGTTTTCATAGGATTCTCCTTAAACTTTCTCAGAATGATTGTACCAACATAAGGACCTTTGGAAAACTGGTATGATCCGTCAAGAAACACAGGAAAAGGGGCCTTAGTTAAATTTAATTAAAAAATCCTTGTTTACAAGATAGAGTCCACAGTTTTCATCAGATTCTCTTCAAACTTTCCGAGAATGATTGTACCAACATAAGGATCGTTCCTTTCGAAATTTTGGTATTATCTGTCAAGAAACATGGGAAAAGGGGTCTTATGAAAATTTAATTAAAATTCCATTAAAAATTCTCGTTTATGCGATAGAGTCAACAGTTTTCATTGGATTCTCTTCAAACTTTCACAGAATGATTGTACCATCATAAGGATCGTTCCTTTCAAAAATGAGTCTGATCCGTCAAGAAACATGGGAAAAGGGGCCTTATGAAAATTTAATTAAAAACTCCATTAAAAATCCTCGTTTACACGATAGAGTCCACAGTTTTCATCAGATTCTCTTCAAACTTTCTCAGAATGATTGTACAATCATAAGGATCGTTCCTTTCGAAAATGGGTCTGATCTGTCAAGAAACATGGGAAAAGGGGCCTTATGAAAGTTTAATTAAAAAATTCTCGTTAACTCTCTAGAGTCCACAGTTTTCATCAGATTGTATTTTAACTTTCTCAGAATGATTGTACCATCATAAGGATTGTTCCTTTGGTCAGATCCATCAGGAAACACGAGAAAAGGGGCCTTATGAAAACTAATCAAAAAATCTCTTAAGAAATACTCTTTAACACTCTGGAGTCAATAGTTTTCATCGGATTCCCTTCAAACTTTCACAGAATGATTGTACTATCATAAGGATTATTCCTTTCGAACACAGGAAAAAGGGGCCCTATGAAATGTTTAATAAAAAATTATCATTAATAATCTAGAGCCAACAATTTTCAACAGATTCTCTTAAAACTTTCACAGAATGATCGTCCAATCATAAGGATTGTACCTTTTGGAATCGGATATGATTCCTCAAGAAACATAAGAAAAGGGGCCTCATTGAAATTTAATTCAAAGATCTTTGTTAACACTCTAGAGTCCACAGTTTTCATCTGATTGACTTCAAACTTTCACAGAATGATTTTACCATCATAAGAATTATTCCTTGATCAGTCAAGGACCACGGGAAAAAGGGGCTGGATAAAAACTGGATTGAAAAAGTCCTCTTAAACACAATAGAGTCCATAGTTTTCAACAAATTCTCTTCAAACATTCCCAGAATGATTATTACATTTAATGGATTGTTCCTTTCGGAAGTAGGTTTGATCCATCAAGTTTCATAGGAAAAGGGGCCCTATGAAAATTTAATAAAAAAAATCTTTGTTAACACATAATGGCCCTAGATTTCACCTGATTGACTTCAAACTTTCACATAATGATTGTACCATTATAAGGATTGTCACAGAATAATTATACTTTTGTAAGAAGAGTTCCCTTTGGAATTGGTTCAGATCCATTAAGTAACATGGGAAAATGGGCTATATGAAAATTCAATTAATAAAACCCTGTTAACACAATAAAGCCCACAGCTTTGATCAGATTTTCTTGAAACTTTCACAGAATGATTGGAAGGTCATAACTATCATTCTTTTCATAACAGGGTTTTAACTGTCAAGAAGCACAGGAAAAAGGGCCTTATGAAAATTTCGTTTATAAATCCTTGTTACCAAGTCCAGAGTTTTCATCAGATTTTCTTCAAACATTCACAGAATAATTGTACAATAATAATGATTGTTGATGTTTGCATTAGACCTGATCAATCAAGTATCACAGGAAAGGAGCATTATGAAATAAAATTTTAAAATCATTGTACCACAATAAAGTCAACAGTTTTCATCAGATTCTGTTAAATCTTTCACAGAATGATTATTCCATCATGAAGATTCTTTCTTTTCAAATTAGGCGTGATCTGTCTACTATCATGGGAAAAGGGGCCTTTAGAGAATTTTATCTATAATCCTTGTAACCAAGTCCAGAGCTTTCATTGGATTTTATTCAAACCTTCACACAATCATTGTACAATAATCACGATTGTTGATGCTGACATGAGACCTGATCCTTCAAGTATCACAGGAAAAGGAGCCTTATGAAAATTTTATTTTTAAAATTTTACACCAAGATAAAGACTGCAGTTTCATCAGATTCTGTTCAAACTTTCACAGAATGTTTGTACCATCATTAGGATTGTTTCTTTCCAAATTGGGCCTGATCTGTCTAGTATCATAGGAAAAGGGGCTGTATGAAAAATTATTACCAAATCCTCATAAACACAACAATGCCCTCAGTCTGTACCAGAATCTCTTCAAACTTTAATAGAATGATTGTACCATCATTTGGATTGTTCCTTTGTAAATTAGGTCTGATTGGTTAAGTGACACAAGAAAAGGGACCTTATAAAAATTTTATTACAAAACATCATAATTACAATAAAGTCCTCAGTCTTTATCATTTTCTTCAAACTATCATTAGGATTGTTCCTTTGTACATTGGGTCTTATTTGTTAAGTTTCATGGGAAAAGGGGCCTTATGAAAATTTTGTTACAAAAATTCTTGACACAATTCAGTCCACTGTTTTCATTGATTCTCTTTAACTTTTAAAGAATGATTCTACCTTCATTAAAATTGTTCCTTTTGAAATATGGTTTGTTCTGTAAAGTATCATGAGAAAAGGGGCCCTGCGAAGGTTTCACTATAAACTCATTAACACAATAAATTCCACAGATTAAACAGATTGATTGTACCATCATTCCAATTGTTGATTTTGACAGTGGATCTGACTATAGCAAGGGTCACATAAAAAGGGGCCTTATGAAAAACTCTCTTAAATATTCTGGTTAACACAATGATGTCCCTTGATTTCACCGTATTCACTTCAAAATTTCACAGAATGATTGTACAAATACTTAGATGGTTCTTTTCAGAACTGGGTACAATCCATCAAGTATTATGTAAAAAGGGGACATATGATTTTTTTTTAAAATATTCTGGTAAACATAATGAATTCCCAATATTTCATCGGATTCACTTTTAACTTTCAGAGAATGATAAAACCAACAGTAAAATATCACGGGAAAAGGGGCCTTATCAGAACTTGAATTTAATATCTTTGTTAACACAATAAAGTCAACAGTTTTATTGGATTCTCTTCAAAGATGCATGGAATAATTGTGGCATTCACAACACAGGAAAAGGGGCCTTACAGATTATCATTCAAAACATTCTTGTGTATGTGATGAAGATCACAATCGTTATCAAGTTATCTTTTAAATTTCACAGGACAATTGTCGGGTTGTATGGAAAGTTCCTTTTGGAATAAAATTGATCCATCAGAAAACACAGGAAAAGGGGCCTTATTGATTTTCATTCAAAATAATCCTGTTTATGTGATAAAGTCCACAATTATTGTCAGATTCTGATGAAATATTCACAGAATGATTGCAGGGTCATAAGGTAACTTTCTTTTGGAAATGGAGTGGATCCGTTATGAAACATGGGAAAAGGGGCCTTTAAGATTGTTGCTTAAAATGATAAAGGAGATAAAGCCCCTTTTTTTTCTTTATGTATTCTTCTTTGAGCAATTAACTTCCTTAAATATCAGATTTCTTTAACGGAAAACTTGATAACCAGTAGAGCGTCTCAGGCCCTCATGGGCCTCTTGTTTCATTTGGTGAAAGTTTGTGGCGCCAAAAAAAAATTACAACTTTTTTTTAATACATGCTTTTACTTTGACTAGTCTCCTGGCTAAGTGTGTATAATTGCTCAAAGGCTTGTATATCGGGTCAGTTGTGTCATAGAGTCTGACACAAGACCGACACATTGCCAAATTTAATTACAGTTCTGATTGATAGCAAATCAGATTTATGAAATGAGCTCATTGGTTGGCGGGTTGTATTGATTTTGTGTTGAGGGCGTGGCTTAGTTTTAGGGATGACCTTAGATGACGACTACAATTGAATACATTTATCACGCATGAATTGGCTCTCTTTAACATAAATTTAATCTACCTTTTCTTGATGAATACATTTGATGTATTTGTGCATATTTTCGTATATTTCTGCTGACAGTTTCAGTCAGTTTCTAATCTTGGCACTGCTTCCATGAATCCTTGCTTAAATACTGAATCAGCATTCATGGGTTATACGAAAGATATTCTGATGAGCTGTTAATAGTAACTGTGGTAGTTTGTCAAAATTTGTCATAAATTTCAAGAGTTCTACTGTACTAAAAGCAGACAAACCTTTTTTTTTGTTGATTCATACCCAAGAATGTTCACCCTTAAACCGTTTTTTTTTTAAATACAGATGTCTTTGTTATTCTATCATCAAATCAGGCATATCATATAAAGCTTAATGCTATTTCCTTATCCCTATTTTTCAGCCGCCGTCATGGCGCAGTTGGTAGCGCGTCGGACTATCATTCAAAGGGTCCCTGGTTCGATCCCCGACGGCTGCAATACTCTTTCCAACATTTGTCTCTCACCAATGGGTAGATAATCGTATACCTATGTGGGATAGCAGCTGGAGGCTAGGAAAGGGTGTAGTGGTAGTACTGGTGCGAGAAATACCAGAAATCCATTGTTAGGGGCTCCAGCTGCCACGATATAACTAGAAAGATTGTTAAAAGTGGCGTTAAACCCCATTCAAACAAACAAAGTCTCTATTTTCTAATCAAAGTACTGAAATCACTGATTGAAGATGAGTCAACTCATTGTAGGTGTATGATTTAGGTAAATTCATTCAAGACTAAATTACAAATGAATTACCATGTTTACAACCTCTTTAATATGTATATTGTTTATTTTACAACATATCAGTTAAAAAAATAAATGTGCAGTTACGAATGTTCGACTTTTGCACCAACTCCTTCTCAATTGAGCCCCAACTTTTCCCATTTGGCCCCAACATTTTAATTTGGCGAAAGTGATGGCGACAATCTTTTTCTAGCCAGAGCTTTCCCTGAGGTGCATGTATACAAGAGTACCATGATGGTCCTAGACCCCTCACCTGAATTGTCTGCTGTTAAAAAAATGCAACAAGAGACAAATAACTATAACCAGCTTCATGATGGTTGAGCCAAAACTGTGACTTCTTTTTCCTTTCCCTTTTCCTGTGTTTTCGAAAAGAACCTTCCTATAATCAATAGGGTTCATCCTTGTAACCTAACATTTATTCTAGCCAGATTGAGCCAAAATTGTGGCTTCTAGAAATTAAACGAAGAAATTGTCATTAAGGCCCCTTTTCCTGTGTTTTCAAATAGAACCCTCCCATAATCAATAGGGTTCATCCTCATGACCTAACAATTATTCTGACCAAGTTTTATAAAGATTGGGTCAAAACTGTGGCCTCTAGAGTGTAAACACTTCAATTGTTGATGCTGCAGGACGGAAGACAGACATTCAACAAGCACAAAAGCTCACCATGAGCACTTTGTGCTCAGGTGAGCTAATAAGAAAATTTCCTTTATAAGCTATTTATAGCTACATGATAAAGCACATGCTAATGGTCAGAAAGATTCCAAGTTTGTATTCCATTGCAGTCAAATGCTAGTAATTTCATTCAACATAATTTGTAGCAAAAAACATGTAAGTATTTCCTGCTTATAGGTTACAGTACTGTACTTATTTTCATTTCTGCACTAGAAACCTAATTCTCAAGGATGTGGTATAAAAAAAAAGTTGTCACATTTGTGAACATTTTTAACATTGAAAATGGTAGTAAACTGGCATTGTCAAAGTGATAAAAACTCTGCACACCTTCATTTCAATATTGACTGGTTAGATAAGTGTAATTCAGTTATTTCATGAACCCTCATGTTATATGCTATAATTCCATTTCCAGCCTAGTAGCCCTGTTGCTTTGAAACAATCATTCCTTTATCTTGAAGATCCCATGTCACATGGTTGTCCCAGTATTGAATTTGTGTACCCAAACCCTGCAGCCTCTTATGATAAAGAACAGATCTGAGATAACTATCTTGTGCTGATCTCTGTTTAGCCTTTCAATATGGATCAGCTAGTCAAGGTTCCTTTCTTTAGGTCCACGATGGAAGAGCACTCATTTTAGGAAGTTCTTAATAAATTGGGTTGAGTATTTCGTTAGCAAAAAAAAGTTTAAACTTTGAGGCAAAAATAATCAGATTCAAATCATCTCGGAAATAACCTCTATACATTGCCAACCCAATGAAGCAAGGTTAACTTCAATATTCACACCTTTTTATGACTTCAAGATATTTTAACAGACAATTTCTTTTCTCGAAAGTCTTTTTTCAACCATTAGAAAGTATTCAATATTCAAAATACCCCGACCTTGAGATGTTGTCTTCTGCTTTTTACAAAATCTAAAATTATTCTAAAATCTTGCCATTTAGTACTGGGTTAAGCTATATTTACTTTCAGCCTGTAAGTATTCAGGAGGTCCAACTCATTAGCCAACTTTAATTACATGTTGTTAATGACCAAAGGAGATGCCCTATTGTTTTTTGCGTAATGAACGTCAACTGTTCTACTCGAGTGACAAAGCCCTGGTAGTGGGTATTAGTCTGTTTTGTGACTATTCTAGTTGTTTGAAGGAATCTGAAAAAAGACCGTCCAGGAAACAATCCTGGGAAGTTTTGTTGAGATCTGACCATAAGTTTCTGAGAAGATTTTTTAAAGAAAAGTTTATGTACTAATGGACGGATGGACACACAACAGACACTACACCATGACAATAGCATGCTGGCCTTCAGCCAGTGGAGCTGAAAATTAAGATGCTAAATCTTTTGGTATATGATAATTTATTTCTATTTATTAATAAAATGTCTACAATGATTTACCAATTTTAAAGACTGCCTCAACAATATTTTAACATACATAAAGCCATACAAGGAAAAATATGTTCAATACCATTTAACCAATTACCACACAGCAAAATTTTAGACAGGTGTAAATTGAACAATTGCAGACAAAAATTTGGTGGTCTTTGCCTTTTCCGGAAAAAAACATTGTCGACAATGAAGAAATTGCTTGTTATTAGTTGTGTGGCAATGTTTAAACACAGTGTATATCCTAAGTTGAAATAGAGTGCAGAAACAAAAAAAAAGCAATTATGAAACATTAATGCTCCAATAGCAGCAATTTTCAGAAGTTAAATCTTGAAAGATGACTTTGACCTTGTCAAATGACCATAATAGTTCATAGTTAAGTAGACTGACAGACAGCAGTTAAACAATGTACTCAATCTACTGGTGCTGGGGCATAAAAAAAATACACCACACATTATGATAGACCACTTTCCTGGCTCTACCTAAGTGGAAATAAGATTGAGTGTAATACTTGTCAAGCAAAATAAAATTCAGTGAAAGAGAACATACACACTGTTAACCGATAACCACAAAATGGCGCATTCTGATGCTCTGAAGAAATTAAATCTTGGAACACTTTGTGAGAAAAGGAACTAGAGGCGCTTGAGCAACTGATTCGCTCCACTGGCCTGAATTTACTTATCATTCCTGAGAAATTTGGTTGAAAACCATCCTGCAGATTATAGCTTTTCACTGTTTACCATATATGGAAATAAGCCAAATCCATTAAAGCAATGTTAATATCCAATCAATTCCTTTTTAGCAATCTGATAAGGGGTCACCAAAGGATCATTCTGGTGAAATTTTGTTGACATCCATAAAATGGAAATTAGCCCTGCCGATTAAAGCCATGCTTTTTATCCGATCAAAATTCTTTTAAGGAATCTGATAATGGGTCACCCAAGGATCATTTCTGTGAAATTTGGTTGAATTCTGTTCAGTACTTTCTGAGGAGAAGATTTTTAAAGTAAAAGTTTATGGACAGACGCACCGCGGACACTATGCCATGACAATATTATGCTGGCTTTCAGCCAGTGGAGCTAAAAATTGCTTGTGACAAGCAATTTTTCCACCCCAACAATGTTTTCTACTGTATTTTGCACTTATCTTCCAATTTTAGCTCAATTTAAGGTTCCATCAGCAACTTCTTTCAATTTAGACCAGTCTAATTATTTGGTCGTTTGGGAATAGGTTGAGGTAACACACATGAAACTGAATCAATATTAACAGGTGCTTGATATATACATTTGACATTTCATCAACTTGGAAGTGTCGTATGCAGCCTCTTTCAATTTGGACCAGTCTAAAAAATTCTCAAGGGGAAATGGGTTTAGTTGTAAATACAGCTTTTTCAAGCTCTTGTCTTGCAAGATTTTGCTTTTTGTTTGATGTTACTAACCGTATATTAATCAAACATTTTGATAATTCCGTCAAACTCAGTAGGCATGGCCTTCAATCTGTCGATTTCATATCACTTTAAAGCAAAGACAAAGCTTAACCCATTTCCATACAATTCCTCTTTTTGCTGTCCACCAGATGATGTTAAATAACAAATATCAAAACTCTAGGCCTTTCTGTTTCGGAGAAGATCTTATTTTAAAAGTTTACACTATACAAGCCTATGTTAAACTACTTTTTTTCAATTTTATGAGACTTAGTCCGACATTAAGGTATCTGGTAATGGGTTTACCTATTCCCACACAATCCCACTGTATTTCCCCTTTGAGAAAATAGAAAACGGTGAAAATGAAGAATTTAATGACACAGGATCCATTATTTTCTACGCCATAGAACAAAGATTTTTAAAATTTCATCAGTCAATAATTATTGTTGGAGAATCTTCGGATTTGGACGGGTTTATAATTTTGTTGTGTGGTAATGGTTTAAGTTAGGTTAAAAGATGAAGAATTCTTACAATTTTTCCAATATTCTTCCATATTATTAACAAATACACTATCTGCAGGTACATTCAGACAAAAAATAATGGTATACATGTATAACTATCATTTCATACATATTTACAAACCACACTTCAATTTTATGCTAGTCTAATCAAATTTCTGCTCAAAGAATTCATATTAACTGATGCCCTTAATCAACAGATGTGTAATAACATTATTAGTTCAAATGTACAAAAGCAAAAATCTCATATAACAATTAAAACATAAACAGCGAAATTGATAAAAATTCTTATTACATGAGTCGGACATTCGTTACCGAACTAATCATTTGTATTTTACACATTACACTAAAACTTACACAATAAACAAAATCTATGCACAAAACAGGATGATAGAAAATTATTACCTTACAAAATATGCATTATATCCCTAAGAGTTCTTGAAATGGAATGATTTATGAAGCTTTAGACTTTAGATTATCATATGATATGTCGTAAGGCATGTTGTGCATATTATAAGGTGCACCAAATACATGTACATCGTTTGACTGTTTAACTGTGTCAATCAAAAATTGATCAATAAATCAAATTATTTATCAAGACCAAAAGTGAGATAATAAAGTCCTGCTTGTACTTAAACAGTCAAGCTGATAAAGTATCCTGATAATTAATCCTGATCTGTATACTGTACAAACATTACATGGTTTGGGAGAAGATTTTCAATGATTTCCTTCTTTATTTCTATGTAAAGTCAGGGTCACAGAAAAGAGTAAATTTTCAGGGCATGGTAAGTAGAGGGTCAATAGGCTTTGAAACATACAAAATATCAAGACTCTAGGCCTTATGATTTTGGAAGTTTTTCAGTAAAATCAGGGATCGCACAGAAAAGGGTTAATTTCAAGGTATGGTTATTCTATGAAGTATTTTGGTAGAGGGTCAATAGACATTGGATCATACCAAATATCAAAGCTCTAGGCCTTATAATTATAGAGAAGAAGATATTCAAAGATTTTCTTTTTTATCAATATGTAAAATCAGCTGATTTTCAGGCTAATTTTCAGGGTACGGTAATTCATTGAAGTGTTTTGGTAAACGGTCCTTACATACCACATATCAAAGCTCTAGGCCTTATAGTTTGGGAGAAGATTTTCAAAAGTTTCCTTGGAAAATTAGGGATCGCACAAAAAAAGGGCTAAGTTTCAGGGTATGGTAATTCTTTGATGTACTTTGGGTGAGGGTCATTAGACATTGATACATACCAAATATCAAAGCACTGAGCCTAATGGTTTGGGAGGACAAGATTTTTTAATAATTGTTTACAGACGGACAGATAGAAGCCTAACATTTAGGGATAACAATAGGTCATCTTGACCATGAGCTCAGGTGAGCTAAAAGACACTATCTTGGTAGTTTTTAACAATTGGCTTTCTTCAGATTGTGCTGTCTGCAATGTGACCTTGGTGAAAACTTCTCTCTAATGTTACATTTTCCTGATGTAGAACATCCATTCTACGTCAACCTATCACCATATACCCTGATCCACATTAAATTTTGGAGAGTTGGAGTACAATAGCTTTGGAAAACATGGTGAGAAAAGAAATTTCTCTATTAATGACAATCTTTCTACCATATACATGTATTGTACTTATTTTTTCAAAATAAACACTAAATTCGGACACTAATTTCCCGCCTGCAACTTATGTCAATTTTGACTGGACTGAAATTGTGCCATTTGGTAATCATTTCCTGAACTCTTTTCAAATACATGTATATTTCTGTTAAGCTCCTAGATGGTCCCTTTTCATGTAGACGGTCATGTGTTCAAACTAGCACCAAAGAACATATCATACAACAAAGGTGCAGAAGTCTTAGATCATGTATGCGTTGATTAAATCTCAAATTAACAGGCAAGCAGTAGTTACATACAGGCAATCTTGCTCGAGTGACAATCTCTATTTAGCCACTACTTCAATTAATCCATTCCCACAATACTGATGACAATCCAAAATACCATTAACCAATGTCTGGCTTAGTATGTCTTACTGTAGAATTGTTATTCTCTAATGCTCTCCAGTGGATTTCTTGGTATATTAACATTTGACTGATTGATTTGGTTTGCTCACACCACTTAGGAAAATGTCGGAAAGGATATTTGCCGTGATCAAACCCTGGAACTCATAATTGAGAGTCTGGCGTGCTACCACTTATCTATAGCTGAGGCCCGTTTTCATCTTAATGTCACTGAAAATCAGTGAAATTATTACAATAAGCTCACTGTTTTTGAAGATTCAGTTCCTGCTTTCATTTCTCGTGCATTATGGGCGCTATTTATTCAAAGCATTATTTTTAGTTTGGCAATTCAAATATTGTAACTACAGGTTATTGAAGCTGTAATCATGACATTAAGGTTGCAAAACAAACCATTCTACTACATGTATTTTGTTATATGCTTCATACCATACATTTTGCAAAAATACGTTGTTTAATATCGAAGTGGAACTTCCTGTCGTAGTCAATGGGCAGGGCCAATAGAGTAAATAGGCATGGCCAGCCATTGGTCAAGTGCCTAATTACCACTACATTCTCAAAAACCATCAAACAAATGTCATTTAGTCTTTCCAGTAAACTGCCCTGTCACAGTTATGTTTTGAGTGGGTGTGACTAGCTTTCCTTCATTAGTAACGCCTCCAATAGTGCAGTTTGACAGAGATATCAAACGATGGTTGTTTGCAAAGCACATAAACAGGGTCTGGGTGGATCAGTGGTAAGGAAGATTGACTTGTTATCTGAGAAAAGTCTTACGTTGCTGGTCAGACATCTATAAAACTTGTGGAAAATGAAGAAATTGCTTGTCACAAGCAATTTCTTCATTTTCCACAACATTTTCTAGGACAAAGGTTTTAAAAATTACATGAAGTATAATTTGTTGTCTGCAACTTCTTTCATTTTGGACAAGTCTAATATTTTGTCATCTGTTAATGGAATAAGTGTTTGGTTGGCCACATTAACTCTGTTACTACAGCTTGAGTGAACTATCATTAGGGCATTAAATTGCCAAACCAACAAAAATGCTTGTTCAAAATGTTGGATTTTCAGTCTAAATGAATGATTTGATTGGTCAATCGACTTTTTCGAATGACAGCAGACATCCGTCATTTCACATGCACATGAACAACAACAGCTGGAAAATTATCATTTTTCTACTAAGAGAAGAGTATAATGGAAATTTTTATAAAAAGCATAATATTGCAGTTACATACACTTGTAGAACTTTTATATTGCCATTTTTTCAGGATTTTTGTTTATGTTTTTGACACTGAATTTTCAACAATTTGGCATATAATTTGGCAAAAAAGATTTAACCCTTTCCCTTTTTAATGTTAGACTGTTCCAATTTGAAAGAGATTGCAGATGTCGATGTAAACTTTATTCAGTTGGAAATGAAACCATCCTATTTGGCAGACAATATTGTGGGAAAAGAAGATACTGCTTGCTACAAGCAAGTTCTTCTGTTTCCCCCATGTTTTCTCATGTATTAAATCACAGGGACGTTAAATCCCAGGTTCGTACAGGAAAGGGTTAACACAAGAAAAACACATGAATTTGTTCTGTACATAAAAATGATTTTCAATTTCTTAGTATTGAAAATGTATTTTTACAGAATTTCAGAAGGCAAACAATTATAGTTCAGCAATAATCTTCATTAAATTACAATTGAAATCAGTAAAGCTGTCAATTAAAAAATTCAAATGACCAATCAGAACATTTATCTAGACCGGAAATGAATTTTGAGCTCCCAATATTTCTGTAATCATTTTTGTTGGTTTGGCTACCTAACTGTCGTACATAGAGCTTATTAAAGCTGCATTTACAATTTCTAAGTTGCCAACAACTTCATCTTTTTGTTACATGTTACTGACCATAAATTTTGTAATTAAACAGGGCTCTCGGAAACGACAGTACTGTCGTCTGAGACGACAACTTTCCGCAAGGGACGACAAAAAATCCTATCAAAGGATTCCGACAGACGACAATTTTTTCAATGACATGCGTCCGACGTCGGTCATTATGTCAAAGTGACACTGTAAAATCAACTGTCATTGTTCAAGGGACATTAAAATAGTAAGTAGATTATTGGAAAATGTTAATTGATTATCCTAACATACACCACAATCATTGATAACACCCAGCTTGATTGACAATTACCACTTTGCGGTGACCGGTCATGCATCGACGATCGTAGGTGACAGGTGTTAGAAACCTGTGAAACTTGGATAAAATTATATTACTAGCACTCTGATCTCACTGAAATCAAATTATTATTGATCAGTTTAGTGAAAAAATAGCCAAAACACAATAAAGAAGTCAACTTATATTGCAAAATTAAATTGTCATGGGTTTTCGTGGGTAAAACAGGCAATTCAATTGAAAATGAAAATTATTAGATAAACTTTTGGGGCTCTTAGAAATCTAAAGCTGGGCATGAATTATAAATTTACTGTCATTTTTTAGTTTAGAAAATCATAAATTTGACTGTCAATATATGCCATTACTTTGTCCAAATTTCAACAAAAAAAAAAAAGAATCCTTATCAAGCTGAATAAAGATCAGTGCAAAATTTCATCAAAATCAAAGTGGTAAAAGGAGGGATTGACTAATTGTGAGTCAGTATTTATTTTGAAAATACAATCTTTAAAATGGTTAAATTTAAGAAGGAAAATTAGGTGGTATAGTCTAAGGTCAGACTGCACACCTTTGTCTTTACTTCTTGCTAAAGGAGGAATATTACATTTTTAGTGTGACAAGGGTTAACTTGATTACAATGTGTGCTTAGAAAAAAAAGAAAATTACACATGTTGGATAATTCTATCATTTCATTAATTCTTTACTTATTAATTAGATTTACAAATAATCCTAATTAAGAGAATTTGCTGATGATCAAATAAACATGATCAGACATGTAAACAACATAATATGGGCTAGAAAATATGATAATTCTTAAAACCAAAATTAATCTCCTTTTTCCACACTATTTTCAACAAAGAAAGTGCTGTAAAAAAGGATTTGGTGAAAATCGCATTCAGTATTAAAATCCTGCCAAATCAGCCTGGAATCCAACTTTTTCTGCTTGGAATCCAACTTTTTCCTAAATTGGATTCCTTGAATCCTACTTTCAAAATCCTAGTGAGAGCCCTGTTAAATATCTTCAGGGAGGAATACATTGCGGTAAATGAATAAATTGCTTGTTACAGCAATTTCTTCATTTTCCTAAATGATTTCAAATGCTCTTCCTCTGTAAAAAGATCGATTGAGTGGGAATAAATTAAAGATTTTTTAAGGGCTGGATAAAGTTTCATTTTTCAATAATTTTTGCAAAAAATTCTAAATACAGTAAACTCTGGTTAACAACTCATGGAAGACCAAAGAATATGAATTGTTATATATGAATATGGTTATAAAAAGGACCCTGTTGTGCCCATCAAATGTATTTTGTCATAAGCCAAATTATTTAACCCATTACAATACAACAGAATTTTAGACATGTCCAAATTCAAAGGAGTTGCAGACGAAAATCTAAAGTTTATGAAATTTTAAAAATCTTTATATTTTGCGGTAGAAAACATTGTGGATAGTGAAGAAATTACTTGTGACAAGCAATTTCTTCATTATCCACAATGTTTTCCATAGCCTTTTTATAGAGGGGTGTTTAAAGGTGTCCCTGTGTGGGAATGGGTTAATCCATTACAATACAACAGAATTTTAGACATGTCCAAATTCAAAGATGTTGCAGCTAACATATTATATAGTTGATGAAATTTTTATTGTCCTAGTACATTGAGGTAGAAAATACTAGAACAGGTTTTTTTCTTGGTGGCATCAAACAATATCATTATGTGGGAGTGTTTTAGATAGAATTTACTGTACTAGTTCCTTCACCCTGTACCTCATAGTATTCTACCAATCCTGTATCTGTATGTACACATTATAGAATCCTTTAACTTATTCCCACTGAACCCTACTTTTTGACCCTCTCACTAAAAAGCTTTGGGAAAATATTGAGGACAATGAACAAATGGTTTGTAACAAGCAATTTCTTCAATGTGCAATATGTTTTTATCATATAGGACACAGAGTGTCTGAATTTCATCAACTTGAAATTGTTGTCTGCATCTTCTTTCAGTTTGGACCAGATTTTAATTTTGTCAAGTGTTAATTGGTTGACGGCTTTTTACTCTCCCTTTACCATACAGTATTCTACTCTTTTTACAAATTTTTTAACCCATTACCACACAATCCCTCTTATTATGCCCCCCCCCCCTCCAAAGTAAAAAGCCTTTGAAAAAATTGTGGACAATGAAGAAATTGCTTTTAATTCTTCAATTCTAGTATTTTGAGATTGTTGTATACATCGTCTTTCAATTTGGACCAGTCTAATATTTTGTTGTTTGGGAATGGGTTAAGATTTGCTATAAAAATTGTGAAAGTTGTAATCACCCTAACCATTCATCAGACACACATCTTGTTGTTAACAAAACATTAAAACCCATGAAAAAATATGAAGCACTACAACCATGAAATAACAATGAAGAGTATATCAACCATTATCACATTTTAACAAAAAAACACTCATATTATACAAATGCAGCATTAGCACCCTCTTGCAAAAAAGTGCCAATCTTGGAACAAGAAGAAAAAACTTGACCTTAGTCTAGTATTGTATTCTACGCTTATAACTTTTGACATTTCCCATCCCCACCCACCCCACTATCCCATTTTAACCCTAAATTTAGAGTTCTTTACATAAAAAGAAGTTGCACATGACAAATCCAAGATGATGAAATTTTAGAAATCCTTATCTTTCAGGGTAGACATCGTTGTCAGATAAACAATTTCTTAATTTTCCAAAATATTTCCCAAAGCTTTTTTTCTTGACAGTCATGAAGATGTCACCTGAAGGATCCTTATATCAGGGCCAATCAGCTACCTTTAGCAATCACTTTCTTAGGCATAGCCAATGTCTTTGTAAGTCCTCCAGGCATGTTTCTAAACACCCCCACCATAACCTTTACATTCCTACCAACTTCATTTTATGACTTCTCAACTCACAAATTACAAAAAAAGATGTATCAGTTATCAGAATTATTGCAGAGTGACAACAAACAAAAGCAAAATATTTCTAGCTCTACAATGGAACATTTACTCACTTGAAAATCTATTTCAATGTCATCAAAATTTCATTTTGAACACATTTCTGTTGTATTATTTGATAAAAAAAAACACTATACTGACAATACTGTGGGAAAAGTCCAAATTGAAAGAAGATGATGGTTACAATTCAAAGTATGTTTAAGTTGAAAATTGAATACCATATTAGAGCAGAAATTATTGCAAGAAATGGAGAAATTGCTAATTGTAAGCAATTTCTTCTTTTCCAATAATGTTTTTAACATGCAAACATCTTTAGCCTATAACAATGTGAGCTTGTGCAATAATGGGTTAAAAGGCATGTAGAGAGAATAATCTTTCCTAAAATAACCAAATTTTTTCAAAATCCTGAGATTCAGATACAAGATCTGTTTGCCAAACACTTATGCTCCTGTGTAAGTTAAAATTTTGAAATTTGACCATGTTAATTCACCTTGACCTTGACCTAGTCATAACCAAATTTTGATTATTTCAAAATTAATGATGGTTTCCTTCATAGTATATTCCTTCATCTTGTATTGAGAAACAATGAGATAAAAGGATCCTATTTCATTATGGTGAAATTTTCCAACAGAAATTACAAGAGGACTATAATGGTCTGAAATCGCTCACATGAAAAACAATTGCAGATAGTGACAAAATGATCCAAATGAAAATAGGATGTGTCTGGGTAGAGCCATAATAGAACCTTGGGAATGTTACTCAAACAACGAGTATAGGCATTTGCGTAAGCTACCTATGAACCAATAAAATTAAACATTATGACTCAAATTTTGGACTTACATGAAAATGTTAAGTTAACCCTGTTCAATACCTGGTAATTTTTACATTAGAAAACATTGTGGGGAAAAGAAGAGATTGCTTGTAACAAGCAATTACTTCTTTTCCACAATATTTTCTATTGCATAAAACAACATTTTTACCCTTTCAGTTGGTTACTTTTCAAATCACACTCACTTTAAGTTGTCATCTACAGCTTCTTTCAAATTGGACAAGTCTAAAATTTCTAAAAAACAGGAAAGGGTTAACAGGTGAAGTTTTTGATTGACAGACATCAGTAAAACAATATGTTCTGTCATTCAAATATGGAGGAATAAAAGCAATTCATAACATTTTGTGAAATGCAATTTCTCCATTTCCAACAGATTGAAACAATGCTTCACTCCAATCAACATACTGCAACTTAACTACAACTTGACTTAGGACCAGCCTAACATTTTTATAAGTAGTATTAGATTTAGAGACAATTTCTCCTTTCCTTCAATATTTTTTCTTAATTTCTACCTCAGGACTAAAAAGGTCTGCTCAAGAAAGAACCATGCATGTATGTTTCTTTATATTACTGAATAATGGCTATAAAATCCAAATCTTCTACCTATAAAATGGAATGTGTCCAAATAGAAACTAACATAAATATTCAGATAGTTTAATAAACTAAAAATAACTTCTAAAATGTGTTCACACTCAAACTTTTCCACAAAAGAAGCTTTAACATCTAGTCCTTTTATTAAACATGAACCCTACTGATACCTTTATAATCTAATTTTAGTAGACAAAGTAGACCAATAAAATCTTTGTGTATTCATATGGTGTGATCAAATTTTTAGGTTCATACCTCAATGAACACAAAAACTAATCTCTTCATTTCTTAAATAAAATATTTAATTTGGTATATAGTTTTCCTATGAAACACAAGTTTTTCGATTCCTTAAATCATTGTATACACTCTAGCTATAATTTTCTTACCTTAATATGAAAAAATCAAGAAAAGAATAAGGTTAAAAACCATCTACTGAAATGCAGCAATGCAGAACCATAAATATCTATTATATGTAGTATTTCTTCTTTCCCAACTCCAATATCAAAAGATGATTAACCCTTTCTTATTCAATCCCTGTTATTTTATGTCCTTGTGTTTTTATACTTGAGAAAACATTGTGGATGTAGCATGTAACAAGCAATTTCTTCTTTTTTCACAATATTTTCTCCCCTAATGAATGATTAATTTCCAAATAAAATCAACTTTATATTGTCGTTTACAAATCTTTGAATTTGTCAGGTCTAAAATTTTGCAAAACAGGAAAGGGTTAAATACTCAAAGTCTTCTAAATTTTTCAAATTATTTATAGAGACAATGACCTTTCTGCAGCAAATTTTCACTTTTAAGTGTAGAAAAACTGGACCTTTGAGAGGCTTGGCTTTGGTTCTTTGATGAGCATAGCTTTGATGAATTTCTAACAGAATGCAGAATACACCATCTAATTTCAAAACCCAAATTCAGGAATTAACCCATTTCATATTCCCATTAGAATTTAAATATGTCTGCATTCAACAGATTACAGATGTCAATCAATAAATGGGTCAATCAATTAACCCTTTTCCCTTTTTGGAAATTTTAGACTTGTCCAAATTGAAAGAGGTTACAGACGACAATGAAAACTGGATGCTATTTGAAATGAACCGCTCCTATGTGGTAGAAAATATTGTGAAAAAAGGAGAAATTGCTTGTTACAAGCAATTTCTTCTTTTTCCACAATGTTTTCTCAAGTATAAAATCACAGGAACGTAAAATCCCGTATTTGAACGGGAAAGGGTTAAATTGTTTGTACCAAAAGTGAATGTTGAAGTCAGACATTTATGCCAATCATTGATTTTTCAAAATAATTGCTTTAACCCTTTCCCGTTTTTAGGAATTTTAGACTAGTCCAAATTGAAAGAGGTTGCAGACGACAATGAAAACTGGATGCCATTTAAAATGAAACCAACCTATGTGGTAGAAAATATTGTGGAAAAAGGAGAAATTGCTTGTCACAAGTAATTTCTTCTTTTTCCACAATATCTTCTCAAGTATAAAATCACAGGAACGTAAAATCCTGTATTTGAGCGGGAAAGGGATAACTACAGGTTTTTCAAACTCACAAACCAACAATTAGCTTTTTGTTCTCTATTCCTGACCATAAATTATGAAAACAAACATCCTGGTCAAGATGGCTATCAGGGGTCAATGAGAATGGCTAACAATCTATCCATTATGTTATAATGATCTAAAGACATGTGGAAGATATGGTGCGAGACTTGATTGACTGAAATTGTGTCTGTTACAAAAATAAATATACATTTGCACATTTGTATAAAGGTATCAACAACAGTTTTTTGATTTCTTTGATTTCCCACTACTCCTACCGTCGAGTTTTATTCTATCTGCAGGTTGTTCTGCCACTTTCTTCTGTTGTTCTTTCTTTGTGGCTAAAACTAACTTCGTAATGGCTACAAACATCTGAAATTAATTCAACAATCATTGCAGTATTTACATTTTACATATATTCAACCCATTTCCAGACAACAAGACTGGTCAAAGTTCAAAGATATTGCAGACAATAATTCAAATTAGGCTCAGAATTGTGTAGAAAAACACAGTGATAAAATGAAAATTGCTTGAAACAATCAATTTCTCCTTTCTCACATTGTTTTCAACCACTATTTTTCTTCAGTGGCATTGTGTGGTAAAGGGCTATACCCCTTTCTTTAGTGAGTGACCTTCACTTTGTATGTCATATGCAGCCAGCCAAGGAAACAATTAAAACTTGCCACAAATGACAGCTGACTGCTAAACACAGATCAGTTTTTCTACAACCCAAACAACATAAACTACTTATTAGACCGGCAACATGAAAATGGAGAAAATATAAGATAGGCAAGTATTTTGATTAACAAAAAAGTATTAAATATACTTTTATTATGTTTATGTTTCATGTAATATATTCTATTTCCATATATTTTCAATTACTGATGTAAAAATCAAACAGAGTGCCCCTGACCCTAAACTCATAAACTTTGACCATAGACAACTGGAATTAAGAGGCTGAAGAACTTTGACTTGACCTATTAATCTAATGTTAGACACATGTGTTTCTGTAATATTGTATCATAGTATAGAAAGAATGGTCTGGTCAGATTCTATTTTAAACTACCCATCTTGCCAGGTTTACCAATTGTAAACAAAATAAGACCTAATATCAAGTCAATCAAATTTGATGAATAAAATCAGCATAACTCAGCACTTGTTATCTTGAACCCATTACCAGATGGTGGAATTTTAGACTGGTTCAAATTGAAAGGAGCTGCAGATGACAATTTAGATTTAAATGAAGTTTTATGTTTTTTCAACTTTCTGGAAAGAAAATATTATGGAGCGAGTCAAAAAACCTTTACATCATTCTGTGGAAATGGGTTAAAACAAACCAATAATATTCAACCGAGAACAAATGGTATATTAACCCATTCCAACACAGTGGGATTTTAGACCGGTCCAAATTGAAAGGAGCTGCAGAGGGCAATTTCAAGTTGATGGAATTTAAATTTTTTCGTCTTTTTGGATAGAAAACATTGTGGATAATGAAGAAATTGCTTGATCCAAGCAATTTCTTCATTTTCCACAAAGTTTTCCAAAGCCTTTTCGTTGAGGGGCGTAAAAAGGAAGGATTGAGTGGGAATGGGTTAAATGATGTCATGTGTTGAAAAGATCGTGGTGGTTTATGCACATGACTAGCAAGACGTGTTACTGATGTTTTTACACAATACTTTCCAGTAATTAGTTGAGTCACATTGAGTTGCGACACCATTTAACCCATTCCCACACAGTGAGACTTTTGGACGCCCCTCAAGAAAAACTATTTATACACAACTGAATTTTAAAAAACAAAATGAGAAGGATCTGTCAGCTGTTTTCAGCTATCTTCCACTTGTTGAAGATTATAAATATCATAGGAAAATTTGAAAAAGAAGGCACACAATATTGAATGATGAACCCTTTTACGTTCTGGAAAGGTGAAAAAAGGCGTTTTTTTTGTTGTTTTTTGTTTTGCCAGTGCAAAGGGGAAAGGGGGTGAGAATTTGTTTTTCGTGGTGGGGGGGGGCCATAATATTCTGGACCAATTTATATTTCAAATTACCAAAGCCCTTCTTTAGAGTCTCTAGATACCGAGTAAATTATCTAGCAAAACCTAATGATGGTACAAAAGCACTTTTGGAAAAGGAAATACTTCTGTTACATGCAATTTCTTGTCCTTTTCCAACATTTTCTACCCTTATGTGTTGTTATACATAATCTGCAACCTCTATCAAATTGAACTAGTCTTAAACCTTGTCATGCAGAACCAAGAATATTACTGTTTTGACAGCAGATTATCTAAACCACCTTGTCCTGTGTAATCTGTAACTGACCAATCACTTGCACCATGAACTTGCTCCAATGGTCCCACCCATTGACTCCAACAGGAAGTTCCACTTTGATTTAAATGGCACTACTTTGCATAATTAATGGCCAGAAGCATGTCACAAACAAGAGGACCATGATGGTCCTAAATTGCTCACCTGAGGCATCTCCAAATTACAGTACTTTTTAGTATAAAAAAGACACAACTTGAGCAAAATAAATAAAAGATATATAAGATTTTGGGATTTGTACAAAACAATCCAGTAATGCTTTACAATAATAATGAATGCCTTTGGCTTTATAGTTTAATCCATTACCAAACTATCCAAGACTTTGTCACCCTCAGGGAAAACAAGTTTGAAAAATACATAGTGAGAAAGGGAGTGACAAGCAATTTATCCATTTCTCACAGTGTTTTCTACCTGAAATTCTTTGTATTTAGATTTCAATCAAACTCTACTGTCTGCAACTTCAATGGGTGTAATTTTAGCAACCTTGGTAGAGAACAATCTGGATGTACTATAAATCAAAATATGAATGCATTACAACTTATACATGAGGAGTGGAAGATATTTGAACATGCTCTTATTGAGCGTTTTTCATATCTTTGGATGCCTTGGGAAGAGCCATATTGTCAAAAGGATATAAACATGGTAGATAACAATAATGTTATCCTTTGGTTTTAAAGTAAATGCTCTGGAACCTATATTTAAGAAGAAGAATTCTTTCAATGCAATTTACGCAATTTTCGACCCCAGGAACAGAGACATTTTTTATCTTAAGAGCTTATTTTCCTGTTACGTAGTACAAAATTATTTAGCCATGCTACATACCAAATATGTATGCCCTTCACCTTATTTTTCAGAAGGAGAAGACTTTTGATTTTGCTATAATTGGGCATTTTTCAAAAATTTATGACCTCTGGGGCAGTGTCATGTTTTATCCCAGGGCTAAAATTTTAGCTAACATGGTAGAGAACCATCTGGATATGCTATATACAAAATATGAATGCCTTAGACTTTGTAGATTGGGAGGAAAAGACTATTGAACATGGCCTAATCGAGCATTTTTACAAACTTTGGACACCCAGGGAAGGGGTGTTTATTAACCTACAAGCATAATTTGATCAAAACAGATAGATAACAGCCAGGCTATGCTACACTCAAAATATAAATGCCCTCCTCCTTAAAATGAAGAATTTTTTTTTAACATATTCGAATTTTGCATTTTTCCAAATTATGGACCCCTAGTGCAGAGCCGTTTTTGACCTGAGGAAGACAACATTTAGTGATATGGTACAAAACCATCTAGTTATGCTCCATACCAAATATGAATATCCTAGACCTTATAGTTTAAGAGGAGAAGTCTTTTGAAATTGCTCTAATTAAGCATTTTTCCAAACTTCGGACCTCAGGGGCAGGGCAATTTTTGACCCCAGAGATTAAATATTTAAAAAAAACTTGGTTGAGAACCATATGATTAAGCTCTATATAAAATATAAATGCCTTTGGCCTTGTAGTCTGTGAAAAAAAAGACAACAAAGATTTTCTAAAATTTCCCATTTTCATATGCCGCAGTTACAAGAGTTAACAGAATTAAAATCTTTTAACATCTTTTGAAGAGCTTCACCTAAAAAACATCCCTGCAAAGTTTTAGCTTGATTGGCCTACTGGTTTAGGAGGAAAATTTTTTTTAAAGATTTTTACAGATTTACTAAAGATTCCCTTTTTCACATGCCGCGGCAACCAGAGTTTTTCATGGAATTAAATTCTTTAAACAACTTTTGTAGAACTTCACCCAAGGAACATCCCTGCTAAGTTTCAGCTTGATTGGCCTACTGATTTAGGAGGAGAAGATTTTTAAAGATTTTTACAGATTTACTAAGATTCCCATTTTCACATGCCGCGGCAACCAGAGTTTTTCATGGAATTTAATTCTTTTAACAACTTTTGTAGAACTTCACCCAAGGAACATCCCTGCTAAGTTTCAGCTTGATTGGCCTACTGATTTAGGACGAGAAGATTTTTAAAGATTTTTACAGATTTACTTAAGATTCCCTTTTTCACATGCCTTGGCAACCAAAGTTTTTGACGGAATTAAATTCTTTTAACAACTTTTGTAGAACTTCACCCAAGGAACATCCATGCAAAGTTTCAGCTTGATTGGCCTACTGGTTAAGGAGGAGAAGATTTTTACAGATTTTTACAGATTTACAAAAGATTCCCATTTTCACATGCCGCGGCAACCAGAGTTTTAGATGGAATTAAATTCTTTTAACAACTTTTGTAGAACTTCACCCAAGGAACATCCCTGCAAAGTTTCAGCTTGATTGGCCTACTGGTTTAGGAGGAGAAGATTTTTACAGTTTTTTACAGATTTTCTAAAGATTCCCCTTTTCACATGCCGCGGCAACCAGAGTTTTAGACGGAATTGAATTCTTTTAACAACTTTTGTAGAACTTCACCTAAGGAACATCCCTGCAAAGTTTCAGCTTGATTGGCCTACTGGTTTAGGAGGAGAAGATTTTTACGATCGATCTCAATAGCTCACCTCGCACTTTGTGCTCAGGTGAGCTAAAAAGGAGCATGATTGGTTGGCAACCTTAATGTAACTACAGCTTGAATAAGTCAATGGTAGATTATACCAAAAACACTTAAGTTCCAAATCAGAATTATTTCATTGACAACTAGATATCATAGAGAATTAATATGGAAAGTTTCATTTCATTCCCATTGAAACTGTAGGAGGAACACAAAAAATTGCTGATAAACATTCAGGAGTTAAATCAATTTTGACATGATCAATAGGAAGATTAATGCCCACTCAAAAAATACTGTAATTTTAAGCTATTCTGCTAAGTCAAGGGCAGATAATTCAAAAACCACTTGAGGGATCAGTGTTCGACACTAACTTTTTAGGCAGGAATCCCAATGGAACCCCTGTCATATAATTTTGAGGTCCCTTCTGGAAATGAGGATTCCCTGAATATTGGATGACTGTGGACTAAAATAAACAGGACATATTAAAATTTAAACTAGTAAATAAAACACCACATTATTGCTATTAAAAATGAAAAAAGAACAAATACAAAAGAGAACAAGAGGACCATGATGGTCCTAAATCGCTCACCTGAGGCATCTCCAAATTACAGTACTTTTTAGTATAAAAAAGACCCAACTTATAAAAGATATATAAGATTTTGGGCTTTGTACAAAACAATCCAGTAATGTTTTACAATAATAATGAATGCCTTTGGCTTTATAGTTTAATCCATTACCAAATTATTCCAGAATTTGTCACCCTCAGGGAAAATAGGTTTGAAAAATACATAGTGAGAAAGGGAGTGACAAGCAATTTATCCATTTCTCACAGTGTTTTCTACCTGTAATTCTTTGTATTTAGATTTCAATCAAACTCTCATTACTGTCTGCAACTTCAATGTGTAATTTTAGCAACCTTGGTAGAGAACAATCTGGATGTACTATACATCAAAATACGAATGCATTACAACTTATACATGAGGAGTGGAAGATATTTGAACATGCTCTTATTAAGCCTTTTTCATATCTTTGGATGTCTTGGGAAGGGCCATGTTTGTCAAAAGGATATAAACATTGTAGATAACATTAATGTTATCCTTTGTTTTTAATGTAAATGCTCTAGAGCCTATATTTAAAAAGAATTCTTTCAATGCAATTTACGCAATTTTCTACCCCAGGAGCAGAGACAATTTTTATCCTAAGAGCATATTTTCCTGTTATATAGTACAAAATTATTTAGTGATGCTACATACCAAATATGTATACCCTTCACCTTATATTTCAGAAGGAGAAGACTTTTGATGTTGCTCTAATTGAGTGTTTTCAAAAAATTTTGACCTCTGGGGCATTGCCATGTTTTATCCCAGGGCTAACATTTTAACTAACATGGTAGAGAACCATCTGGTTAAGCTATATACAAAATATGAATGCCTTAGACTTTGTAGATTGGGAGGAAAAGACTATTGAACATGGTCTAATGGAGCTTTTTTTACAAACTTTGGACACCCAGGGAAGGGGTGTTTATTAACCTACAGGCATAATTTGATCAAAACTGATAGATAACAGCCAGGCTATGCTACACTCAAAATATAAATGCCCTTCTCCGTAAAATGAAGAATTTATTTTTAACATACTCAAATTTTGCGTTTTTCCCAATTTTTGACCCCTAGTGCAGGGCCGTTTTTGACCTGAGGAAGACAACTTTTAGTGATATAGTACAAAACCATCTAGTTATGCTCAATTCCAAATATGAATATCCTAGACCTTATAGTTTAGGAGGAGAAGTCTTTTGAAATTGCTCTAAGTAAGCATTTTTCCAAACTTCGGACCTCTAGGGCGGGGTCATTTTAGACCCCAGAGATTAAATATTTAAAAACTTGGTAGAGAACCATATGATTAAGCTCTATATAAAATATAAATGCCTTTGGCCTTGTAGTCTGTGAGAAAAAAAACAACATAGATTTTCTAAAATTTCCCATTTTCACATGCCGCGGCAACCAGAGTTTTTCACAGAATTAAATTCTTTTAACAACTTTTGAAGAGCTTCAACCAAGGAACATCCCTGCAAAGTTTCAGCTTGATTGGCCTACTGGTTTAGGAGGAGAAGATTTTTAAAGATTTTTACCGATTTACTAAAGATTCCTATTTTCACATGCCGCGGCAACCAGAGTTTTTGACGGAATTAAATTCCTTTAACAACTTTTGTAGAACTTCACCCAAGGAACATCTCTGCAAAGTTTCAGCTTGATTGGCCAACTGGTTTAGGAGGAGAAGATTTTTAAAGATTTTAACAGATTAACTAAAGACTCCCATTTTCACATGCCGCGGCAGCCAGAGTTTTTGATGGAATTAAATTCTTTTAACAACTTTTGTAGAACTTCACCTAAGGAACATTCCTGCAAAGTTTCAGCTTGATTGGCCTTCTGGTTTAGGACAAGAAGATTTTTAAAGATTTTTACAGATTTACTAAACATTCCCATTTTCACATGCCGCGGCAGCCAGAGTTTTTGATGGAATTAAATTCTTTTAACAACTTTTGTAGAACTTCACCCAAGGAACATCCCTGCAAAGTTTCAGCTTGATTGGCCTACTGGTTTAGGAGGAGAAGATTTTTCAAGAAATTGTGGACGGACGGACAGACGGACAGACGGACGGACAGACGGACAGACGGACGGACGGACGACGGACAACGACCGATCACAATAGCTCACCTCGCACTTTGTGCTCAGGTGAGCTAAAAAACTTGGTAGAGAACCATATGATTAAGCTCTATATAAAATATAAATGCCTCTGGCTTTGTAGTCTGTGGAAAAAAAGACAACAAAGATTTTCTAAAATTTCCCATTTTCATATGCCGCGGTTAAAAGAGTTTTTCACCGAATTAAATTCTTTTAACAACTTTTGAAGAGCTTCACCCAAGGAACATCCCTGCAAAGTTTCAGATTGATTGGCCTACTGGTTTACGAAAAGAAGATTTTTAAAGATTTACTAAAGATTCCCATTTTCAAATGCCGCGGCAACCACAGTTTTTGACCAAATTAAATTCTTTTAACAACTTTTGAAGAGCTTCACCCAAGGATATCCCTGCAAAGTTTCAGATTGATTGGCCTACTAGTTTAGGAGGAGAAGATTTTTAAAGATTTTTAAAGATTTCCTTAATATTCCCATTTTCAAATGCCGCGGCAACCACAGTTTTTGACCAAATTAAATTCTTTTAACAACTTTTGTAGAACTTCACCCAAGGAACATCCCTGCAAAGTTTCAGCATGATTGGCCTACTAGTTTAGGAGGAGAAGATTTTTAAAGATTTTTAAAGATTTACTTAAGATTCCCATTTTCACATGCCGTGGCAACCAGAGTTTTTGACCAAATTAAATTCTTTTAACAACTTTTGTAGAACTTCATCAAAGGAACATCCCTGCAAAGTTTCAGCTTGATTGGCCTACTGGTTTAGGAGGAGAAGATTTTTAAAGATTTTTATAGATTTACTTAAGATTTTCATTTTCACATGCCGCGGCAACCAGAGTTTTTGACGGAATTAAATTCTTTTAACAACTTTTGTAGAACTTCACCCAAGGAACATCCCTGCAAAGTTTCAGCATGATTGGCCTACTGGTTTAGGAGGAGAAGATTTTTAAAGAAATTGTGGACGGACGGACAGACGGACAGACGGACAGACGGACAGACGGACGGACGGACGGACGACGGACAACGACCGATCACAATAGCTCACCTCGCACTTTGTGCTCAGGTGAGCTAAAAATGTCAGGTGTGGCCAGGCATAAATTGTTCGGGAAAAAAAGGGCATTCTGATGCCAAAAAAATCAAAGTCCCAAAGGAACACCCAGAAATTAGACTTTGGAGTCCTTGGCCAATATTTGGAGTCCTCTGGATCCTGGGACACTGGGATCCAAATACCAATGGTCTTAAGCACAACTAATAAATTTAGAGCTTCACTGTGGAAAGTGCCAATTCATTCCAATAGAGTGTGAAGGAGGAGTTGGCACACAAAAAAGGACTACAATTATAAGCTATTTTGCTACTAAAAGGGCAGATAATTCCAGACCACTTGAGGGATTCACATAACAATAGTCTAATGCACAACTAGAGATCCTACAGATATATTGTGGAAAGTTTCAGTTCAATCCAATTTAATTTAATTTTAAGTTTCGTCTATCATAAACGGACATTCTCATTGGTCGAAAAGAAGTATCCACGACTCCGTGAATAAAATTTTGAGCATGCAGCAATTTTGTTTGCTTTCGCACAAAATAATTCTCCATTAAAATTTTTCAAAATTTGTGAAGTTTTTTTTCTTTTTTCGCTCGATGCTATCAAATTATAACAATTGAAGCGAATTCATACAGAGTGTGATTAGTTGTTTCAGCTTATACCTACATGAAAACAAAAATTAATCTCTTCATCTCTAAAAGAAATTGTAGGAGGAATGGAGCACACAAAAAATTAAAATGGGTTTTAAGCTATTTTGATAAGTCAAGGTTAGATCATTAAAAAACTGCTACCGGATCCCAAAACTAACTGTCTAATACATTAACAGACATCAAAGGTATTCATTGTGGTAAGTTTTATTTCATTCGCATAGAAACTGGGCGATGAGAACAAACAAGAGCTTTGTCCACAGGACACAGATGCCCCCACCAGTAGCTTTGATAATAACAAAGGGCATAACTCCAAAATTATGCAAGCAAGAGCTGGGGTTCTTGTGCACTGCACTTCTCTTCAATGAGGTCTATCCATCAATGAAGTTTCAAGTTGATTGCTATTATACTTTCAGAGATATGCCCCGGTGAAAATGTAAGTCTTTAAATAACAAAGGGCAATAACTCTGAAATTATGCAAGCAAGAGTTGTTGTTCTTGTGCACTGCACTTCTCCTCAATGAGGTCTATCCATCAATGAAGTTTCAAGTTGATAGCTATTATACTTTCAGAGATATGCCCTGGACTATTTCAGGACGGACGGAAGGACGGAAGTACGGACGTACGGACAAAGGCAAATCTATATGCCACCCCCCATTAAGTGGTGGGGGCATAAAAAGTGCTAACGGATGGACGGACAGACAAACAGAGGAACAGATGGATGGATGACTAGTGCCATGACTTAAAACAACCCTTTAAAATCACAATATTATTTTTTCCACACTTTCAATCTTTAAAATGTGGAATATGTTTAATCAAGCTGTAAAAACAATTGCAATTACCAGCTGACGAAATTATATTCTAGTCCAAACTGATAGAAATTTCAGACAACAATTCAAAATGCACAACAATTGGACAATAAGTGATTAGACAGAAAACACTGAGGAAAGGAGTAATTGCCTGTAACAAACAATTTTTCCTTTTTGTTTCCATTGCCTTAAATCTTCAGTGCCATCGAAAGGTAGAATTGTGTAGTAATGGGTTACTCTAAGGTTTCATTTACCTCTTCAACATTTTTATTTTCTTTGGCACTGGTCTCGTATAACTGTATACCCATTTGTTCAGCAAATTTCTGTGCATCTTGTGTTAAAACTACCTTCCTCTCTGGATCATCATCTTTGTTACCAACTGAAATAGGCAAATGCAAGTCACTTACAACACTGTCTTTCCCCAATCACCTGATAACAGAATATTAGACTGGTTTGTAGCATACAATTTATGTGTCGGAATCAATAATATTTTTAGTTGAAAAAGTATGAAATGCTATAAAAAAAAAGAAATAGCTTATCATAAGCAATTTCCCACTTTTGTTGCAATATCCCCAATACCATAAGTTGCAGACAACAAATAATGTTGATGGAAAATGAAGAAATACATTGTAACATGCAATTCATTCATTTTCCACATTTTTTCCAAAGATCTTTTTCAAAGAGTGTCATTATGATGGCTTAATTCTTCAGCCCATTGAATGTTTAACAGTGTGGTAATGTTTTTAATAAACAACGGCAATTCTTGATTGTTTATCACCTGAAACCAAACCAGCAAAGCTATTTGAATAATAATTACTTTTTATTAATTTTTTACCCCCCCCCCTTTCATCCACCTTTAAGGTTGCATCCCGGCTGTGGCATTGTAGAAATCCCTCTATGAACTTGAAATAGTTAAAAAAAAACTTATGCAGGCGCTACAAATAGATACATTGAAAACCAAGAGCATTTCTTTTTGATAATCAATCAATTTCAAGAAGAACTGTTATACTGTATTTGTGTCAAATGAATTAAGTTGACAAATTTCTCCACATCAGGTTACCATAGTTTTAACCCTTTCCTGCTTTATAAAATTTCAGACTTGTCCAATTTGAAAGAAGTTACAGACAACAACTAGAAGTAGCCAACTTATAGGGTAGAAAATATTTTGATAAAAGAAGAAATTGCTTGTTGCAAGCAATTTCTTCTTTTCCCACAATTTTTGCTCAAGTATGATATCATAGGGATGTAAAAAAACAGGAATTGAACAGGAAAGGGTTAAGAGACAGAATCACTATGATCTTTCTTCATAACACTCTTATTTATTTCTGTATGGACAAAAGCTTAAACAGCTATTTGTGTTTTATCTGGCAAGTACTAACCCACATGGTCATTGGCTCCGCTAGTATTTGGGCCTATAACCTTCAACACATTCTAAACTAATTGTTTGTCATGCTAACCACTGAGCCGCCGTCATAGCGCAGTTGGTAGCGCGTCGGACTTTCAACCTCGAGGTCCCGGGTTCGATTCCCGACGGCGGCACTCATTCTCTCCGACTATTTGTCTCTCACCAATGGGTCGATAATCGTAGACCTATGTGGGATAGCAGCTGGAGGCTAGGAAAGGATGTAATGGTAGTACTGGTGTGAGAAATACCAGGATTCCATTGTTAGGTGCTCCAGCCGCCGCGATATAACTGAAAGATTGTTGAAAGCGGCGTAAAACCCCATTCAAACAAAAAAGCTAACCACTGCGCCAGATAGAATCTATTTAAAAGGTGAGACTGTGCTACAATTAGTGAGGCGTGACATAAGCATACTAACCAGGAATCTTTTTCGCTAGTTCCCAGATAGTTTCTTATGCTGGTCATAATAGGACATTTTGTTAGTTGGTAAATGCTTGGACAAATAATTTTCAATATGATCTTTATCCTAGTCATTTTGTTTCAGTACTAATGAATTTGTGAATGATTTATTTATTATTTTTTTTTCATCATTACATAGTTTCTTACCAAGTATTCTATTGACAACATCACAATTAGTATCTATCTCATGAAGCCATCGCTTTACATTAGCAAATGATTCCCCACTACATACATCGTAAACCACTATAACACCATGGGTGCCTCTGTAATATCTGGAAAAAATAGTTCCAAATCAGAAATAGTTATTAAATTCACAAAGCAGAAACATCTGGCTTGTACTTAATTATAGTATACATGATAACATACGGCAGGTTTATAGCCAAGTTCAGCTTGCACAGCTTGCAGTCTGATCATAGCCTATTTTACTTATTTGTACTTGTTGTGTTGATATTTCATGTGGCCTTCCAATTGGTTTTTTACATCTTTCAACACAACTTCAACTAATAATGTCAAATTTAAATGTATGAAAATATGATAAATTCTACAGGATGAGGGTTAATATATAGACACAATCATTTTTCGTTGACCACTTAATTTAACCCATTCCTACACTATACTGCTTCTTGACACCCCTTGAGCAGAAAGCTTTAGAAAACAATGTGGAAAAATGAAGAAATCGCTTGTTACAATTAACATGTTTTCAAACCCAAAATACATAGATATTCAAATTTCATCAACTACAAATTGTTGTCTTCAATCTCTTTCAGTTTGGATGAGTCTAAAATCTTCTGGTAATGGGTTAATATCATTTTTAACTTGAGTGTCATAGTCATAGTTAGGACAAGAATTTTTGCACAAAGTCCCCTTTTTCTTTGACACATCCTTAAATGGCAAAACCCCAACAATATAATCAAAATGTCAGATGACTAACATTCTTTGAAATTTCAAACAAGAGGAATCCTATATCGCTCCCCTGAGTATAATGGCTAAAGGCTTCATTATCCCTAGACCTAACTATTTTTTAACAAGGTTTTAAAAGATTTTCTGCTTTAATCCTAGGTATGCTGAAGATCCCACCATAAAGGGCTAATTTCCAGAGTACTGTAATTCTTTGAAGTATTTTGGTAGAGGGTCAATAGGCATTGATGCATACAAAATATCAAAGGCACAATCGTTTGGGAGGAGAAGATTTTCAAATATATCCTTCTTTATTCCTTTATTCCTTTCTAAAATCAGGAATTGCACAGAAAAGGACTTATTTTCAGAATACAGTAATTCTATGAAGTGTTTTGGTAGTAGGTAATGATACAGACAAAATATTAATGCTGTAGAAGTTATGGTTTTGAGGAGATTTTCAAAGATTTTCTTCTTTATTCATATGTAAAATCAGGGATCACACAGAAAAGGGCTAATTTTCAAGATACGCTCATTCTTTTAAGTAGTTTGGAAAAATTGACACTGATACATACAAAATATTATGGCTTCGCAGAAAAAGATTACAAATATTTTCTTCTTTATGTCTATGTGAAATCAGGGATCACACAGAAAAGGGCTAATTTTCCGAGTATGGTCATTCTTTGAAGTATTTTGGAAGAGGTTAAATAGATCATAATTTTATCAAATATTGAAGTTCAAGGCCTAATGGATTGGAGAAGAAGATTTTCAAAGATTTCCTTTTTAGCTAGCAAAGCGACAGCTTTGATAGCTTAAGATAACAGACGAAATTTTGAGGTCGTCTCAAAGTTCAACGAGTGCAAACTGTCATTGGAGGCTTAACCACTAAATCAATTAAATGCCTACGCCATTAAAAGTAGTTCTCATATATTTCAGGAATATTGCAAATTCTATTAAAATTGTATTGAACTCTCTCAAAAGCACGCTATGTAACCCATTCCCTATCAATTCCGCTTTGGGAAAAAGGGTATGGAAAACATTGTGGACAATGAAGAAATTGCTTGTATAAGCAATTTCTTCAATGTCCACAATGTTTTCTACCCAACAAGGAAACGTTTTCTAAATTCAACCATGCTTTGCTAGCTTAGAGTACTTTCAGTACTTTGATTTATTTCTATGTAAAATCAGGGATTGCACAGAAAATGGCTAATTTTCAGAATACGGTAATTCTTTGAAGTATTTTGGTAAAGGGTTAATAGATTTTGATTTATCCAAATATAAAAGCCCTAGGCCTTATGGTTTGAGAGAGGAAGATTTTCAAAGTTTTCCATCTTTATTTCAATGTAAAATCAGGGATTGCACAGAAAAGGATTAATTTTCAAATAACAGTAATTCTTTAAAGTATTTTGTAGAGGGTCAATAGATGGTGATTTCAACCAAATATCAAAACTCTGGGCCTTATGGTTTGGGAGAAGATTTCTTAAATTGTTTCACTCTCTTGCCATGGCCACCAAAGTTCTTCATGGATTTCAATTCTTTGAAGCATTTTGAAAGTGCATGACTTAACCCATTCCAACGCAAGAAAATTTTAGACTGGTCCAAATTGAAAGAAGCTGCAGACGATAATTTAAATTTGATGGAATTTTAAATTTGCCAGTATATTGGGGTAGAAAACATTGTGGATAATGAAGAAATTGCTTGATACAAGCAATTTCTTCATTTTCCACAATGTTTTCCAAAGCTTTTTTCTTGAGGGGCGTAAAAAGGAGGGCTTGAGTTGGAATGGGTTAAGGATAATTTCTGTGAAGTTTGGTTGAAATTCCATGGTTATTTTAGGAGGACGATTACTGAACACAATTACTCACCCAGAGCACTTTGTGCTCAGGTGAGCCAAAAAGGATATGACGAGGAATATGAAGGAGGAAATCGAGTTCCAAAATTCTGAAAGTGCACGAAATGCATCACTGAATATGTGAGGGGTCAAAATAACCCTGGAAGAAATTTCAAAGAAAGCACGCATTTCAGCTTTTTGGGGATCAAAACCTTATTTTCAAGTCCAATTGACAGGCCCTCAAATGGCACTCACGTTGATGTTATGGTCCTAAATCTTTCCTGTCCAGCAGTGTCCCAAATTTGTAATTTTACCTTCTCCCCATTCACATCTATTGTTCGGATTTTAAAATCTACACCTATCGTAGTAATGTATGTCCCTGAAAAGTAAAATTCATTGCTTAATTAATACAGATCTTTAAATAAGAGGATGTAAAGACAATCTAAATCTGTTATTGCTCCTCTCATTGAAGGTACTATATATAAAATCTTACTAACTCTTGTCATGCTGTATAAAACACCATACTGAATTGCTATAAAATCAAAGGGCTGAAATATGGAACTTGTTGTTCAAAAATCAATATTTCTTTTAGAAATCAATTTCACAAACAGTTCTGCCAGGAAAAGTAAAAGCAGGGGATGTAGACCAAGATCAGACTGCACTTATGTGCAGGCTGACCTTGGTCTTTACCTCCTGCCATAACCAGAATATTCTGGGTTCAGCATGACAAGGGTTAATAAAGGGATTCTAAGTGGAACAAATAATATCTGGTTTTGGGCTTGAAAACTCCTACAATTTTTATTCATTCTGTACAATTAGAATATATAGTCTTACATTAGTTTTATAATCAAATCTTTCAAATTCCACTTATCAAGCATATAGAGACATGGAAGGAAAAAGTTGTGTAGGAGGAGCTGATAAATAAATTTACAAGTCCTGGGTTTCCTGCACAAATATTGAAAATAAATTTTTTAAAACCAAAATCACTCCCTCTATTTACATCAAGAATTACAGAAAAAAAATGCCTAGTAATTGACTGATCTCAGCTGTCAATCAAAGAATTAAATGATAAATCAAATCATTCATTTGAACTGGGAGTAGACATTGAACTAAGACATACACTATATTCATGATAGGAATTTTTGTTGGTATGCCAAAATGAATTTTACCCTTTCCTGTTTTTTTTTTTTAAATTTTAGACTGGTCGAAACTGAAAGACGTTGCAGACGACAAAGAAAACTTGATGCAATTCCAAATGAAACCATCCTGAGTGGTAGAAAATATTGTATGAGAAGAAGAAATTGCTTGTTATAAGCAATTTCTTCTTTTTCAACAATGTTTTCTAAAGCATAAAATAACAGAGACATAAAATCCCAGGTTTGTACAGAAAAGGGTTAAATGTCGTAACTACAGCTTGTTCAAGCTGAGTGGAACTTCTTGTCTAAGCTTAGTGGCACTGGCCAGTGAACAGTCAGTTCCTACCAGCAAAATTCAACACCATTTATGAGTTGAAGACGACAGCTACTTAAGTTCCTAAATATCAGGTAGAGTTGAGCTGGTTGATTGATTGAATGGGGTTTAACGCCACTTTTAACAGTATTTCAGTCATATTGCGGCAGCTGGAGCCACTTATAATGAATAATTGAAAGGAGATGCAGACAACAATTTAAAGTTTATTAAGTTTAGATTTTTTCAAAAAACTTTCTGGTTGGAAAAATTGTGAAAAATGAAAATAATTGCTTGTTACAAGTATTTTCTCCATTTTACACAATATTTTCCGAATTGTTTTTCTTGAGTAGCATCAAAAGGCGTAATTGTGTGGGAATGGGTTAAGAGCACAATGCCTATGAAACAGCCAATTTAAGTCTTTATAAAGCTTGATATTTTGAAGTTGTTTACTCATAAACACACATTCATGTACATGTATATAGTGATCTGCAAAAATTTATAAATGTCCCAAATCTTTTAACCCTTGTCCTGAGGAATATTTTTCCTCTTTTCACTATTTTTAAAAACCATGACATAATTTGATCAATTTTGCCTTCAAAGATTCAAAACAACAACAATGAGAAGGTAGCGTAGGCTAAGATCAGACTGCACATCTGTGAAGCCTGATCTTAGTCTATGCACTTCCCAAAGTCATTGTCAAAGCAGGAATATTCTTGTATCAGCATGACAAGGGGTTATAAAGATGGGGGAAACTGTTCTCTGGTGGAAGTGTGTTCAGATCCATCAACTTTGTAAAATGTCCCACCTTTGACTATGGTGACAATGTCCCCTTGCTTCAAAAACCGTGGCAGATCACTGTGTATACAGTATAACCTCGGTAGTTCGTAGCGCAAGGGACCAAGGAAATTTATATGAACTACGCATTGTACGAACAAAAGGGAGGACAAGTGATCGGCTGTTTGAGAATCGGAATCAGACACGGTTTTGTTCCGTCACCCCCATTTAAGAATTGATTCTAATTCGCAGTTATTAAATGAGGATAACATAAATTAACAAGAGGCCCATCAGGGCCTGAGACACTCTACTGGTTATAAAGTTTTCCGTTGTAGAAATCTGATATTTAAGGAAGTTGATTGCTCAAAGAAGAATGCATAAAGAAAAAAAAAGGGCTTTATCCCCTTTATCATTTTAAGCAACAATCCTCAAGGCCCCTTTTCCAATGTTTCATGACGGATCCACTCCATTTACCTTATAACCCTACAATCATTCTGTGAATATTTCATAAGAACTTGACAATAATTGTGGACTTTATCACATAAACAGGATTGTTTTGAATGAAAATCAATAAGGCCCCTTTTCCTGTGTTTTCTGAAGGATCAATTTCATTCCAAAAGGAACTTTCCATACAACCCTACAATTGTCCTGTGAAATTTAAAAGACATTTTGATAATGATTGTGATCTTCATCACATACACAAGAATGTTTTGAATGATAATCTGTAAGGCCCCCTTTTCCTGTGTTTCGAATGCCACAATTATTCCATGCATCTTTGAAGAGAATCCGATAAAACTGTTAACTTTATTGTGTTAACAAAGATATTAAATTCAAGTTCTCATAAGGCCCCTTTTCTCGTGATATTTTACTGTTGGTTTTATTATTCTGTGAAAGTTAAAAGTGAATCCGATGAAATATTGGGAATTCATTATGTTTACTAGAATATTTAAAAAAAAAAATCATATGGCCCCTTTTTACATGATACTTGATGGATTGTACCCAGTTCTGCAATGAACCATTTAGTGATTGTACAATCATTCTGTGAAATTTTGAAGTGAATCCGGTGAAATTAAGGGAAATCATTGTGTCAACCAGAATATTTAAGAAAGTTTTTCATAAGGCCCATTTTTATGTGACACTTGCCATAATCAGATCTACTGTCAAAATCAACAATTGGAATGATGGTACTATCAATCTGTGTATTCTGTGGAATTTATTGTGTTAATGAGTTTATAGTGAAATCTTCATAGGGCTCCTTTTCTCATGATACTTTACAGAACAAACCAAATTTCAAAAGGAACAATTCTAATGAAGGTACAATCATTCTTTAAAAGTTAAAGAGAATCAATGAAAACAGTGGACTGAATTGTGTCAAGAATTTTTGTAACAAAATTTTCATAAGGCCCCTTTTTCCATGAAACTTAACAAATCAGACCCAATGTAATTTGAATCTGATGTAAACTCTGGACTCTAGAGTGTTAACGAGGATTTTTTAATTAAATTTTCATTAGGCCCCCTTTACCCATGAAACTTGATGGATCAAACCTACTTCCGAAAGGAACAATCCATTTAATAATCATTCTGGGAATGTTTGAAGAGAATTTGTTGAAAACTATGGACTCTATTGTGTTTACAAGGACTTTTTCAATCCAGTTTTTATCGGGCCCCTTTTTCCCTTGGTCCTTGACTAATCATACCAAATTTTAAAGGAACAATTCTTATGATGGTACAATCATTCTGTGAAAGTTTGAAGTCAATCAGATGAAAACTGTGGTCTCTAGAGTGTTAACAAAGATCTTTGAATACAATTTTAATAAGGCCCCTTTTCCTATGTTTCTTAAGGCATCATATCCGATTCCGAAAGGAACAATCCTTATGATGGTACAATCATTCTGCCAAAGTTTGAAGAGAATCCGTTGAAAATTGTTGGCTCTAGATAATTTATGAGAATTTTTTATCAAAATTTTCATAAGGCCCCTTTTTCCTGTCTTTCTCAACCGATCATACCCAATTTAAAAAGGAACAATCCTTATAATGGTACAATCATTCTGTGAAAGTTTGAAGGGAATCCGATGAAAACTGTTGACTTAAGGGTGTTAAAGAGGAGTTCTTAAAAGATTTTTCGAATGGCCCCTTTTTCTGTGTTTCCTGATGGATCTGACCAAATTCCTATTGGAGCAATCCTTATGATGGTAAAATCATTCTGTGAAAGTTTAAATACAATCTGATGAAAAATGTGGACTCTAGAGTGTTTACGAGGATTTTTTAATTAAATTTTCATAAGGCCCCTTTTCCCGTGTTTCTTGACAGATCATACCCATTTTCGAAAGGAACGATCCTTATGATGGTACAATCATTCTGAGAAAGTTTGAAGAGAATCCAGTGAAAACTGTGGACTCTATTGCGTTTACAAGGATTTTTAATAGAATTTTTAATTAAATTTTCATAAGGCCCCTTTTCCTATGTTTCTTGAAGGATCATACCCATTTTCGAAAGGAACAATCCTTATGATGGTACAATCATTCTGTGAAAGTTTGAAGAGAATCTGATGAAAACTGTGGACTCTATAGCGTAAACGAGGATTCTTTAATAAAGTTAATTAGGCCCCTTTTCCCATGTTTCTTGACGGATCTGACCTAATTTCGAAAGGAACAATCCTTATGATGGTACAATCATTCTGTGAAAGTTTGAAGGGAATTGGATGAAACTTGTGGACTTTATCGCGTAAACAAGGAAAAGTATAACGGACGCTCGGACAGACAGACGCACGGACACCGGACGGGGAAAAGCCATCGCTATAGCTCTAGTGGCCTTCAGCCAGTAGAGCTAAAAACCAAACAGCCCCTTTTAATTAACGGTTTAACAGATTGCATGTAAACAGATCAGAAGGTGTGAAAATCAAGGTAAGTGGTGATTTGTGACACTTTGTTAGTCTATGATTAGATCTCACCTACGAATTAAACGTAGGAGTTTGTGCTATAATCATACTTTCGGGAGTTGAAATGGCCTACGAACCAGTGACAATTGAATTAACGAGGTTCTACTGTACCTGCATTATCACGATAAACATTTGTTATGTAAGATGGATGAAGAGTAGGTTAACCCATTACCAAATGGAAAATTGTTCAAACTGGTCTAAATTGAAAGGAGTTGCAGACGACAATAAAAAGCTTATAAAATTTTGGGATTTTTTTTCCTTTTGTGTAGAAAACATTGTGGATAATGAAGAAATTGCTTGTCGGAAGCAATTTTTTCATTTTCAACAATCTTTTCCTAAAGCTTTTTTTCTTGTGGGGATCTAAAAGCATCACTGAGTGGGTTAACCTAGTGCCACATAATCCTGCTATTTACATTCCTCATGAAAAATGCTTTCAAAAAAAGTTACAAGAAATTTCTTCAATATCCACACTTTTTTCTATCCTGAAAGACAAAGACTTTCACCAAATTGAAACTATCGTCTGAAAAATCTTTCAACTTAGACGAGACATAAGTTTTGTCAAGTGGTAAAACTATACAGGTAGAGTCGAATACCTATACCTCAAAGTTCAGGGGACTTACGAGAAAACTTCGCCGTAGAGATAGTTTGACGTGTAGATAATCGAATATTTTCCATGTACGACCAAAATGGTGGCAAAATATGGTACTGAATAAGGTCACAAATAATTTGTACTACTATGATTATCTAATCATACAAAAGATATAATGATGATGTATTTATCGTAATTTTTTATATTAAAATTACGATATTATTGTAACTTGTAGCTTAAGTTTTGTTTAGACTTTGCTTTTTTGTTGTTTTGATTGTTTTTCTTCTTCTATTATTGCTTATTCTTCGTGTCGATTGCATAGTTTGACTACATGTATTTCCAGTCCGGCGCCAAACAAGTCCTGCATGGTATGGATGTTAAATGCCTTTTTATTCATTGTAAAATTCGTCTGTAGCATTGTCTCCACTTCATGCAATCTTTCAAATTATCAGATTGTAGACAAACAATCAAACAAAATCAAGTTAGCAATCGTTATCTGATATTGTAACGCACCTATCTCTTGACTGCATTGACACACCGAAATGTGTGAGAAACTTAGTTGATTGCAAAAATCGACCTTTATGATTAAGGTTTGTCTTAAAGAGGTGCGAATATGTGCAAACAATAGTGATGGGACTTTGCAATTGATTAGACGTAGGGGTAGTTTACGAAATAAAGAGAAGGACGTATGGAGGTTCAAATACATAGAACTATAGAGTAATAAGATCGGGACTTTGGAATAACTTCGACGTTGAGAGAACTTCGGCTAAGGGATGTTCGAGGTAAAGGTATTTGACTGTAGTTGAGTTATGTGACCTTGGGCAATTGTGTATAAAATTTTTACCAACAATCAATCTATTATTTTGTCTACTAGTGAATCAAATATCATACCTGAAAATGTGTTGTCGGAGAACCTGAGAAGAAGACTGCTTTTTCCTACACCTGAAATAAGAAAAGTAGGAAAGTCTATTTCAGTATTTATACGACACATTTGATCCAAACTGTTTGCAAACATTTTGATATTTCACACAACGGAAGGACACATAAAATATTAAATGATCCAAAACCAAAGCTCAGTCAGTAAAACATCATAGTTTTCTATATCATAACGTATCCACAATTATTACACAATTTAAAAGTTTTTTTTGAAAAAAAAAAAATCCTCATAACAGCCTACTTTTGAAAAGTGACTTTGATAAGTGACCTTGATATTGATGGATCACCTAAACCTCACAAGCAGCTGATGCGTATCGATCCAAGGAACCTTTGTTCAAAATATGAGCCATATATTTTTAATTTAAGTACCCAATTTAATTGTATAAACATACATAATCCTTTTTGAATTGTTCCATTATCTAAAGGCCTATATTTAGCAAGGATACTGATTTTCCCTTGAGAACAACAGAACCTTGGAGCAACCTACCCAAATAGCTTTTTTTTTTAATGTTATAATGTTTTGAATATGTTTTTAACACTCCATTTCAAAAAATACCTTAGACTTTCTCATTGGGAAGATCATTGTAGCACTTATTCAGAATATAATGCATGGATATCTATAATCAACAGGGGGGTAATGTTGCAATAGTCAAACTTAGAAACCTCGAATAAAATGGTTAATGGTGTTATGGAACACTCCTTAAAGGCCTGGTTTAAGCCTTGGTAAAGCTAAGGTGCAGCTTTTGCATAATATTGACCAATTGGTTTATTGCCTTCACAGACAATCAAATCAGTAACAAAACCACATGAGCATTGTTTACATTTGGGCCTCTGGGTATTAATTAGTAAATAGTAACAATATCCCTATCAAGTCTAAATGCAAAGATGACAGTAAAATAAAGAACATTTCTTTTTAAAAATTACAGTCAATTATCATCCAGGTCAAACTCACTTCATGATTACATGTTAAACTAAAATTAATTGTATTTCTCCGATGCCAAAATAAGACAAAATACGAAGCATTGGGATAATGCCACTTTGCACATCAATTACGTGGCAACGTGGCGACATCATGAATGTCTGGTCCTGCATTTTTGTCGTTCACTGAACAAAAGTGCTAATTGTGTAAAACTGAGTTTATCATTTTGAAAATTCCATCAGTCTGTTGGAGAAATTATCAGATGATAATCCAAAGATATTTAATGACGGTAATCTATCGAAATGCATTAATAGGGAAAAAATGTCAATTTCTATTTCATTTTTTCTTTCTGGACTGAATCTATTTTTTGGAAGAGGGACTTGAATTTGAAGAGAGTTCTTTCAATCATGCATTACTGAATCCATTCCATAGACCACCATCCATCTTCTTGTCCACCATCAATTATGTAGTTAATGCAAGTTTGCCTCTGTCAATCAGGGTTAACGTCTGACCCGAGACCTCGGGTTTTGACGCACAGAAATTCAAAAAAATGCAATTTTGACGCTTGAAAATTTGTCACTGTGCGTCATTTTGACTCTCGAAAATTATCAGCCATGCGTCAAGGGTCATCATAAGTGTGCCAAAATTGTTGGAAAATGGTCAATTGATTATAAAATATATACACCCCATCAAGTTTAACACCAAGCTTGATAGTCAAATAGCACTTCCCAGTGATGAACATGCATCGGCGATCGTCATTGACAGGTACTTGACACCTTAAAAAGCTCACAGAATATAATCAAGAAGTAAAATGAAACCAAAGAAAATATTGCCCAAGAAATGTCATTGGTTTTCGTGCATAAAATCGGCACTTCTTTTTATAAGAAATTAAAATAATTTGATCCTCTTAGTGCTCTTAAGATTTTTCTAAAACTGATTCAAATTAATAATATGTATAAATACTAAACTTTCCCTAAAATTTAACTTATATTGAAAATAGAATACTGTCAGATTGGAGAAATGTTTCAATCTGAGACAGAGTTTATACTAAGGCACCATTGCTGAAAAAAAACATACAATCACTTTTAAGGCACCATTGCTAACAAGCATTTTAGCTTTTTTTTTCTAAATTGCTCGGGGGGGGGGGGGGAATATCGCATTTTGACTCTTGGGATTTCAATTTTGACTCTTGGAAATTTTGGCCCAAGGGTCAATGACTCTTGACTTTTGGGTACTAATGAAAATAAATACTAAACTTTCCCTAAAATTTAACTTATATTGAAAATAGAATACTGTCAGATTGGAGAAATGTTTCAATCTGAGACAGAGTTTATACTAAGGCACCATTGCTGAAAAAAAACATACAATCACTTTTAAGGCACCATTGCTAACAAGGATTTTAGCTTTTTTTTCTTAATTGCTTGGGGGGGGGGGGAAATATCGCATTTTGACTCTTGGGATTTCAATTTTAACTCTTGGGAATTTTGGCCCAAGGGTCAATGACTCTTGACTTTTGGGTACTAATGAAAACCCTGGTCAATGAAAAGATCGATCTACCTATCAAATCATTCATTTAGTTTACACTGGAAGTGAATTGCTTAACTCCAACATTCTAACCAAACATCATTACATGATTGTTGGCAGTGGGATTTGCATGTGCGTAACTAAATATACAGTCTTTTTAGCTTGAGTTACGATATCTAGGTTGTTACCACCGATAAAGTTTTTGTTTTGTGTCACCTAGCATGTATTTTGCAAACTTATGTCTTTTGAAATATCAGTAATGACTGGCTGTGGCATGGGATCCGTCAATTCATCAATCTTCGATCTAGTCTAGTACCAAACCCATCCAGCTTCTCATGCCTTTGTTTATTATTTCTTTGTGAATGTCCTTTGACATTTCACCTATGAACCATCTAGCATTATGTTGCAAGATGCCTCATTTGATTGAATGAAGTGGTAGTGGACTCCTATCCGTCGGTGAGAGGTATCAACTTCACGCAGACCCACACAACAGGTTAAAAACAAATGCAACATGGATTTCAGATCGTTTTTGCGCTTGTGGGAACTTTAAGCACGACAATGCTGTGATAATAAAGAATTCAATGCGTATTGGTCTCAAGGGTCTATGGCTTTTGAAACCTAAAGATTTACCTGCGGTTAGATGGTACAAAGCTGATCCTTAATGCTCGATGCTATAATATTGAGTACAGTTACATGTCAGACATAATAAGCCTGCTGGAATCAACTGTAGCCTGTAAATTATCTCAAAGAATATAGGATCATCTATGAGGTCAACATTACTTAAATGGATTCGCAGGTACTATCAAGCTAATTAGGCAATTTATGTCACGTATTAATGAAAGTTAATTGGTTGTTTTTTTTTGTTTAAATGTTGTGACTTAGGCCTTTTCTCTTTCATGAATATTAATTTTATTCTTTGCTTAATTAGTTCATGATGCATTATACCTATTCTATGTGTAAAAGCACCAGTGGGACACTATGTTTAGGGATTGTTGAGATCAGATTCAGCGTCCAGGTTTAACCCTTTCCTGTTTTAAAACTTTTCAGACCTTAATCACTGGGCACATTCAGTGATTTGACTTTTCACAGTCATTCTTTATGAATGGGTTTACAGTTTTTTTAGGTCGTTGTCAGGTTCCTAGAAGCAAAGAATAAATTCGGGCGATTTCTAGATTACAGTCAGTATCCAGACTGCAATAAAAATCAACATGGTGACAAGTCCCTGTGGGCTACGCTATTGTAGCTAGTTCATCCGGAAACACTAGTAGAAAGTGAAGAATTCATACTTTCACTAGAGACCCTGGATCATAAGACTTACCACTGTCCCCGATGATGAGAAGCTTAAATAAATGGTCATACTCTCTAGCCATGTCCTGGTCTGATTTATTGGAATTTTACGGCAAAATTTGAGGAAGTTCTTTCTATTTCAACAAAAATGAAACCCGGAAGCAGAGGCGGAATGGTAACTGCGCATGGGCAAAATAGACTGGATTTTATTATTGAATAGACTGGACTATCCCACCTATGATCGCCGATTTACCCAAAACAGTATTGGAAACTCTTGAACAATAATAATCCCCCCAAAAACACAAAATAACACACTATATAAGCGAATTTTACGAATATTTCAAATCAATTAATTTGAATGACGTAACAGGCGACGAAAACGATAATTCATCAGCCTCTTTAAGACCTCCAAGAATCAAATCAATTGTTAAACTGTCCTATTACAAATGAAGAAATTCTAAAATGTATGCAAAATTTAAACAATGGCAAAGCCCCTAGCCCCGTCGATCAAATTATAAATGAATACTTAAAATGTACGAAAGAACTTTTCTGCCCTCTATACAACAATTTATTTAATGCCATTTTAGATTCAGGCCACGTCGGGATTATTCCACATCTGACCATCTTTACACTTTACACGCAATTTTAGACATTCTTAGAAAAAGGAAAGAGAAAATTTAATGCGCTTTTATAGATTTTTTCCAGGCCTTCGATAAGGTTTGGAGAGTTGGTTTGTGGCACAAGCTCCTTCAAAATGATATTAACGGAAAATTTTACAATGTGGTTTTCAATATAAACCAAAATATTAAATCAATTATTTCGCATAATGGAATTTTTTCGGACGCATTCATTTCGGAAATAGGGGTACGTCAAGGCGAAAACTTATCCCCAGCCATATTCTCAATCTTCCTCAATGATCTTTATTCATATTTAGAAAATCAAGGCTCTGTAGGAGTAGAACTACAAACCCCTGCGATAATACACTATGGCTTAAGCTGCTAGTTCTACTCTACGCAGACGACACTGTTTTAATATCAAATTCCGCGTCCGACTTCCAAAAAAGTCTTGACTGATTTAATAGATACTGTAACCAATGGCATCTTCGAGTCAACATCTCCAAGACAAAAGTTGTTATATTTGGAGTGCGTCGATTAAATAACTTTTCCTTCACTATAGGCGGAACAAATAATGAAGTATCAGATAGATATCATTACTTGGGTTTAACATTTACTAGTAGCTGCTCTTTCCTTAACGCAAAAAAAAGCATATCGCTCAGCAAGCTACGAAAGCATTACTTTTACTATACACCAAATGTAATAACTCTGATTTACCAATAGATCTCATGATTAAATTATTCGATCATACTGTGCTACCCATCTTAACATACGGTTCCGAAATATTTAGCTATGAAAACATTGATATGCTCGAAAAAATTCATAATGACTTTCTGCGAACAATTATAAAAGCTCGAAAATCGACACCGCTTTACATGTTATACGGCGAGCTTGGTAGATACCCGGTCTCAATCGTTATAAAGTCACGCATGATCGTATTCTGGAATCGCTTAATAACCGGTAAAACTTCAAAGTTATCATATCGAATATATACGTACATGATTAACCAAACCAATACCAAACCAATACTGGTTTCAAATGGACAAATCAAATAAAGCATATTTTAAACGGTGCAGGCCGACCTGATTTATGGTTAAATCAAAACCATATCACTAGTAGACATATCAGTAAGGTTATTAAGCAGTCATGTATTGATCAATATAAACAATCCTCTCAGATGAGAGAATCAGAAAAAGGTCGAACCTACAACAGTTTTAAAGATTCCCATAATTTAGAGTCGTATTTTAAAGCCTTAAGCAATTATGATGCGTTGTCTTTATCTAAATTTAGAAATTACCAGTTGAAATCGGCCGCTACGATGCAACTCCATTTCAAGAAAGAATATGTCAGCTATGTAGAAAAGATGAAAAAGGGTCAGAAATCCATTATTTGTTAGAATGCGAGTCTTTATCGAAGCAACGAACCATGTTTATGTCAAATCTAAATTAACAAAACGACTATAGACGCGAACTCTGTTTTTTTCTTACATTTAATGATGCTGAAAATCTTAAACATTTGTGTAAGTACCTGAGAGTTATAATGTCAAAATTTAACTGACAGTATTTCGAACAATAGCTTATTTTGACAACATGGATTGAAAATGCTCTGGAGATACCAGACGATTTATTTCTCATTAATTTGTTACCATCTTTTACAGATGTTATTCCGGCTGTAACGATCATGATTGTTGTTAAAGACTTACGTTAAAATGCATATGCATAATAGTAGTGAAAAGAAATAATCCATTTTATATCACATTGAAGCACAATAAACAGTGACCTTCACAGATGATCGTGGCACAGGTTACAAGTGCGTTTGCACGTGACACATGCCAAGAAAAGTAAGTACCAAAAGTCCACTTTAAGAAACTGCAGCCAAAAGATCCTATCTAGCTATTTGTCCGTTAACATCTCATTAAAAGTCGGCAGCGAATAGCTAGATGCCTTCTCGAAATAATTGATTCAATTTTAATTACCTGCAGGGTAGTAAAAGGGCCGTTAACCGAAGTCTGGTTCTAAGTCAGGTATGTAGCACTTTCGACTAAGATAATTTCTCTACCATAACCCATCTCAATCCAGGTCTAGCGCGATAAACATTATTATAATGATTGTTACAATATTTGCCTTATTATTACTATTATTATTAGTTTATTTTGATTATCGATGTGGTCTGTAACTAAGCCCAAACAAAAAATATGATAGAGAGAGACAGACAGGGATTAGAACTGAGACGATTTATTATCAGACTGCACTAATTATGAACCTAATTGACCTCTGCTGAATATGACATATTTTAAATATTTGTCTCATAGGGCTTTCGGGTGGACCTTTTCTACAGAACTGTCACAAGAAGTTTTAAATCTGGCCACCCTGCACATTCTGTGTCAATCGTAAGATTTCTTGTGAAATCTTCAAACCAAGGTTGGTTGACTTTTTTCACCAAAATACTCATTTGAAAGCTATTGAAATGGTCTACTATACTTCTATTAAAAAGTTCAGAGTTTCGTAACATTTTGTCGAATTAAATCAGGGAGACATAAAAATAATAGGACAAAAATGATCAAAGAACGTTTGATACGCAATACACACGCAATCAAAGATGAATTTCATAATCTATCTATTTATGATACATATTCAAATATCCGGAAAAAAACCCGACCCCCTAAAAGAAATATTTCATTAGAACTAGTTCAATGAATGCATTAACTTATTCCTATGCTTAGAATTGATTGAAAGATCAATTTAGTGAAGAATACATAAAAGAAGTTTTCATACTGAGGATAAATATAGTACAAGATGGATATTTTTATAGGTTAAGGTGAAATGTGAGTTGCTCAAGTTGATAGTTAATGATGAAAAGCTTCATTTGTTATAAATGATAACGACAGTCCTTCTGTTTCGTCGTTTTGCAACCAAAACCTCGTATCCACAGCTTGATCATTGATCGCACAAAGACGATATATGAAAGTGTTGAAATCACGATTGGGCCCGTGTAAACAATAGACGAGATATATCTTCTATTATAATATCTATCTTAACCATCATACCAAAGAATTTTTTTTTATTCAAATGTAGTTCTGTAGGAATACACAGGTTTAAGATGGAAAATCTAGGGCCATTAGGTTTTGCAAACAATTCTCTTGAGATTCTTCATCCCTCGGGCTAAAAACAAGTAAGTGTCTGGTACCTGCTTATATAACCCACCGTCTTGTCGTACAAAGGGCAGCGAACGTTCTACTTATCTATATTAGAGAAAAAGGTGATCTCGATATCCCTTCACTCGTAAGGATGATAATCCACCGACAATAGTTTTATTGACCGTTCAGTGGGGCATCGAATATCAGCTCTAATTTCCTAAATCAATTTGTCGTATATAGTTCATGTGAGTCTGCGCCTTGCCTTTCCACCCATTTCCCATGAACGCCAAATAAAGGCTCAGATAATCATGTGCATCCACACCGTCATCTTCAATAGTGAAGGGATATCTAGATCATCTTTACCTCTAATATTTTAGATATCTTTTAGAAAAGTAGAACGTTCGACGCTATGACCCATTCCGAACATACGTTGAAAGAGTTATTGCGCTTGAATACTCTCCCACGTGGTGAAACTACAAAACGGTCCAAATTCTACTTCCGGGTAGCAAATTTAGACAAAAAGAAATGTTAGATAATTGACCTATTTGATATCCTTAATTCTCGCCAAAAACGAGATCACGAGAATCGATCTCTGGGGTCAGTTGGTTCCCAGTTCTTTTTCCGGTTTGTGGAACCAGACAATTGTTTACTTCCGGCATCCCGTTCCGAAAACTAGCCCGAAATTTTAAAGAAATGAGCGATATTTACTGCAAAAGAATTCGTTGACATTTTTCAGATTAATTAATTTTAGTTACATGATGACTTGTACAACGAGATTTCATACATTACGGTAGTTAAACATCGTCCATTTAACCGGTACGATCTATTTTGCCGACCCGGTCTGATACTAGAATTGTCAGTAAAATTGACTTGATTGAAAAAAATATTTCAATTTATTTGTGCTATTGTGTCTAGAGATAGCCCCTTTCTTGGCCAATGTGAGGTGTTTGAAATAAATGCATGACAGAATGGAGAAAATGGTGCCGAGAATTGCATTTTTCATCAGCAAATGCTTTAACAAATAAATGTCGAAGATTTTGCAAATGACCTTTTTATCTGGTTTTTGGAATAATCATTAACAACTCCAGTACCTAGCCAACCCTTCCACATAAAAGTCCTGCTTACATCAAGTTGAAATCTAAATATTTGACTTATCTTCAGTTCAGCAACGGAGAACCCTTCCACTTATAAAGTTTTCCTCCATAGTAAATTGTTAATAGGAAAATTATTCTCCAAAAATAATGTTGTATTGGAAATCAAGTAACTTTACAGCTTGATCAGCAGGGCAGTAAAATGTTTAAGTTAATGCATTGTCGTACAATCCCACAATCAAGCATGTTTTTCACATTGTTTCTACTCAGAAAGACAGGCATATTTGAAATTCTATCCACTTGAAATTGTTATCAGCAACTTTTTTTCATTTTGGACCAGTCTAAAAAAATTTATCGTCTGGTAATAGGTCAAGAAAGTCACAAAAGTTTCCCTTTTACGATACCATTTAAACAAATTCTTGAAAATGGGAATGTGTCTTGAAAATGGGAATGTGTTAAACCAATACCTCATAATTCCAACTTTTTTTCCAATTAAGGAATCATATTTAGGTATAACATACTGACGAAAAGAAGAAATTGCATGTTGCAAGCAATTTCTCCTTCTCTCACAGTCATTTCTGTCCGATATCAAAAATCACAAACCCTTTTTGATTTGATCTTTATTCTTTAATTACATGGTGTCTGAAACTTCTCCACATAGAATTCTGTAGTTTAGTTATCGGTTAAGACCATTATATTTCTTTGAATTTTGATACATGGGGAATCCCTATGTGTTTAATATTATTTGGTATAAAATGTAATTGATAATTTCATTGGTTGAAGGGTTAACATTATTTATACAAGTATCTGTTTAATTAGGCAGTCGTCTGAAATTTAAGATTATTCAACTATATATAATCACCATGGTAACTCCCTATGTGATCCCTTGATTTATTACCAATATACATAACAATAAAGAACAAAGACAATATGATGTTAGTAGACCCTTAATTCTCCATAATTTTTGTTGTGAAGGCCTTTAATGCATGAATAGCAAGATTCGTCCACCAATTAGTCACTTGTACTCATCATTTCCCACACAAACCCACTTTTAACACCTGTCAAGGAAAAGGCTTTAGACAAGTTTGATGAAAATAAAGAAATTGCATGTTACAAACATTTTTTCCCACAATATTTACAACCTCAAAAGACAAAGATTTTCTTTCAAATTTTACCAATTTAAAACTTGCCTAAACCCATGACTAGAAGACAAAAAATTAGACTGGTCCAAATTCACAAAAGTTGCATATGGCAGGTTTTAATTGATGAAATTTTAAAAACCTTTCATCTTATTGGATAGAAAACATTGTGGATAATGAAGAAATTGTTTAAAATAAGTAATTTTCTCATTTTCTGCAATGTTTAAGAAGCTTTTCTCTTGATGGGCGTCAAAAGTTTGCTTGTTTGGGAATGACGTGAGCATATTTGCTAATCTTCTTTTTCTACAGAGAGCACAGTGAAGACTTTGATCAGTCTGAGTTTGAGCAATCGGTGGTTTTATACATGTATTGCCCAGGATATGTTGTCCTGTTGCCTGATTGCTCTATGTTGGTCAGCAAATCATGAGTGTTAACCCTTTTATGCTGATTAAAATTCTTTCCGAATTGCGTTAAAGTCAAAGGGGCTGAAAGCACTGGAAGAAAAAGTTATTGATCATTATTTCTTATGAAAATCAATGTGATAAATATAATGACTTGAATGATACAAACAGGTGGTGTAGACAGGTGGTGTAGACAAAGATCAGACCGCACTTATCTGCAGGCTGATCTTTGTCTATACCTCCTACTAAAACAGGAATTTTCCGGGTTAAACAAGACAAGAGGTAACACGAATCTGTTCATAATATGTAAAAAAAAAAAAAAAAAAAAAAGAGAAATTCATGACAACAAGAACTACATAGAGAAATGTGAATTTAGGTGAGGGTTTTTAACATACAGCAGACCTATATAATAGACTGAAGACATTGTGGTAAAGGCAGAAATGATCAACTAGACCAAATCAGTTTCTCAACCCATCATATTACAGTTAGTTGTTTAAACACCCCTGTAACTTACTACTACCTACCTACTATCCAACCCAAATAGTGACAATAAAGTTGCAGTTAATTTGTCAGCAAGTCAGAGATAAAACTCAATGCCCAAGCACTGACACTGTGCAATGTTTTATGAACTGTTGAAAATAAGTGATGGGCCTTTACCCATTACCATATAATGACACTTTCTGATACCCTGAAAAAATACAATAAAGGTAAACTTTATGGGAAATGAAGAATTTCTTGAAACAAGCGATTTCTCCTTTTCTCACAACATTTCTACCCTATTTTATTATTAAAGCACTGTTTTTTTTATGGTCTGCAACTTCTTTCAATATATGCACAAGTCATCTGGTGATGGGTTAATGCACTTTTAGAATATTTTTGTGGTAGGACCTATTTGTTTGCATTTACCTGAAGGTCATCTTTTGAGGTCAATTAAAGTTTAAATAGCTGCAGATGTGGCAGCTTCAGTGTAAATCACATTTTGGTAATCTGTACAACTAGATTTTTATTCTCAAGTCTATTACAAGAATGCAAAATTGAAAGAGGTATTAGGAGATAATTCAACATTGGTTTACATACAACAGTTAGTTCTATTTAACCTTTGTCAGGCTAAATACAACCTTTAGAACTACATCACAATAGACCTTTTCACGCAAAGCGCCAGATGACTAAAAAGTCTATATCCGTTAGACGCTTTCAAAAAATGACAACAACAACATTTTCCCGTTGCGGGGAGTTTTTACTTCCGGTTTGAAAAACTCAATAGAAAATAAGAAGGCTCGATACGACCCCGAACTTTAACAGTGTTAAAATGTCAGAAAACAAGTTTCTTTTTGTGAAGTCAGTGTTTACAAATCCGAACAATAGATCGGAAAATGGTTTGAAAATGTTCCGGCCTTTGACATATCAAAATTTAAAAAATATTTAGTGGAATCGCGGGACAAATCGTTTGACAAAGAAAGCGTCCGGGCCTACAAGTCGTTGAAGGCGTTTAAATACTTTGAAGAGGGATTTGTTCAGAGACTAAGTCACATTGAAAAAACTGTAGAAAATACCAGCTTGTATTTAATCAGATCCCGTGTCCTTGCTTCATACATCCTACCAAACTTACGTTAGATTTTAATTGAAATCGTACCTCGCAGGGGATTTGGCAATGCAGCATTTCGCATTCTGTCATTTCATCTGACCGCTCATGTGAAATCTGAACTTCGTTCTGCACATTTCTAAGATCAATTTCTGGCAACAAAACGCGTTTCTTGCTGAAACACACGCTACAGTTTTCTTTCACAAGGGTTTCTACTGCTCCGTCTTATTTGGACGATTTCATACTGGAAACAGTAGCTCTCCTTTGCCTCAATGTTATTGGCAAAGTCACCGGAAGATTCATTGTCGGTATAAAGTCCACAGACGTTGGATCATCACTTCTCTTCCCATTCACAAAATGTCGACCACAAAATAAAGAATTATTCCTTGGTGCAAATTTATTTCTTCCTTGGAGGACTCTCCCAGTTGCCTTTATCCATAATTATCTTCTAGACTCCGGTTTCTTCGGGATTCTATGGAAGGATATATTAAAGTTATGCCTTGTCGATCAACAATCTGCCACGCAACAATTGTCATTTCCACCCATCGTTTTAGGTTAATGTATATCCCACAGCAAAAAGTATCCACTCAAAGTTGTTAAGCGTATTCAATTCATTTAAGATTGAAATGATAATGATAAATTAATAAACACCATGCAATAATATTCCCGTGCCGATTGAAAACAACGTCTGGTCGGATTCTTTGATTCGTCGATCAGGGCCCAGTACTTGGCGGCATATCGGTTGAAACATAAAAAGACAAATTTGCTTCATCAATTCCTAAATTTTACTAATTACATAAAGAGTCAGCGGTGTTGTTTATTGGATGCTTGGTGACATGTTGCCGTCTACACATAACACCATATATATGTGATATACCAAAGGGAACCCTTTGCATCAAGACTGTTTACCGAACAGCACTCCATTATAATCATTACATTTGATTATTTCTATTTTTCATTCTTTTCTTCACACTATTAACATCGTCATCATACTATTATGATTTCTGTCATAATCCTTTTTTTTGTTTATATATAGTGCTCTCAATTTTGAATTTCCATTTACACTTTTTAATCGGTATACGGCATATCTACACGAAAAGCAGATTATATAAATCAAAGAATATATTTTTTCTCCTTTCCTCCAACACTTCTATTACCAGAACGCTGCGAGTGTTAATTTGAGAAGAAGCATATGAAAACATTGTGGAAAATGAAGAAATTGCTTGGATAAAATAATTTCTTCGGTAACCACATTATTTTTCCTGTCCCATAAGGAAAAAAAGAAAATAAATAACCAATTAAATTCCATTAGCTCTAAAATTTCGTCTGCAGCTTCTTTTGGACCAGTCAAAAAATCCATTCATTGGGAATGGATTAATATTGGAATGCTATTTTAGTCAATAGTATATCTGTCAAGATGTTTGACACTTGTCCGTATACTGCAAGGCGGGATTTTCCATTCATCAACGTAATCATTCAGTGTTTGCGTCGAGTGTCAAACTATAACTATTTACTTTTCCTCCCTTGTATGTGTGTGAGGGGGGGGGGGGTTAAAAAATATGTCCAAAATATCTTATTTCGTAGGAGATATTATTGTATGAAAGGGTAATTTTCGCAAAACTCGAGGTACGTAATGTTTCATATGGCCTAGACACCAGGTCGTTTTAAACCTAATTTTGTTACTAATACACGATAATATCATCAATATTACTAGCTACAACTAGTTTGCATATATCTGCTCACATATTGAAACCCTTTTTGCACCAAAATTTTGATTTTTAACCTTTATTTTTGCTCGTTCAAAATAGACAATTTATATAGGATTATATAGTGATAAATTATCGACTCCCCGCATTCGATCACGTGACAAAGTCTCGGGTAAATATCGCCTTTAACGAGATTCGATTTGACGCATGCGCTGTGAGACCGTGAAAAGGTCTATTAAAGGGCTGAAAGTGCTAGAATGCATAAATATGGTCTAATATTTCTTTTGAAAATAAATCTATAAGTAGCCCAAACTTTAAAGGAACAAATAGATGCTGTAGACTAAGATACCCTGAAATATGCAGGAATATTTCAGGTTCAGCTTGACAAGAGTTAACTGAATTATCTAAGAAATTAATGTAGCAATTAGCAAAATGAACATTTGGAGGTTACGTGAAAGAAAATCAGAAATTGCAAATTTCATATAGTTGAAATAAAAAAGTAAAAAACGATAGAACAATAATCTCGCAATTAAGACTGAAATGATTTGTAAAACAATAAAAGTTAAAGAAAGTGTTTTAACAATCTACCAAATGGCAAAATTCTAGTCTTGTTAAAATTGATATACACACATATATATATTGAGGGGTGTTAAAGTGAGAATGGTGTGGGATACAAAGTAATTTCCTAAACAGTGTCTCTTAATTATAATAATATGGTTATAGAAGATAACAACTTTTTGACTCAAAATTGAAATGAATATTTTTTTACTTTATGTTAGATCATTTCATGTACACACAACATTGATCGCAGCGGCAGTAGCGGAAATGGTCGGTAGCGAAACTTTTTGGGACGAATCCGTAATCAACTTTTTCCAAGGATTTTTCTAAAAATTGACCAATAACAATAACTATACGAAAATGAATTAAATTATTAATTCTATCATATGTGACTTTGATTTGTGAAAGTCACTTTGAATAACTTGATTTACGGACTTCAAATACGTTTTTGATAGCTCAGGTACCGTACGTGGTTAAATGGTAAAACTATGATAGAACATGCAAAAGAAATAAAAATCATGGTCAACATTATTCTTCTGATCGATCCCGAAATAAATCGTATTTTTTGGAATTTTATTCAGTTATAGTTTTTCCAATATCAGCTAAAACATTTGCATAGAGTAAAGAACGATCTCGCGGGTTAATTCCTCAGAGCTCAAATCTCGCGGTAAACGAGAACGAGATTTCACCTTTTCGAATTTGTGAAAGCATTAATTAAATCGACTCAGAAAAAGCGAGTTTATTGTTCCGTATACTTTAATTATCGACGGAAAATAGTTGATGGCCAATCTATCATGACAGACGATGGACACGGCACCATCACTAAAGCTCGTCGCTAAAAAATAAAAAAAACGAGTTTCAAACTCTAGTTCGGATAAGAGTAACCACCGTTTATAGGGACAAAGAGTATATATAATGAATAAAATATGTACAAAAAGATCTCCTCTTAGAGTGACTTGTCTCTGAAAAGGATTATAAAGTAAATAAGGCCTTAGTAATGATTGGTCCCATGTCTTTACCTATTTTACACGTTGAGTTTTTCCACGTTTGGTTTCGCTGTAATAATGATCAAGACGGTCTTAGTCAACACAGTTAGTTTATTGAACACTGAATGCACGATACATAATAATACACAGCAAATTAACATTTTCATTTTTGCATAAAAGAGGGGAATTGTTTTACTCGCTAAGCTGTCGAGAGGTGTCAAAACCATTTAATGAAATTTAATAAGATTCAAATATTATAAGAACATAGTTTACATTTTCATTCCATTGAGAGCCACGTAAAGGAACGAACTACAACATTAAACTTGTAGTTACAACGTTGTACATCTGCTCATTTACCTGCTACCATAAAATATATTATCAAGGGGTGTGGTTGCAGGGTAATATAAACTATAAGAAATTTTCATCCTTTTCCACTTTGTTCTTATTTAGGTTGCTGGGCAGTGTATATGGACAATCTACAACATTGTTACTACAATAACAATGTTGTACATGTGCTCATCTACCTGCACCAATCATACACAAATTGAGCTAAGCATGTAATCCTAAATTTAATAGTTCTTTTCCAATAAAATATCATTATAGTACAGAAAGAAATATACGATATGTTTTCAGATTTTCTGATATCATTCTGCCATTGACCATTGAAAAACTTAAAGTTCATTGTCATCAATTTATTTTGAAACAACAACAACATCAATAGTCACTAGTTTAATGTTATGAACTTCGTCAGAATTTTGTATCTATTGCTTACTCAAAAATATCCATTTCAAACTTTAAATATTCAAAATCTCCTTTTCTCACTATGTTTTCAGATACTGATTTTTTTAAAAAAAACATTTCTTTATGTAAAATCAAATATAGTTTACCATTTAAGTAGGAAAGTTGAACTTCCGTTAGAATACAAATTCACATAAAATATATACATATATAACTTCACATACCTGTAATAATGATCAAGACGGTCTTAGTCAACACAGTTAGTTTATTGAACACTGAATGACCACAACCATCCTACAGCCATATTATATAGCTGTTCTCAGAATCAGGTGAGAAGTGGCTAAGCCAGCTTAATTTAGTGGCATCTTTGCCTAAAGGTATTTCAAAGGAAGTATGGATTGTTTGGTTAATTGTTTGGCTGCCAAACTATTTGGCTTATAACACATGTCAAGCTTAAGGTGTTTTCACAGCTGATTATGGATATGTTTGTATGTTTGTAAATGCCTAATGAGAATTTAACCCAAAAGGAATATTTTCACAGTTTTCTTAAACACATTGTTATTCTCCATCTAGGGAAACAAAATGCATATTTTGTAATTAACAAATAATTCCATGAAATTCTATGTGACCCTTAACATATGGCATAATATCTTCCCTGGACTTTGAAGACTTTGGACTCCAAAGTTTTGACCGAACATACTGTATAGACATAATAAAAACATGCATGTTACAAGTATTTACAATGATACAAAATTAGACAAACAAGTACATACATGAAATACAATATATAGCATATCTGGGAAAGTCTTGTTATATTTGAATCATTAAACATGTGGCTATTGGATCGGTATCATCATACCATGATGACGCTTATAAATATATACAAAGAACTGCTTTTTAATGATAGAGTTGACTGCTCTGGCCTGCCAAAAAGTGATGTCAGTTACTGTTTCAATATCAATACTGTCACCGGTAATAGTGTTTCGAACACGAAAACCTGGCCAACTAGAATATAGTTTTGATCCAAAAAGTGATTCTTCAACCATCAAATCTGATATTTCGTTAGGGACTATTACATGACAATAATCTGAGCAGAGTGGCAAATCAATTAAATGTATTAAAGTTGATTGTTTTCCATTAGTAATTTCCAAACATAAATAACATGATGTTTTTAATTGGTGATATTTCCACATTAGTACCAGAAAAAGTATTACCATAGTAACCAAAAGAACAAAGATTGCATGGTCCCATGAAAATTCATACTGTAGAAATGTATCAGGACTGTCGTCATTTGAGGACAATTTATTTTCATCAAACGTAAAGGACGGCACATTGGTGACCATAGATCTAACATTGCGAATTTGTTGCATGACTAAAAGTGTTGCAGATAGTTTACGAACCTTAAGAATTGTACCAACGAGAAGAAAAGCTAATAAGGCTGTTACTCCCATAGTTACAAACAGAAGTATATTTCCCACTGAGGACCAATCTGACCGGAGATTTATCTGACCATCTAGAAGTGGTTCAACCAGTGACTGAAAAACTTTAGAATCTGCCTTTGCGGCTTTGGCCATTTTTTCTAAACTCAGATGCTTTTGCGTATCTGCAGCTATAATGTTATGCATATCATGCTGGTACATGTTTAACTTGGGTAAGGACACATTTACAACCATATGGGAAAGAGTATTTGCTAAGACATTTTCTATTCTTGTAGTATCAAAGAAATGTTGCAGCACAGCCAAGTTAACAGGATGAACCTTGGTTGTAACATTGTCCGAATGTTTACAAGATCCAAATCTAGGGGCAATAAAATGTTGGGGAGTAGACACTGAACACTTGCAGGGGACATGGACAATACAAAAATCACAGCCTGTCATCATCCTATGAGTGTTCATACAGTTTAAGGATAAAAGAGGAGTTTTGTACAGTATGAGCATATTTGGCTTAAGTTGCTCAATACGGGGAGTGATAACATTTGACAAAAATCTAAAGTTACAAAATGATTTAGCTTGCGTGACTTCATTGGCAAAGATAGCAAGGATGCATGACTTTGATGTCACTGGTGACATAATAATGTTTAACTTGCAGTATTTGAAGGTTTTACCTTGACAGGATGAAAAATCAAAGGTATTCCCGTTAAAGTAGAATTGATTATCATGGGTGACTAGAAAGTAAGTTGGCATGTCTAGCAACTGAGTAGCATGCTGTGATGTACTATTAAGGGGAATGGGCATTGTTATGACCTGAAACAATTCAAGGGGCTCTTTATAGAATGAAACAGGAAATTTAATTGTTATGTAAATCTTAGATCCATTCCTAGCAAATAGAAATGAGAAATCAGAATACACATGATTTATATTTTTGATGTTTAAATGAAACCCATGAAATTTAAGCATTAGTAGCTGTTGAATATCTTGTATGGTTGAGGCAATGACATGCTTAGGCATCAAAAGAGGGGACAATTTTCCATTGGCTAGATCAGAAATTCCTAATTTTAATTCATCAAATTGATGATTGAGTTTTGAGCTAGTACGTAAATGGTCCACCAAGGTTGACATTAAAAATTGAAATGTTTGCTCTAAATTGGCTGTTGTAGTGTGAAGTTGCTTATTTATGTATTTTATAGCTAACATATTATCCTTAACACCCTCCATGAGATTATCCATTCTAGCATTGGTAGTGGAAATGACAGACTCTAATTGTTTTTCTTGGTGCACAAGTGACTTAGCCAGATCATTAGTGATACCATTCAACTTATTCATGTGATTGGCTAAGATATTTATATCATCCATGGTAGCCGTTCCAAACAGACTACGTGACCACTGGCCAATGAATGGTAGTAGGGAACGTCTACTTCTGGATTGTTTTACTGGAGTCTCTGGTATTATGTTCATAATGAATTGATTGGTTTCATTTAATTTTGCAGCAGTTTCAAATTTGATGCTATCAATTTGTGTCATAACATGACTTATCAATGCACATGTGATGTTATCTTTTTGACAAGGAGGATTTCTTATTTGTTTTATTGGTGTCGGCAATTTAAGTTCATATGTGTGATACCAATAGTCAGTAGCAAGATAAATAGGCTCTCTATGTTTAAACACTACACCATAATTAATTCTTTGAATGAGCTTCTTGGAAGAACAAGGTTGAATCAGGAAAAACAGCATAAGAATTGTGAAAATCCATCCAGCATTCCAGAACCCTGAAAGTGAGAAGAGTAGGGTGAGTCCTTGCAGTGAAACAACTAAGAGAGGTTGAAATCACTGGAAGAACATCACATTTAGGAAAGATAGAGGATAGTTTGCCATGGCTTGGGTTTTGGATTGCTTAGATTGCTGCTCATTCTGAAACTTACTCATTCGGTACAAAATATTTTTGAATGATTTTTCTTTTTCGTCTTTTTCCGAACTTAGTGTAGTGTTTTAGATATGATTCAATTGCGTACTTTGGAACACTATTTTCACTTTTCCATTCTCTGTGCCCATCGGGCCATTGAATGCGATACCTTTGCCTTCCTCCCTTTTTATCAGCTTTAAGAATCCTGATATTGCTCATGTCCCTTGGGGCATGAGGAATTTCATCATTTCCATGCTGAGGAGGATGAGAATCATCATTCTGAGGTTCCTCATTGTTTTGGTTGTCTGTTTGAGACTCAGCATGAGGATCTTCATTTGATGAATTTGATCTCTTGTTATAAATTTTTAGCCTGTCAGCATTAACTAATGATTTCTTTACTCTTTGTGTGTGAATATTTTTAATCTTATATGTGAAATTTGGTCCTATCTCTATAATTTTGTAAGGGCCTTCCCATTTATCTGTTAGTTTGGCAGAATTGTCTAAAGGAATTTTATCTTGCCTGAGTAACACAATATCACTGATTCCAAAGTCTGGGATTTTCGCCCGTTGGTCGTGATATTGTTTTGATCTTTCTTGAGCTTTTTGCATGTTTTTCTTTGCTATATCTTTGATAAGCTTTAGTTTTTCGAGGAGTTCCTCGAAATACTGTCTGACATTTGTGTGAAGGGTAGGTTTAGGAAGTAGCGACGTGTCTATAGGCAGATGCATGTCTCTACCAAACATTAATTGAAAAGGACTAAACCCTGTTGTTTCAGTAGAAGGGCTGGATCTAAAAGCCATCATTATACTTGGAAGTATGGAAGGCCAATTAGATTGATTCTTACTGATGTAAGCACGCATCGTCTGTATAAGAGTGCTGTTAGCCCTTTCAACAGTCGCATTAGTTTGCGGATGATAGCTGCTTGTGTGGTGACGCTTTACCTCAAACAATTCACACAAAGCACTGACTAGTTTTGACATGAAATTTCTACCACGATCAGAGACCAAGGTCTTTGGTGCTCCGTATCTACTAAAAACCTCATTGTACAGAATTTCTGCAATTTCTTTTGCTTCTTGTGTTCTAAGAGGGAAAGCTTCAGTCCATTTAGAAAAACTATCAACCACAAGTAATACATACTGATAACCTTCACTTGACTTTGGAAGGGAGCAGAGTATATCAATGTGCACCCGTGAAAACACGTCTTCAACCGGCAAAGGGTTTAGGGGTACAGGAGCCCTAGACCTATCTACCTTAACACGCTGACAAATATCACAAGTGCTCACATAGTCATGGATTTCCTGGTACATCTTTGGCCACCAGTACTTCTGCTTTATCGAAACAAACGTTTTCTTGATGCCAAAGTGACCTCCACCTGATTTGCAATCGTGATATGCGGACAAGATTTCTTTACGTTTACATTTAGGAAGAGCCAGTTGCAAGACGATATTTTCCGGGGCTAAATTCTCAATACTCTTAACTCTTGGGGTAAATATATGATATAGTACATTATTTAATAAAACATACTGATTTTCTGAGACAACCGAGACTACATTTGCTTTAGATTTGTCTTCAGGCAGCAACCCATCTTTTAAATATTTTATGATGTCAGAGAAGTCAGAGCATTCTTTTTGCATTGTTAACAAATCATTTTCAGGTTCTAGATTATTGATTTCGTTGACAAGATTACCTTCATCATTATAATGAAAAGTAACCTCAGTCAACATATTATCCTCTGTCTGACTCACCTCTTTCAGAGGTTGATCTGACAGTACTACTGGTACTTCATTAGATTGAGTTTCAGGTACATTTGAAAGTCTATTATAGTCTAACCGAGATAAAGCATCAGCATTTTGGTGAAGAAGACCTTTCCGATGCTTTATCGTGAAATTATAGGCCTGAAGCTTTAAACTCCAGCGACCCAATCGACCTGTGGGCTCTTGTTTGTTCATCAACCATTGCAAGGCAGAGTGATCAGTCACAACAGTGAAATGTTTGTGTGTCAAGTAGTGTTTGAAGGCTTCAACACCACTTATCACAGCTAAACACTCCAATTCTGTGACAGTCCAATTCTTTTCTTCCTGACGGATCGCACGACCCCCGTAACTGACTACATATTCTCGGTTATTTTCGTCGAGCTGACCTAAAATATAACCAAGAGCTGACCCACTCGCGTCAGTTGAAATGATGAACTCTTTGTTCATGTCAGGAAATCTAAGAATGGGCGGGCTAATGAGAGCTTGTTTTAAGCTTTCAAAAGCTTTTTGACAATTATCAGACCAGTCTGTTTTTGAAAATGATTTGTTTATGTCCTTTTTAAGCAAAGTGTTTAAAGGAACTGCAATTTTTGAAAAATCTTTCACAAAACGTCTATAATAATTGCAAAGACCAAGAAATGCTCTGAGTTCCTTTTGGGTTTTAGGGATAGGGTAATTTTTTATTTTGTCTGTTTTAGCACTATCAACCTGAACGCCATCTTTAGTTAGACTGTGCCCTAAAAACATGACCTTATCAACACAGAAGTTGCATTTGTTAGGTTTTAGAGTTAGATTTGCATCTCTCAGTCTTTGAAAAACCTCATTTAAATGATTAAGATGCTGTTCAAAGTTTGAGCTAAATATCAATATAACATCGATATAACACAACACAAATTTCCAATTTAGTCCTTTCAGTACTAATGACATTAGAGACTGAAACGACATAGGGCTATTTCGAAGTCCAAAAGGCATCCTGGTGAATTCAAAAACACCTTCGTGAGTAACAAATGCGGATTTATGTCGAGTTTGTTTATCTAGAGGAATTTGAAAGTAGGCAGAATTTAGATCAAGCGTTGAAAAGATTTTTGCTTTGGACTCCCCTATTGCATCAAATACATCTTCAACCCTAGGTAGTGGATGAGAGATAGGGATTGTGATTTGATTTAGCTTTCTATAATCAACAGCAAATCTCCAAGAGTTATCTTTCTTTTTCACGAGCACTACTGGTGAATTCCATTCAGATGTTGAATGTTCAACCAACTTATTGTCTAACATTTCATTAGTTTGTTTTTCAATTTCAGCCTTTTTAATTGGATCTTGTCTATAAAATCTTGAGCGGACAGGTTTAGCTCCCGGATAAGTTTCTATCGTATGAGTAATTTTATCTGTTTTCCCAATTTCTGATAAGTCAGTAGCAAAAATATCTTTATTTTTATTAAGAAAGTTTTGTAATGAAATTTTATCTTTTTCAGGAAGTGAACTATTTTCTAAGTTAAACTGAATACATTGTTTTGAAGTTTTGCTGCCTTTAGTTTGAGAATTATGGGAATTTTCTGACTTTTGACAGTTTTGCTGTTGAGTTTGGTTCACTTGTTGGTCAGTGGTGAATTCGTAAGTTTCTGGTTCTACTAAGCTAACGGTAGCAACTACTCTATTTGCAGGTAATGTTATCGGAGATGAAGTGGGATTGACTATCCTCATAACAGTTCTCTTTTTGGTGGCTTTGATGAGGCAACGAGCTCCACCAAGGCCAATATTTTGCAGACTGGCACAGGGCTCCAATAAAATATGATCTTGGCCCTTTTTTCCAGAGAGTTTAACTGGAATAATGGTTTCTGAGAAAGCCAACATTTCAACAGCCTTAAGATTCCTAGCATAGCCATGTTTACTATCATTTATTAAGTTAACTGAGACAGTATTGTCACACAAGGTTAAGATTTGTTTTTGAAAATCAATTTTAGCGCCATAAGTTTTCATGAAGTCAATTCCAAGAATTAAATTTTGATGAAGCTGATCAATGACAATGAACTTCTGAGAAAAGCCAACTCCTGATATTTTAATGTCCAACTTCACTTGACCAAGCACTTGATGTTTCTCTCCTCCTACACCAACTATACGAGAGATGCAGGATGGGAGCAATTCAAATGCCTCTCTAGCAATTTTTTTTAGAAAAGAATGCTGGATGCAAGAAACACCAGCGCCTGAATCCACTAGTGCCTGTGTCCGTTTACCAAAAGTTTCAACCAGTATAGTATTTCGGTCAAGCGAAGTAGAAACATGTATTTCATTAGCTTGTATCGGCATTTTTTTGTCCTCAGAACAGTCTGTCCCACTCATGACAGATTGCCTATCATGAGTAGGGGTGTACTGTCACTGTGAATTTTGCTGAGAATTTCGTTGCAAATCCCTTTTTCTTTTAAAGCATGTATCATAGTAATGATTCTTTCCAAGACAATAACCACATGTTCTGCCTACAGCGGGACAAGATTCAAATGAATAACAAGACTTACCCTCGCATCTAGTACAGATTTTGCCATCACGCCTTCTTGTGTCCCTCTGCTGTCGGCTCCAGGTTTGGAGAGGTTCACGTTGGTTTTCTGGTCGGGGCGATTGTTTGAAGGCCATTACATCAGCCAGCTGGGCAGACACACTTTCGATTACCTTCTTAGAGATGGCATCAATAGACATGGAGGAAGCAGACTGAGTTGAGGCAACTGTCCTCTCAGCCAGGGTGGCAGCTATCCTAAGCTCTTCTAGAGAAGTCTTGTTTTGAGGCATGACAATAGCCTTGATCTCATCACTAAGTCCTTTTAATGCGATCGTTGTTATAAGACTCTCAGGGTACTCCTTCTTATTTATAACAGTGAGTACTCGGGTGAAGTATGCTGCGCAACTTTCACCTGGCAACTGGTTCAATGTCAGGAAGGCAAGATCTCCATTTACACCATCACTTCCATTAAAGCGATTACACAAAGCTTCACACAATGTTTCAAATGTAGCCTTACTTGCATCATTCAATGAGTTAAACCAGGCCAGAGCATGGTCCTTAAGAAAAAATGGTAGAATCTGCTTTTTCTTCTCGGGTCGAAAGTTGTTGGCATCAGCATAGTTATTAAACCAGGTCAGCCAAGTGTCAGCACGTTCCCCTGGTGATCCATGGAAAGGTGGCATAGAAATGTTAAGTGCCATACCTGAAGCCTCGTGGTCGTCGCTCTCGTCACTATGTTCAGCGTCGGAAATGTCACTCAAGTTCAACTCGGATTCAAAGAAGTCTGTTTCCGTAGCGAAAGTTCCTAGGCTCCGAAGTCTATAGGTTGAGTTAACTGGTTTTGACATGGACCTTTCCTCTTACTCCACCAGTTTTTACACGTTGAGTTTTTCCACGTTTGGTTTCGCTGTAATAATGATCAAGACGGTCTTAGTCAACACAGTTAGTTTATTGAACACTGAATGCACGATACATAATAATACACAGCAAATTAACATTTTCATTTTTGCATAAAAGAGGGGAATTGTTTTACTCGCTAAGCTGTCGAGAGGTGTCAAAACCATTTAATGAAATTTAATAAGATTCAAATATTATAAGAACATAGTTTACATTTTCATTCCATTGAGAGCCACGTAAAGGAACGAACTACAACATTAAACTTGTAGTTACAACGTTGTACATCTGCTCATTTACCTGCTACCATAAAATATATTATCAAGGGGTGTGGTTGCAGGGTAATATAAACTATAAGAAATTTTCATCCTTTTCCACTTTGTTCTTATTTAGGTTGCTGGGCAGTGTATATGGACAATCTACAACATTGTTACTACAATAACAATGTTGTACATGTGCTCATCTACCTGCACCAATCATACACAAATTGAGCTAAGCATGTAATCCTAAATTTAATAGTTCTTTTCCAATAAAATATCATTATAGTACAGAAAGAAATATACGATATGTTTTCAGATTTTCTGATATCATTCTGCCATTGACCATTGAAAAACTTAAAGTTCATTGTCATCAATTTATTTTGAAACAACAACAACATCAATAGTCACTAGTTTAATGTTATGAACTTCGTCAGAATTTTGTATCTATTGCTTACTCAAAAATATCCATTTCAAACTTTAAATATTCAAAATCTCCTTTTCTCACTATGTTTTCAGATACTGATTTTTTTAAAAAAAAACATTTCTTTATGTAAAATCAAATATAGTTTACCATTTAAGTAGGAAAGTTGAACTTCCGTTAGAATACAAATTCACATAAAATATATACATATATAACTTCACATACCTGTAATAATGATCAAGACGGTCTTAGTCAACACAGTTAGTTTATTGAACACTGAATGACCACAACCATCCTACAGCCATATTATATAGCTGTTCTCAGAATCAGGTGAGAAGTGGCTAAGCCAGCTTAATTTAGTGGCATCTTTGCCTAAAGGTATTTCAAAGGAAGTATGGATTGTTTGGTTAATTGTTTGGCTGCCAAACTATTTGGCTTATAACACATGTCAAGCTTAAGGTGTTTTCACAGCTGATTATGGATATGTTTGTATGTTTGTAAATGCCTAATGAGAATTTAACCCAAAAGGAATATTTTCACAGTTTTCTTAAACACATTGTTATTCTCCATCTAGGGAAACAAAATGCATATTTTGTAATTAACAAATAATTCCATGAAATTCTATGTGACCCTTAACATATGGCATAATACCTATTACCGAATAACCGTAATTTTAGACTGGTCAAAATTAATGTTACAGACAACATTTCAGATATAATATAGGTGAACTTAAAAAATGGTCCTAGGAAATACTTCCCTTTATATTGCATATAAATCTGCGTTTGAAGTTCACATTTAATTTGTGTACACCATATCTGTTTTGAATAACAAATCTTTTGCTTTCTTCAAAAAATAAAGAATAGTAATTTATGTGTTGAAATGCTTTGAAATGCGCATGTTATATCTTGAGGAAAATGGCTGGTAAAAAAATAAATAATCTTTCCACATAAGACTTCATTCTAATATAACTTTGACATAATATGCATCTGTCAAGGTTATTTTTAATGAAATATTGGTTGAAACACATAATTTGAAATTAAGCTGTCGGTCTAAAAACACCTTAGTTTTCAGTTTTCTTTTTGAATTACTGGCACGCAAGAATTTCTTCAAATAGCAAATTTAAAAGTTTAAAAGTCGATGTTTTCGTCTGGTAGAAAGCCGTCATCCTTTGTGGTTCACAGAGTTCTATCAAAATATGCTACCCGTACAAAGGGCAGGGCTTTTTTTCGTTCTTTAACAGGGGCCTATAAAAGGCTACTTCCCAATTCAAAAAAGGCTCTTTTTTTCCCACTTGTGGCAGAGAAATTTCCCAAAATTACAGCTTATTTTTGAATTATATGGAATTATTTTCCTCAAAATTTGTTTTGTTCTATATTTCTATTCATTTTATTACTGATAAGACCCTTAAATATATTTATTTATCATTGAATCTTGAAAATGATGTGTGAATCTGTTATATCCTATGGGTAGAATTCGGAGTAAATATATAAAGACACAAGATGGTGTTCACTGCTTTATTAACAAACTCAGACTATCCAGGACCGGACATGGTATTAATTACAATAACAGGGACCATACGTAATGTTACCATAAATAGATGAAGCTATAATACGATTGCTAGAACATAACATCCATCCCCAAGTTAGATTAAATTTTAACTAAATTTTAGACAGTTACATGAACGTTGAAAAATGACGGTAAACATACTTTTTACCAGCATCTTCACATTAAACATGTGGAACAGACTTTTTGAACTGTGCTGTAAAATCCGAGCACGACCCAACTGTTTGCAGACAATGCGAATATGATCTCATGAATGACCCATTAATTTGATAAACACATTCCAATCGTGAGTAAAACAAACGGCTTCGCTTATCAGCTATATACAGCAATTTCTTCTTACCGGACCATTTAACAACTGTACCTCTTAAATATATATTATTTCTTTCGCAGTGGAACAAACACCTTATTTTTTCTTAGCAATATGGTACGAGTATACATGATTAATAATTGTTAAATATTTCGTATAATTTCATTCTTTCCATCCATTTACTCATTATTATTATTATTATTATTATTATTTTTTTGAAAATGTTCCAAACTTCAGAACAGTCAAATGAACGTACTGTAGAATATAAATGAAATGAGTCAAAGTGAGAGTTAGCTCTTTACCCAATCATTTCATGAAATTTTCTGAAACCAAAATGTAAAAGTTGTTTTCATTCTCTATTTCTACACTAATTAAAGTCTGTCTTTTAACGTTTCCCTTTCCACACATAATCGTCCAGGTATTTTGGTGCACGTCGATCACGCCTTGGTCTTTCTTGTATCTGAACCGGGTTTTTATCATTCACAATGTTTGAATTCTTATCTGACCAATTATCTTCCACCAAGTCATTTAAGTCATTCTCCTCTACCATGAACTGTTTCGAACCTAAGAGATTATCGGATATCCTTTTCATGTAAGACGAATTTCTAGTAACTATATGACCATTATTTTCAACGGTAAGCATTGGACCCTTTTTCTTTACGACCGTGTATGGAATAGGTTTGTAATTTGTTTTCATTTTTGATTTATCGCCAGTACAGAGTAAAACCTTGTCTCCAATATCAATTTGTTTTTCGACTGCTCGATTTTTGTTATCTTGGTACGATTTGCTGTATGATTTACTCTTTTCATCATTTTGCCTTGCATTTTCATCAACAACCCTATTTTCGTTGGTTACAACTGCATCAGGCAAACGAGAGTAACCAGTTACAGTATGAGGTGTTGCTCTGTATTGTCTTAGAAATTTAAACAATTCTTCTTTCCAATGTTTCCCTTCTAATTTTGCAGATCTTACACTTTTCATTAAAGGCTTATTAAACGATTCTGCCTGAGCATTTGCTCTTAGCCATAACGGTGTAATTTTCCTATGCACAAAACCCATATTCTTAGCATACTTTCTAAACTGATGGCTATTAAACGGACTACCATTATCCGTTTTAATCACTACCGGCACGCCGAACATTGATAAAACCTTATCAATTACCGGAATGATAGAATTTGCTGACACTGATTTCACTATTTCCACTACTGGATATCGCGAATATTCATCTATAATCACCAAAAGATATTCCCCTGTATCCAATGGACCACAGAAGTCAGCACTTAGGTTTTGCCAAGGACCAGACGGCATTTCTGACATTCTGAGTGGCTCTCTTGGTTTCGCTTCCTTGGTATTCGCCTGGCATGCGATACATCCTTGAATCGCTTTTTCTATTTCTGCGTTTAGATTTGGAAACCAGACCTTTGAGCGTATAAAACTTTTTGTTCGGGACAATCCTTGGTGTCCTTCGTGGCCTAATTTGATTGCTTTTGCTCGTAGCGATTTCGGCATAACGATTTTGTCGTTCTTCAGAAGAACCGAGTCACAATGAATCGTAAGTTCGTCTTTGACATTTCGTAAAGAAAGTAGATCTTCAATGTCTATTTCCTCATTGAACCCTGGCGTTTTTAGTTCATGCCATTTTCCACTTTTAGTGTATTCGATTGCCTTTCGTATTGTTTGGTCATTGATTGGCGCACTTTTTATTTCATCCATTGTCATAGCATTTGGAACGGATTCCTCACATACAAATGCTACGTATTCCTCGGCAAGATTTCTAGCATCCTGGTCAGTTTTCAAAGGGTGACGGGAAATATAATCTGATGGATTGTCTCTTCCCGGTCTATATTCTATTTTCAACTTGAACAGTTGTAAACGTAATCCCCAACGTTCAATACGTAACGGCGGTTGTTTCTTTGTCCAAATTGTCGTCAGTGGCTTATGATCAGTGACAACCGTAAAGCATGGCGCGCCTTTTAAGTACATACTGAAATGTTCACATGTCCATACGATTGCAAGTGCCTCTCTTTCAGTTTGACTATATTTCGTTTCAGTTTGTGTCAACGCGCGACTAGCGTAAGCTACGACTTTACCTTCTTGGGTCAAAATTCCTGACAACCCTACTGGTGAAGCATCTGTGATAACTTCAGTATTCCTATTTGGATCATAATGTGTGATGACAGTTTCACTCGAGAGTTCATTTTTCAGTTTATCGAATGTATTTTGTTGGTTTTCTTTCCACGTCCATCCGACGTCTTTCCGCGTTAGTTTCCTTAATGGTTCCGTGACAGAAGCGTAATCCTTTATGAACCTTGAGCAGTAAGCCGTCATGCCCAAAAAACTACGTAGTTCTGACACGTTCATTGGGGGTTCCATTTTTCTAATTGCCTCTACCTTTAGCGGATCAGGAGATATTCCGGAACCTCCGAAGACCACTCCAAAGAACGTTACGTTAGGTCTGTTGAATTCACACTTCTTTTTATTTAATGTTAGACCACTGTCGTGTAATGCCTTGAATACCCTATCAAGAGCAATGTCATGTTCTTTTTTCGATTTCCCATACACAAGAATGTATATCGATACAAATACGAACATCTCCATTCTTCTTCGGCGGGGTCACGATGGCAGAGACCCATGGCGTCGATTGATTATGTACTTCCTCAATTATGTCGTCATCCAAGAGCTTTTTAATTTCCTTCTCAACTTTACCTCTCATGTGAAAAGGAGTCCTGCGATTTTTCTGGGCAACTGGTTTAATTTCCTTATTGATGTGCAACGTCACTGTTTGCCCCTTTAGTTTTCCAATTCCTTTGTATATTCCGGGGTATTTTGCTTCGATAGAGTCTGGTGTATTGATGGGTTGAACGATTTTCACAACTCCGAGAGCACTGGCTGTCTCGTAACCTAACAAAGTACCATAATTTCCTTTTACCAGAAAGAATTTGTCCACCATTATTTTGTCATTTTTCTCTATCGTTAGTTCACAACTTCCAAGAACTTTGAGATTTCGGCCACCACCATATGGAATCAGTCTGGGTAAGCGTCTAGTTTGTAGCTTTGGCTTATCTATAGCAACAAAGGTTTTTTCGTCAATTATGTTTACACTTGATCCTGTGTCTATGGTTGCTTTAATCTGTGAACCGTTCAGTTTAATTTCCGTTTTGGGTGACTTTGAGTTACCAACACTCTTGACCGTTATATTATAATTGAACTCATCTTCTGAACCTGACTGTAATTCTGAGTCTGTCACCTCATTTGCCTTTTTCCCACGACTCCTGCAGCAGCGAGCAAAATGATTCAACTTTTTACATAGATTGCAGGTCTTCCCTTTAGCCGGACAGGGCGTTGTTACATGCGGGAATTCATACCCACAATCCCTCCATAGGCTTGCGGCATCATCACGTGACCTAGCTTTAGGCGTTGTCCGTTGTCCTTTTTTGGAATTCGATGTCGTCTGATATTTCGGGGACCTCTTACGAAAATTTCCCTTACCTCGATTAACAGAGTTAACGTTATTCCTTTCTAACTCCATTTCAGAAGCTTGTTTCTCAGATAATTCTAACATTCTTCCCATAGTCAAGATGTCTTGTAATCCTTTATCAGGCTCCCTTAATGCCCTTCTCCGTAATTGATTCGAGCGACAGTTTTGAATAACTTGTTGTAAGATTTCCTTATCTACATTTTCGAATTCACAGTTTTTGGCCAATGTCCTCAGTTCCATGACAAATTCATCCAAAGATTGATATTCTTGTTGTTTGTGGCACCTGAACGTATAAATTTCCATTGAACGTTCTTTTGAGGCGAGAAATATGCATCTAGGACGCCTTTAGTCCCATCATAAGTTGTGCCGTCGTCATCCCCCTTTTCTGCCTCGTAAATATCGAACACCTTTTCTCCAGCATAGTGCAGAAGTAGAGCTCTCATTTGTGCCTCCTCTGTAATGTTTAGTCCGACAAATAAGTTTTCAAGTCTTGAAACCCATTTTCCCACCTTGTTCCACAGTTGGACTTATCCGTGTCCACCTCAAATGACGGAAAGTTTGGTAAATTACTAAGCGCCATCACTACATGTATAAAGATTCGTTATCCATCCACTTTATAACGCAATGAGTTCATCCTTTTTTAATCTTCGTCGCCAGATGTTATATCCTATGGGTAGAATTCGGAGTAAATATATAAAGACACAAGATGGTGTTCACTGCTTTATTAACAAACTCAGACTATCCAGGACCGGACATGGTATTTATTAAAATAACAGGGACCATACGTAATGTTACCTTAAATAGATGAAGCTATAATACGACTGCTAGAACATAACAGAATCTTACTTTTATTACTTTCTTTTATTAAACTTAAGTTTCCCAATTCTTCAAAAATTTCCCAAAACGAACATGTATCTTGTATATTATAACCCCACGTTGTAGGCCTACAAACTTGTACCTGGGTGAATAAAAGAGTTCTGCCTGTATCGTCAGATTGAGACAGGCTCGCCAGTCAAATCATTAAATAGACACGAAACTTAATTCTTTGGTTATGTGGGATCTAAAACAAATAAAAACAATAATGATTAAACACACACACACGCATCACAAAGTGCCCCATCAAAGATTTATCTGTAAAACAAAAGCCCATGGAATATCTGGCAGAATACTATCTTTGAGTGGTTGATTGGTCGACATCAGCGAGTTGTTTTAAATGGCGAACTTCCCTGTCTTCAAGCAGTCCTATCCGGCCTTCCGCAGGCACTCCGTACTCGGTCCGACATTTATTTTTGATTTTCGCGAATGATATCGCCAATATTATAAGTCATGATTGATGCTACAACGTTCATTATTAACCCCTATTTGTATTGGTCTTGATTCATTCATATTACCTCCCTTTTTATATGTTTGAAGATAATTATTTGTCTATATGCTCTCATCCACCTATGATTACATAGAATTTGAGCGAAAAACTTAAAATGATTTATATTTTCTATTGCTTCAATAAGATATATTTTCTATTTCCAATTTTTCCTCCAGATTTAAAAATTAAAGACAACTAAGTTTTTGAATAATAAATTAAATATTAGTTGAATTTTGCATCTGTGTGTTACGGACATTGTGTGATCACAAATATTAATTCGCTCACCTGAGTTAATACTTAGGATCTAATTTTACATTGCCGAAAGGCGAATGTATTACGAGAATGAACACTACACGCATCTCCATAAGAGGAAAGTGATGCTGGTGAAACATTATGAGAGAAATGGCTTCGTCAACGTCCACAGGCTGATGAAACTGATAATATATGGTCCGTAATGAATGAGACGTTAACCCATTCCCACACAATGACGCTTTTAACGCCCCAAAAAACAAAACATTGGGAGAACATTTTGTTAAACGAAGAAATTGCTTGCAACAAGCAATTTCTTCATTTTTTGACAATGTTTTCTTCACAGAAAGCTGAAACTGACTGAAAATCTAAATTTTCATAAAAAAAAAAAATTGTCTTCTGCAACTTCGTTCAATCTAGACATTTCACATTGTAATTGCTCAGCGCATATTGAAGAATGATTCGTCAGTGACAAAACACAATTTAAAACTATTTTGCTAAGTCAAGGGCAGAAAATATCCGAACAAATTAGGGGATCAAAATTATTTGTATCTAATGCACCACACTGTGTATTGTTTTAACCCATCATCCTACACAAAGACGCCTTTAGACGCCCCTATAGAACTTTATAAAACATTTTGGAAAATGAAGAAATTCTATCCCAAAGGATAAAGGTTTTAAAAATTTCATGGACGTTCAATTGTCGTCTTTAACTCCTTTCAATTTGGACAACTGAGTCTAATTTTTTGTCATGAGGGAATTGGTTTAAACACCCCATCTCCGTTAACTTTAAGATGTTGCAGAAAATTTAACACCGTTAGCCTATGCAAGATCACTTGCCATTTGTCACATGACACCCCGAAGCTTGTTTACGTGCTTGATTTTTGCACTTTATTTCCAGACTAGGGTGAACCACTGTATTGTGTAAATTTTGAAATATTAATGAGACTCAGTATAATGTTTTCAGTATAATACCTATGTCATTGTAATTTGTATAGGCCATACTACTAGCAGATATTCAGGAACTTTTCCATCCATCCATCCATCCACATCATGACATACACACGCTACATACATACATAGTTACAAACATACATTATCTCTCCTTCTCTCTCTCCCCCCTCTCTCTCTTCCCCCTCTCTCTCCGCTCTCTCTCCTCTCAACCCCTCTCTCTCTCTAACTGTTCGCCTGTTTGTCTGTGTGTCCGTCCGTCTATCCGTCAACCTATCAATCCACATCCACCCCGCACTCATGAATGGGGCAAAGCTCTATCTCACCGTACGCGTTTGCTACATGGCAATGACTGATTTATGGGAGCAATCTACCCTAGATGGACCACTTCACGACTAATCGAGATTTATTCCGAATATAACAACAGATAATACGCAATCACAAGACACAATACTATAGATGATGTTAGGGTATGAAACTTGTTTGTGTCTGTATTTTGTTTTGTACCGAATACAAGAAAGCAAAACTTAACAAAAATATGTATGCAAATTAATGCATTGATCCGATGACAGAGCTTGGTCCTTCTTTTCACACTTATCTTCCTTTTTCCTCGGATGCTCACCCTGCACCGTCTAATATGCGCTCAAAAGCTCCACTCAAAATGCTATTCTTGAAAAATTGACCCTTCGTTATTTCTATCAACACGTTTCTACAATAGGGACGTTAATGAATATATATTTTTATTGATTTTCTTTTATTAATTAATTGCTATTATTGTTTTTGTAATACATTTTTAATACTAAATTGGAAAACTCATAGGGCCAATCTCCAAGCAAAAATGCCGTCGGGGAATTGAGAGTGTCATTCCGCCGGTGTTTCCAGTCTATCTATACTACACAGCAGCTTCACGCATGCGTGCTTTAACCATTTGTTTCGTCTGCAACTTTAGCGGGACGGCCTTCGTTCGCGACATCATTTTATTTCACTTTCAATTTTGTATGTTTAGGAGGGTGTGGTTGCCCACAAGGAGAGTAGGTACAGAATCCATAGACAGACAACTTTAGATAATAGGAAGTGATATCGCCTCCTCACCCTGAGAAAGATTTGGATCCTGGGATGTAATTGTTATTGTAGGTCCTCCATGAAACTCATAAATTTTACTTTTGATTGGCTGGTTTTGATCTAATCATTTTCCAGAAAACATATTTTTACCTTTCCAACTCTAAATAAGCTACTGAAAACTAAAGACCAATCGCTGGGCCCGCCCATCTACTTCGTTGTACATGCCCATAGATTCAAACAGCGGGAAGTTCCAACTCGGTTTTAACCCTTTTCTATTTTTTGAAATTTTAGACTAGTCCAAATTGAAAGAGGTTGCAGACGACTTTAAAAATTGGAAGCATTATGAAATGATACCATCCAGTGTGGTAGAATATATGGGATAGGGACAAATTGCTCTATACAAGCATTTTTCTTCGTTTCCACAATGTTTCATGCCAAGAAAAGTAAGTACCAAAAGTCCACTTTAAGAAACTGCAGCCAAAAGATCCTATCTAGCTATTTGTACGTTAACATCTCATTAAAAATCGGCAGCGAATAGCTAGATGCCTTCTCGAAATAATTGATTCAATTTTAATTACCTGCAGGGTCGTAAAAGGGGCCGTTAACCGAAGTCTGGTTCTAAGTCAGGTATGTAGCATTTCGACTAAGATAATTTCTCTAGCATAACCCATCTCAATCCAGGTCTAGCGCGATAAACATTATTATAATGATTGTTACAATATTTGCCTTATTATTACTATTATTATTAGTTTATTTTGATTATAGATGTGGTCTGTAACTAAGCTCAAACAAAAAATATGATAGAGACAGACAGGGATTAGAACTGAGACGAGTTTATTATCAGACTGCACTAATTATGAACCTAATTGACCTCTGCTGAATATGACATATCTTAAATATTTGTCTCATAGGGCTTTCGGGTGGTCCTTTTCTACAGAAATACACACGCAATCAAAGATGAATTTCATAATCTATCTATTTATGATACATATTCAAATATCCGGAAAAAAACCCGACCCCCTAAAAGAAATATTTCATTAGAACTAGTTCAATGAATACATTAACTTATTCCTATGCTTAGAATTGATTGAAAGATCAATTTAGTGAAAAATACATAAAAGAAGTTTTCATACTGAGGACAAATATAGTACGAGATAGATATTTTTATAGGTTAAGGTGAAATGTGAGTTGCTCAAGTTGATAGTTAATGATGAAAAGCTTCATTTATTACAAATAATAACGACAGTCCTTCTGTTTCATCGTTTGGCAACCAAAACCTCGTATCCACAGCTTGATCATTGATCGCCCAACGACGATATTTGAAAGTGTTGAAAGCAAAGAAATCACGATTGGGCCCGTGCATACAATAGACGAGATATATCTTCTATTATAATATCTAACTTAACCATCATACCAAAGAAGTTTTTTTTTATTCAAATGTAGTTCTGTAGGAATACACAGGTTTAAGATAGAAAATCTAGGGCCATTAGGTTTTGCAAACAATTTTCTTGAGATTCTTCATCCCCCGGGCTAAAAACAAGTAAGTGCCGTAAGTCTGGTACCTGCTTATATAACCCACCATCTTGTCGTACAAAGGGCGGCGAACGTTCTACTTAACTATATTAGAGAAAAAGGTGATCTCGATATCCCTTCACTTGTAAGGATGATAATCCACCGACAATAGTTTTATTGACCGTTCAGTGGGGCATCGAAATTTCCTAAATCAATTTGTCGTATATAGTTTATGTGAGTCTGCGCGTTGCCTTTCCACCCATTTCCCATGAACGCCAAATAAAGGCTCAGATAGTCATGCGCATCCACACCGTCATCCTCATTAGTGAAGGGATATCGAGATCATCTTTTCCTCTAATATTTTAGATATCTTTTAGAAAAGTAGAACGTTCTACGCTATTGGTACGATAAGATGCCGCACCATCTGACCAGAGCCCTCACTATTCGCTTTGTAGATAGCTAATGATTTAAGTTCCTTTAGAAAACCAGCAGTTTTATTCAAGTTACTCAACATTACATCATGGGCCACGAAGAAACTATCTTGTACCATGGGGTGAATTGAGGGCAAGTTTGTATAAATGAACATAGAAAATTCATTTACAGCTACTTTCTTCGGGTAATTTCTGGTTGGAAGTGACTGATATGAAAATAGCCGAACTATTTTAAAAGAAAGACATTTCCCGCTTTTTTAATACAATTTAATATACAAGGGTAGTTTAATGAGAAATAGCAAGAAAACAGGGATTGGTCATAGATGAACAAAGAAATTTCATTTACAATTACTTTCTTCGTGAAATTTCTGGGTGGAAGTGACTGGTATGAAAATAGCCGAAATATTTTCTTTGAACGAGCACACTTTAAAGTGTACTAATTTGTACAGTTGTTTGTCTGCAGATCAATTCTAAAGTGTTAAGAACGCAATAAAGGTGGAACAAATGTGGAACACTTAAATCATATTTGCCATGAAAACACAATGCGCCATCTGTGACGACACGGCTAAAAGATTGCTATTTTCTGATTATGTACATCTATTACATGTGCAAACAGCGATATTTTTGTAGGACTTATGGAAAGAAAACAACAAAAGAAACATGTTACTCTTCACTATCCAAGTTATTCGTTCCCATGAGAGAGAGAGAGAGAGAGAGAGAGAGAGAGAGAGAGAGAGAGAGAGAGTATTTTGTGACATTTATTTATGTGGTATGTTGTATTTCTATAAAGAATATATAATTCAATGGCAAGTATCTTGATTTTTCTGTTAAGACAGATAAACATACAGATAGACAGACTAAAAAGGTTAATATATTAGAGAAAACGAGAATATTTAGTTTTGCGATCAAGGAATGTTACCATAGAAACTCATCTTGGACTGGCACTTTACACTGATATACACAAAAATAATGACCATTAATTACCAATTTTCCAGGCAGCTGGAAGTTGGAACATTCACAGAGAATGACTGGGGTATTGGGTTTGGGGATATAGTGGAACCTAGAGAAAATGTGTTTGGTTTTCAAGCTCTTATTTCAGTCATGAACAAGTACGACACATATTGTGAATTTTGCGATATTGTGAATGTATCATTCATAAATATAGTACTTCAAACTAACCATCCGGGGTGCAGTTCTTTTACTAAATAGTTTTCATCCTACCTTTGAAAGATGAGGGGACATATAATAAATCAGGGTTAAAGAAGACAACCATCAGCCGTCATAGTTCGCTCAGTCTGATCAGATCGTAAACTTTTGCAACTACTTTTCTCCCGTGACAATTCAGACATCTCTATATTTTCTGATAATGAAGTCCAAATGTAAAATAAGTTTGTGCGGTTTAACAACAATAACAACAGCAATTAAAGAAAACACGGCAAAAGTTAAATGTTTTCACCTCCGGTCAGTCTGCGCAGGGAGACCATACACGAATCTTCAAATTCGTCGTGAGTCCTGAGATCCGCCGCCGGCAAATTTATGCTGGTTTGATGAATTTTGAAGACAAAAATTGATAATCTTGCAAACAGTTTCCATTGCATTAAGAGGTACTGTGCGGAGTGAGCAGGCTTACCAGGATCGAGACTTCTCCCTATCGCCTAATTACAATTGTAGATTGGTTATTCTACCTTGATATACACTCAATTTTGAAATACCACCTATGTGGATGGTTTGTGCTGGATCCGATCTATTTTTCTAACTGTCTGTCTGTCTCTCTCAGTGTCTCAGAGCAGCTGTAGTTACATTGTTAAGTTGGCTGAAGAGGATATATGCTAGCTACGATTTTAACTTGGTCAAAGAGGATACATGCTAGTTAAAATGCAGATCAAACAGATTCAAGGACATCCATGCGGAAAAAGTTATGCTTTTACATGGTTAGGAAAAAAATGTGTAAATATCTCCACTAGCTTGGTAATCAAAGAATTCTACCATAGAGCCCCGTTACCATGGAAACACCTCTAAGACTGTCCCATTGCACTGGTATACGCTAAACTAATGAGTGTCTGACCATTAAATACCCATTTTCTAGGCACCTGGAAGTTGGGGCAATGTACATTGATAATCAAACTGAGTAAAATTTGAAAAAATGTGTTTCGTTTTCACACTCTTATGTATATCATGAACGAGTATAACATAAATTTCTTCCAATCATAACAACCCGGTTAGTATAAAGTCCAAGTAACTTTTAGTTTGGCCCGAATATTAAATGCCTGTTTGCCGTTCAGCATATTTCATGTTATATTTCAAAGTTTTTGAATTCAAAATTAAACTTGTAGATACTTTTTTTATCTAATGCTGGGATAAGACGTTAAAATATGAAGCATTTTTCAAATTATACCGTTTGAGCCATAATGTCACTGGGGCTATAAAAGATTGGGGGACAAAAAAAAAAGCATGGATAAAAAGACAATTATTTTTCTTAGATAAAACTTACACTGCTTCGAAAATTTCCCGCTGCATCTAGGATGGAACCATACATCACTATCAAAATGACAGTCGTACTTGAGTTACCATGGGAACCAACTATGCTGTCCGAAATAACTAGGTCCCTTCTCGATTCTTTCTCAATGTTTAACATCTTCAAGTGTTCGCCTGTCTTAGTCCACATATCAAGATGGTTCTTCTTACATGATATATTCATGTACTGCCTACAACTTCTTTCAATGACATCTTGTAAAGGGTTTAAAGAGGCATGGAAAACCAATTCAGTACAAGGAGGGTTGTAAAGTGACGGACCACGTCTGACAATCAAATATGGATTACCGATAAAATCGCCCATTTATGCCGGTTGTGAACTTTGCTTTTTTGTTGGTTTGACGACCTAAACGTTTTAACTACAGTACATTCGACCCGAAGATACGACTTTAAGATCCTTATCCAAAATGTTGCCTGTTCATAATTCATGTCCAAGACAACATATCTTACAAAGTAACGCACTTAAAAAAACCTTCCTTGCATTATGACTACGATTTAAATTATATGTAGGCCCTACATGTTCACAAACTATTATTCTTTAGCTATTATCTCTCTGTTTTGTCTGATTTTGTCAATTCGCTCATCTACCTAACTGCGAAGACAATCAAACAATATTGATTTCAGTTAAAAGTAAGGTGATTTTGAATCACAATTAGGAAGTAGATATAGCTTGCCCGTGAACTATAACTAGGCCTCGAAACCTTCCACAAGCCAATCATAATTGTTTCCTTTTCAAAATTGAATGTATATCAAGGTAGAATGCCCTTTCTATGACTGAAATATTGAAAGAGAAAAGTCTGCACTATGGTCAGCCTGCGTACCCAGAATAGTAGGTCAGAAAACGAACGAAACTTTTTGCTCTTCCGAGATGATCCATTTTTGTGATCCGCCAAACTGACATATCGGGACCTTGCCCTTTAAACGTCGTCCATGGTCACACTGCGCAGGCTTTCCGGCATCAAAAATTTATATTTTTTACTAAGTTTTTCCACCTACCTGACTATGCAGACTATGCTTTCAGTTTGGATTGCATTTCCTCTTTCACGTGCGCAAGACCAAACTTTTTTCTTATTATTATTATTATCTTTATTTTCAACATAGAATAAATAAAGTGCAGTGTTCAGTTGTCCTGTAATTTCAGATAATATGGAGAAATGTGAATCGTTCCGGAAAAAAAAGATACAAGAAATAAGTTGCTAAATGTTCCGATCTGACCAGACTGTGCCAACTATAAAGGTTGACCGTGGTCGAATCTTTGTTCTTTTTTCAGATTCTATGTTGATCGCTAATCCTACCTCTATTTAAGATCTGGATCTTGGAGCTTATGCAGCCCATTTCACCTCCAATGAGTTCTTTTCTTTATGCACAAGTAAACAGTTACTTTTTTGTCAAGGAGGATATGATATTTTCTGAATGCGACCAAAATATAGTAAACACAGGTTGACATTTTGGTTGCACAACTGCGATATTTGATACACTTTTTAATAGATTCAATCAGAATTAATAAGATCCATCCTTACTATAAATAAACCAAGACCAAAAAGTATGAACTACAATTTGAATTTGACTATTTGAGTGTTACGGGGAACCAGTTAATTAGCAACTCACACTTCTCTATCTCCTTTAGGACTCATTTTAAACATCCTATTAAGTAAAGCCACTATTTACACAGAACCTTCAAATTGTCAAATAGCCTGCCGTGTACAATTACAAACAATTATTAATTTACCATTGAGTATAAATAAATATTTTACATTCTTATTTATTCATTTTCCTCATGAATTTCTGACGATATGTTTTACTTTTATTATCATTTTTATTTTACGTTGCCTCAAAATCGGTGATTAAGCCATTGGCATTTTTTTAGATAGAAAAAAACTCGTTTTTATCTAACATTCATTCCATATCCATTTGATGGGCTGATGAAACCACGTAACTACAGCTGAGCAGAAATTGGATAAGAATTTAACCTATTATTTTACATCGAGTGGGAAACAAGCTTTTAAGCCTCGATTCTGCTTCCTGGAGCAACAGCAGTACCCGCACCATTTCACGCCCGGTAATCTCGGGCTCCATCTCTTTTTGGAGAACAGTGCAAAATGGAGACAATGATACTTCCGATATGGAGCCAAGGACCGGAACTGAACAGAAAAGGTAAATAAAACAGTGCATCTCGCGTACAATTTGATCTCCTATTAACTTATTATACATTTTCCCAAAATGTCCAGAGTTTCATACCACATAGAAATGATTATATTATCCATTGGCGGTAATAGATTTCAAAAATAATTCCGTTTGTGAATAGAAACTTGAATCAAAGTTTGGACATCGGACCCGATCAAACACGAAAATGCATGTTGAAATCGTTCAAATCCATGTAATCAACAGTTCTGAAAGATTTAAGCGGCATTGTCTGTGAAATGAATGATAACGTGTTGATATACAATAATGTTACCACAAAGAACTGCGTTTTTCCTACCCCTTTTGCGGATTTTCTTAGATGAGAAGGAGACCAGGATGCGGTGCGGGAGACAAGATTCAGAGGGAGAGGCGATGCATATAAAAGAATACAGTGAATGATTTTCTAGGATTGTAACTTTATGTATATTACAGGTCACCTTTTCTTTCCCTTTTACACAGTAAATGTGACTCTGGTCTATATTTTTCTCCTTTCTCCAAACTGTTACCGGGCCACAATGGTGAATATAAAGTGAGCGCGTAATAATTTTTGTAAATCTATTCTAACGAAACATTATCAAAGAAAAACAAATAGCTAATTCGAGAATTCAGGTCATCACAAATTTAAAAAATACGCTAGGTTCTTAGAAATATGTATAGCGGAAGGGGTTCTGATCTGCAATAAACGGATGTTCTGTGCCTTATACGTTGTAAAAGCTCTATAACAACACCGGTGATTTAGTAGAATTTTCACACGGACGCACAGTTCGGCATTAGATCTAACCTTATCATAACAGACGGAATTCGATAATCGAAAAGCACCTGAATTGTAGAAATAAATTATTTGCTTGTTTTGTGGACTTTCGAAAAGCCTGTGATCTGATCGACAGAAATTCATTGTGGTACAAATTGATCAAAAGTGGTATAGATGAAAAGCTTTTGGCAGTATTAAGATCTATGTACTCGGAAGTTAAACAATGTGTAGAGCATATGGGAAGCATTTCTGACCTATTCGATAGTAATTTGGGCCTGTTACAAGGGGAGGTATCTTCTGCTACAATGTTCTCCCTTTTCCTTAACGATATTGAGTTATATTTACAAAATATTGATCATTGTGGTATCAGCATTGATCAACTTTCAATTTACCTATTACTATTTGCGGACGATGCTGTATTACTATCCGATTCCCAAACAGGTCTCCAAAATTCAATTGATAGTTTACACGAATATTGCTTAAAATGGAACTTGTCAATTATTATTATGAAGACAAAAATAGTTATTTTCCAAAAAGGCTGACGATTGAGCAAAAATTACCAATGGTATATAGATGGCCAATCCATCGACATTGTTAATACGTTCAATCTTGGTCTTGTACTTTCCAGTGGAGGTTCTTTCAAACAAGCAACCAACGCCCTAGCAGGAAAAACCCTTCGTGCCATATATTCCCTATTTAATAGGACTAAAAACTTAGAGGTCCCACCTAAAATAATGTTTGATTTATTTGATTCTTTTGTCGGTTCTATTTTGGCGTACAATTGTGAAATTTGGGGGTTTGACAAGGCCGAAAATATTGAACGCGTTCACAGAAAATTTTGCAAATGGTTACTAAATGTAAAGTCATCCACGAATTCTCTTGAGCTGTACTCAGAACTAGGGAGGTTTCCGCTCAGCCTCTCTAGAAAAACGCAAATTATTAAATACTGGCTACATCTACATAATACTAAGTCAAAAAATTGCATTTTAGCAGCAGTCATTTCCGATCAAATTCGCGATATTGAGACGAACCTTAGAGTAAATAATTGGGCAAGTAAAGTTAAACATCTCCTCGAATCCGTAGGGTTCGCTGAAGCATGGTTATACCCAGAATCGATCAACATTAAAAGTTTCATCCCAATATTTAGAGTTAGACTTCGTGACATTTATATTAACCAATGGCATAATGAAATACAACAATACAGTTCTTTATCGCTGTTCTCGCATATCAAACCAAATTTTGGTAGAGCCGAGTACCTTGAATTATCAGGGAAAAAGTCAGTGCGAAATATAATAGCTAAAGTTCTTCTCTCGTCCCATAACCTGAAAATTGAGACTGACAGACATAGAAACATCGACAGAGACAGACGGAAATGTACACTTTGCGACAAAGATGAAATTGAAGACGAATACCATTTACTCCAATTTGTCCGTATTTTCAAGATTTGCGAACAAAGTTTATTCCTAGTTATTACTCTAAACACCCAAGTATGTACAAATTCATCGATTTATTGAATACTACAAATAAGAAAACCCTTACAAAATTATCAAACTTTTATTCTTTGGGATTTGAGATGAGAAACAAATATTTTATGCACTCAAACTAAACCTAACTTGATTAGAATTGTTCTTTCTATATACTTTCACGTAGATTATCATTTATTATCATTGAATATATGTCATGCATAACCACTACCCATTTTCATAGCATATTGATTTAAATGTTTGTAATTTGACAAATGAGCTTGAAATAGCTTCATGTCTAATAAAGTATCTGTATCTGTATCTGTTTAAAAAGGGGTGGGTGTTAATTACAGGCTACAGATGTTAAGACGGGAAAAAAAGGGGGGGGCGAAGATTTACTTCGACTGCAAAGAGCAGGTGGTTCATGTACAGTATACATAGTATACAGTTAGTAACATCGTGAAATTGACATTTACATCGATCAAAACCATTCAAAATCACTCACACAGCGCTCCAATCATTCATTCCAAACACTCACTCAAACCATTAAAAAACGCTCAAAATAGTTCAAAAACATTTAACAACCGTCCAAAATGCACAGCATTTTATTCAAATCGATAACAATTTTCCACAATTTTTACTGGCAGCTGTCGGTTTTAAAGTGACTGAGGTAAAAATATCGCAAATTGGACGAAATTAGCGATCTTGGATTACATACTTTTAATTTCATTCAAAACTCGCTCCTCCCACTCATTCAATTTCATTCCGAAATCATTCCCAAATCATCCAAAAATTGTCAATTTCACGGTGTTTTAATCTAAGCAGTGAAGTTATTTACCTTTTGACATAATCTAGGATACAGCGCCTTCTAAATATAAAGAAAAAAAACTTTAAGCAAACCAATTATCTAAGCATGAACCATCACAAAAGGGGACATTTGGTTTAGAACAGTTACATTCGCCCTCTATTGAATTCATTGTGGCATTGATTTGTTTGGGATTGGGGTTTATTACAGGTTATAAGTTTTCCGAAAATCATACAAAAAGGGTCGGCTTTGACGTCCGAAGAGGGGCTGGGGTTACATAAGAGTATGGGGTTCTATTTGAAGTTTTACAGTTCATTTATATATGCATCGCCTCTCCCTCTGAATCTTGTCTCCCGCACCGCATCCTGGTCTCCTTCTCATCTGAGAAAATCCGCAAAAGTAGTAAGAAAAACGCAGTTCTTTGTGGTAACATTATTGTATATCAACACGTTATCATTCATTTCACAGACATTGCCGCTTAAATCTTTCAGAACTGTTGATTACATGGATTTGAACGCTTTCAACACGCATTTTCGTGTTTGATCGGGTCCGATGTCCAAACTTTTATTCAAGTTTATATTCACAAACGGATTTATTTTTGAAATCTATCACCGCCAACGGATAATATAATCATTTCTATGTGGTATGAAACTCTGGACGTTTTGGGAAAATGTATAATAGGTTAATAGGAGATCAAATTGTCCGCGACGTGCACTGTTTTATTTACCTTTTCTGTTCAGTTCCGGTCCTTGGCTCCATATCGGAAGTATCATTGTCTCCATTTTGCACTGTTCTCCAAAAAGAGATGGAGCCCGAGATTACCGGGCGTGCATTTATGTGGGCAAATAACAGACTTAATGTTGACAGATCCTCAAAAGAATCGAATTCTGGACCTTTTGATCGTGAAGCCAATACTTTACCTCTTAACCGCGCGTTAAAATTTCCCTTAGTTAATACGTTTCGGAGGCTCTTTGACCGTTGGTTTACTAAAAAATTCCCTTTTTTCTGATCATGTTTATGTTTTATCATTAGTCCGATTTTGAAAAAAAGGAGGTTAAGTAATGTCCGCATACATATTCCAATCATTAGCTAAAAAATAATTCTGATAAAAAAAAAAGAAAAAAATGTGATTTATGATGTCGTTAACTATTTTGTAAAACAGTCAAAGTTCTGCGAGGCTTAATTCACTCCCACACAATCCCGCCTTTTTACACCCGTGAAAAATTAAATTCAGGAAAAATGTGAAAAAGGAGAATTTGCTGTAATCAGGCGATTTCTATTTCTTTCACAATATTTATACAGTGTTTATCCCCTTCTTTGCAGCTCCAAAACAATTTGAATTTATATATGTTGCTTCTTTCAATTTATATATATCAGTCCAAACTTTTGTCGTCTGGTAATTGGTTAATCCGGGTCATAATTGTTTGAGAATTACAGATGAAAACGGAATCATCCATCGACAACAACTTCAGACGGCATATTTCTATCCCTTTATTGAGGTAGTAGTCTACTGACCGTCAATTAAAAGTTAATGTGTGTCTGGTTTATTTCACATTGACTGGCCGCTGCAAGAAAGGTGTATCGATAATGCTAAGTCCGTTAGCCAATGCAAACTTAAAGTGGAGGAGATTTCTTCGCATGTTCTCAAGTATGAAATCAAAGTGTTTTAAAATCCCTGCTAATATTACGTCACTGTGATTTTATACTTGAGAAAATATTGTGGAAAAAGAAGAAAATGCCTGTAACAAGCAATTTCTTCTTTTTTCACAATATTTTTTACCACATAGGACAATTCCATTTCAAATTGCGTCAAATTTTCATTGTCGTTTGCATCCTCTTTCACTTTGGACCAGTCTAAAATTCCAAAAACAGGAATGGGTTAAAAGTGTTGTCTGCAATTTCTTGAAATTTGGAATGGTCTTAAATTTTATCCTGTGGGATTGGGTTAACACATTCACACACAATCATACTTTTTACACCTCTTGAAATAAGTTAAGGATAAGATTGTGGAAAATATAGAAATTGCTTGTAACTAGGCTACTCTTTGTCTATATTTCCAGCCAAAACTGCATTATTCAGGGTCCAGCATAAATGGTTACTTCAAGAAAAATATTTCGGAAATGTCTGGGAAAGATTAATTTACACAAAGAAAAAATATGGGAAAATGATATCCATCTCATTACCAGATGACAACATTTTTGATTTGTTGAAATAAAAAAAGGTTGCAGACAACCATTCAAAGCTAATGTTTGATGTGAGGAAAAATTCAAAATAGTGTGAGAAAGGAGAAAATATCTTGTTACATGTAACTTCTCCCATTTCAACTATGTTCTCCATACCTACCTTTCATCAGTGCATGAAAATGTGGTATAGTGTGATAAAGGGTCAAGACATTGTTTCTCATTTAAGCCCATTCCCATATGTCAATATCTAGACTGGCCCTAATTCACAGGAGCTGCAGACAACAATTTATAATTTATGAAATTTTAGATTTTTTAATTTTTGTGGTCTGCTAATTGATTAAAGGTTACCTAAGCGGACAGGGTGAAATATCACCCTATAAGTTGATATAAGTTTTGACGCCAAACTTAAGCCTAATATCACTTTTTAAACCCTAATCATTTTGAACTCATTTATTTTACAAGGGGATCAATAGGTATAAAGAGAATTATCTAGGTATGTAAATACACAATCGGTAAATATAGTGTTAACCATTGGAGATCTGATAATTTTTACCGTCTCAAAGACGTGTTGAATGGACATACGTAATAAGTCATAGATATTGTCATGAATTGTTTGTAAATAGCTGGGAGACTTTTTTTTTAACATGAAACATTTAACTTTGTGAGTTTCAGAATATTGGATTGTAAAGTGTTAATAATTTCTGTTCATAGAAAGATTAGTAAGTATTATTTTGTATTGGTTTTCAACAATCAAATTACACTTATACCATTTGAATGTATTAAATGATTAAATAACATTTATGCAATAAGGTTATTTTTTTGTGTTTTATAAATACTACTCATATTTTCTAAGTTCAAATTTTTAGCATGGATAATGTTCAGGGGTGTGGAATTCCCATGCCCGACTTGTCCGACATGGGCTTTTCTACCTGCGGGCAAGTACATTTTTCAAGGCTACTTGTCCGTGGACAAGTAAATATCAGGGCAAATCTTGGAATGGTACTAAATAGATAAAAGAGATTTATTAGTGTAATGTTTGTATCTAAGGCTAGAAAATATTGTTTTTGATGAAGAAAATGCTGAGTTCCAGCATTTTCTTATTTAAAAATAATGTTTTCTCAAAATTCATCTGTTCTTCATCTTTTCACGGGCAAGTCCATTTTGATCCTGGACAAGTAGAATGTCACATTCTACTTGTCCATGGACAAGTAGAGAAAATCCGTATTTCCACATCCCTGATGTTAACCTGTTAAAAGACTACAAAATTTTACAATAGTCCTAATTGAAAGGGGTTACAGACAACATTTTAGAGTTCATAATTTAGATTTTTTCAAGATTCCTGGGTAGAAAACATTGTTGAAAATTAATTTTAATTTTAATTTTTAACCCTTTCCTGTTTTGCAAAAATTTAGACCTGTCCATATTCAAAGAATTTGCAATCTACAATTAAATAACGATTCAATTTGAAAAATAACTATTCAGTAGGGTACAAAATATTGTGGAAAAAGAAGAAATTGCTTGTTACAAGCAATTTATTCTTTTTCTACAATATTTTCTCAATTATAAATTCACAGGGATGTAAAAACCAGTGATTGAACAGGAAAGGGTTAATTTTTGCATGCAATTTCTTCATTTTAAACAATGTTTCCTGAATTGTTTTTCTTCAGAGGCGTCAGAAAGCATTGTTGTGTCGGAATGGGTTAAAAATGTATATTAAAATAATAAATGATCCCATCAGATTAGAAAATAAATTGAAATAATAGAAAAATACAGATTGCCAGTATTAATTTCTTTCATCACAATAGTTCGAGAGATATTTAACCAGGTATCTGGTACATATGTAAAGGTGACAGAATGTTTGAACATCAACCCATCTCCAGAAAAAAATATTGATTCATCCAAGTAAAAAAAAATCCATGCAACATAAATAATTATAACATGCGGCTGAATCACTGGCATTTGTTCAGAAAGGGTAGAAAATATTGCTGAAAGGGAGAAAGTATTCTTTCTGTTCTTGTTACAATTTAATCCGAATCACAAAATACAGTCTGGTTACATAATAGTACATTATTCTACCTTTCTCTGTATTTGTTCATTGTTTAGATACCAATTGTTGTATCACTGGCCATGCCAATTGAGCTCTGACAGCTTTACTTTGCAGAGTTCATGTAACAAAAAAAGTGAATGGTTGGCTGGATAAGCTGTAGTTAACCCTTTCCTGTTTTTTCAAAATTTTAGACCTGTCCAAATTCATTGGTTTTGCAGATGAAAATTTGAAAAACATTGAATTTGAAAAATAACCTCGTGGTAGGGTAGAAAACATTGTAGAAAAAGAAGAAATTGCTTGTCACAAGCAATTTCTTCTTTATCTACAAAGTTTTCTCAATTATAAAATCACATGGACATAAAAACCAGGGATTGAACAGGAAAGGGTAAAGACATTTAGGTTGCCAACTCAACAAATCTGCTTCACTTTAAAATCAGTCAAAGTCAGAATTCAACGTTCACTACTGGTGTAAATGAATGGTTTGATTGATCGAATGATTCTTCGAATGACAGCCATGATCTGTCAATTTGGATCAGGCGGCTGCCATCATAGCGCAGTTGGTAGCTTGTCTAGAGGTCCCGGATTTCGATCCCCGACGGCGGCACTCATCATTTCCGACTATTTGTCTCTCACCAATGGGTCAATAATTGTAGACCTATGTGGGATGGCAGCTGGAGGCTAGGAAAGGATGTAATGATAGTACTGGTGTGAGAAATACCAGGATTCCATTGTTAGGTGCTCCAGCCGCCGCGATATAACTGAAAGATTGTTGAAAGCGGCTTAAAACCCCATTCAAACAAACAAATCAATTTGGATCAACCTGTGCTGGATCTAATCTCTTCTTTCCTTTCAAGAATTCTTTGTGAAATGAATGTACCTTTTCCTAGGGTTAGTCATAATGATTTACCGAAATAAACTGTTACATTGATTTCATTTATTTGTTGCATGTGTTTTAACTCGTTACCATTCAAGCCATTTTAATTTACTGAAGAAAGCAATGTGGCAAAAGACAAAATATTTCAATGCTCTCCCACCAAAGGGTAGATAATTGTAAACCTAAGTGGGATGAGCAGCTGGTGGCTTGGTAAGGATGTAGTGGTTTTACTGGTATGGGAAATACATGTTCCAGGAATCCATTGTTTCATACTCCAGCAGCCGTGATATGACTGAAATACTGTTGAAAGAGGTATTAAATGCTATTCAATCAATAAATCAATTTAATTTCAGAGCATTTTTAATTGTCTTCTTCAACTCATTTCAATTTGGATCAGTGTCAAATTTTTCATCTGGCACTGGGTTTGCAATCATTATGAACGATTTTTAATCCCTTATCAGATGCCAAATTTGAGACTTTTCTAAACTCAATGAAGTTTCAGACAACTACTTTTAGGGAATGAAATTTTAAAAATCTTTGTCTTTTGGGGTGTATAATGAAGAAATTGCACAGTTGCATAATAAACAAAAAAAGAGCACTGCATGGGGATGCTAACCCTAGGCTGTTCAAGTGCTTGACTAGCAGGTAAAATTTCTGGTCTGTATGATAAAAAAGTCTCATTTTGAGCTAAGGGCTAATCTTTGCATGAAATACAAGTTATAAGAAATTTGGGAAATTTAATCCTATAATGGTTTTTTATTAACAATTAATTTCATCTATACAGGGGGTGGTAGATTTGATAAAATGACATATTTTTGTGTCTATAGAAAAGAGAAGTGATTCATTTTAACAGTGTAAAATGTCTACAAAATGACAAACTTAATATATAATCAGAATGTTCAAAATAAAAAGATTAAAATTAACTGACCACAATAATAGAATAATGGTTCAATTCAGTAAAAAATTGTCTAGAAAATTTAATCTAATATGACTGTTAACACATTCTAACACAATACCGCTTCTTGACATCCCTTTAGAAGAAAGCTTTAGAAAACATCGTGAAAAATTAAGAAAATTTTTAATTGCTTGAAACATTGAATTTGTTTAATGTTCGCAATGTTTCCTACTCTAAGAGACTAAGGTATTTTTCCACCCTAGAAACAAAATTTTTTATAATTCTATCAATAATTCATGGTCATCTGCAATTCTTTTCAACCAGTCTGAAATTTTGTCGCTTGGTAATGGGTTAGAAGTAAAATAATGTACAACACAACTTTTTGCTTTATTTTAGCTCAACTTAGCACACTGTCCTTACGATGAGATTTTGTGATACATAAATTATCTACCACATAGAATGGTTGTCAAATTTCATCATATTTTCATTGTCGTCTGCAACTTCTTTCAAAAAAAAGGAAAGGGTTGCAGCAAATACTCTGAGCAAGACTAACTTGAAATTGTCATCTGCAACCTCTTTCAATTTCAATCTGTCTAGAATTATGTTGTTTGGTAATTGTATATGGAATTCCACACTTTTATAAGTGTGCTGACAAGCTATCCAATATCATGGAAAACAAGGCCAGTAGGACAATCTCCTTTTTACCAACCTAGAGGTCTTAATTTTGGCTTTAACTTGCTGAAAATGTATGGACCTAAGGAAGATCCTGATTAAATATTGTGACATTATGTAAAATATCACCTAAGATGGAGCCTTGACTTTTTCCTTGTTTCAACCCAACAGGCCATCGTTTTGGCTTAATCTTTCTTAAGCTTACTGAAAATATTTGTTTGGTCATAAAGAAAATCCCAATGAATATGGTGATATTCTGTCCAATTTCAAAGGCAAAGGAATATCTTAACCCTTGTCATGCTGAACCCGGAATATTCCGGTTTTGGCAGGAGGTGTAGGCTGAGATCAGACTGCACTCATGTGCAGTCTGATCTTAGTCTATACCTCCTGCTTGTACTTTTCCTGTCAGAGTTGCTTATGAAGCTGATTTCTAAAAAAATATTGATTTTTGAACAAGTTCTATCAGTGCTTTCAGCCCTTTGATTTGACAGCAATTCAATAATGTAATATATACAGCATGACAAGGGTTAATGACAAATGAATTGTTCCTGTTCTAGAGATCACAATTTTTAAGCCTACTTAAGGTTAAAATTTTTAAAATTGCTGAAAATGTTTTGTTATTATCTTCAGAAAGATTAGATTTCAACCTGCTCATTTTTCATAGATTGTGTTCTTTGAATTTAGATTATTATCTCTCGATTCAACTTCCTCAAAATACACCAGTACTTGCTTCTAATAATTTTGATTAACCCTTTCCTGGTTAATCCCTGGTTTTTACATCCCTGTGATTTTATAATTGAGAAAACATTGTGAAAAAAGAAGAAATATTTTCTATCCTAGTAAAGTGTTATTCTTCAAATCGAATCCACTTCAAACTTTCGTCTGAAAAACCTTTGAGATTGGACAGGTCTAAATTTATGAAAAACAGGAAAGGGTTAATTGCTAAAACCAAGATCGAAAACCGCTCCTAAACTTGAGACCTCTGGATTGGGAATCAAACCCTCTACTGCTCACCCATGGACATCACATGAAGATCATAGAAAATCATGAAAGAATACCCTTAGCTCAAATTTCTGCAAATATGCGCAATTCCCCAATCTTTCTGCAGATATTTTTCCGCATAAAATGCAGAGCATTCAGACGCAGAATTACGCGTTTCAAATACGCAGATGTGGAAAACAATATAAAAAGTGGAGTATTTGGACGTTTATGCATTTGTGGAAATTAATGTGGAAACTAAAACGCAGAAGGGTTTGCGGAAAAATGATATGGAAAGCAGAGTATTCGGACGTTTACTCATTTACAGAAATATATGTGGAAATGAATACGAGTAATAATATGCGGACAAAAATTCACATCGAGAAATAAATGCGGATGTGGATCCGCATTTTTAATCAAACTGCAGAAAAAATGTGGGATTGGCAGATTAGTATTATCCTGGGATGCGACATGACCCTAGAGTATGAACCTCCTCTGGATCCCCCACTGCATTTGACTGAAATCCAATTGATATTTTCTGAGTTTAATAATTACAGTTTTCAATATAAAACCCTGTACATTGAAATAAGTCCAATTCACAATGCTCAGGTTTTTCAACCAATTAAAAGGACCATTTCTGTGAAATTTGGTTTAAATCATTTAATTTCTTAGAACAATCATATAAGGGTGACCGGTCAGCTCGGCCCATTTTCTATTTGGCCCTACATATAACTAATTTAGATCCCTTTGAATATCATGACATTCCGATTAATGTCAAGGGAAAAATTCTAATACATGATCTTTTTGTATGCTTATTATCCAAGATTTCATTCCAAATGTTAAACCTGCAATCTGTTAGATTCAGTAATATTTGATGAATAACACTGTGTTAAATACAATCATGTGAAGAAAATAAAAAAATAATGAGTCGAAAAATTTTTCAGTCATGACAGTTTCAATCGTGATTCTTTGTTAAAAGCAAAACAACTGCAAAATATACTGAATTCATCAAAGAGGCCGAACAAACTTCAATTAATCTGCTAGGCCACATGATGGCAAACATTTGATGAAAATTTGATCAAAATACGTCAAGATTCCAGGAGAAGTTGCTCACACAAGAAATTTGACTGTAAGTCTCCTTTTTCCACGACAGAGAATTGAACCAAAAAATGCTGATAATATGAACTAGAACAGGTGGTAAAAATTTGATAAAATTCGTCGTGAATAGTTGGAGAAGTTGCGTACCCAAGAATTTTGACAATTTAAGTCTCCTTTTCGTGATGCAGCATTATATCACAAACCACTGATTTTATGTACCAGGTCACATGATGACCAGAATTTAGTGAAAATCTAAATCTATCCAGAATTGTAGGAGAAGTTGCACACATAAGGTTAATGCCCATCCCACCAGCTGACTGAATGCCCGCTTGTCCAGCCGCACGCCCACCTTCAGAACCTGGTTGAAAATCAGAGCTATCAAAATGAAATATTTTATGTTGCTATATCTCTGTAACAAATTATAATTTTTTAAGTTTCTAGCTGCATAATAAAAGGGGACATATTGTTTTGATGTTGTCTGTCAGTCCATCTGATAGTCCAAAACTTTACTTGCATATAAACATTTTTGTAATATTCCAGAAACAAAAACAACATGAGGATATATATCTTTAATCAATTAAATCATAGCAGAATGCTCATATTCGATGCAAAGAAAATTAATCAATAGGTATCTCTGGTAACAGACGTCCTTGTTAGTTAAGGTTATCTATCAAGGTCATATTTGCTACTTTGGTCACACTCTAAGTTTTGCAATCGACTCATTCCAGCAAAACAAAGTTTTAGACTGGTCCAAATTGAAAGAAGCTGCAGGCGACAATTTCAAGTTGATGGAACTTTTATCTTTTTCGTCTTTTTGAATAGAAAGCATTATGGATAATGAAGAAGTTGCTTAATACAAGCAATGTCTTCATTTTCCACAATGTTTTCCAAAGCTTTTTACATGACTGGCGTAAAAAGGAGGGCTTGATTGGGAATAGGTTAAACCTTGTTTCTTTAAACTCTTGAAACACTAGAATGATTCTTAACCCTTGTCATGCTGAATAAAGTTCTTGTCAGAATTTCACTAAAATTCAAAGGGCTGAAAGCACTGGAAGCAC